>JAJHJA010000069.1:0-1200000 GCA_021202915.1 Heliconius himera
TACATTGCACATTTTCAACTTTTGCCCTTAATGGGTACTACTAATTTGTAAGGAAATAAATAAAATATTGTTTTTTATAAAATCATTTTTTACAGTTGTTGTATGTGCTATCAGTTTTCACGGTAGTATGCTATTTATTTATTTTATTTATTTACTGCTTAGCATTGAACTGATTTGCTATAGGCTATTAATGTTTATTTCTATTGTAAGCTTTTTATAGCAGCTTCACGTTTTTGTTGAATAGCAGCGTAGCCTGGCTGGCATTAAGGACTCCGTTCCCCACTCACCGCCTAATTTTTGAGACATGTTTGTTGATAAGTGGAATTCCACGCCGCGCTTTTACTGAAATAGAAATTGGAAATAATCATCGTTTTCACCTAATATTTTTTCACAAATCTTTTTTTTTATTATTTATACCTTCCTTTAAACACTTTTTATTGCATTACTTTGTGCTTTTATTTGTTTTTCGTTTTTTTGTAATAAGTTGACTACATTCAATGAAGCATTATCATCATTGGTATTTTATGTAAGGTGGTTAAAACATCTTTGTACTTTTTCTATATTTTGTTGTTTTGATTTTTATTTACATTCTGCAGATACGGACGACCAAAGAGGGATATATCGACAATAATCCACATATTGAACGATTTGCTGTGCGCCGCGCCGCCCATCGCATTATCACAGGTTAATATTCTATATTTATACATACACTAACTTTGCACAGGTGTTTCAGGCCTGTGGTTAGTGACCTACTTTAATAATCATTGATGAGAAATAAAATAATAGGTCCACGAGTATATGTTACACACGTTTTAATTGTGATGTACATAGAATAAATTATTTAAATACTTTACGCTTTTTTTTGTAATAATCACACATGCGTTCAACAAAATACGCAATTGTAGTAAACATATAAATTTTTCATTACAAGAAAAACTTATCAAAACCTGTCTCACGTTTTTGCGAGTCTTCATTAGAAATATAAAGCGTAGGTCATTTTAATAACGGTGTTATAAAAAGATGAAATAAGCTAATTAATTTCGTTATTGATACTAAAATTTGAGATTTTATTTAATTAAATAAACAAAAAGAATCGCAAATGCAGGATACATTGAAAGAAATCGAGAAGGTAAATAATAAATAATTGCATAAAATGGATAATTGAATAGAACTAATGAATAGATGAGTTTTTTTATGAATTTAGTTTTTTATCAACACGCATCTACTCATTGTTTCAGTATAATAAAGAAGAACCTAATGCTTACACACTTTTAAAAATTAAAATATTCTCCAATGCTAAACAAGCAACAACAACAATTACCCTCCCATAAAAATATATTAATACAGACAATGTTATATCAATTTCAGAAGGAAACCAAACACTCATGTTCAACAGTGACCCTAGAAGAGCCTCCCAAGTGTCCCACATGTCAGCCCTGCTCCTACGGTCAGTGCAACGGGCACTCCAGCAAGCAAACCTGCGAGAAGTCATGCACATGCCGACTCACCCCACCTACCGATTGCAAGAAGTGCAACATGGCGAAGACCCTTGCAATGGAGAACTCCAAAACTAAATGCAAGCTCGAACAATTAAGACTTGTGATGCAACAGAAGAAACAGAAACGTGAAGCTCGTAAATTAAAAACGTTACCGTACACCACTCCCCCTAAATCGTTGTCTCCGGACCAAGCGGCCATACAGGAGGAGATAGAAACTGTTGCTTAACACCAAATTATTACACGTTGCTAGTGCGCTTCAATAATATTCAAAATAAATATTATTATTAATAATTACTTAATAACACGTTGTTTTGCTTTATTTTTTTTTTCTATCTTTTGTATTCTTACCTGCATATTAATTGATGCATTGCATGTTTTGACAAGTAGTTTCTACTATGCATTGTATAATGGCGAACTAAGTTCTCTAAACCCTGTGAAGTTGATAATATGGTCCCAATAAACGTATAATCATAATTTGCAATATAACAAAATGTCATTCCAATATTTTCAATTAAGCGCACTAGCAACGTTCTCATTGTACTATCATTTTGAAGGCAAGTACGATATAATCTAAATAAATCACCATATTTAATAGTTTTGGAAATTAGATGTAAATCTTAAGTGCTATTACGCATGTACAAATGAAAATAAATTAGCGAAATCCTAGCTGTAGTGTAACATAGGGACGGGGGCGAGGCGACGAGGGTATATGGAAGAATGAATGTAATATAATGCTCTACGATAGGGACGTTACGGAGCTCCGCAACCGTAAACGAAATAAAAGTTTCGTATAATTTCGGATATGGCCGCAGTCTAAACGAGACATGTTATGGAAGGATTATTACAGATATAACAAACAGCGAAACAGTTTACATCGTTACAAAAAAAAAACCAACAATAGGTTATTTAAAAAAAATATTCAAAATGTGTAATATCCATAACCGAAATTATGCGAAACTGAAGGATAATCTTAAATTATTTTATATTTCAAACGAAACCGATACCGATATAGTCTTCTCAGTTCCGTATCCACATCCGTAATGTCTCTGTTCTTCAATTGCCTGTTTCAATGCTTACATGATTTTAACATTTTGTGTGTTTATTTTTATTGAAAACGAGTGAAATTGTTTTTTTAATTATTTACCAAAATAACAGTTTAAAAGTGATCGTTTACATTTTTGTGTGATACAGTTACTTAGGCTGTTAGATTCGTTCTTCCGTGTATGGCCGTTAGTATGGTAGCACTGCTATTGGTCGGGAAATGATTTTTTTTGTTGTTATATTTTAGATTATATTTTATTTTATTGGGGCAGTCGATTTTTAGACACGTGTTTAGTTAATTTTGGAGATCGCTGTTGATGTACATTTTTGAAATTAGTTTAACGTTATTTGTCACGGATGTGTGGGGTCCACTTTCGATCATTTTTCTAACACGATTTTGACTCCCATGTTTCTTTAGGAAATAATTGGCACTGTTATCTTTAGTTTTGTTTATTTTCCATTTCAAAAAAAATGTTGTTTGAATAAATGTTTTCCTCATTACACCTATTTTTTAGTTTCTTTTGGTTCTAACGACCCGATTAACATGAAATGCAATAAGAAAATATTCTAACAATCCTATGAGAATATACTATATTAGCGTTTACAAGCTTTGTACATAAGTAATTGATAGTGAAAATAGAGTTGCTTTTTATCTTATTTGTGGATAGAAATGTACTAATGTTTATCAATGTTTAATCAATGGATGTTGGGGGTAAAATACATTTATTTTGGTAAAACTATGATATAGACTCGGCTACGCCAAAAATTTGACAGAAACTAAACTTACAATAGATGAAATTAATTAAATTTATTAAAATACTAAATAATATTTTTGTTATACAAAACATATTTTTATTAAATATAACACTGATATTATTTTGGCATAATTGGGACTATATCTATAGAAAATTGTTAACCTTCATTCTTTCGCCGATGTACGAAGTGTGAGATAATTAAAGAGGACTATTTGTTAAATCAGGTAATGCAATATATTTGTTAGAAATAGTTTGAAGATTGTTATAATATTTTTTGTTATTATAGGAAGAGATCTGTTGCTTATTAAGTGAATATGTTTTTTTTTATTAATAAAAGCTTAGGTTATGATGATAATTCCTACTACGCAATATGAGACCTCTTACATAAAAATATACAAGTAACATTAAAAAAATTAAGAATTTGTGGTTTATCAGATCTCTTCCCGAAATAATAATTTGTTGCGAAATGTAATGACATAGTCTTCCGTGAAGTTTCATTTGGCAGAACAAATCCAACCTTGGCGTGGGACCAAGAGACAGGATAACAAGTTCGATAGCAGGATTGTTAAAGCAATAAATGTTTCCTTACATTGCCGTTGAGTAACGCAAAGTGCCTATTGATGTGTAGTGAAATATACAAATAAGTGTCGTGCCATGTGTATTATTACTTTTTAGATTCATTTTTAACTTTTATAATGTGGCACCTTCTTGCTTTGGTTCAGCTATTGTGTTGTCCACCAGCTGTCTGGAGTATCGAGATCTCAACCTTTGTATATATTTATAGAAGCCGATAATAAAATATTTGCTTTCGTTACCATATTTCCCTACATTATTTATGAAATCTGTGTTTTTTTCGACTATAACGGCTATAAGTTCACAGGGTTGCAAAAAAAATGTAATTGTTTTTGTCCTTGTATTTTGCATGTCTAGTGAGGAGAATAAAGTTAAATACAGAAACCGACTTGTTTTATTGTTTCATTTAAAATTAATAAATAACAGTGTAGTGGCTAGGTCGGTATAGCTTGTTTATAACATATACCTACCGAATTCTGATATGGCTAGTAAATTATGACTTTCCTATTTTAACTTATTAAAAAATTGAAAAGAAATATAACAATGAGATATGAAATTCTTTATTATAGCAATGAAATTTTATTAATTGAGACTTTCAAATCAAAACAAAAGAGATCTATTTATTTAACTGTGCTTCGCTTAAAGTATAAAATTTCAATTCTTAGACTAAGCAGAATATCAAATAGGTTACAGGATTTTTAAAACAGGTGGTTTCACTTATTATTGTACTCTCAAAAATTCAAAATATATATCTTAAAGTTCTTAAAAGTATTTTCATCAATTCTAGACAGGAATAGATGTGTAACATGAGTTTTAAGGAATTGTAATGTGAGGAATAATAAAAATGGCATTTTTCTACAAAACATTTAATTTTGGACATGTGTAAGGTAAACTGTATAATTATCTATTGAACAAATCAACAACGATATCAGAAACAATTGTATTAAAATTTCACTTAAAACTCTAACGATATGAACTGGAATATATAATCTGTACTACCAGGAAAAGCAATCTAACAAACTCTATTAGTGTGTTTCAAATTAACCAATACAACTTAAATATAACTTAAGCTTGTAAAAAAGCATTTTTTTTTAATTATAATCTGTGTGTGCCTTTCCAAGGTAGAACTAGGAGTTCTGGAGAGCATTGTCTTACAATTGTACAATATTATTATAATAATTAGAAGACATTGAACATCTGAAGGTTTTTAAGTATAATACGGTCAGCAAGTCGTGGCCGCCATGAAGTTAGATTTTCTGATTTGCGCACTGTTCACTTAGGAAGAAAATAAATCAAAAGTAAAAAAAAAATGATATGCGTAATCTAGAGCTTAAGGGCGGCCGCGACTTATAGAACGTACGACTTAACAGTAGAAAAAGTAAAGAGAAACAGTCAAATACAAACCAATGTCATATAATCATTAATACAGAAAATTTTATGAGAACAAATATTCTCGGCAGAAATGTAGTGTTGTGTTTAACAGGATTTTAAAGAAAAGTCTATACTTCACGTAATTTATTTTTATTATATAAATTTCATCTCATATAAATAGCACATAACCCACACAACGGCGTTCAACGAAACGACTCAAACACTGAGAATAAAAGTAAATGAAATTCGATACGCCGCACTCCACACCTTACATTTTCAGTCATTTCGTTCAACGTGACACTTAAATTTAAGACGAAAACTCTTAATTTGACTACAAACGCCTAAACTCCTTGAAGAGTCTCATTCAATTCTATTTAACTACGTAAGTATAAGTTCGGATGAGTGCAATATGAATGCTCGTCAGAACGAATAATGTAAAAAAAAACACTCACTCTCACGAGCACTCTCTATTTGTATTCTTATTAATATAAGATATTAGTAATTTTGTCACAAGAGCTTATAATTCAGAGCTAAATTAAAACAAACCAGTGACAAATCTCAGTTATGAAGACACCAACAATAAAAATAACACCACATATACCTCACAACTGTGCTAATACAGTGCTAATATATACATTTACAATAAAGGCTGTAGTCAAATAGAGCGGCAGTCTTAGAATAAGAGAGTGCTCATGCCACCCATCTCGGCTTGTTCTTTAACAAATATTTCAAAGTACTGGTAAATGATAGTGACGGCTAATAAAATACCAGTTCCCGAGCCTATAGCTCCTAAGAAATCGGCTAAAACGGACAGGGCTCCGATACATAGACCTCCGAAGGCAGCTGCCGTTGGTATGTAGCGGTTTAGCTCGTGGATCATTGAGTTGTCTCTGTGTCCACGCATCACCATTTGCTGCTCCTTCAGCTGTTTCGCTACCTGAGATTGAGATGTATGAATGAATTAATATTTTGTTTATATTACATTGTGAGAGTTTATGGTTATGTTAAGACAACAGGAACTATAAAAATAAAAGGAAGCAATCATTAACCTTTTATTATTACCATACCATGCGCGTAAGTGAACCTTGTGTGAGACACATTATTATCCAACTTCCACCTAAGTTTCCAGACATCTTTTTATGTGATGCTCAACGCCGCGCTTTCTCTTAGTAGAGTAAGGAAATAAACATAACTAATCCACTAATCAGATAATATACTGCGCCACGATGTATTCAACTTTTTTTTAACTTAAATATGTTGAAATTAATTTATTGAAAAAAAATTATTGATATAAAAAAAAATACTCACATCCTTAGCCGACGACCCTGACACATCGATCCAAGTCTTGGAGAAGAAAGCACATGAGCCCAACATGAATATAATATAGAGGACCGCATGCACGGGGTCGTGGGCTATATGGGCCAGGGACTCGGGCGGGCTGAAGTAGTAGCATAGTCCACCGACTGGATAAGCACGAGCGGGACCACCGCCGCCAACATCAGCCCATACACCGAGGAGATTTACTAAGAAATTGCCACTGAATTTTACAGCTAACATCTGCAAAAAAAATTGTTTAATTATTATTTTGTAAAAATTACACAATATCCAATGTTCAAAGAGATTATGTTAAATTATATGTTTGTTATTTTAAGAATGTAGTTATTTTTTGAAATTTATTTTAAACATTTTATATAGAAAATACAAACAACAAAAGGAACATTTTGTCAAATATTCATTCTTTAGACACAAAAAAATAATTTTAAATCCAAGCTTAGTAATGTTTTTTAAAAGGGATTTTTAAACATATTTTATAATTAAAATTTTGAGTAGTGATTCAATATGAACGATAATTACAAATTTTTCTTATTTTTATGTCAATTATGTAATATATTTACAATATAAAATAATTATGACATTGGGCTAATAACGAGATAAACGATATTGATTTAGACATTATGTTACTCTATCTACAGGATAAAACAAAAGAAAAATTTTAAAATAACCATTTACTAATTAATTTAAATAAAATACCCAAATTTTATTTTATATGTAATGCTGTTAACAGCCTATTAAACACATTTCAGGAGAGAAATAAACGCTTTTACAAAAACTATGAGTATATACATATGTCATTAAAAGGTTTCTTCCATGTCGAAATTGATTTGTTTTGTCTACCATATAAAATATAATATAAGGTCCAGCTCTTTCGAATGGCATAAAAATGTTCGAGTTCTGAACGACAATCAACGAATTCAGCAGGTTTATACTTAGGTCGACAGTATGTTAACTATCAAATATATTTGTTTACAAGATCAAATGACGGCACAATAAGAAAATGTGACATTCATTACATATCCATCAAATTAGTGCAAAATTTGATAATAAAAATTTAAAAACATTTTTGTGGTATTGTCTCAAAAATATATACATAGTAGTTTACTTATAAGGAGTTAAGAAATGAACCGGGACATTTTTCAAAGTGTTATACTCTATTCTCACCTGAGAAATAACATAAAGATTGGAGACCAATGCAGATTGAAGAATAATAGGTATGTTTGAAGTGTAGAACAATTTGATTGGGTATGATGAGTATTGACCGCGATAACGCGCAGACTTGATAGGTAGGTCCACTCTGAAGCCCTGTAAATAAATAATAACTAATATATTAAAATAATATTATTTTACAAAATTTTAATTTTAATTAATTTATATTTCCATTTCTTCGCTCTGGTGTCGAGGCAAAGCGCGGCGTTGAGTTCTGCCACTCAACACGCAATGCCTCCAGAATTCGGCAGAAAGTGGGGAACGGAGTGTCTCAACACTGGGTTCCTTGTGTCTACCCTGCTGTATGCGGGATACAGCGTGAAGCTGATTTATTTGATTTCATTTATTATTTTACTATTGTTTTCTTTGAAAAAATATTCCAGAGATCTCTAGAATATCTTCTAAATATTTTCCTTTCTAAATGAATAAATTCAAAATAAAATTTATTGATTAAAATTGAATCTCGTAATGGTGCGATCCCATAGGTCTTGGGTTTGATCGCATACAATTTTATTAATTATATTTATGTCCTTGTTCTGATAACTAGTCTGCACGCTAAGATTAACAAAAAAATCAAAGAAAAAGAAAGCACATCTCACCTGGAAGTATATAACAATAGCAAAGACTAGAACAGTGGCTAGAAGGTTCATCAAGTTGGGCAGGTTCTGCCTGTAGAAGGCCTCTCGGAGAGCGCGTACTTTGTCAGGGCGGGTCGCGAGGAGATGGAACAGCGCTATCACTGCACCTTCGAATTCTGTGCCGCGACCTTTTTAAGGAGACAGTTTGTTTAATAGACTTGTCAAATCAATATTATGACTGATAGTATGAATTTTCCACATCATAAATGCCAGGTATGCTTGACATTTATAAAACTGTCTTTTAAATAAAAATCAATTCTTATGTATCTTTTTTTATCCAGTCTTTTATAAATTTGTTAGTAAATATACTGAAATTTTTAAAACACTTATTTCAGCTATTTTAGTATGAACAATATTTGAAAAAATAAAGAGATTTAATTTTATTTAACTTGACATGCTGACATGTAAGGGACACATTACATGTGAGCATGTCAAGTTAAATAAAAGCTTGTAAAAAAATCTACTTTAGATTATTTTAATTGCAAGTACTTTTAACTTCTTCTATAGTCAAAGTAATTTTGAGATTTTGTTTAATGTATCTTTATTGATGTGAGAAATTTTCTTTGTTTAGATTACAGCCTACTGATTTATTATTTCCTATAGGTACTTTATTATTGTAGTTGTTTATTGGTGCTGCTGATGGTACTTGAAAGTTTACTTACCAGTGTTAACGGTAGCAGGAGAGAATGCTTTCCAGACGATTGTTTCACAAATGTTTGTAGCAATGAAGAGAGAAATACCAGATCCAAGACCATAACCTAAAAAAAATTGTACAATATAATTACAGTCAGATTCTGAAAAACCAATTAATGTGACATAATATATAATACAAATATACATATAATCAACTATTTTAATGTCAATTAATCTCTAAGTCTGTTAATAGATGTATATTAAAAATAAACAAATTAACTTATATAATTATTTTACCTTTTTGTAGGAGCTCGTCAAGCAACAGGACAATCAAACCAGCAACAAACAGCTGAATAATAATAAGCAGACATACTCCAGCACCAATTTCACTTGGTTCTCCGTACATTCCAGTCATAACATATACAATAGCTTGACCCACTGTTATCACCATGCCGAATACTGTTGACAAAAGAATAATAAGTCTATTAGCTTCAAATTATAGGATAGCTGACGATCAAGAAATCAATCAAGAATCTAGTGTAAGGACACTGTTCATCTCTCACCACACTAATTTGAAACATTGAATTGTGGCACTCAATGCCGCATTATGACTTCCCAGAGCAAAGAAATGAAATTCATCCCAATTTGTAAATTTAACCCATAGCCATTGCATTTACAGCTAGATGCTGTCCCACTACCATAATAATAGGTTATTGAATTTCCATTATATGACCTAACAATTAATAACATAAATAAACTTTATTTTGAGTATGTTAACAATTCAAAGAGAAAAGTATCTTATTTAAAGAACAATTTAGATGAGTTTAGATATTGGCTCAATGCCTAAATCATGAATATGAAAAAATTGGCAAATTGCCTTTAAATATTTTAACTAATATTTTTTTTTCAATATTATATATATAGTAATACAAATAATTTTGTTTAAATTTATTTGTATTATGATCTTAACAAATAAATTTAAAAAGGTTCATGTTTTTAGAATAGTTTAGTTGAGTCTTGCCACAGTGAAATATTTTTTCCCACAAGTGGAAATTGGGCCACAAGTGGAAACCACTAGCATATTTACAGCCAGATGAGCCTGTCCTCAAGTTATTTTCTTAAATGTATATCAATAGTAAACTTACATTTTTGAGCTCCATTAAACAATGCCCTATCCTTTGGAGTGTCACCAACTTCAATGATCTTAGCACCAGCAAGCAATTGCATGATGAGACCTGAGGTTACAATCGGAGAAATACCAAGTTCCATGAGGGTTCCTCTATTCGAAGCCAGGATCACTCGGATCCAGTAGAAAGGATCTGCACTGTCTGATGACATTATACCGAACAGTGGAATCTAAAATGTTTAAAATATATTAAGCATCTCTTTATAAATTATGACTTAATATATAATGTTATAAATATGTATATTTTATGATTAAGCATCTTAAATGGTAAGTATGTAATATATTTAGAAAATTTAAATTTAAAATATAGAATTCACTTAAGTTTATAATGAAGTTCACTTAAGTTAATTAAGTTTACTTTGGTATACTTTCACTAGATAAAAAGAAACAAATATTATAAAATACTTCTAAAGAAATGTATCTTTATTGGATAACTATATTTTTAACAAGTAGGAAGACGCATTAAGCATATGGATAGGTTATAAATTAAACTTGATTGTGTGGCACAAATATTGCTTACCTGGCA
Organism: Heliconius himera; assembly: GCA_021202915.1. NCBI lineage: Eukaryota > Metazoa > Arthropoda > Insecta > Lepidoptera > Nymphalidae > Heliconius > Heliconius himera. The sequence goes on from JAJHJA010000069.1 coordinate 10,767, forward strand.
GCATACTAAGAAAATAAATAATGTGATTGCTGTCCATAATACTTTTTCTCTGAATTGGATCTGAAAAATAAGAAACGCAATTTATATTTATTTAATTTTAATACAACATAATCAATGTACAGTTACTCTTGAAAGGAAATCATACAACTATAGGTTAGTAATACTTTCACTTATGTTGTAGCATTTTTTCAAAATTACTTTACAAAATCTAGTCACAAATTATTAAAGAAATGTTCTAATAAGAAATTGGTGTAAAGACAAGCGATAACTGCTGTTACTTTCGAGACTCACCTTTCTCTCCGGTTTCGCTATCTCCGGTAATATACTGCAAAACGGTTTTATAACTTCAAGGAATTTTACTGAAATAGAAAACATAGGGATTATTTCACATCTTTATTACAATATGCAATAATTTAACTAAAAATATTCGGGTAAATGGAGAATACGTGCCTATTATTACATATATTCACTAATTTAAAGGATTAATATAAAAGATACTCACTTCCCATTTTGATTTACTGTGATATTACTATCCTAACTAAAATATCAACCGATTTATTCGAATGAAACCATTCAACTTTTGTTCAATAATAAGACTCCAACTGCACTTTTACAAAAATGAACCTGCGCAACGCCACCAACGAGCAATTCTCAAATGACACGTCCACAACGTCATGTCACGTGACCTGTGATGTTGGCGTGGAAAATGTTGTCATAATGTAAATCTTATTGGACATCGATAAATCTTTCTTTATTGAAATAATATTTTATTATTTTGTATTAAATTAAGACACCGTTTATATTACATTATTATATATAAACACGTTAAAATAGAATTTTAAATTAAGCGAGCCTCAAGTTTATTAATATTCTTTGTAATAGCGCGCTTATACGCTTGCGAAGGTTTGTCAAGCTTCCATAAACACCGATATGTAAACATCCCGTTTGTCGTGGCTAGAGATTCCTAGCGAGACCTTGTCGCCGATCAGTGTCGGTTTTTGATCACAGATCAAAGAGGTCAAACGCTTGCGAGGTGTTTATATGTTTGGCATTAGAGTTTGTGAGCGCTTTCTCAGCTGTCAAGAGTATAAACTATGTATAAGAGTTTGATTTTAAGCTAGAAATGAATAATTATTAATTAGATATGTAAATAACAATTATAATTATAAGATAAGTATATGATATACATATAAGCATATATAAATAAGCATAAAATATTTAATTTGAAATTTAATCTCAATATACTTATTTCTAAGCATAGATTTCTTTTATAATTTAGGAGAAAATATTAAAATAATCAGTTTTCAATCCCCGATAAATACATATTTGTTGCTTTAATTAGGTATTTCAAATAAAATACATTGAGTTTAATCTTTTATTTCGTTAATTTCCTTATTATCATTACTGATTTCATAGCTGTCACTCTTACAGTGTTATGTCAAATGTCTTGTAGACAAAACCATGTGAATTTTGACATATAATTTGGGATAATGTTAATTATTGCAATAATATTGTAATATTTATTTTTCTTGTGATTTATATGTTTCATGTCTTAAAATGCAGCAAGCTCATCGTTCTGGTACCTTAAAACAGAGTAATAAAGGTCATAAATCCCGTCATCGATCAAAACGCGGTATTTCGGCTGCTGTTAAAGGTCAGGTTATATTAATATTACATATTTTCTGAGTATATTTTTGTAGTTACTTTATATTTAAAATTATATTACAGGCAAAGTGAATATAAAAGAAGTCGTTCGTCGTAATCGCCACATACTAAAGAAAGATGAACGGCGTCACCAAGCTTTGCAAATACGCAAAAACAAACGAGACGAAGTTTTGTCTAAGAAAAGAGCTATTGGACGGAATAGAAATCCTCCTTTCCTAGTTTGCGTTGTACCCCTGAATGCCCAACTTGATGTTCAGTCAGCATTAGTTATTCTAAAAACATGTTCAGAAGGAGCCACTGTGAGTCACTCAACAAATGGTATTTTACATCTAGCGTTAGTATTTATTTTCTTTACCATATATTTTACCTATATTTGTAGTTTTATTTGTGACTTCATTATAAAAATACATATTATATGTTTTTTTCAGCTTACCAAACTTCAAGCAACGCTTTTCATTTGTATGCCCAGAAATAAATGATGAATTTAGTTTACTTGACACCCTTAAAATTGCTGATACAGTATTGTTTATCAGCTCAGCTCTAGATGAACCAGTGGATGAGTGGGGAGAAAAAGCTTTGGCCCTGTCTATGGCACAGGGCATGCCAACTCCCATTGTAGTAGCAATGGACATAGAAGGAGTTCATCCTAAAAAAAGAACAACTGAAAAACAAAATGTGCAGAAACTCATTTCTAAATGGTTACCAGAGGAAAAAGTAATGCAACTAGACAAAAGTTCTGATGGTTTAAATGTTTTACGTCGTATTGGTAACCAGAAAAGAAATATTTTACACCATAGAGAAAAGAGACCTTACATGCTTGCTGAAAATATTGAGTATATGCCAAATGCTAATGATGATAGTGGGGTATTAAAAATAAGTGGCTACCTGCGAGGAATGCCTTTAAATGTAAATGGTTTAGTCCATATAAGTGGTTTAGGTGATTTCCAAATGGATAGAATAGATGGTCCAGAAGACCCACATCCTTTAAATTTAGGGAAAGAAAATATGAAATCAGATGCTATGGATGCAGAATTAACAAAAGTTTCTGTATTACATGTCGCAGATCCTGCTAAACAAGAGTCTCTTCAATCAGAAAATATCCCTGACCCAATGGATGCTGAACAAACCTGGCCTACTGATGAAGAAATTAAAGAGGCAAACATAGATACCAAAAAAAGGGTTAAAAAAGTTCCTAAAGGTTGGTCCGATTATCAAGCTGCATGGATTGTAGAATCTGATGCTGAAAACTCTGAAGGATCTGATAACGAAAGTGATGAAAATGATGACGATGAAGAATTTATGTCATGTGAAGAAGACAATTCAGATCAAGAAGCAAATGAGGAAAATGATTTTGAATCTGTGGCAGAGTCAGTAGTTGGTCCTACAGATGAAAAATATAATGATACTGTTGATGCGTTTGAAGAACATGAAATGCTTAAGAAACTAGCAGCAGCTAAAGAAGATCAGCAGTTCCCAGATGAAGTTGACACTCCCCAAGATATCCCAGCCAGGGAGCGATTTGTAAGGTATAGAGGCTTAGAGTCATTTAGAACGTCGCCGTGGGATCCTAAAGAAAATTTACCAGAGGAATATGCAAGAATATTTCAGTTTGAAAATTATGAAAGGACCAGGAGGAGAGTGTTTAAAGAACTGGAGGAGAGCCTCGAAAATATGGTAAGCTTTACACATGGCTTGCACACAGCAGAGTAGGCTGACAGAATCAGGAAACCTAGTGTTAAGGCATTATGTTCCTATTAATACACTTACTTCCCCACTTACTGTTAAATTCTTGAGGTATTGCATGTAAAGTAGCAGACCTCAATGCCGCGGTTTTCCTTGTTACCAGAGTGAGCAAATGAAAATATTAAATATTTTTCTTCAAATGGGAAATGAACCTACAACCTGTTGTGTTTGGTTGTGCCCCTTCACCACTTCTGATCACAAGTAAAGTATATGGTAAGATTTTGCTATAATTTTAAAATAATATATAAGATATTGAATATACAGGGTGGAAGAGGCAGCGCTCCTTTTATGGCAGGGGCTCCCAACCTTTTCTTGATCAAGGACCACTTTTATATCATTCTTGGTAGCATGGACCACTATGCATGTAGGTATAATAAAAATTTACTGTGATAATTAAACAGAAACTTCGCCTCACCATCCCGTCATAAAATTAAAATCGTTCGCGGACCATATTAGGCTTCTGCGGACCACTGGTGGTCCGCGGACCACTGGTTGGGAACCACTGTTTTATGGAAACAGCATATAGGGTAAAATATTTCAAACCCGTACCTAAAGAAATTAATCGAGATGCCTCAACAGTTTGGACGTAGGTTTTTTTTTTCATTTCACGATTTTTATCCATATCTGTATTTCGTGTGACGCGATTACGTATAGATCCCAATAACGTAAACACTTACTACTACAAAAATACTACTAAAGGTTAAACAACTTTGAACTTTACCGCCAATACCTACGACTCGATTTCGGCGATTTCGATGAGGCGTGTGCGGCGGTGTTCCTTTGATAGGTTTATGTGTGCGTGCGTCGTCATTACAAATGGCGTTTTATTTTAAAACGACAATTTTATTATTTATTTTGTTTGAAAAAATAACTTTTTCATTTTTGGGAATTTATTTTTTTCTGATTTATATTACACTTTTATAGAGTAGTTAAAACTGTGGTTTCATTTAAAGTGGTGCTTACACTTCCATCCTCTATATAATAAGCCCATATGTTCTTATTATGCAAGAGTCCTTGTTATAACCTATTTTTTGTTGCTTGCATTTCTGCAGGGCTATTTTTTTAAAATCCCTTATTAAAAGATTATTCCTAAGACTGATAATTTGGCAAGAGATGAGAGATATATATTAAACATTCAGATTTTTTTTTCTTGACAAGAAAATAACACATATAAATTGTTAAAATATATGTATTAATAGCAGCCTATCACTTATAATTCTTTTATTATACTGCATTAGTCATAATATAGTCAATATAAATTATGTTATCAATATAATTAATACATTTAAGAATTTTGAGAAAGTGCAAGCACTACATGGCTGCTTGCGACGATGAAATCGCGGTAAGGGTGCCCCCCGCAGGTCTGTATTCTATGTTTGCGACCGTAAAAGGAGCGTTGAGCTATTTTAAATTTACATTTTCTCGGAAAGTATACGTTAAAATTACTTGCTATAAAAGCCAAAGTTTATTTTTATAAAATTTCATTGATGATGGAATAACATTCCCTCTTAAGTTTCAATATCTTTATAAAATAAATTTTTAAAGATTTTTTTGTCTCAAAATGCCTTATTGTGACTTATTTATAAGAGATAGATATATTCCACAAGAACATTTCTTCCATTCAATGTACTGACATATATTTTACTATTTTTGAAGCGCATGCGCTTAAAGCAATTCGATAGCGTTCATTATTATTGTTATTTCATTATTTAGTACTAACTAAGACTTACTCCATAGTGTTATATAGCACTCCCGAAGAACATAGCTTTCACACAAAACCAAAAATAAGTAAATCGGATCAGTCGATCCAGAGGTCTTAGCGTTTAAACAAATAAACAAACTCTTCCGCTTTATTATATTAGTATAGATTTAATATTATTTATTTCCAGTATGGATTTTATATAACAATCCATGTGAAAGGAGTACGTCAAGATTTATGGAAAGTGTATAGCGCCTCAAACCCTAACACACCAATCTCAGTGTTTGGTCTTTTGCCTCATGAACACAAAATGTCCTTGATGAATGTAGTTTTGAAGAGGACAGGTGCTACAGATGAACCAATAAAAAGCAAGGAAAGATTGATATTCCAAGTAGGATATCGGAGATTCATCGTCAATCCGATCTTTAGTCAACACACTAATGGTACTAAGCATAAGGTAATTTGAAATTGTGATTAAGTTTTTAAAAACTTTTAAAGTGCTATTCCACATTTAGGAAAGAAAAAATACTTATTATCTAAATAAGTATTGTTATTAAGTTGGAAATATTTATAAACAGGGTTGTATTATTATTTTGTTTATTAACACTTTATACAAAAAATTAAATATGAGTCATCGCAGTGGGATACCGACTGTTTGTAAACGCGAACAATGCGGGTTCGATTCCCACTTGGGGTAATAGAGAATTTTCACTTCTTTGCTATGGTAACAAAGTACGATGTTTAGTTTTTAATATTAGCAACAATCAATGTCTTGATAATTGGAAGATAACAGTGTCTTAATATTAGGTTCCCTCTGTTTACCCATTTATATACTGAATACAGCGGTAGGAGTTAAAAAAACTACACTTAAGAGTAAAAAAAAATAAACGAAGGAAAAACATTTTTCTGGTTTTGTGATTCTTACAGATTATTTTTTGGGTTAGTAAATTGATGTAATATAACATTTTAATAATTTATATTTTGTTTCAGTATGAAAGATTCTTCCAACCGGCTTCAACTTGTGTGGCAACATTTTTTGCCCCCATACAATTCAGTCCGTCTACTGTATTATGTTTTAAGGTAAGTAAATAAAAAATAAATATCTCTCTCAAATTACTATTATTATCTAAAATGTCTGTATTGCTTTTAAAATCAAAAGTTAATTTTTTTTTTTGCTTATATGTATATGCCATATTAGTGTAGCATTTTTGTTGTTCCTTTTTTTCTAGAGGAAATGAAATAAATCATTGCTCTGAGTGAGAATCGAAACTACAACTATCGTGTTTACGGGACGGTTTCATATTAGAAATTCAGTTTTGCTTATGTTCTTATTTATGTGCCATATAAACTGTGGCTATAATTGATCTGACTTTATACAATTATACATATATTACAGGAAAAGAAGAATACTAAATTACAATTAGTGGCATCAGGTGTGCTACTGTCGTGTAATCCTGACCGATTAGTTATTAAGAGAATAGTGCTCTCTGGTCACCCTTATAAGGTAATTTTATTTATTTTGAGGTTTACACTTTATCTCATTTAAAGTTTATTTTCATATCGCATATTAGTTTATACTGCCATATTAACTAATTTATAAATATATGTTTTCTTACAGGTTCATGAGAAATCAGCAGTGATAAGATTTATGTTCTTTAACAGAGATGATGTAGTATATTTCAAACCTTGCAAACTAAGAACTAAATATGGAAGAACTGGGCATATCAAAGAACCGTTAGGTAAGAAGAAATTTAAATCTTTTTTTTTCAGTTTTATTAATAAAATACTCATAATAAATGTAATTTTTTTATATTAAAGGTACTCATGGTCACATGAAGTGTGCGTTTGATGGTCAACTAAAATCTCAAGACACCGTCCTCCTAAACCTTTACAAGCGAATATTTCCTAAATGGACTTACGAAGATTGTATTGTTACTGATAGAAATGAAAGCGAAGTCATGATGGAATAAATATATAAGTTACAATAAAATTAATAATATAAAAAAATTACAGGAGTTTCATTTTATTCAGGACTAACATGCAAGGGCATGCTTGTGGCTTCGCTTCTTTGAACTTCACAGTTATTTATACAAATCTGAAGTACTTTTGTGTTCTAATAACATTATCATTTTAAAAACATTTGATTCCATTTTCTGCCGTATTCTAAAGCCACCTGACTTGCTTCGACACGAGAACGAAGAAAAGAAAATATTAAATATTACATTTCCTAGTCATTTTGTGCCGCTGCACTATGACTTATAGCATAAAAAATCTAGTAAAGAATAGCAGATTAAATTGAGAGTTTAATGTATGACAAAATCTATTCTGGACTTATAAAAAAAAACCAGGGGTTATAGAAATAAAACTCATAATGATTTTCACATGTTTACTGACACATGAAGCGAACCTATACGATAGGAGCCTACTAACTGATAATCTCTCGTGAAGGCAGTGCGCTCTACTACGCGTGGCCACTTTGATTTCGCATAAAAGTTATAGAACAGATGAACAATGAACAAAGTGATTGTGTGGAAAAACAAAAGAATATTACATAATAATTCATGTTGTAGCGATCTCTAAAAATTTACGGCGCCAAATTAATGAACAAAAACATTTATTAAAATTAATAGCTCGTCATCCATGAAATCTGTCACTAATTACATGATTGTTTTGGAAATAACCTCAGTATGTAGCATATCCTTTTAATCTAAATAAATGTCTTTGATGCTCATATAAATTCAGTTAAGTATATAAATCAATTATTCGACAATATTCTTTTTTTGTTAGATCATACTTACGACAATTTGTTAGTAATTGAACAATGCCCAAAACTTTTATGCCACCAAAGTGTTCAAACAAACTACATAAATATAAATAAATCAATTCATTTGCCTCGAACACTATACATGTTATTTCGACATTTGTTAGTACATTAATTATTTCATTACTTTAAAATGACTTAGTATTTTTTGTGAAAAAATAAAACTTAATAATAATGCAAGTCTTCTTCGTGTCCTCAAAAATATTGCTGCAAATGCCAAATAAACATTTATCAAAATTAATAGCCATTTTTTTAAATATTAACTTAAGCGTACATATATTATCAACACATAGTATATAGTTCTTAAAAATTGTAATAGTAATACAACAATACAAGTAAATAAATAGTATTACTAGTTGAGGCCGTAGTGGCGGCACAGCATCTGACTGAGTTTGAAACGCGAGAGTTGTGGGTTCGATTACCACTCGGGGTAAATATTTACTTTGATTTCGATGCGTTGATAACTAGGCAAAACGCGGTGTAGAATTTTGCCATTCAACAAGTAATGAAACAAAAAAAAATGTATGAAGCAAAATATTCATATCACAATATTAAAAGTAAATAAGATATAATAAGTAATGGCTATACATTTGAATAAATGTTGTTAATTCATAATATAATTTAAATATAATGAATGCACTTACAATTGTACTGTTAGGTGTTACAACAATTTTAATAAAGTCGAAAATCCAGAAAATATTTAAAGTCAAAATGTTAATTTAAAACTATTTGGTACTTTACACTAACAATGTAAAGAATAAAAATTAGTCACTATGACTGAAATTGTTTTGTTGACAAAAACAATATATTTGATTTTTAAAGTGATTCTGAACAACAGACAAGTGTCAACATTATTAATAATTATTATAAAATAGATTTTTGATCACAATAAATATTCCATGATTTATTAATTAATTATTTGTAAAAAGATTGAGAAAATTGAAATTACAATAATTTTACATCAGGGTTGCCAGTAAAAAATAAATTTTAAATGTGCTAATTAGAAGTAAAATGCAAATACATTTCAGAAAATGAAAATTTCAAAAATATTAAATATATAACTTCAAGATATATTTAAATCCAAGTAAATTGCAGAGACACGCATTAACACTAATAAATTCACCAAAAACGCAAAGATCTATACATATCTTAAAGCAGAGTATATTTTTTAGCTTCTTGCTATATCCCGCATATAGGTTAGACACTCACTGCCTAATTTTCAAGATGTTGCGTGTTGAGTGGCGGAAGACAACGCCGCGTTTTGTCTTGTCGCATGGTTGCGTGGTTGTGGGTTTCATTTTCACTCAGAAGATTGAATTAAGACAAGACAAAGCGATGCTAATTTCCGCATACTGAAAACGCAACATCTCGTAAATTGGGCCCTGTCTGGGAATACTAGGTTCCCTCTGGCCACCTTCCCATACGCGAGATACACTGGGAACCTAAAAAAAATATAATCTAAGCAAGCAAGATCTGTAGATCTCCACGCTTCAAGCGTAGCCATCTCATTATATATAATTATTTTTAATTAAAATCTGTTTTCAATCTACTGTAGAATAGAATTTTACAGAATATTTCTTTTAAATATTATATTTTTTTTATCAAAGGCATGTTCTCACAGATTATATTACGACGGAGCAACAGAATGGTACGCCATATTGGAATCTCATTCTGTCAGTGTGGAAAGGTTTTTTAAACGTTATTTATCGGCGGCAGTTTTAATTTCTTTAACGTTGAATTAAGCTTTAGGTTTTTTATTGCGTCGCTTTTTCGCGTCTGCTTCGTTAGACTTTGACATTGACGCGTTTGGAGACACTCCAGATTTGCTGTACAAGTTATTGAGAAATTCTTCGAGATTAGGATCAGGCCTGAAATAAATTAATTAATGTTAAATATATATTATGTAGTGAATAACATAAAAATAGTATGTAAAACATCATGACATTCTGGGAAAATATAAGACTATATATATTTAGCATCAAATCATTATAAAAGTCATATAAATCATTTCATTCTTACAAACTATTAATTGCTTCAATTAATGTATTTTTTTAAAAAAGTCCACTTAATGAAATTGAATCAATATATTGGAAAAAATAATGGGAATAATCATTAGCATTGATTCATAATCATAATATTGATAATAATTCAATACATGAACGTTAATTATAAAAATATATATATATTGAAATATTCTATACAATTTCTTAAACCACATAAACCATTAAAATTTCCTTAATTTACATAAATAAAAGAAAAATAACAAAAAGTAAATTTACCCGACAGTAGGTCGCTGCGCGTCGTTGGCGGCCGCCTTGTTGCCGAGCACGATGCGGTACTGCACCACGTGACAGTCCGGCCGCAGTTGTTTTAGATTTTTCTTCTATGTAAAAATAATTATAGAATACGATATTATTTTGTTGGGAGAATGGATATATTTTACGTTATAGAAGGTTGTGGGTTCTATTTTCACTAAAGGAAATGAAATATGTAATTCGAAACTCAAGTTCGATACTGAACCAAAAACCAGCGGGGGTTCAAGGTCAACAAGAACAGAGCAAACTGGCAAGGCCTGGCTGTAACAGTGCTATCATAGCAATCGCTATGTGGCAATGTTACACATTTATTCTTTCCACAACTGCATAATTTTGAAGCTTACAACAGCAGGGCCTGGTTTTAATACAATGGCGAAACATCCCATACATCGAGTCTTTAGCAGTTGTAAACAAAATGTATAGTGGAAAATAGTACCTCTATGGTTATAATGTCTCACATTTCAGTGATGTTATTTTTAAAACATAAAATTCCCACGTACTTGCTTTATTAAAAAAAAATTCTATCCTAATATTTATATTTTTTAAATAAATATTTAATGTAGTCCGCACAACTTAATAATATCGAGCGTAGTCCGCTCAACTTAGCCCACCCCCTTATATAAGTAGTACATAAAATAATAGTAGAAAATTGATAAATGAGTAATGACATAGATTTTGAACTTGATACATATGAAATCTAACCTGACAGCTGGCCCACTGCGTGATCTGGTAGACGGCGCCGTCCATACACGCGTAGTACATTACCAGCAAACCCATCATACTGGACTCCGCCCAGATGTCACCCTGCGAGTATTTTACAAACTCATATGAAATGTGAAAGTTCGTGCTTTAAGTATATTGAATGTTTACATAGTTCTACAACATTTATACTTCATTGGTAAATTGAGCCAAGATACTTCGTTTCTGTTTTCGTCTATATTCAAGACATTGAGTACTGAATGATTCTAGTTTACCAAGGAATCGATAACATTTTACTTTTTTTATATAAAATTATAGCTAGGTTTTTTAAATTAATTTTACGTTTGTTACTAAACCACTTTTTCGCATAGATAAATATTTCTCATATCATTTTAAAATTATATGTTTATGCCAAAAACTTAAGATGAAAAAAATATTCTCATTGATTCAACGGAGGCAAAAATACATTAGATTAAAGAAATATTTTCTTTTGTTTGTTTATGTTTTTTATAACGTTACCTCCTTGGCGGAGTGGCGTATCTTGCACTGCGCGCAGTAGCGCGCGGCGTAGCAGGGCCGCTCCGTGGCCACGCGCTTGTGGCGCCGCCCGCAGTTCGTGCACCTGCAAGCCGACCACACTTCCTGATAAAAAACGTCCTTCCATAGATATCAGTCGAACTCCTTATATTGAGGAGGATTCATACCGTATAGTGTTAGCCGCGAACTCCATCTTGTCGTGCAGCTGCGCGAGCAGCACGCTGAGCTCGCCCCACGCCGCCTCCGCGTTGCGGGACTCCAGGCGGGCGCGCTCGTAGGCCTCGCGACGCTCCTGTTGGAAATACATTATATTTATGACTTGTATTTTCTCCAGCTTCACACTTTTACCCACACATAGCAGGGTAGGTACAAGTAATCTGGTAACCTTATTGCGTGCTCCAATTCTCCACTTTGCTCGACACCAAAGCGAAGAAATGGAAATATAAATTTAAATAAATATTGAATTTCCTCGAGTGAGGATCGAATCCTCAACCAATCGCTTTTACAGTCACACTTTCTGCTACTGCGCCACGACCGGCCTCAGTAATAATTACATCAAACATGTATAATAATTATCAAAATGATTAAACAATAATTATTAACAGCATTTAAATAAAAAACAATATAATTCTCACTGGTTCCCCAATAAGATCGAAGGCGTGTTGTAATATTTTAAAGGCCTCCTCAGCTCCGGGCTGTTGGTTCTTATCTGGATGAACTAGGAACGCCTGTCTGCGATAGTAGCGTTTTATCTCCTCATCTGTACACGATACGCTTACGCCTAAGATGCTGGAAATTATAAAAAATGTAAATATACAGCAGTTAAGTCCCGAGTCTTAGATGTCTTAGATGGGGGGATTTCAATACACTTTATTTAAAGTTAAGTCGACCAGTCGTCGCAGAGATTAAAACAAATCAAATACACTATACTTTCTTAATGCTACACATTCTGCTAACAGAATTCAGGGTTATCTTTTTTTTCAGCTTCATAATGTATGCATATTGCAAGATAGGCAGAGGAAACCATGTGTTAAGATTCTCAACTTTCCGACGAATTTTCGAAGCTTTGCGTGTTGTAGACTAGTAGAACTACTAGAACTCAACGCCGTGCTTTTTGCCTTAATATCAGAGCGAAGAAATGAAATATTAATATATAATAAATCAGTATCAATCAATAAATTGTGGGTTCAATTCTCAAGCTTCTCATTTCCAAAGTGGGAATCGAACCCACAATCGTCGCGTTACAGTTACTCGCTTATGCCCCTGCGACACGACGGTGTCTATACAATTATACTATATAAAAAACCATTGAAAAACTTCAAATTTTATGGAGCATGTATTTTATTTAATTAAATTTTAAAATGTTAATACTACGTTTATAACGTTCAACTGCATAATTTAGAAAGCAAATTGAAGTTTGTAAAAGTTTATGAAAAAAGTTAATATAAGCATTTAATATTAACAGTTACATAGAAAAAGTAATAGTTCTAGAAAATAATGTTGTATTCCAAATTTCACACAAAATGATTCCAGTTTAGTTTGAAATTTCTTTAGTCATTCAAGGGATTTCAGACGATAGTAAAAAAGTGTTCCCAAATTAAACTGTTTCTAGTTTATTAGTATTTTTGCAGAGGAAACCAAGTCAAGACATCCTGTTCTTGACTTTCTGGCCGAATTCAAGACGTTATGTGTAACGGGACATAACTTACTGCTATACAAACTCAACAAAGGAAGGAAATGAAAATAACTCATTTCCCCTGAGTAGGGATTGAACATGCAACTATTGTGTTTACAGTCGCACCCTGTGCCTCAATGGCAGTCTATAAATTTATATAATAACCTGTATGGATCCTTTCCTTTACAAGCAAGCAATCGTTTCATAGCTTCCTCCCCAGTAGCAGGTAGTGGTATATTCGAGTTAAGTTTTGTTTCATCACTGGCATCCGATTCAGTTTCTAATAAAATATAATAACACCTAATATAAATGGAAACATTTGCATAATTTTTTATGGTTTTGTTAATTTACACAACAAGTATTTAATTATATTAACTAGTTTATAATATAACTAAATTAAAAATCAGCTTCACGCTGTATCCCGCACACAACAGGGTAGGCAGAGGAAACCTAGTGTTAAGACACTCTGTCCCCCACTTTCTGCCATCCAATTCTGGAGGCATTGCGTGTTGAGTGGCAGAGCTCAACGCCGCGCTTAGTCTCGACACCAGAGCGAAGAAATGGAAATATAAATTTAAGTAAATATTTCATCTCCTCGAGTGGGGACCGAACCCACAACCAGTAGATTTTACAGTCACACCTCGTGCCGCTGCGCTACTGCTGGCCTCTATAATATAACTAAAATATAATAATAATAAAATTTATTTAAATTGTGTATTCATAATTATAATCAAAGAGAATCTGATTAAGATACTCTATCCACTGTTTTACTTTATAATTTGGGAACCAGTAGTTGAGAGGCAGAACTCAACGCCGCACTTTGTCTATCTACACTAGAGCTGGGAAATAAAAATAATTAACTATTAGAGTGGAAGTCCAACTTACAATCGTAGCATTTGCAATTAGATGATTTACCACTGCATCAAAATGGCCTCAATTATTAGCATGATAATTATTCACAGCAAATAATTGTTTTCTAAAGGAAAACAGACTTACTCATAGAATAAATAGCACTAGATTAATGTATTTTTTCATAACAATGTAATTTTAAGTTAATCAACAAAGTGTATATTAGCAACAAAATAACAGAAAAACAATATTTTTTTGTAACTAGTATGACCAGCTGGGTAGGCTGCATTATGCAGTGGCTGCATTATGTGGGAGGCCAGTTGTGGCGCAGCGGCACGAAGTGTGACTGTAAAACCGACTGGTTGTGGGTTCGATCCCCACTCAAGGAAATGAAATATTTACTTAAATTTATATTTTCATTTCTTCGCTCTGGTGTCGAGGCTTAGCGCGGCGTTGAGTTCTGCCACTCAACACGCAATGCCTCCAGAATTCGGAAGAAAGTGGGGAGTGTCTTAACACTAGGTTCCCTCTGCCTACCCTGCTGTGTGCGGGATACATTGTGAAGCTGATTTTTTTTTTTTAACTAGTATGACTATACTTCATTGTGTGATGAATATATCACTATTAATTTAATTAATAATTTGTTAAGTTAATATCTACAATTCGAAAGCTGTACCTTTTTTAAACCATTTCAATTTTCTCCAAAAAGCAAACTGTGTGTGTCCAAATTTTCTATCAATGTACATCAAGTATTTATTTTCACTGAGTTTCGAGAGCCATTCCTTGCTACTGCGCCATACTGCTTGAGAACTTACATATGTCTGTGTAAACACTGATGTGCATCTGCAATTTCAAAATTATAATTCTTTTTTTAGCTTCACTAGTTTTGTTTCCTCCTTCCTATATAGCCCCCGTTAAATAGCATGTTTGGTAGAAGGAACATTATGTTATAACACTGAGATTTTTGAGACCTTGCTTGCTGAATGACAGAACTTAATGCAGAGCTTTGTCCTCTTAACTGAGTGAGGAAATAAAAATACTTAATTTCTCCAACTGAGAATTGTATTGACAGCCATTCTGTTTACACTCAGACACTATTTCACTGTGCCACAACAGCCTCAATAATAATAACTTTTTTTAAGAAGCTAAAATATGCAAATAAAAATAAATATAATTTAATAACAAAATATTCTGTAACCAAGAACAACAAGAATTCAATTGGATATGGTATTGATGTATTACCTAAGGTATACAAAATTGTATAATTCATCTATTTTAAAATATTGCTTGTATTTTGCATAAAATAAAAAATACATATTTTTTATGTAAATTATATTTTTTTCAGCTTTATGCTGTATTCTGCATAATGCAGCCTACCCAGCTGAGTGAACCTAGTGTTGGAAGTCTCTTTCATTCATTGTCTAAATTTAGGACACGGCATGTTGTGTAGCAGAACAGATTATTTTATAACTTGGCTCCTAACCTGCCATATGCAGGATATTGTGAAGATAAAAGAAAAAAGGGAAGACTTACAAATCAAATGAAAGATGGAGACTCATTCTACAAATATCAGAAAGCAAATAAAAGAACCATATTATAGCTTTCCATGATACTTCTATCCAATGTTCCAAATAATTTTGCACTAAGCCCATGTATCCAGGCTTGTTTTTTCTCAATTTATTTTGATTTACTTTTTTCTTATCTTGTAATGATTTAGAAATTTTATGATGATTCCTGTCTTTCTTTTTTCTAGCCTTTATACTATCATTTTGACTTTCTTGAAGTATAAATTGAGAATTTATTTCATCATCATCAAATTTAAAGTCATCATCATCCCCACTTTTGTCATCATCTTTAGGCTTTTCATGTTTCCTGTCACTCTTTGCAGATTTTTCTGATTCACTCTTTATGAATACAAATTGACTTTCATTATCTTGGTTGAAGTTTCCTTCTTCATTAGTTATATCGTCCAGTGATGACCATTTACGTGACATATTATTTCGTTTATTTTTAGATTTTTTTGTTGTTTTTTGATATTTTTCTGTATCATCTGTATTAACATCACCAGATTCACTTCCAGAAGATATAGTACTACTTTGAGGTTTCTTTTCATTTTTTAATTTTTCATCATTCATATGTTTCATATTGTTGGATGATTTCTCAAATTTATGTGTAGGTTTGTTGGGTGTTTTATTTTCTAAGTTACTAGCTTTAACTTTTTTAGTAGTATCTGATTGAGGAATTTTGGCATTTTTAGCTAATACATCTGAATAGCTTGGTCGCATTGGTCTGACTTCAGCCACTATCCTTTTTTTATTACTTGTGTCAGACAAAGGAACATTTTCATTTCTTTTTGGTGAATGCTCTGGTTTTACTTGAACCATTACTGCTTCCACTGAAGATGTATTATTGGATATAGTTGGAGCATCTGGATGATTAAGGGGATAATTTTGACCAAATGGAGAATAAGTACCTGATGAGTTTGGTTCCCAATTACCGAGAACCTCTTTTAAAAAGTTAGAGGTGGGTGCATTTGATGTTTGATTTCCATTTTCTTGGTTATAAGAACTAGGTTGAATAGTAGCAGTTGATGGTGACACATGAACATTATTGTTTCCAGTAAATTCTTGGTTTAATGTAAATAAATGAGATGGCTGCGATTGCAAAGGCACATCACACACATTTTGGTTGTGATTAAACAGTTCATATTGACCAGACATAGGAAAAATCAATTGTTGGTTATTTTCATCATAAATTACTCTAACTACTTGTCCATTGCCTAAATTCAGCATAGCATTGCCATAATTTTGACGGTTCATACGATTTACATTAGGCATGCTGTTAAAATTCATTTTATCGTCTTTATTTGGCATGCTGTCTCCACTTTGCATGTTAAAAGGCTTGCTAATATAAACATCATTGTTGAAATTAGATCTCCTATATATGTTTTCAGGTAAAACTCCCGAGTTCCCTGATATAGATGTTTGTTTAATCTCATTTATTCCACCAGGTGCACACTTTTCACCGGTTTCCGCATGATAATTCCATGTATTGTCATTAAATATTGGATCATCTTTTGACGACCTTGCCATTATGACAAATGCTATATTCGCACAAAGAAAAATTTACCTCAATATTCAGTATTAATTAAAGATTTAACATAGTTATAATTAATAGTTTGAATTTAAAAAATAAAATATGTAGCAATAATGTATGTTTCACAGATTTTTGACAATAAGTGCTATTATCGTTGACATTCCATTAGCCATAATTGACAATACAGATTAAATAGATCAATGCTATAGAATATGAGTACAGATACAATATATAAAACTATATCCTAACTGTTACTGTACGGTACTTTTAATAAATTTTTAGAAGCTTAAACCTTTCTAAGGCTTTTTGAAAATTGAAAGTGTGATAAATATTAATTAATATTTTTTTACTTTTAATCTGCTTGAAATCGTTTTTTTTTGTAACAAAATATGTTTACAGCTTTTTTTATTTAATTTAGATTATGTTTAAGCTTTTAAAGCTATATTTATGTATTATACTTAAATCATGACTGATAATATGATCATCTTGATTGACCATCGCTTCGATGTGCAGAAGAACGCTGGAAGCTAGCTGCTGCCGTATAACAGCGTCGTTACCAACATTGCATTGTGTACAGACAAACGCTGACGTTTCGCCATCTCATCATTGCAGTCAAGACACCGTTAACCCGGCTACCGGCAGCAATACGATTTTACGCATCCATCTCGTAACTTCCATCTTTACTGAACATGCTTTCCAAATATACCATTTCATTCACTTGTTCTAATATCTTACCGTTTACACTGCTTTTGCATTCTGTCCTTTACCGTCCTCCGTCTTTATTTCTTTCAAATACCAGAACCTTTATCTTAATTTATACCATAGATTTTCGAATATCGCATAATGATGTCCGGAGTAGGTATAGATATAGGAAGTACCTTTGCAAAGATAGAGAGAGATTTTAATGAAAAAAAATATATAATTGCTATTTATTTACATTTCTATCATATTTTTTTATAAGATAAACAATATCTGGTAGGCTTAAGTATCTAGGTAACTCGTACCTACAATTAAATTATCTTTATACTGTTTCTAATCTAATAATATTTTTAAATATATAAGCTGAATCAGGGGTATTTAATAATTCCGTTGATTCCATTGTAATGTTTACTATTCATAATTTTCTTTTTTTGTAATATTTTTTCATATTATATTTTTTTTATTATGCCTAAGTATATTTCTATTTTTTACTTAATAATATTTAGGTAAAGTAAAAATACTCGCAATGAATGTATTTAAATAAACTTTCCACTTTACTCGTCTCAAAAGATGCTACGTTCTCATAATCTAGACCTCTTATTTGATCATCATGACTCGAATTAAGTAAATGCAATGTAAACAGATATCGGCACGAAAATCAATGCGCTTGACGTAACTCAATTTATCATGACTAAATCTAGTTCTTACTTAACTATAAAGTAACACAGCCAATTTTTAGCTCATAAAAAATACGAAACCACAAAAAAGCTTGACTTTTGGAAGAATTATGATTTTTTCTTTGATTAACATTCTTTTAACATTTAATTTAAAATCAACTTCACGCTATATCCCGCATACAGCAGGGTAAGCAGAGAGGGAACCTAGTGTTAAGACACTCCGTTTCTCATTTTCCACTGATTTATTCGAGGCATTGCGTGTTAAGTGGTGGAACTCAACGGCTGGCCTTTGCTTTGGTACTAAAGCGAAGAAATAAATTTTTAAGAAATAATAATTAATTTTCTCGTCCCTTGCGCCACGATGGCCTCATTACATTACATTTAATTAATAACTGTTCCGTGATGTATGAAGAGGTTGATGACAGTGGACGAGGCGAGAGGGGTATGTAGAGACCGTAGCGTTATCTGCTAAATAAAATAAAGCGTGAAGCTAAAAATGTAAATGTAATAACTTATAATTCTTTTATTTTCAATAAACATAAACATATAAGTTAATAATAATCATCAATCGTAATCAATAGGAAAAAAATGGAACTCTGCGGAAAAACATCGTAAATGAAAAGATATTAGAACAGGTAATTGAAGTGGTATATTTTGGAAGTAAGTTTAACAGAGACAGAAGATACGAAATGGATGTGGAAAGCTGTATTGCTGTCGATAACAGAATTACCTTAGCTTTATTAATAAGACGACGAAACGTCAATATAGCTGTTTGTTTGGCCGTACACAAAGCAGTGCTGGTATTGAAGAGTTAGTACTAAAAAATGATGGTAAAAGAAAGATGAACGTTGAGGAGATGCGATCTTTTCGTACGGAAACAATATGTGTTATCAGTTGAGCTGTCCGAATCCCCAATGAAGAGATACACAGAGTAGCAGGTACACTATCACAGTACGGTACGATGTCACGGTGAGAATGAAGAACTTTCTTAGTTGATTTGAGCACATCAAGATAATGAAAATGGCAGTGGACGAGGTGTAAGAGGTATGTAGAGACCGTAACGTTTGGCGCTCCGTTATCAATGGTTAGGGCTACCCCATAGGAATAAAGCGGGAAGCTAAAAAAATGAGCAATCTTTGTTTACATGTAGGAAAATAGGTAGGTATTTAGGGGTAAGTTTGAAGGTTCAATTCGATTGTTTATTTAAAGAAAAATAGATAAGAATAGTAATGTATTAAATAATTATTAGGTATGTATTATCAAAGTATGAAAACAAAACTATAAATAACATTACAATAAAATAATCACTAATGCATTGAGGTGTGTCTAGTCAGTATGAAAAGAAAATTTTAATACTGACCAGACACACCTCAAACAACCTCCCCCCACTCTGTTCCTATATCCAAGCTAAAAGAACAAAAAAAAATGAAAAAAAAAAAATATTTCGTTCATTTTGCCACATTTTGTATGAAAGTCGACGGTACGCTACGATACTGTAATGAAAATCTATAGGGTACTTCCTGTGGAGTTACAGTTATGAAATTTGGTACGACGTGAACAAATCCGAAAATCGAATATTTATTTATTATAGATATAGAACATTTTCATAGAAAAAATAATTATTACAAACTTATATTTGGAGTTCATTTCATACAAAATGAGTGCATATGCTTGCAAACATAAGTGGCCTACAACCTCGGTGAGTGAGACCGACTCGCACTTGATTGGCTTTTTTATTATGTGTATTATGCGTATATTTCTACTCAATACTATTTACATAGAAGAAAGCACTTAAGTACGAGTTTAAATTTATATCGAGATAAAAGTAAATTAAACTTTCCGCTTCACTTGCTTCAAAAAAATTCAATGTTCTCATAATGTTTTATTAGATCATCATGACTTAATTTAAGTAAAATATTTTTTGTTTAATTTGGGTAAGTTACGTTATATCTGTAATGCAATGTAAGCAGATATCGCCATGAAAATAAATACACTTGCTTGTAATTCAATTTATCATGACTAAATCTAACTCTAAATGTAACTCTAAACGAACTTTGAAGTAACACAGCATTTTTTAACTTCTTTATTCTGCCTTTAGAGCAGGGGTTCCCAACCTTTTCTTGATCAAGGACCACTTTTATATCATTCTTGGTAGCAGGGACCACTAAACATGTAAGTAATAAAAATTAACTGTGATAATCAAACAGAAACTTCACCTCACCATCCCCAGTCATGAAATTAAAATCGTTCGCGGACCATATTTAGGCCTCTGCGGACCACTGGTTGGGAACCACTGCTTTAGAGTCATGGATTCCACTAAAAAGCTTGACCTTTGAAAGGGTACGACTTTTTTGTTTAAATTTTGTTAGTTGTCATCGATCATATAACGTTAAGTGATGATACACTAAGTTTCATAAATCATGAAATTTCGTAAAGGAAAAAAAAAAGTTAAAAAAAAACAGTCAAATGCGAATCAGGTTCTCATACCAATGGTTCCGTACCAATTTCTGCATTACAATATATGTCTAAAACTTACGTTTGATTTATAATTGTAGTTCATTTCATACAAAATGAGTCCCATTTTGTATGAAATGAACTACAATTATAAATTTTATAATGACTTTAGTACTGTAAGTTCCCACTTCGTGCCAAAGTTAGCTGCATTTGAAAATTGCATTCATAACTAACGAATTAATTATTTTGATGCGGTAATAAAAAGAATTGTGTCATTATAATATAGCTTACATTTACATGCAAACGATTGGCCAATTGAGTTATAATTTAAGAGAGCGTTTACTATTTTTAAGTAATTTAACACTACTTGAAATTTATTGTAAAAAAATTGCGGCATGGCTAAAAATAAACCATATGCACGAAAATCTATCTTTGATATATGTACACAAAAAGTAAATTGAAAACAATGTTGATATATTACATCATTTAATTGTTTTTTTTTACAAGATTTCATCTTGTTGTAGTGTAAAATGAATATTTATGACAATCTAACTGCAATTTATTGTTATGTTATTGATAGATTTTAATTCAAGAGGCTTACATTTGCAATGGTCAATCAGCTACAAAATAATTTAACCAAACCTATTGTTGGCTCTTAGGCGTTGAGTAATCGTTGCGGTGTCCGCCTCGCTCGTAACAAGGTCGCAACATTCAGAGCATTATAAAGACGGTGTTTGGCAGTAAGAGAAGTTGTTGATTTTCTTCGTTACAAGTGTGTTGGCAAAAATGTTACTGTTAGCGTTGTTGGTGACGGCCGCAGCGGCGACAATTGATAGAGATCCAGCGTCTCAACAAATCATAATGTTCAAGGAGAAAACCTCGGTACAATAATTAATTCATTCTACATATTTACTTCCCAAATATGTGTTAAATTATTAAGTAATATGTATTGAATTGTTTTTTATAAAGTGTAAGGTATTAATATTACTTATAACTTATTTTTACTTGCAAATTTCAGGGTCCAGTTGGTATAATAACTACTAGTGCGGGAGCTCCTGTTGAACACAAAGAAGCTTTAAACACTTTGAACACGAGATTGATTTTTAATGAATACTTTATGGATACTATGACGCATCTTGTTAGAGAGAGAATCCCAGAAAGACTAGTTCATGCAAAAGCCGGAGGCGCATTTGGTTATTTTGAAGTAACTCATGATATAACAAATATTTGCAAAGCCAAATTATTTAGCAAAGTGGGAAAGAGGACACCAGTCGCAGCCAGATTTTCTCCAGTAGTTGTAGAGAGAGGTGGTAGTGACATATCGAGGGATGCTCGCGGGTTCGCTGTTAAGTTTTATTCAGAAGATGGCAATTTTGATATTGTAGGATTCAATACACCAATGTACGTCTACAATGATCCCCGTCATTTCCCAACATTTGTTAGAGCTCAGAAGAAGAACCCTGCAACAAATCTGTTTGATGGAAATACTCTTTGGGATTTTTTAACTTTGCAACCAGAAAGTTTGCATATGTTTTTGTTAGTCTTTGGTGATCGTGGGATCCCAGATGGTTATCGACATATGCCTGGATTTGGGATACATTCCTTTCAAGTAGAAAATGAACATGGCGATATACATTTTATAAGATTTCACTTTATGCCCGATGCTGGTATAAGGAATTTGAGAGCAGAGGAAGCGAGAAAAATTGGAGCAGAGGATCCCGATTACAATACAAGGGATCTATACAGAGCTATAGGAAATGGTGATTTCCCTTCATGGACTGTCAGTATACAAGTCTTATCTATCAATGATGTCAAAAATGCTGATTTTAACGTATTTGATGTAACAAATACTATTCCATTAGATGATTTTCCATTACGTCCAGTAGGGAAATTTGTACTGAATAAAAATCCTGTTAATTATTTTGCAGAGATAGAACAATTAGCGTTTAGTCCTGCTAATTTAGTTCCCGGAATTTTGGGAGGACCAGACAAAGTATTCGAAGCGCGTCGCTTAGCTTACAGAGATGCTCAATATTACCGTTTGGGAGCTAATTTCAATAGAATACCTGTCAACTGCCCGTTTCGAACATCAACTTTCACTTATAATAGAGACGGTCCACCTCCAGTTCAAGATAATGAAAAAGATATTCCAAATTATTTTCCAAATTCTTTTAACGGTCCCGTACCTTACATTGACAAGAAAAGAACACAGCTTATAGAAATTGTAGAACCAGAACCAGATAACTTTAAACAAGCTACAGAATTGTATGTAAATGAAATGACCAAGGAAGAAAGGGCTAGATTGGTTGAAAATGTTCTGTACAGCTTGGGGCCAGTTGCACCTTTCCTGCAAAAACGAGCGGTGAAGTTCTTTTCCATTATACATCCAGATCTCGGTAGCCGCATAGAACAAGGATTATTAGCAAATTCAACAAAAACCTATAATCATAATAAATTCGACTATTAATAATGGAATACATACATTCATTACTTACAAGCTTTAATTAGGTATGATTTTGCAAGCTGTGTTCTTTATTTATTTTAATGTGACTTATAAATTGTTAAAGCCGCGCTCAGAAATGTCATTTAGCTTTTAAGTGTTATAAAATCGGCACAGCTATTTGTAACAATTTGATTTAAGGTAAATCTCTGGCCTCATTAACATTTCTGAGTGCAGCTTAAGAACCAAAGATTTATACAAATATTTCAGATTATGTCACATTTACCAATTTGTTCATATTTATATAAATTATTACAATTGAAATAAAAAAATATATTACTTCATAATCGTAATTGGTAAAAAAATCTCTTTTTGGTCCGTGGAATTTGATTAATATTAACAATGCACATTTGACAACCTTGCTCTAGTAAATAAATTTTACTTTGACCTTTGTTTTCTAAACTTTCAACTCGCATAAAGTAGATAGTTTTATGAAATTGTTACAAATATTTGAATTTTATAATTATATATTATAATTAGGCCTAAAACTTGTATAGTAATTTCAAGTAAACAAAATAGGTTGTAAGTAAAAATAATAACTTTAGTTAATGTTTAGGTTGACAGTTGAAACAAGTCACACAATGGTTATTGTAGGCAAGTTTGCTCCTTACAATGTAGACGGTTTCCATAGATGCGTCAATCTAGAAAATATTCAACGTTCACTGGAACTTTCACGTCCAAGACAATATTATTAGAATGTAAAATGAATATTTTACGTCCTAAACAAGGAACTATTATTATCTATATATATACACATTTACAATCTCTCCTTGGGGAGTATTATTTTTAATATAAGATATATAAATATTAGCAGGCTATGGGATTAAACTAAAGTAGATAATAATACTATCATATATCAATGTAATGGATTAATTAATTTCATGTAGTAAACGTTGCCACTGCACCGTGGCTTAGTAATTAAGTGTCGAATGAATACGGGATGGTTGTAGATTTGATATCTACTCGGCAGGATGTTTATATTTAAAAAAAAATAAGTTAAATTAATAAATTCTTACTCGAGGAAATAAAATGTTTTATATTTTCATTTCTCAACTCTGGTGTCGAGGCAAAGCGCGGCGTTGAGTCCCGCCACTCAACAGAATTCAACTCAACAGCTTCCAGAATTCGGTGGTGCGTCGGGAGCAGAGTATCTTAACACTGGGTTCCTTCTGCCTAACTACGTACGGGATACAACGTGAAGCTGTGTATAATAAATTTATGTAAATTAATAAATTAATTGGTTTTAGATATATACAGCGATTCTAATAGCATATGATTTTGTTTTTACTTTCAATTTTGTCGTGTCTAGTGTCTGTTAACGATGTCCAATACCATATTTCGTTTAACAATATTACAGAAAAACATCCTAACTTTATTCCTCCAAATGGAATAAGAGTCAAATTGGTCAAGTTTAAACTAGATGTGCTAACGATGAGTTCCGTTTTTCGTAATTGTTATATGTTTTTTGTACCTTTAGCCTTATCCCGCACAAAGCTGGGTAAGCAGAGGTGGGAACCTAGTGTAAAGAACGTAACATAACATTTCGTATTCTACTTTCCGATCCGAATTCGATTGTGAATTGTACCATCACTGCACTACGACAGATATGAGATATGAGCAAGCAATGTCTCCAAGGCGTGATACAAAGTGACATGGGATTAAAATTAGGCAACCTGATTTTGATAATGGTCTAAGCCTGAATGCGAGTAAATCAAAAGTTCTAGTGCTTGAAAGAAATGAAGAGAGGACGGAATGCTCGATCAGCGTGAATTGTAAGATATTAGAACAAGAGAATAAGGTGGTATATTTTGGAAGTACCGTGTGACCGCAGCGTTTGGCATTCCGTTCTCTCTGGCTTTCCCTCTCCACAATATCTCAAATTCGCGCAGAAAATGGAGAACACAGTGTCTTGAGATCTTTCTGACTACGGCAGTTTTTAGTAATTTGTGTAAAACTATTAAGAGCGAATATTCCATATAATTGACAGATACTTTCAAGCTGTTACAGCCTATTTTTCCTGTTACCTGTAGTTGTAAAAATATAATTTATTTACATAATATTATTCAATTTTCAAACAAGCAATTAATAGATAATTATTAATAATAGATAACTTATAATAAAAGAGTATTTTATGACAAGCAAATTGTATATCTGTAACATAGCTCACAAAAACTTATAGGCGTTCTGGTTTCTTCAATGTAGCCATTTAATATTTTTATAAAATATAATGTATTCATTCATAATTATACATAGAAGGTTATAAGAGGCCGGTCGTGGCGCAGCGGCACGAGGTGTGACTGCAAAACCGACTGGTTGTGGGTTCGATCCCCACTCGAGGAGACGAAATATTTACTTAAATTTATATTTCCATTTCTTCGCTCTGGTGTCGAGGTTAAGCGCGGCGTTGAGTTCTGCCACTCAACACGCAATGCCTCCAGAATTCGGCAGAAAGTGGGGAACGGAGTGTCTTAACACTAGGTTCCCTCTGCCTACCCTGCTGTGTGCGGGATATAGCGTGAAGCTAATTTAATTTTATTTATTTATTTACATAAAATTAAATACCCAAGTCAGCATGTACAAATATTGAACTTGTTTTAGTTAAACCTTTCTATATCTAGCCTTAATTCATCAGAATTTTTTTTATAGCTTCACGCTATATCCGGCACACAGCAGGGTAGGCACAGGGAACCTAGTGTTAAGACACTCCACTCCCCACCCTCTGCCGAATTCTCGAGGCATTACGTGTTAAGTAATAGAACTCAACGCCGAGTTTAACCTCGACGCCAGAGCGAAGAAATGGAAATATAAATTTAAGTAAATATTTCTGGCATGACATCAGAAATACCAATATATATTTAATTTATTTTCAGTTTACCCTGTACCCAGTATAGTGCAGATAGGCAGAGGGAACGTAGTGTTAAGACATTTATGAACTTAGTGTTAGACTGTGTGTTCAATTACCACTCAACCTGCAATGCCTTGAATGTAGGTGAAAGGTAGAATACGGAGTGTATTAGCAGGCGTAGCATTGGGATCTCTGGTAACCATGTCACATGTGGGAGATGTATAAAGAGCACTTTCACATTTTATCCCCCACGGCACGGTAGGTACAGGGAACCTAGTGTCGAGACATTCCATTCCATTCGATGTTTGACACATTGCATAGATTGTCGAATTTTTCTTTAAGTGGGAATAGAACTCGCAACCATTGCGTTTACAGTTAGACGCTGCTCTACTACGTTATATCGAGATCTGCGAAACTAAAATAAAATATATTTATTAGTAAAATAAAATGTATTCAGCGAAAGGGCGTGAAAGACTAGGCAAGTGAGTGAACCACTATGCGTGAAGTGTATCGTATTATAGCAAAAAGGAATATTGCGACCATTTCCCATCGGCTTCTAGTGTTACACATATCGAATCCAGCTTTCTAGTGAAAACGGAGCGTTTGTGGTGGGTTGTGCAATGTACCGGAAGACTAGGAGTACGGTCGGAAAAATAATTCGTTTATTACAAATAGTTGTATGATTTTATATAGAAATATTATTGTATTGTTGCTATCTATCACGCAATTATTTTTCTCTATTTTAATTATTTTTTGATGAGCACGTTTTAATTTAATTAAAGTGTTTTTTTGAGTCTATATTAAGAGATACAATTTTAGAGTCCAATTTGTAAATAGCTATTTTTAAATTTTTTTGTACTTCATGTTTAGGCAAATAGACATTTTTAGGGTTCCGTACATTTTAAGGAAAGTAGGAATCGTTGTAAGATTGCTGTCCGTCCGTCCGTCTGTCTGTCTATCTGTCTGTCAAGAGATTACCTGATTACCTGAAAAATATAGAATTTCTACATTTACTTAAAACAAAGATACGGCCCTTTATATTGCAAAAATGCGTATTTCGCCACTATCAAGGACATCAAAATTAATAGGGTACTTCATGTTCACCTAGAATTATTAAATTTGGTAGTTAGTATCTAGAGGTAGTACTAGTTCAGGAAAAAAAATCAGAAAATTATACATTCGTGGTTAAATCCAAAAAAATAATAGCCTTATAAGGGTAATTTGGTATTAAAGCCACTAGTTCAAGTGAAGTATTAGATGACATGACGAAACTAAACTTCAATTTCAGAAAAAGCTCGAGACCTCTAATTTTTGTAGGAAGCCCTCAGTGGGCGAGCCCGACTCGCGCTTGTCCTTTTTTTTTAAATATTTACAGTAAGCTGAGCAAGAAGGGAAGTCAAAGAAAATGTACCTAATAATTATTTTGCTATCTCTACAAAATCTGTCTCAATATGAAGGGATCCGCAACAATAGTAACACATTGGTGTCAACAATTTATGTGAAATTGCGACGCCCTCCCATTACCGCTAGATGGTATCTCCTCTCTTTGTTGCTGGTGCATCGCAGCTAATTGCCTGTAATAACAATACGTAATTAAAAAGCTCGGCGCGGCCGGCCCGGTTAGAAAACGTTCACATTAAACTCGGAAGCTAAAACATTTTATTTTAACGAAATTTTACTTTTATTATTGTATTTAAATTAAATTTATATTACGGTAACTGTTACTTTGAGAAATATAATTAGAAGGCTGTCACGTAATTGGTTGCGGTAACAAGTTAGTTTTTGAGTGAAAAAAATGCTATGATTTGAAGATAGTTGTGGGCTCGATTTTTACTCTAGGAAAGGAAATATTTAAATTTTAATTTTTTTCCTCCGGCGTCGAGGCAAAGCGCGGCGTTGAATTCCACCACTCAACACCAATGTGGGAGGCGGGGTGTCTCAACACTGGGTTCTCTCTACCTACTTGCGGGGTACATCGCGAAGCTGAAAAAAAATGATAAAACGGATACTCATGTAAATTGATTTAAAAAATAATTTATTTAAATAAAATATAAGTAATCAGTATTCTATATCATGAAATATTTTGTTTAAGAAAAAATATTCTAGATAAGTTATGAAGTCATTTATGTCTTAATAGCATTCGTGGCGTGATCAATGTCGTTTTTATTAACCAGATACCTTGATTACCGTACAACGGGCCCCAGGGGGTGTCAGGAGGCGTGTTCACTAACGACGTAAGTAAATCTCCAGTAATTAGTCGTAGAGAGCAACTAAACGCTTTTTTATTGTAGCCATCATACGATTGTATGTTGTTAACAAATGATATATGAAACTACATCACTTTTTAGGCTTTGGGACATAGAATTATTTGTAACATAAAAATATTTTATGTATATAAGATTATATAAGTTTATAAAAATATACCTACGACATTTGCTATAGTTGTATATGTTTGATTATTATATATATTTTATAAGGCATCGGGTTTTAATATCCAACAGATAGCAATAGCTTATCATTAGGTTCCCACTGCCTTCCCTGTTGCATGTGGGATACAAAGTGAAGTAAAAAGAAATCAACTTCTTTTTCTTCTTTGTTTTTTTTAATTGTCATTTATTTATAAAAAACTTAAAATTAAATCAAAAATTTCAGAATATTAAACTATTTTATGGAAATTTATTAATAAGATTTTTGATTATCGCCATTATCATATATTTTAAATCACTAACTCATTAAGAATAAAATTAAATAAATGTTACTTTATTGAATAATCTACTTTGTTTAGTCTAAAATTTAAGTTTAGTGTTTCAAAACGAAAGAAAAAAAATAACGTCAATATTCCTTAACAAATATTTCTTCTAAAGCAAAGTAAATGTTACACTCAACACTAAGCTGTACCACCAGTGGGTTAAAAAACTAATAAAAATTCTCTAGCAAATTGCCTTTTGTTACAATTGTGTTATGTAAATTCTATTCAAATAATTTTTAGCAAACTTTAACACAATACGCTAATATTCTCACATTACTGAACTATTTACAGGAAACACATTTTCTACGTGGGTTTAGTTTCGAAAAATTGTTCTAAATAATAATATTTAAGGTTCATTGTTCATATAAAGAAGAAAATAAAATGGTTGGCAAGTTTATGTTTAATGTATAATTTTTTAAAAGCAAAAACTAAACTAAAAAACAAAAACTAAACTAAATTAGAGAAAAGATACTTATTGGGATCATTTTCTTTCATTACATAATTCATCGCATGAGAAAAGGCTAAAGTTTATATTCGTGTGTGTCACATTATGGCGGCTAGTCGAGTGATGAAAAGTAGCAAAGATTAACCAGTGAAAGGACTATTTGACCTCAACTGGATTAATCCGTAAAAATATTCATTTTTTGGAATATTGAGACATTTTAAAGTAAATGTTACATTACGTTAGATATTAAATCATATCAAGAGATACATAAAATTTACACAATGTCTAAGAAGTTCAGACAAAAATAATAATTTCTGACGTGGATTGAATTATGAACTTATAATTTATTATACAAAAAGCTCGCGGGATTTATAACTTTGTTATCATAATAGACAACTTGTCGCGACGGTGAGTGCCAGACTGCATATTCTAATTTTATTAACAAAATCCATTTATATTTCATACACGTGAGCTATGTAAGGTTCTATGTAATTTATTACATTACCCTTTCAATTATGCTAGTCTTGACATTAATGGCAACTACTTTTTTTAAAGTAAATAGAGAATGTGCGGAGGATTAATTAAACATATTTTTTTAAACAAAATAAAATATATGAAACTAAACATTAAAATGTTATTTTATTTAGATTTTTTTAAATATAATAAAAACCTCTTGAAAATGTTTTAGAATGGACCATTATTATAATATGAAAATACAGTTCGTGCGTGCTTTAGCCGGTCGCTAAATGCTAACTTGACGGAGCGAGCGCTCCGTCGCGGCTCGCGGCCACACATGAAGGCGCGCTCGGTGGTGATAAACTACTCTGTTTATTGATTCGACTTGCAAACTTAGCCAATTTGTAAATATCGATTCCAAAAATCTTATTTAATATTATGAAATACTTAAATATATACGTAGAAGCTATCTAGTTATAATTTATTATTATTTTTACATTTTTTTGAACATCTAATGTCAAAATTCTTCCCTAGACATCAGAGACAATTCTAAAAATTGTCTGTAGAGTAGGCGATATGTAACGTTGCGCTTTTTATCTGAGTCAGGATCGCATCACCAATCATGCGTTTTCAGTTATACATGATCCCCCCTCACAACGATAGTCACAACAATGTAATTTTTTTTTTAACTTCACTTTTAGCTGTTAAGACATTTTTTTCCCCACTTCCTGCAGAATTTTTGAGGCATTGCGTGTTGAATGGCGGAAATCAACGTCACACTTTGCCTCATTATCAGAGGAAATGAAGATATCAAATATTTCATTCCCCAAGAAGGGAATCGAGCCCATAATCGTTCAGTCCACGGCGGCCTAAAAGATTATATTATATTTTTTTCTATACTTTAACTATCTGTACCTTACAGACATTATATCTGTATAACGTTTAATCACAGCTCAATCAAATCGTCACTTAAAAAGGTCATTAGAGATTTTAACGTGTCAACGACGTTAACGACCGCTGAAACGCCGTACCATTAAATGTACTGTAAAACAGCCCACGCACTGACACACAACAGTGTTGCAAATATTGCGTAACAATCGCATAATTCGCTTTTATTGCTTTCATTCTGGGATAACGCTGTAGTGTCCGTATTGCTTCCACTAAATAACCTTACTAAAAAGGACAGTCACCGACTAACGGGTATTTACTTCAAATTTGTAACTGTTGACGCTATTTATATGTAGGTTGTGAGAAGTTAACTTGGGTAATAAAATCCTTGAATAAGAGATCCACATTTTTGTAAAGAAAGAAAAGAAATATAAGTGTTTGAAAAAAAGGAGGAAGTGCTTTTGGAAATATTTAAATGTAAGAATTGCCTATAAGGCATGTAAGGTTGATAGTAGACACGGTATACGTAAAATGGTGCATAGCCACCACCACCATCACCACCATCTGTTACTGACTATCTGCAGCTTTTATCAGTTATCCGTTATCTTAGAAAGTTTTCAGTTGGCTAGTAAAAATATAAATAAATATATATGTTATACAAATAAATATATATTTATTTGTTTTATATAATAAAACAAATAAATATATATGTTAAAAGATAATTTAGCAGATAAAAGCTAGATTTAGTGTAATTTCAAAGTAATTATTACAGTACAAAACAAGAGCATAAACTCTGATATCTTACACATGTTTTCTTGTAATATGCTGATTATTATCATAATCACTAATTGTTTACATTATTTACTATGTACTGTTGATTTTCTATATAATAGCGTTATTATGCAACAATTGCCAATAAGTAACGCTAATTAAAAGCAACAATAACGTTTTCCAAAACAAAACAAAGGCGTACGAAACCGACCCCTTCCTGTTTGCATTCCGTAAGCCGGCTATCACGGGAAAATATACTCGTTTGAGTATTAGGCTGAATGTTTACAGATTGATAGATATATATTTATTTTTTATATATAAAAAATATACATAGAATTCTTAAACAGAAAATATCAAGTAATATTATGGCGCTCAAAATTTAAGTTGTAAAAGCGTTTCTATTTGTACCACAGCCAGCGTCACCAATACCTCTACGGTTATATAAAATATCATTTAAGAGATGCAGAATCTTATAATAATATTATTAACTAATATAATAATCTGACATAAAGCAAAATTATGATTCATATAATAATTTACCTATTACTAACAGTAGCTAAATGTTCAGTCAGTAACCAGTCTTAGTCGACTAAATTGTGATATAATTCTGATAGATTTTACGCGCATAATAGGCTTTATTTTCTTTGGGTGAAGGTTTAAATATTTTATATATATAATATATAGGAACATCTACTTTTACTCTTAACATATTTTACATCGCCAACGTGACAATGGGCCATTTGACCATGTGGAGGGCTAAATAAGGCTACGCGTTTAACTATTAGGTCTTGGAGAAAGTGGGTAATTTTGGTTAAATATGTTCGATATTAACTTTTATGTGGAACGCCTATTTAATTTAATACTTGCTATTTTTTGGTTGTATTAAATGTAATAGATATATATATTAATACATATTAAATATTTAGAAAATTAACATCACACTTTACTTAACCAGATCTCCGACTGAAAAATAAGTAATTAAAAAAAAAGTGACATTTCAACTACAATCGGTGTAAACGACGAAATACGATCTAAATGTACTTTGACATATTCTATTTATTTTCTAAAAGTATTAACTTCTAAAACAAAATTTAAGATTTAACCCTTGCATGGTTGTTTTATTCACTATTCAGATGTAATTTCTAAATATCGACGCTGTAAATGATTACCGTTAAATGTTTCGAGAGTTTTATTAACTAATAGCATATCGATTTATTCTAATCAGCATTAATTACTCGATAGTATCGTGACTACATTTCACTTGGGCTGAGCCGTCTATAAGTGTCCACATGTCATAGGTTAATTCGTCTCTAATTTAATTCATTTATTATCTATCTCTTATTATATAATTATTTCTTAAATACTTATTTATTTCGCGAAGATATGTAATTTTTTATTAAATGACTGATATTAAAAACTGATGGAAATATTTATGACTTCCATTTCATGCTGTTTCTTTAACATAATTAGTATCTACTCTTTATTTCTCTGATAGTTTAGAAATACTTTTTTTTTCTAAACTTTCAGAGAAATAAATTTAAATTTATTTTAGGCTTTTGCTAACTTTTTATGTAATTAATTTTTATTATTTTGAGTTATATAACTATTTTTTTTAGAAAAATGCTTAACACTAGTTATAACATAGTAACTTTTTAGGGTTATCATATGTTAAAATGTTACTCCAACAACCAACATATATACATTAAAATTACAAAATCATAAAATTCACATAAAAATATTTAATATTTTTAAAATATAATCTAAATAAAACTTTATAACTAATATTTATATATGTATGTATGTACATATGTATGTTTAGCATAATTAAATACATAAGGAAGCAATCACTTCAAAGTGGCCAGCCGTGCCTTGCTCAGGCGTGAATAACCGATATAATTATGCAAAATTTTGCAATTTTACTATTGACACGCTCAATATAGTGTTAAATGATGCTTTTTCCGTGTTATTAAGTGCGCTATTGAGAATCTATACGACTGAATTAATCAAATACGTCTTACATTCGAGTGACACCTATTTATTACTTAGAGTGCAAATAATTTATTTTATTGCAATATGAGATTATTTGTTTAAGAATACTAGTATTCTTGTTTTAAATGCTTTAATTTAATTTAGGAGTAGATCATTTCAGAGTTGAGTTCTGCCACTCAACACGCAATGCCTCCAAAATTTGGCGAAAAGTGGGGAACGGAGTGTCTTCACACTAGGTTCCCTCTGCCTACCCTGCTGTGTGCGGGATACAACGTGAAGCTGATTTATTTATTTTATTTATTTATTTATTGATTTCAGAGTTATTTGTAGTAATATTTTTCTGAAAACTACTAAAAAAAGATTATCTACAGCATATTTTTTTTTCTAATATTCGACATAATAAGTTGTAAATTAAGCGTATGTAAATATTCGTAAGCGACGAAGCTAGCCTATAGTAAACTATATTTCTTATAGTGCGTCTAATTGGTACATGCGCACACGCACTGTCGATCTGGATCTTAGATTAATTACGAGATAGCGTGGCGTTGTCGCTGACACAATACAGGGTTTATGTAATGAAGCACACATTGTACGGCCAGACTTACACCGAGGACTGCGGCAGGAAATGAATGTCATTTTTGTTTATTGAATAATCGACTTCATAATACAAGGAATGAGATCTTTACATGATAAGAATTATGTTTATTAATAATTACTCTCGTTGCTTAGAAAAGGTAGCAGCCTAGTTACAAAATGTGCTGTAATAATTTCTTGAATGGATTGAAAAACCAGCAATGTGATGGGGTTTTAAGTCGACAGAAAGTCGAAATAGTCGTTAGGCAGCACTTAATAAAAAAATATTTGTAAAACAAAAACCCCGACTGCATAAAACTAAAAAGGAAATAAACAAGCCCAATAGTTTATTAGGATTAACAGTCGAGACCTCTTTAAATTATGCAGGGTTCCTGGTAAAGATTTTATTGATTGAAGAATTACTTATAGGTCAAATATTTTTTTTTTAACGTCACCTATCTAAGAACACTTGGGCTGATACGAATCTAACGATACCTCAAAATCATAAATTCGTTCAGCGGTTCTGGAGATATGAGGTAATAAAGAATATTACATACATACAAAATATAATAAAGAATATTACATACATACATACAAGATACGCGCGAAAAACATAACCCTTCCTTAGCAGTCGGGGAAAAAAGTTCAATTAATTAGTGAAAACCGATTTCCTTCCAATTACAGTGGGTAAAATAACGATTGCGAATATCATAGTAAATTTAGTATTATCAACCTACTTTTAATTAAAACAATAATAATATGATTTAGTTTTAACAATATCCAGTTGTTGTAGCAAATTTAAAAAATATATCGATTTGTTTGATATGTGGAAATTTTAATATATAAACTCTACAGCCGAGTCCGTCTACAATGAAATGTTACTATACAAATAGTTTATGAGATCGTTCTTCATATATATCAGCCTTTATTATTATGAAATGACTTCACGATTGTTCTACATCCTATGACCGTGGCGAGATCCTCATCAATACACATCACAGTATGTTTGTTCTAGCAAATTAGAGGTTAATGGCAAACAACATGAGTCTATTTGTGTGCCCATTAGAGTTTGACCGGTGATTTATTTGTGGGAACAGAACTGATTTATGATATTGTGGACTAAGTATATCTACTATAAGTAGGTATTTATTACGCGATACCAGTATTACTTAAACTTGTAATATTATGTCATATTTGATACCAAAATTGCCCTTACTATAAATGTCAAAGTATTTGTAACTAAATATAACATGCAATCCGGAAAATGACAGTTTTCGTTCCATACCGAAAAATTATATAAATTTTGTCAGCAAGTTATTTTTATTTTGTATCAAACAATCATGAAAAGGATAATTAAGTAATAATATTTACTACTAACTCTTTATACCTATACCTTATCCATAATAAGCAAACATATTTCGATCGAAAATATAATTGAATATATACACTGTAATAACATAACATATAATCTAGCGATGTCTTTCTCTTATATGAGCGTAATATAGTAAAAATAAATTCTTAATATATGTGAAGTGACCCACAAAGCATTGGGCTGCACGTCTGTGGTTTGAGGCCGGTTTGCGAATACCTGTCCATATTCGAATTGATTGCACTTCATTCATCACGCAATACGTCATCTTATTCACTATCGTTCGTATCTTAGCCGTCACAATACATCAATACAAATTTATCAATATGCATGACTTTAATAGAAGTGGTATCTTTGTCATTTTTTGTCAACAAAAAGACTGACGTTTTATTTTTTTTACATTACTGTTATATTCCCTGTATGTTTATCTATGTACTTTGTTTCCATATATATGGTAACCGGTAGCAACTTGTTTTCAATTTTTCTCTCATCTTAAAGAAGTAAAGGAATGGAATTTTACGGTAGACTCAGCTCATGGCGTCACGCTCAGTCTAACTAGACAGAAAAAAAGAAAATAAACATTTTCACGTGATGGGAATACATTTAAATTGTTTCTACGCCTTACTGAGGAAAATATTGCTAATATAAATTAATGGAACTGCAACTGGAAAATATAATAAAAATAGAGAATTTCTTCTCTATTTTTATTATATTTTATATTCATCATTTTATATATTGTTAGTGATTATTCACTTGAATCCTTGCCTCAGTTAGGCTGATGGATATTTCTTTACATATTTAAAGCAAGAAATACAAATGAATCTTACTATGTTTATTATTTATTCTATGAACAATTCGGCCACCGGTGTCAAGAGTTAAATAATTAGTTAATACGTACCGAATTTCACAGTGACATAACGTAGCGTTGAGCGGAACGCAAATGTAGATTGTATCGTTTTGGATTGAATATCATTCGCACTTCCTCTGTTTCACTTAATAAGTTCCCATACAAAGATTGCTTAAATGGGGGTATTTTTGAGAGTAAACTTATACTTATACCTTACCCTATTAACCTGGTTTTAGTTTGACTGCTCGTTAACAATTCATTTTTTTTTATTTCTTGATCTTTATTTAGGTACTCATGATATTATTCTTTGTTTAGTTTTATAACGTAGATTATATCAATGGAAACTAAGATTTCTTATTCTATTCATGACTTATAATCTTATATATTTTCACACACTTTTATAATGGTTTCGTAATATTATAGTATTTTTTTGGATTTTTCTTCCATCCGGATAGTTTATTGTATTCAATCGATAGTAACGGTATTACGAAATATACACTTCGCAATACAGATAGCATAATTGTAGAATTATAAAGACAATTGAAGTTATTGATAGAAAAAATATATTATAATATTAAAATAATACAATAATAAAAAAAATTACACCTATTCTTATTAAATTTGGCAGAAGTAATAACTTATAACTTG
The DNA here is from genome assembly GCA_021202915.1 of Heliconius himera. Taxonomy (NCBI): domain Eukaryota; kingdom Metazoa; phylum Arthropoda; class Insecta; order Lepidoptera; family Nymphalidae; genus Heliconius; species Heliconius himera. Next base: position 47,776 of record JAJHJA010000069.1, read on the forward strand.
AAAAATTTATATATATCTAACTTACATTTGTAGGTTATTTCATACAAAATGTATGCAAGCTCTAAATTGGGAACTTTTAAGTAATATATTAATTTGTACTTCTCATTAACCTGAAATTGGTACAGAACCCTCGGTGTGCGAGTTTGACTTGCACTTGACCGGTTTTTTATCCATATTTCTGTTTAACAATGATAATAATGTACGTGCTTTTATAATAGATATAAGATACAACGATTTAACAAATTAGCAATAACTACTGAAATATTTTCAGCCATAAGTGATCATAATATTTATTAATATTTTCATTTCGTTGCTCTGGAAATCAAGCTTTGCGCAGCGTTAAGTTCACCCAACATGCAATGCCTTAAGAATTCGGCGGAAAGTGTGGAACTCTAGTCTTTTAATGAGGAACTTATTGTCTAACTCTAGGTTCCCAAGTTTTCTCTACTCACCCTGCTAGGTAGGCTAAAGTTACAATCAATACTAGCTATTGTTAACGGTAAATATACATTTAAATATTAAATAAGATAATATTATAATTTATTATGTTTCTGTTGCTTCCTAAGAGATCTAAGTAATAATAGTTTTTGTTTTGAACAGAGTAACTCAGCACTGACTCCTCTCTATTTACCTCCTTTTAACGCTACAGTTAATACATCAAAATGAATAAATATTACAATCACGCGGATATATTACATTTAAATTTAATTTTCTTTTTGTTTCACAGTGATGGTTTCTGTATTGGTGCAATATTTAAGTGTGTGAATGAGGTTATTAGGACATTGTAATAAATGGCTGCTTTCATTTATTAAAACATATAAAATGTATAAAAATTAATAATATGAAAATAAAAATTGAAATATTTAAATTTCACATTTTGCGATTCTGTTTCTAGTGCCTATCTAACTAATATTTCTAAGTAACATGTGTACAAGACTGTTGTAAATCTTCTCAATATATATTAATTATTGTAATAACCAAGTGTTATGATTATTTCTCAGTAAATGAGCTAAATGCATACTTAAAATAAATATTAACTTATATGAGCCAATCGTGATCATCAGGGCACAGCAAAAACATACCTCCTTACCGAGATGTTTTTCTACTATTACTTTAGCTTTGAAAAGATATGTTCGTGTAAACTTTTTATTTTATTTTTCAGGACAAATTTTTTGTTAGTAAATTTCTGTGGTGGGTACAAGACTATTCTGGGGTGGGCACGGACCACTCGCCTCCTCAACTATTCCTACGCTCATGAGTAGTAGATGTGTCAAAATGGAAAAAAAAAACCTGCCTAAGTAATACCCACGTTTACGCCTTTTGATTAGCAAAAGCCATTAAGAAGTTAGCACTTCTGTCCACATGTTTGAGCAATACAATTAACGTTGTTGAAATAAAGGTGTAAACAAACACGATTGGGAAGATTGAGTAAAGATGCTAATATAAATATTAAATACGATTTAAGCAACTTGGCAACTTTTAGTTCAAAATATTGTAGTTAATTTCAATAATTATGAAAGTTACATTAAACTCAACAAACAACTATTAAACATGAATGAGAACGATATGTTCTAATTTAAGATGATTATTTAGATTATATAGAGAGATTATAGTTTAATTGAAATTATTTTAAATATTTAATTTATTTGAAATACGCAGTATTTAATAATCTCAGGCATGCATTATTTTTAATTCAAAAAAAAAAAACAACATTAAAATGACAATTATAATTTGTCTGTTTTTTATAATTTCTTTGTATATTTTTTTCAAATAATAACGTTCAAATTATTTAGTAACTGGGTCTGTATAATAATTATATTTGAAAATTTTAATTACAATAAGGATGGCAACGCCCGCGTTGGTATTTAATGAGAATTAAGAAAAGCACACTACGCTGCTCCAATAAAAAAAGGTTAAATGCTATCAAGCGTTTAGCCTTCTCGATAAAATTTATTAAGTATTACATAAAAACTCAACACACAATGCTTCGAAAATTCATCGTTATGTTGGGAACGTCTCTACGTCGTCGGACGTCTCTACACTAAGTTCCCTCTGCTTACGATGTTAAAAAAATAAAATATATAAATAAAATCATAAAATCTAGAAGAAATTTTTAAAACTATTTGATTAATGAAAGAAAGTTAATTTACATGTGACAAAACCATTTTTCTTTTGCTGCATCCGGTCCGTAAGAACAGGTACGTCTTGATTCTTAAAATTAGGTGGGCGGCGTTAACCGAAGATGTGTTTAAAAAAAAAGAAATGCTCACTTTCATTACTCTATAAATCTCAATCGACTTGCCTATAAATACAACTAATGGTTATCTTATTGAAAGAAAACTATAATAAATTAACCTGTAACAACCGTCTTCCGTCGGATGTTAAACAGACTGTAATCAACGAATCTATTAGATGGCAGTGATGTAAGGTTTCGTACGCACTATAATATATATATGGTTATCGGTACAAGTAGTCATATCTAGAGCAAATATATTATATATACAGTAAATATATATTTAGAGTAGCCAGAGAGACATTCCGTTCCCCACTTTCCGCCGAATTTTTGAGGTGTTGCGTGTTGAACGGTGGAACTTAACGCCAGGCATTGGTGCCAGAGCGCAGAAATGAAAATATCGATAAATTCATTCCCTTGATTGGGGATCGAACCCGCAACTGTCACATTACAGTCACATCCTTGTGCCCCTGCGCCAGGCTGGCCTGAATATTAATTATAGCTTAATATTAGAGTAAACTTTTTTGTTTAGAGTATACATCTCTTGTATTTTTACATTTTATTAGTATACTTTAATATAAGTTGTAAATAATACTATATATTACTCATTTTAAACTAAAATCTAATTTACAATGTAGGTAATAAAATTTAAAAGACAATGGTATTTTTTTAAATGTAAGGATATATTGTTTTCTCAGTTAGGACACTTGTGCTAGGACTATATGTAAAAGGCGACAATCTCATTTTATAAACATGTTCAAATAGATCGATCAACGAAATGATTTGCTTATCTGTTATATAATTACTTCACTTAAATGTTCGTAGAAAGGATCAAGATTTATCAACGTTTAATTCGACAATAATATATTATTTTAATTGAATTGAATAATGATAAGTTTCTTTTTTATATTTAATAATAAATAAAAGTAACTAGTGGAAAATTCTTATTTACAGAACGAACACAAATTTAGAAAACTATAATTTTTTTTGGACAGTTTTCAAGCGGCCCTGGTTCAAATCGCGCTACGTTCAATTTTTTATATATTTTCTAAATAAGTGTTATCCTTTCCTGCGTGTAGAGTAAGTAACACTTTAAAAATGTTAAAAATATTTATGATTTTTTTCTTATAATGTGACTGCAGTGGCTTGCAGAAATCGTAATCCAATATTGTCAAACGATGTGGGATTGAAAAAAAAAGCAAATGAGTGCAATTTTTTACTAAATACGCATTACCATAAATTTAATTAAAGGTGTTTGCGGCAGGAATTCTTTAAAATAAGTTTAATCAAAAAAAACAGATACTTGCAGATTTAAGCAATGGCATCTTAGGCCATTAATTACATTTAATGCATTTTGCATTTAAATGTAGAGAAGATGTAAGTATAGATATATAAGAAAGTATAGATACATCCACTTCCTTACCCCCTCGGGGGCTGTTTATCCTAAAAAATACCAAGTTAACAAATTTTGATCAACCATCTTTCCTTTATCTTTCTCAAATTCCAAACCCTTATATAGCCTCATAGTATTTTTTACGTTTAAAAAATTACACGTAACTCAGATGTTGTAGTGAGTTATTAAATATTATGCATCCACATAAGAACAGGTTGTGGTGTCGGGCATATAATATAAAAAGTAAAAGTGAAACAATTATGTGCCTATCATTGAAATTGGTTTCCGAATAAGCCAATTGACCTATCGCTCCACTATAAATAATTATGGTGCATTATATTAGATGTTCATGTTACGATAATAGCCAATAACTGAACCTCTTTAGTTAAAACATTGCTACATTCAAATTGGGCAATCAGAGACAACACGTGCTTTTTTAAAATTGTATCGGATATGTAGCTGTTGGTTAGTTTTAATTATATTTTTTTTAATCAACGATTTATGGACACGAATATGTTTGGTTAATTTTGTTTATATAATATGTTTTTTGTGTAAGACAGTATAGTTTATTCTTAAATATATAATTAATATATATATTACAGATATGAAGAAAATTTAAGTTTCTGTATGTGGTTTTAATTTTTATTTAACCGACTTCTGTAAGAAAAGGAGGTTATCAATTAAACTGTATTTTTTATGTTTGTTACCTTAGAAATTTTGACTGGGTGAATAGATTTTTTATATTTTTGTCTCTCTATCTGCCTTTTTGCTAGTCAGGGCTAATCTCCGATGGACCAGGTGAACCGATGTTTATGGGAATTTACCGTCGACCTATATTTTAATAATTTCATACGATACAGATAACCAAACTAAAATAATCAATTAATTTTCCCTAAATACACGTAAATAATATTTATTAAATAAAAAAATAGTTCAAGCGGGCGAAGCCGCGTGGGTACCACGAAAAAATATACAAAATGCATAATATGACATTTTCTTAAGCGCAAGTATCGCGTGTTTCCGCACACTCCGCTTAGTTCGTACATTTGAGAAATGCGTTCTACCTACCGCCAGATATTCGGGTTAACAGCGTACGAATTGTCGAAGGTGAAACTGAAACGAATCGACGATATCTATTATTTCTACGATACTATGGGAAGGAACTGTGTTAGTCTTTTAATGATTTCCTTGTTTTATTTATGTATGTATCAATAGCTATTTTTGATATGTAATTGATATTGGTGCCATTTCCTATGACTATTTGTTAAATAACTCTATACAGGACATTGATGTATGTAACTTATACTAGAATTATTGGTACCCATTTAAATGTTTGACGCCAGTCGTCTCGTAGGGGCGTAAGAGTGTGACTGTACATGTTTGTGTTTGACTTAGACGAGTTTTTGGGTTCGACTCCTACTCGAGGAAATGAAATGTTTAATAATGTCATTTTCCTCCGTCTAGTAGGCAAATCGTAGCGTTGATTTCGCCACTCAAAACACAATGCCTCCAGAAATTGGAGAAAATCGGAAGATCAGAACTGTCTTAATGGGAACAGAATAAGTTAACTTAACACCAGATTACCAGGTTTTCTCTGCCGGCCAGCTATGTGCAGGATACAGTGTGAAGCTAAAAAAATAATTAAATTTACCTATTTTGAGGCAACTCCATATATTTTAGGAAAAGATGTGATATTCTTTTAAAAAAACGTAAAAAAAATAAAATAAAAAGGTACCTTTTAAAAAATAATTCTGACATACATAAAACGTCGATTTTAAATTAAAGTGACAACAAAAAAAATACATTTTTGCTCTAATGTATAGATAAGTACTAAGAACTAAACTAATTTGTTTTTACACAATTCTACATAGCCTGTAAATAATTATAGTACTTATATTTTAATTAAATAATGTATAATTTTAGTTACGCAAAAGAGATATTAAGATGACTAAACAATTATATGTATCGGACTAATATTGTATAATAATTAGATCAGTCATGTTATTACTGAATTGTCCTACTTTAGAAATTGTAACATACAAGTACATATTCAATTGATTGTGTATTTAATATTAAATAATTCAAATATTTTTTTGTGTGTTTTTATTATAATGTATAATATATATAATTTTTAATAATCAATAATTAAGGAAAATATTTTTTTAGACGATAACTGAGTCTACAAAGTCGCGTTCAGTGCGTTACAACTTTACTACTCAACTATTGATTATTATTATTTATTACTTATGTAAAGGACATTTTCGTTTGTATAAATTACATATAATGTAAACTCCATAACAAAAAAGTCATTTAAATGTCTGTAATGTCATAAAGCAAAACGAATTTTGAGCAATTTTATTTAATTTTTTTTTATTTTAGTAGGCAATTTTTTTTTAATAATGGTATCTAATGTAAAATAAATAAAAACATAAGTTATTTATTATATAGTAAGTATGTTAATACTATTATAGACCAGTGCAGGTCATTACAAAAGTCCGCCCGCGGCTCGATCCTATTTAATCTGTACTATTACGTGCAATGTACAGGTATTTCATTTGCTGATAACGTGTACGACTGTACGCTGTACACGACAAGTGCGTACCTAATTTGATATCAGTTAGTTTAAAAACACCGACGTTTGGTACACACGGTTGGAATGTATTTAGCAAGGTTTTTTTTAAGCTATTTTAATCATAAAATTTTAACTTAGTGGGATTTTTACATATTTTTTTATACGTTTTTATATATTTTTTACTATTTTTAAGCTTTCAATATGCTTTCTGAAGTGCGGAATAACTCGTTTGAATATGTACTAATTTAATAAACAGTATATATTATACATAATATACTGTTTATTAAATTAGTACCTATTATCGGGAAAAAAATAACACCCACGCAATCTTACTATGAGTATTAGTTCATTGTGAAAAAAACTTACAGTAGTCCTACGGTAGGTCTACGCGGTAAAACTAATGAGAATTACTTGAAAATTTAAAATATATAAATATTAATTTAATTCACTTTCTTCGATTAATTTACCACAAAACTTATTCTCGTTTCAGGAATCTGATGACAATCTAAATTTTTCATAGCATTTATTCATAGGAGAATACGATCAAGAGAATTTTCTTTTTTAGCTGCACGCTGTATCCTGCATGTAGCAGGGTAGACCTAGTGTTAAAATACTTCGCTATTCACTTTCCGCAGAATTCAGAAGGTATTGCGTGTTGAGTAGTGGAATTCGACGATTTGCATGAACACAAGAGCGAAGAAATAAAAATATTGAATATTTAATTTCCCTGAGTTGGAATAGAACCTACAACCTGTCACATGGTTTTTACAGTCACACGATTGTGCTCCTACGCCACGACTGGCCTCAAAATAATTGTTATAGGTATTTTAATTATTAAAATTATTTGCTAATATTAGTTTTAAAGTTTGATAACTAATAATAAACTTTGATAAGTAGGACTTAAGTCTAAGGATGATTTTTTCTAATCTTAGCTTTATACTTTTTTTAAATTGCAACAATTTTAACCAACTGTATGTATCGTTTGTTTTATATGCACCTACACACAAATCTCACTCAAATCGTTGTATCACTTTAAGTAGCAATCACATTAAAGGCACGGCCGACACATTCTATTATGTCATATTTGTAGGCCAGGACTAAGTGATAGTAAGAACTGATAATGTAGAAAAGTAAATTAGTAAACAATATTGATTAAAGTAATTAATAAAAAACTCACTAGGTGTCATATCTTATGATATCTTTAAATAGATAGAATAATTTACGCTTTCTTTCTGACGCATATGTTGATACTCTTATAAAATGAAGTACAATGGTAACTTTAAATATATCGAGTATAGTCATTACTGAGTATAGTCAGTAATGACTATACTCTTTTTTTTATTATTTTTTACCAGACCGGTGAAATAAAGTAAATTTATTTCTTCACGGGGATCGACTTTACTGCCTGCTTAAAAACAGACGATTTGCCACTGAGCCACGTTGGTCTTGCAATGTAACAATTATTTGTACAATAACTATAGTTCATGCAAGTTTCACTTATGTGTGCAATAATATTGATATATTGATTACTATTATCATTAATATTGACATACTCCTACGAATATACGATAGATATTTAAATGAAATGGTGCAGGTGCATGATAAATTTGTATTACAATTTATATAATATTAATAGCTATAGCTTGAAATATGTATGTATTTAGGTACTAAATATTTTTTTTTAAAGCTTCACGCTGTATCCCTCATATGGAAGGCAGGCCAAGGAAACCTGGGAATCGAGTGTTAAAATACTCCGTTCTTATTAAGACGCTTTTCGAGGTAGTCGCATGTTTGTGGGCCAGCGCCAAGGCGGTAGTCGTTTAGATATTATAGACATATTTTTTATATTTTCTTATATGTATCTACAGTTATATTACGTTTTGTTACTAAGCATTTTTTTTTGATGATCGTAAACTTTACCGTAGTAGCACACCGTGAAGGTTATAGATGTTTGGTTGCATCTGATGATAATAGGTTCAGGCATTAGATATAGGACCTACCATCATTTTGTACGCAATAAACTGAAATTTAAAAAATAAATGACAAATTAAAAAAAATGAGCAAAATGCATAAATATAAAAAAAACTATGAATATAAAAAAAAGTAAATTTTGTTCCTTAGACTATTTAATAGAAAGCTTTAAAGATAACAATTCATAGGGATAAAAGTGAATTTATATTTCAAGAACATATTATGTTATTGATTTTAAGATTATTTGATATCGTAAGCATTTAGATAAGCAAGTATCACGAGGAGGTGGAAATTGTTGACACGACCCCAACTTAACTCTTGTCCAATTTGTATATATACTCGTACCTTAGAAGTGAAAGGTAACGTTAAATATAGAGTTTATATCTATTTCATTATATTTTATCTAACACACACTCCATGCTTTTATTTTTGTTAGATATTTTTTTATTTTTTTTATTTTAATTTAAATTAGAAATAATTTAGGCAAGATTATGAAGCAAAATTATGATGCAGGCGGCAAGTAAAAGAAGAGAAGTAGATGTAGAAAGTTATTGAGAAGAAATCGAATTGTCGACCAAATTTCATGGAGCTTTGTCATAGAAGAGGTGAAGACGTAGCAGTGAATAAAATACTAAGCATATGGGGATGAGGTGTGACTTTAGTGTTTACACTTGTTTTTATATATCAACCTCTCTAAGAATAGGAAATAAATATAAACTTAAAGAAGCATGCAAGTAGAAAATAGATAACTTCTCATGCAAATGCAAATTTACATAACATCAATGTAAATTTTCTGAAGGATATTTCAAGCGGTAAGACGTAAACATATATTTGTTTAACCACAAAGTTGTTCACAGATGACAACAATATTTGGTAGTGTTCTCCACTCTCCGCCAACTTCAAAACCTATAATATGTGTTAGGGTTTGAATTTCAACGCTGTGCTTTGGAAATTGTATGAAATTGAAGTACTTTCAAATACTATAATAATTCTTTTTACATTTTCACTACGTTGAATTTTAAGTACAAAAATATTTTTTTTCTTCTAATATTAGACAGTAAAAGTGATTTTCTTAATCTTTATACGATATATAACGACGTTATTGTTCCCCTTTCTACACCTCACCAGTATAACCGTATAACCGGTGTTACACAACAATTTGTCGCACTGTCTGTTTGCACAATTGTCGGAACATATTTTAAATAATTAAAACACGCATTGTCAGAAGTTAATTACTTCTAGTTACCGCCTTATTAAGTAACGTTTACAATGGTCTCGATGTATGGGATAAAAATTGTAGGCCAGTAGTATTTTTTCTAGGAAGTTATCTCACGTAGTTTAATTAAATTCGTCTAAAACATGGTCTTATCTTGATTTTGTATATTGACAGTAATGACATGTATTAAATAGAATTAGGATGCACGCTTTACTTTGAGTTGATCATGGCGCAATAGAACAAATGGCGTTTGAATTTCGATTGATTGCGTTTGATTCGATCTCCAGTGCTTTAGAGAACATTTAAGTTATATTCAGTTGTCCATATTGATATATAAAACGTGGCGAAATGTTCCACTACTCAACATTATTTTTGTCTCAACACTAATGTTAACACTTTTTTTATTTAAAAATATGTAAGTTTATTTTTTATTTCCTAGTAACTTAAGTTTCCTAGATATAAGTGGTAGATAAAATTTTATATGGCTCAGAAAAGTTTTTTTTAAACGGAAAATGAATAAATATACTAACCTATTCCTATTGAAAAGGTACGAAATAAAAATCTACGTAATAGGTGATTGATAATTGATTTACGCAGGTTCATTTTAATATATTTGGTAATATATCTCATTGACTTATTGTATTGGATTTAAGAGTTTATTAAATTATTTAGTATGTAAAATTTGAAGGATTGCGTTCAAATATTTTTAATAAAATATTCATAACATTGCAATCTTCACACAAATATTAAATTATCTTTAAGTAATGGGTATAATTCAACTATATATGTTTTCCGAGTCCTGAGCTGCCTCCTCGGTCGTTGGTCGTCTATGCTGGGCCTCGGGAAACCGTGAGTCTCACCCGGCTGGGCTGACCGTCCAGGGAGCATAGAGCTCATCACCAACTCTCGCATTCTCCTTCCTCACCCCACGAATTCTGAAAATCAGTATTCCCTTGACTTCAAGGCCAACCCGAAGACGCAGACATATTAATGATTAATGTGTGGCGCTAGAGACTACAGAGACAGGGCAAAACGGCCTGAAGCTGTTGCCATTGGCACACCTTGATGTCGGAAGAAAGAACACATCCCCTATATATATAGTATAATCTTAAACATGAAAATGAAGTGTATATATAAGGAATGTACTTTTATTTGACACTTATATTTATATTTCAATATGCAAATTGGTTAGTAAATATTGTATGGTGTTTCAAAATATCAGTAAACTTTACGGTATTGAGTTGCTTCTTACATACCTCTTGACTTCGACTCTAAGGTCGATAGCGAAAGGAGATGTCAATATTATGTCGGTTACTCATATTGCAAAACTTGCCCAATACTTAGCATTAATGTTACAAGTGCGCTACTACCGTGTGTGTGGTTTGTTAAGTCCTCCTGGGGTCTGTCAAGGCTGCCAACGATGTGATGATTTTTATCGTAAATTATATAAATATTATGCCTGCTTTTTTCATATTTCGAAAGGGAGGCAAAAGGATTTTTAGTATTCAGACAGCCCCTACCCATTGATTAATTAAACGATCAAATTTAAATTGTCAGCAGTCAGCAACTGCTCATATATGCTACCAAGGATGGTTTTGTAATTTAAGCTATTTCTAGACCCTCGAAAATGGAATGATTTTATGTAATTATTTTATCTCGTAATGGTTGTGAATGGCTCTATCACCTCCTTGGAAGCACATACATTGTATTACAAACGTAAGTAAGCATAAATCAATATATCTTTACGATAATGACGAACAAACTGAAATATGACATCATCAAAACGTAGATTACTATGTACACTGTACAATTACATAGATTGAAACCGTGACAGTCGTTTAAGAAGACTCTTACGTGAGTTTCACTTAACGAGTGGAGTAATATGAACACATCGGTCTGTGTGGATGTTCTGTAACAATATGAATTAGCCAGAAGAGTTTGTCATTTTTCAAATTTCTAATACCTGTAGAAAATAACTGTTAATATATTATACTTGTAACTTTGAAAATGATGTCGTTTTAGTATAATCTTATGTCACATAATAGAATGTGTCAATTTTGATTTTAGTATGTTCATATGTAGACGTTGCAGTTTAAAATATTAGACAGCCTATTTATCTATATATATAAAAGGACTTGTGCTGACTGACTGAGGTAAGACGCACGCAGAGCCGTAACCGCTGATGGTAGAAACGTGAAATTTAGGCAGATGTTTATTTTCATATTCCGGACATCCATTAAGAAGGGATTTTGAAAAATTTTAACCCTAAAGGGATGAAATTGGGGTTAAAAGTTTGTATGGATTTTTTTTTAAATTGGCATTGATTCTTATAAAATTTTAAATCCAGACTCTTAAAAATATTTCATTGAACACGTGTTTCATGGTTTTTAAGAATTCACCCCCTAAGGGTTCAAATAAGGGGTTGAAAGTTCATATGGAAAAATCTTTAAATCGCCACCGATTTTTATAAAAATTTAAATTCAGACTGTTAAAAATATTTTATTGAACACGTGTTTCATGGTTTTTTTAGAATTCATTCCTAATAAGCGGGCGAAGCCGCGCGCGCCCTCTAGTCACAATATATTTGAGGAGTATATTAGTAACTTCTTCATAATATACTCCTTAACAGCCATTTTTGCATAAATATTTTTAGTTAGTAAAAAAGAAGATTTTTAGATTAAATGTTTCAATACAGATATTTTTTTAATCATGCCTAAGCTTCATCTGACTGACGCTATTTGGATACACAAAACAATAATCTCTATCAGATAACATTTTTTTTGTTCTTATGCCTAAATGGCTGAAAAATCGGCAATATTGATTTTGGGATATGAGCGGGAAATTCATCCTGCTTCCTAGCAGGATGAATTTAGCGCTCATAAATTGTAGAACATATGCTATAGAATTTTACTTAAGTACATATTATGTAATAATATTTTTTATATTTTTTACAGGTTCATGCTGTATCCCACATGTAGACAGACGGAGCCTAGCCTAGTATCCACTCTCCGCTCTTCACTTACCGCCAAATACTGCAGGTATTAAATGATTAGTGGCGGAACTTATCGCTTTTCCTCGACACTAGAGCGAAGAAATAAAAATATTAAATATTTAATTCGAGTCTAGCCTCAGGCTGTCGAGTTTTAAAGTTACATCCTGGCCTCATATATTTATATAATAAATACACTTTGTTTTAAATAAAAATACAATCTATTACAAAACAATATGTAATACGTTATACGTTATTATATAGGCTATAATAGTTAAATCAGTGCTACGAGAATATCAAGTGATATAACACTTAACGTTGAATACGAGAGATAGTGACTGATTGTGATAAATTGTAGAAATACGGAGCTTTATGGCCGGCTGCTTATAAGCGAACATGATTTACTGGCTCTTACACTAAATCGATTTTAGCTTTATCGACTATTATATTGTGAATTTATTACGGAATAAATTTAAGATTACCAAATGCGGAATATGTTGTGAGGGGTTTGTGATACGTATACGTACATCGCTATTAGCCTTTTGTTTTAGTGAAATAGTAATTAAGTTTAGTTTTATATGGTTGTGTAAATATATTTTAGTAATATGTTACGTTTTGATAGTAATATTTAAAGTATGTCTGTAGGTCTGTATGCGCATGTAGGTACAAGTTGTAGGTTCAATTCGAGCGGGAGGAAATGCATATTCATATAAAATATTTTTATATACTATTATTGAACTCATTGTCGAAGCTTGTAAGTACGCTCCTCACCCACATCCACGTCTTCGACGCCCTCCAAGCGTGCTTCTGGACCCCGACGATCCAATCACTGCTGCCAACGCCCAATACATTGGGAGGATTCACTCCTCAGTCCCACGTCCCTCTCTCCGCCGCCGTAAGTGGCGGCGAGGCCAGTCATATCTCACGGCACGCCCGCGCCTCGGCGCGGCGGGGCCCAACGGTCGAAACCCCCCATGATTAGCGTACGCGGGGCATTCCCCCGCGATCGCCAACACTTCACGAGCGTCCATCAAAGCTCGTAATTTTTATCTTCAGGGGCGAGCTACACTCGCCCCTCCCAGCCCGGTGACGCTCCCAAGACCTTTCCAGGTCAACAGCATTAAGTCTATTCGAAAAAAAAAAACTATTATTGAACTATGCTTGTTGAGAACTGTTGCGGCGCAGGAGCAAATGCGTGCGACTATTTCTGGGTTCGATTCCCACTCGAGGAAATAAAATATTTCATATTTTCGGCGTTAGGTTCCGCTCGCTTATCGGCAGTGTCTTAATGGGAATGGAGTCTTTAACAATAGATTCCCAGGTTACCTCTGCCTACCCTAATATATGAGGGAAAAAAAATTAAGCGTAGCGTTAAGTTTCAACTGTCAACATGGTAAACAATTTTCTGCAACTTAGTCTACTAAGTTGTTACTTTTACTCCGCAAGATCTGGAATTGCGGAAAGATGAAAAAGAAACACAAAATATGAAATAAATAATACATAACAGAAGAATGTCGACAGTAAATATCTTTATAAAATAACTGAACAATTAACTATGACACATTTTCAACGTTTTTCTTAGTATTTAGGTTAATTAATAATTTATAAAAGCTGTATGAAAGAAGAGAAACTAACAGGAAATGAAAGCGTACTTAAACATATTCTATACATTTGTAACAATATTTTTTCATATAAAACATTGTTATGGTGAGAATATTTTTATAATATTTAAATTGAAATGTCTTAAATAACTTGAATATAAGTATTATCTATTTTACGTTTCAAGGCATAATTTTCATAAACCAAGTCAATTTCTATATAGTCAATTTAACTTACTAAGTCATCTTCACGCTGGAGCAGGGTGGGCAGAAGGAACCTGGAAATCTAGTGTTAAGACCGTTCCGTTCTCCACTTACAACCGAATTCTTGAGGCGTTGCGTGTTGAGGGGCAACTTAACGCCGTTCTTTGCCTCGTGGCAAAGCGGTGCCGAATGGGAATCGTATCCACAACCGTCACGTTTACATTTGCTCGCTTGCGCCCCAGCGCCACGACGATCTAAGTTCACTAATTGTTATTTCTATTAAACAGTGCTATTTGTATTAAACGTTGAACATAGATGATACTACTACTAAATTAAATCTAAAGTTTTAATTTGAAACAAAACCTAGCCATTATTTTATATTTGTACATTTTGTGCTATAGTCGCGGCGTTGAGTTCTGCCATTCAACACGCAATGCCCTCAGAATTCGGCAGAAAGTGGGGAACGGAGTGTCTTAACACTAGGTTCCCTCTGCCTACTTTGCAGTGGGCGGGATACAGCGTGAAGTTGATTTATTTGTGCTATAGTGTAATGTAATTTAAGTAGATCAGCTGACATATGGTGATATCATTCAGACTTTTTTCATTTTGGAATTTTATGTTATTTTATTAAATGTGACTAATGGTTCTCTTCATTTTATTTATGATTCAGAAGGAAATTCCCAATATTATACCTCAAAGAAAATTCATGGAATTTCTATTATTTCATCTATTCATCGAATAGAAAAATAAACAAAGCGAATTTAATGTAGGGTGGGTATGAATGTATCCAATTTTTCTTAATAAGTTTTTGAATCGATACCGGTCCATCAATTTTGGCGCTGGTGTTTGAGGGAGAGTAAAAGATTAATTATAAGGCTATTATATACATATGTATGTATCTCTCCGTCTTTGACATTATGTATATACATATAAAATATAATAATAAAGTAAAAATATAATATTAAAGTTGAGATGAAACAAAATTATATATATTCTAATATTGTATTTGGTGTAATATTAATATTTCTAATATTGTATTGTATTTGTATGCAGTAAAGCATAAAAGTTCTGGACTTTTATTTGTCACATTTGCTACAAGTGGGTAAAACCCAGATGACAAATATATAAAAATAATGTTGTTAAGTTTATTTCGGTACTAATCGAACTCATTACTTCATACTTGAATAATTAAATTATAAATAATTTATTGATGTCATACATCCATTTTACCTAATACCTAATGTAATCTTTCTAAGAAGTAGATGGATTAGTTTTGTAATAAATCTCCGTACCAACTGTTAAACATATAAATTTATAAATTTTATACGAAATTTATTCTGTGAAGAATATATCTTTTATTTTTTTGGATAGTTATATTTCTTGGAACTTGTAGTGCTAGGTCTTGAGGAAAAAAACACTGTGTCTATTAAATTAAGGTAAATATTTAATTTTATTTTATTAAGCATTATAAAAATTAACACGTATCGATCAATAGAAGAAAATTATATTTTTATTACTTTAAAGTAAAGAATCAAGTACAACTAACAAAATGTTTGATATTTATATACCTATAATACCCATAATATCTTAAATAACAGAATAGTATTTAATATGTTTTTTATGCATTTTAAAGTGTTTTGTAATCTTCTAGCCATTATCAGTAAGGAGTATAATTTTTTTTGTGAGTTGCAAAAAAAAAGCAAAAATTAAAAAGTGAAGCGTTCTTCAGAAACAAACTTCAAGTATGGCTCAAGTAAGTGTCAATCAAAACACATACATTGCGAAGAGCTTTCGTAGCTAAATATGTTATTGTAACCTTTCTTTGATTGATCTTAAGTTAATACTATTCGCACTAATGCAAGAAAAAAATTACACATATACAAATTGAACATTATAATTATATACAGTGATTGACATTTATATTTGTTTATTATATAGTTACAAAAGCTATAAATTTTAATTAAAATTAATAGCATAAGCATGCAACAGCAAACGTGACAGACAGGTAGTGGGCTCGATTCCCATTTGAGGAAATTAAATATTTTCATTTCTCCGCTCTGGCAACGAGGCGAAGCCTTGCATTGAGTTCCGCTACTCGATAAGCAAAGCCTCCAGATTTTGGCTGAAATTTTTTAGAGGAACATTCACAGTAAAAATCATTTAGTAAGAACCAGTTACATTTGTTAGTAATATTCTACTTAGCTTATATTAGCTTACTAATTCAATGTCTTAGACGTATTGGGTAAAAATATAGTGAAATATTCAAATGTAATGTAACTTTAAAATTACATGAATAAAAAAAAAATCGCAATAAATATGATGTTTTTGTGACAGGCAGGAATCTACGCATGAGTACGCATACTGTCTTAATTAGTTATTAGACTAATAGTCCTCAAAATTTCAGCTTTGCTTAAATGCCGTAGGTCTGGGAGGTCTAGGATCTTGGGTTATAAGATTTGTATTTATAGTACCTATATTTCTATCGAAAAGAAATATTTTTGTTCTCTCTCAAGTGAAAAACCCAAGAATAATAGTTTTAACTGTTTCCTCTTTGCAATGCAAGCGATGTGAAAAAATAAAAAAAAGACAATAATTGAGGCCAGTCGCGGCGCAGCGGCACGAAGTGTACTGTAAAACCGACTGGTTGTGGGCTCGATCCCCACTCGAGGATATGAAATATTTACTTAAATTTCTTCGCTCTGGAGTCGAGGCTAAGCGCGGCGTTGAGTTCTGCCACTCAAGACGCAATGCCTCCAGAATTCGGCAGAAAGTAGGGAACGGAGTGTCTTAACACTAGGTCCCCTCTGCCTACCCTGCTGTGTGCGGGATACAGCGTGAATTAATTTAATTTGATTTTCAATAATTAAAAAATATTTACAGTTCCTTGTTTATCAAAGGCTGAGCTTTACACAGAGTTATTCCCATAAAATTAATGATTATTCAATAGTATGTTATGTTGTTTGCCAATCGGCGGAAGAGGCGGCTTCTCTTTACACTTACCTATTAACGATTATGGTGATGTGATGTTGGTACAAGCGATTTTAATGATGAAGACAAACAACTATAATAAGTATGTGTTGCTTTATTTTTTGTTTTTGTCTTAGAAAGATACAAACACGAATAAAATTAAGTTTATGATTTTAGCATTGTCGCTGCGATGCTATCGGATACTTGGAGTAAGTGAATATGAAAAAAAATTTTATAAAAATTTTTTTTGTAGTGATTGCACTTTTATCATAAACAATTTTAAAAGGATTATGAAAAAAAAATAAAAGTTAAAAAGGATTATGAAAAATAATAATGACAAAATTATATAACAATAAGTGTAAACTTCTAAATAAATGTGGATATTTTGGTAAGTATTTTAAGAAAAAAATCATAATTAATATTGCAAATTGTAATTCATACAAAGGTGTGCTAATTTAGGAGCATAATTAAGTTAAATAAAAAAAATAAATAAAAAACATAACTTTACGTAAGTCAGTTTAGGGTTTCATCACAGATTAAGGAATAAATGTAAAAAGCAAACAACGCCGCGGGCCATTATTAGTCAAATCTAATTATATAATGAAATATTGCTTTTTCTGCTCTGCTTTCATATGACCCAGTGCCTTTAGTTATGATTAATGCTATCATATTACGCGCGTTACGTCTCTATCTCATTAATATTGTGAATATTGCACGCAATTTTATAATTTCTATTGGATGTACTAACTTCTATGTAATCTTTTATGAGGTGTTAACTATAAATTACTTTAAGTCTATGTCCAGTAGAGGCCAGTCGTGGAGCAGCGGCACGAAGTGTGACTGTTAAACAGACTGGTTGTGGGTTCGATCCCCACTCGAGGAGATGAAATATTTACTTAAATTTATATTTCCATTTCTTCGCTCTGGTGTCGAGGCTAAGCGCGGAGTTGAGTTCTGCCACTAAACACACAATGCCTCCAGAATTCGCCAGAAAGTGGGGAACGGAGTGTCTTAACACTAGGTTTCCTTTGCCTACCCGGCTGTACGCGGGATACAGCGTGAAGCTGATTTAATTTAAATGTGATTTAATTATTAATTAACCACAAGAACTGTCATTTAATATTTAAATTTAGCAATGCATACTTAGAACTTTTCGTTATAAATGTAAGTTAATATTTTATTACTTCCTCTTTTGACTATATGTGGTTGAGGTGTTTCACTAAATATGGAATAATGTAAGCATTTATAGTACTATGTGGTACCGTCATCAAGCATTAGGTGTTCCCTGTCTTCCTTATTATGCAGAATGAAAAACGAAATGAAACTGAAAATGATAAACATTAAATGAATATCAATGAATAGAAACGATAGTTGCATAAAAACGTTTTAAGTTACTATAATTTATTTTTTCATAGATATTTAATAATCTCGTTCAGGCTGAGTGTTATAGTTGGGGCTACAATGGCTTTCACCATTCGAAAATCACATGTAAAAATAAATTGCATAAAGAAAAAAATAGAAATATCACGTCTATTCTCGTTTGTCATCTATAATAAACTGTTTATACAATATCCATTATTTACACCTGTTGCAGTATCTATACAGTTTTAGAATAATTACTTCAGTTTGATAATACAATCATCATCAATACCTTCACGCATCCCTCATTCCGTTGCTCGTTCACTGCCCAGCTTGAGAGGCTGAACTCAACAATGTGATTCGTTTTGTTAGTAGAGTAAGAAAATGAAAATAATTCTATTTTTCATTTGTAAACAGACACTGTGCCGCTGCGCCAGGACAGCCTAAAACATGCCTTTTAGACGAGGATTCCTGTGTGATATTGCTTCAGTATTATCGATTACTTTTTTAAAGTATACAATCTATAGAAGTCTTCTTAGCATTCAAGTACTATTATAATAATATAGATTGTCTATATAAAATTACTTGAAGACTTTTCTTACACAATAGTTGTATCTAGTTCTTCTTTTTATATTTTCATACACCGCAGTTATTTGAGATATACCTACCAATAAAATGATTATTAATCAAAAGAGTCTTTGAAAAATGCCATACTATTAAATACTATGTTTCTTTAGCCCTCGGCAGCTTTAGCTGGTAATTTGACGATCTCAACACCGCACCTATTCCTTGACGTAATTGGTACACTGAACAGAACACCATGGAAATGCTTTGTAACACGTAGACTTAAAAACTTTAGTTTTGCTACAGTCATATAGGATTTTCACTGTATTAATATGTAAGTATTCATAAAATGCAGACTTAAATTTTACCGTTTTGACATAATTTTAGTCTCCTTTAATTTTATAAAGACGCAATGATTTAAGGATAAATTAGACGAAATGTACACGAATATCTACATAGTATTTATTTAAATACTCATAGGTTATAAGGTAAATTAATAAACTATAATATTTACAACTGTGCATGGTGCAACTTCTAGTCAATAAAGTGGGTCTTTGAGAAACTCAAACGTGTAAATGTAGCCGCTAGAATGATATTAGAAATCTATACAAAATTACTTGCAGCCTCTGGATATACTGTCTAATGGTAATTGACATGTTACGTTGTTCGTATGGAGTTATGTTGATGTGTATTAAAATGACGTGATTTTAGTTTATGTTGATTTTATTGGATGTTTGTAGCCAACTAATGTATTTCACCTAAAAAAATATTTTAAGTGTTAATCTGCCCTGGGGGTAAAAATGTGCAACAGCACTGGAACTTTTATATTATTTTATTGCTTTTATTATTGGATGCCATTGAAGCGCTATGGGATAGCATCAGACTGTAAAGTTGTAAGTTTCTTTACCGGATGATGTGAATTACTATCATTTCTTTACTCTCACTCTGGTAAATAAAGTACTGCGTTGAGTTTCTCCACTGAAAATTGGGTGGTTTGCCGAGAATGTCATGACACTATGTTAACATGCTAGTGCATGTTCTTCGACATTCCTTTGAAAATATGAGGTATTTCCTCATATTTTATATATTCATGAACTATCATGAATACCTCAAATTTTCAACGACAAGTCGAAGAACAAACGACAAACACGAAGATAATAAATATAAGCTACTGCTTATATTTATTATCTTCGTGTTCGTTCGTGCTGCTGCTGCAGCAATGGAACTAAAACACTAGAAGATCGCCGCCCAATCGAGTTGGCCACTTAATAAAATTCATAAAATTATAAACAGCTCTAGTCTCTTATTTAAGTGCTAATCAAAGCACGACAATCTCTTTAATCATATCAATTATACCTTTACATTCCATTTTCTCAACACAATCATCATTCAACCGTGACATGTTCAGTCAACTGCAAAGCTTTGCCTAAAGTTTAATTCGATTACAAAAAACAATGAAAGCTTTATTACAATGGAATAAGGATGAAAATAACGACATATATTTCGACTGAAGCACATATGTTTGTCAGGCACAAATATAACATAATATTAGATTTGCGCGTGCGCATGCATTGGACGTCATTCATCATCCTAATGTTGGTCACTAATGGCCAATTTATTATACATAGGGTTGTAGAAATTTTAGTAACATAAATAAATTTCTCTCGATCAAGTATTCGTAATACTGTTTGTTCTTGCCGAATTTAATATTCTTTAGATTTTTATTTTTTTCATAAATTTTAACTTAACATTAGTCATTCATGTATTTATAATGACATAAATACATACGAGTATTTCTAACGTATTGTGTACACGTGATATTGTATTCGCAAAATTGCATTACCTATTTATAAAGTAAATTTAAAAACAATAACAAAATTTTTGAAGCATGTATATTTTGTACATAGTAAGTGCCAACCCTTACGAAGCGAATGTCTTACTCAATAATTATAAATCTCTAAGCATAGTTTTTAAGGACATTCATCTTTTTTATACGTAAGAGAGTATATAGTATTTGTTTCTTATTATTTTGAACAAAACAAAGTTCTAATAAGATCTACATTGTTCTTAATAATAGCTAGTTAAACTAACTTGAATTATAAATATGATTTAAGCCTTATAACTTATTGTTGTATATTTTTGACATTAAAAAAATCAAAGATTTCATGAGGCAGCCTTGACGCAGGGGCACAAGGGTGTGACTGTAACGCGATGGTTGTGGATTCAGTAATAATTAATTCCCTCGAGGGGGGATGGCCCCACTCGAGGTAATTAATTATTATATATTCATATTTTTATTTCTTCGCTCTGGCCACAAGGCAAAAGCCCGGCGTTGAGTACCGCCAGTTAACACGCAATGCCTCCGAAAAGTCAGTGGAAAGTGAAGTACAGAGTGTTAACACTAGGGTTCCCTCTGCCTACAAAGCTGTGTACGGAATACAGCTTAAAACTGAGAGACGCTGATAGGAAGTGAGGATTTTTACATAGAGTCAACCAAGACCATTTTGCATACAGGTAAAGACAATTTTCAATAAACTACACATTCGGAATTCGCCAGTTTGGAACAACGACGTGGGCCATCCGGCATGGCCAGAGCTCAATATCTAACGTTAAGTTCAGCCAAAAAACTAAACTTGGCGCGCTCTGTCTTCTTAAGACATCACTATTAAAAAACGCGTATAAAGTAGTTGTGGTTAATTAAAAATAAAATTAAAAAAAATTAAATTAGCTTCACGCTGTATCCCGCACACAGCAGGGTAGGCAGAGGGAACCTAGTGTTAAGACACTCCGTTCCCCACTTTCTGCCGAATTCTGGAGGCATTGCGTGTTGAGTGGCAGAACTCAACGCCGCGCTTAAAATTGGTTAATTAACTAGCTACAAAATGATTTCAAATTATTTTCTTCTCTCCGCTTCGGCTACAAAATGAGGGTTGTAGCAAGCTAGCGTTCCGCCATTCCACATATGGACTCCACAAATAATATATTTAGAATTTGAATGGAAAATTGAGAACAGAATGTTTTGACCACTGAGATCTCTCCGTCTGCCTCTCTTTGTGCGAAAAAAGCTTGAAGCTGATAAATATAATTATTATTAATTTCTTCCACTATTTAACTTACTGTTCTAAAATCAAGAATATATTCTATGGAGCGTTTATAGATTTTTTGCTTTCGTACTTTCGACGGGTCCATGTGATTCTGAGAAGAACCTGTTTGTTGGCGGGTGGTCTTAACGTGTCTTTAGAAATCATTAACTATCTACACATTTGCTACCTAAGTTTTTTATTTTGTATGAAATTTACACATAAAAGTTTTTATATGTGAATTTTATAAAATGTTATTGCTTAAAAAATTTTTTTTGCATTACATAAGTACTGAGTTAAATTTTATTAGCCTAAAATGCGGCAAGGCCACAAAATGCTTGTAAACGGAATGAACGTAAAATATCTCTATATTTGGATTAACAAAGAAGTTGCTCGGGTGGTTCCGGTCTCTGCTTTATGTCATAGCTAGGATTTAGTGACATATGCTAGGAGACTAGTCAAAAACGAATGTTCAATATAAATTTTAGCCAGAAGTTGTCATAGCTCATATACGTATTATCTACTAAGTATTATATTAGTATTAGTATATGTTATACATTCAAATATACTGTACAGATTTCTTTACAGTTTGTATATAATTAGGGCCGCCATTATTCGATAGCATTAATTAATTTGACATATTTCCTCATTTTCTTTAAGTATGAATGAACTAGAAATATTAAAGAAGCCCTTAAGTAGTCTAGACGAGATAAACTTCTCAAGTTACGTCCAATTTTCTTCTCGTATCTTTGTTAAAAGGCTCACTTATTAGCCTAACTTATTATCACTTATGCAATGAACTTAAATTTATTGAAATAAATGAGCATATACGAGTATGTAAATATAGTTTTTAAATCGGTTTTTATTTTTCTTAACTTTATTTTCTACTTTTTAGTTTTAGTCTATATCTGTTGTTTAATGTTGTTAAAAATATTATTTCAAGAATAGATATTACCATCACCCTGTTCTTGTTCACTATTGAACGTGCTCAATAAGCTCCAATAAATAATCTTATACATAAAAAGAAGAACTTCAATTTCCTTTATATAACTTGAACTTTTTCTTTCTGTCCTATCGCAGCCATGGACGTAGATGGTAAATAAATTATAAGAGTTATAAAAACCAAAATTTATTATTACCAACACACTAACATGTCGACGTATTAGCTAAGAAAAGAAGAAATATCACCTGGAAAAGAGTATGTTTAAGCGTAAGCGGGTGTAGATACCTATATAGAGTTTTACTTTTGCATTTTTTTTTCAAAAATGCTGAATTAATTGCGATAGAATTTATAATGGAAAACCAATCATCAAAATTTTAAGAGGCCGGTCGTGGCGCAGCGGCACGAGGTGTGACTGTAAAACCGACTGGTTGTGGGTTCGTTCGCCCTGGTGTCGAGGTTAAGCGCGGCGTTGAGTCCTGCCACTCAACACGCAATGCCTCCAGAATTCGGCAGAAAGTGGGGAATGGAGTGTCTTAACACTAGGTTCCCTCTGCCTACCCTGTTGTGTGCGGGATACAGCGTGAAGCTGATAAAAAAAAATTAAAACAAACCTACATACATACGAGTACATATATACATAGATACAAAAAACATCCGAAAAAATACGTAAAAACAAAATATGCGATCGAAATGTTAACCTCCTTCAAGTCGGATGAAAGAAAATATTGAATATGTAATAATTGTTATTTATATTAATTAATTAAAATATTGTTAACTAAAATAAAATAAAAAAATTAAATTAGCACTAACAAAATAAAATATATATTTATAATAAATAATCTACAATATTTCAACTCTTATAAATATAACACTGATGTATAACGTCAATAAAATCTACTTTGCAATTGAATACTATTTTCACCTTTACTTTCTCGGTTTCAGATATCGGTAATTGACACCTGATAATGTATTGAATCTCAGATATCAGTCTGCGTAATTATTATTTGATTACTTTTGCTGCTACTATTTTAATTATTGAATGAGTCCGACCTCAATTCACTTAACCCTTATACGTAATGTTAGAAAAACCTTGTTTATGAATAATAAATAAATATATTGTCGCTAGATTTAAGTATTTTAATGTCTCTTTATATCTCCTTTATTATGAATGTTTTACATTTGTGTAGTTTTCAATAAAACCTATCCTGCAAATACGCAACCCACCATGTAAAGTTTTCAAATGAGTAGAAATAGAGCGGTGTCACAATACTGCGTTCTTTCTATTTGTTAAAATGCAATTAAGATGTATGGATTTCATAAATTTTATACAAATAAACAACAATTATCTACTTAAGCCATTTGCTTTACATTTTTATTTAAGTTGGCGAAAATTATTTCCTACAAATAGCGACGCGTGTAAACATCCTTTTAAATAATCATTGCGCATTGAGTTTTGCTCAACATGCAATACCTTAAGAATTCGGAGGAAAGTGAGGAACGAACGAGTGTCTTAACACTAGGTTCCCAAGTTCCTTTTGCCTCCTCCTATACATAATTGCAAATATTTACTATAATATTAAACATATTTATTAACATATATAGATTGCATATATAGAAATAATACATATTTGCATAGATAACATATATAGAAATAATACATATTTGCAATAGCACAATTTTCGAATTACACACCTTATTATTTCTTTATAAGTGTTAAATTACAGAGTGTGAGGTATATGGGTTCATTAATAGCGAAACGTAGGGAGCATGTAAAGGCAGGTTTTGATACCTGTTCGTCGTACACTCGACCTACTAAACCTGTTGCCGTGAGTGTCAGGGCGACAATATTAGAGTATTTTAAAATATTTTTTATTAATTAGTTAATTAACGGATGATTATGAACGACATCGTAGTACAGTTGAGAAATGTCCAAATGCGTACAATTATTGTGGGTTTAATCTTATATAAAATATACGTATCATAGATAAAATATTGAACTTTATTCACATCGTCACCAAATAAACTTTATTTTTAAAATCAGCAAAAAGTAGAAATTAAAATTGATTGTTTAGATTACTTCTCATTGTTACTAAACAAGAAATAAAAAATAATACAAAAGAATATTTTAAAAATTTTTTTTTACAATAAATCCGTCATAATATATGATTTCCTTAAACGATTCAACATTTATTTAAGCGCATGTCTATAGCGAAGTTTACCTAATCAATTACTCACAATATAGAGCTGTCCGAACGAGCGCTCAACACTGGTAATCGAATTGGGTACATTGATTAAGCCTTTCGTTCATCCACGTTCTGCCTGTTAGGCATAAATTGGACGAAATTGCAGCGCTATTCGTGCTGTGTGATACTTTTTTTCCTATGAGAAATATGAGCTCAGAATTCAATTGATTTATAATATTTTTTTTTTTGTATATTTTATATACATTTAATTCCTTTTTATATTTACGAAAACAAAAACATGTTTTATTTTCAGTACCTATTATCCTATTAATTACACTTTTTAGTTAGTTATAATATATGCATTCTGAAGAATTGCAATTTTGTTCATTTAAAATTAACTTCTGTTTTTATTTTTGATTAGTAAAATGATATTACGTTTTTTCTACAATTTATATTTTATTTTAATTGGGTTACATTTTAGAATATGAATATTAGAAATTATTAAAAGAGTAAAAAAGTAAGTTAAGATTTTTCAATAAATTTTCAACCAATCGTTTCGTAAATTTGCTGTTCATAATATAATTATTGTATTTAATTATGGTCACCCTACAAATTAAGCGGTGGTTTGCCTTGTCCGGACGTTTCTGCGCGCGCGCAACTCAACACCGGACACTCCCGTGCGTGATAACCTGACTACATCGACCTGTCGTACAATGCTCTTAATTTCTACTCTTTCCCTTCAAGGTTGAATGCTTAACAATTATATGATGAAAATTACGTAGATATATTGAATTCTTTAATTGTATTTTATAATAGTAGCCATATAAGATGAACATTTTAGGTTATAGATGCATATTTAATGACATACAAAATTATAAAATGCACATTGTCACAAAACTAACTATAAAATATTACATACAACCTGTTTTAGTTTAATTTTATAGGATGAATGGGAGCAGTCAGTGTGTGTTTTATAGTACGTACTTATAGTACCTATGGGGACAAGTTGTTTTAAACCTATAATAGAGTTAAAATTGAAATTCTTACTATTATTATCTAATTTATTCGCTGTGCAGATATCATACATATGGTATATTGAAACATTTCATTACAAAGCCAAATAAATACTGAGTTTAAATTTCATAATTTATTTATTTATAGCTTGTAAATAATGTGAAGGTTTTTGAATGTAATTTAAAGTTCTGCAGTAAAATTATATTGAATGTACAAATGATGTACAATTCAATATTATTACCAACTAAAGTACTCGTAGTTTCCATTAAAGCTAATAATGATTGATGTTTTTTTCATATTTCAATCTGCGAACGATACCTATATGAAAGTTATTCGACCTTCCTTAATGTATCATACTTACATATTACAGAAAGTAAAGGATATTATAATTTTATGCGAAATATCCATCAAGATAATCAATACTTTGTGGCGGTTTTCTGATGAGAAATAAGTAGTGTCTACCATACGAGTATATCTAGATAGGAAATATTATAATGATGTTAGGGTAATCGTGGCCAGTCAGGATGCCAGTCGTGGCGCAGCGGCACGAGGTGTGACTGTAAAACCAACTGGTTGTGGGTTCGATCCCCACTCGAGGAGATGAAGTATTTACTTAAATTTATATTTCCATTTCTTCGCTCTGGTGTCGAGGTTAAGCGCGGCGTTGAATTCTGCCACTCAACACACAATGCCTACAGAATTCGGCAGAAAGTGGGGAACGGAGTGTCTTAACACTAGCTTCCCTCTGCGTACTCTGCTGTGTGCGGGATACAGAGTGCAGCTGATTTATTTATTTTTTATTTTTATATTAGTGTCATAATTTTCTAAGGACGGAATCAATACAGACATGGCTATCGGCTTCGATGAATAACGGATGGAGATTTATATGACCCGAATGGGAAACGAAAGCGTTTTATATAGTCGTTACAGTGACCCAGCCAACGTGTTGATGCACTACATCTTGGAATATACTGTCGACTGGGAAACGTAAAGTTTTCAAGATCAAGGGATTTATAAATTTGGAATTTATTATTGAAGTACGAAATAAGAAGGCATATAGAAGATATTTATGATATATATCTTGTAATATTTTTACTTTTCGTTCTGTGTTTCGAAATAGAAAAAAAAAGTGTTGCTTTACTTATTTTCAATAATACTTATTATTTAATACAGAAACCTTTCTATAACATTTTGATATGTGTCTATAAAAATAAATCAGAAAGATAAATAATTGCTTTAAGCACATATTCTTATATAGATACATATGTATTTTTAATGTACAATCTTGTAGGCCTTTGAATATAGTTTGTTGCAATTTTTTCGACTTACCTGTAAGAATGAAAGCTGTCACTATTCTGTTTTACAACAGTGCCAGGAATGTTAATGAGGAATGCTCTCGCCCACATCCGCCAGCAGATATCTGTATGGCGTTGTTGGTTGACAAAGGTCAGGCTCCGGTCACGAGTTGAACCCGCGACCGATACTCATGGGAACAGCTGCGACGTTACTATCGGTTTTGTTTAACGTTGAGAAAACTCGAATTTGAAGCATTTTTTCTCAAATCGGAAAAATTATTCAAGGCAGATCTATAAAAATAGATTTATAATTTTTGTTACAGTATTATATGTATAATTACTAGGGATTTAATGAACACTTCTCTACTCGCTACTTTCTCATTTTTCCTATAGGGTATTGCAGGTGAAGACACAAACTAACGCTGCACTTTGCCCTGAATATGCCTGACTAAATCTAGAAATAGTATCATATAACCACACAAATAATGTTTAAACCATAATATACTGAAAAAGCGTGCAAAGTTTACTTAATCTTTTTTTTACGTTCACAGAAACCCAGTGCCAAAATACTCAGATAAAATGTATTTCTATTATACAATAAGATTAATAAAACTTATCTCAATATCAAATAAATATATAAAGCCTAATTCCCTTAAAAAAGAAATAAAAAATACAACAACAAAAGCAAACAGTAGGAGACGCGAGGTAGTATCGACCAATGGCGCCTCGCCCTCTTGATACCCTATAACGTAGATTGTACCTGAATTATGACGTCTCGCTACTCCGGTGCCAAGCGAAAGCACCAACCATTGTTTTTGTGTTGCCGTAAATCTATATCTAAATAGAGCATCGTGTGGTATTCCTTGTCTATGACTTATGTCGTGCTGAAGAAAATGAAGGCAGTATTCTAATTTACATATCGCCAATTTAGACTATACTTTTGTTGTGTTACATTTCCTGCATGCGGCTTATGTAAGGTTATGTTTATCTTCAATCTAGATCGTTGTATGTGTTCTAAGAACATAATTTTACACAAATAAATTGAGGAATGTATTATATAAATGTTTGCTCGTTTTGGTACCCGAGACCAAGCGCGGTGTTGAATTCCGCTAATCAATAATAACTTGAAAATTTGGCAGAAAGTGGGGAACAGATTGTCTTAACATTATAATATACTAGAGGGCGCGCGCGGCTCCGCCCGCTTATTAGGAGTGAATTCTAAAAAAACCACGAAACACGTGTTCAATAAAATTTTTTTAACAGTCTGAATTTAAATTTTTATAAAAATCGGTGGCAATTTAAAGATTTTTCCATATAAACTTTCAACCCCTTATTTGAACCCTTAGGGGGTGAATTCTTAAAAACCATGAAACACGTGTTCAATGAAATATTTTTAAGAGTCTGGATTTCAAATTTTATAAAAATCGGTACAGATTAAATTTTTTTTCCATACAAACTTTCAACCCCTATTTCATCCCTTTAGGGTTAAAATTTTTCAAATTCCCTTCTTAGTGGATGTCCAGAATATGAAAATAAACATCTGCCCAAATTTCACGTTTCTACCATCAGCGGTTACGGCTCTGCGTGCGTCTTACCTCAGTCAGTCAGCACAAGTCCTTTTATATATATAGATATTGTATAAACTTTAAACAGATATGTTCGTGTATATATTATTATTTTTTTATTTTTCGGGACCAGTTGTGTCGGGACAAATTTCTGAGGCGGGCACCAGACTATATGTCGATTGCTGTGCATAAAGAATGTTAAAATGAATATAATTTTTTGATAAATAAAATGTACAAAACACACGCTGGTCATAATTAGTTTCTAGTATTATATTTTAATAAAAAAGTGTTTGATGATTGATTGATTCGTGTAATTGTATCTTCATTGAATAGAAAGAAACGAGGTCACTCATCTGATTATTACAAAACTTCAGCTTTTAGCATTACATATATAACTTTCAGGGTTATGTTTCAATGCAATAGGTATCTACGTGTCTATATATACACTTATAAAAAGATAGAAACAACTAAAATTGGATTTTGTTTTTTTACTATTAATAAATTTCTTAGTAGTCATGGGTTTTATACCTGGGATAATAAAAATAATAAGGCCATTCTTACTTTTCTTTAAGCTTTATAATTACAGAGCGCGGGGTTGAGTTCCGTCACTCAACATGCAATATTTCGAAAATTGTAATTGAAATAATGGTATACATTTTTTTATTTTATTTTTTGTAATCAGTCAGGGTCTCTATTTACAACACCAATAGGTTTTTATGCTATAAATAAGATTAAGTAATAATAATAAAACATTATTTTTACTTTAATAAATTATGTAATATACTTATGTATATTATATAGATAAATCTATATTTATTCAATATTGTAGTGCTACTAAAGTACCTTGCAAAATAACGAAATTTAGCCGTAGTCATTGATTTCTCATTAGCTTTCAATTAGGAGCGTCCACTGTGTGCATCATGCTTAGATTGAATACAAATATGCAATCTCTTGTCAATGGAAATTGCCTAATATAGGTATATTATTAATTGCATTTCAGTTAGGCTTTTCTTTAGAACAATTTCAGTGCCATAAATATACTGAATCGTCCTCTCTCACTTGACGAAATGAAATTATTTTTAATATTTCAATTTATAGAAGCCAGTCGTGGCGCAGGGGCACAGAGTGTGACTGTAAAACCGACTGGTTGTGGGTTCGATCCCCACTCGAGGAGATGAAATATTTACTTAAATTTATATTTCCATTTCTTCGCTCTGGTGTCGAGGCTACGCGCGGCGTTGAGTTCTGTCACTCGACACGCAATGCCTCCAATTAGGCAGAAAGTGGGGAACAGAGTGTCTTAACAGTAGGTTCCCTCTGCCTATCCTGCTGTGTGCTGGATACAGCGTGAAGCTGATTTGATTTGATTTTTATTTAAATTTCTTCGCTCTGGTGTCAAACAAGCAATGTTTTGAGAACTCCAAGAAGTATTTTACAAATATATTATAACTTATAACATAGATTCGTCACATGTTCTATAACGGTGTAATATTTAAAGGAAAAGTACTTATGTCTTTTTTGCAGATGTAACTGAGAGCGACACCTTAAAGTGCCCCCAGAATCGCGAAAATCTCACCAGACTACATATTTTAGAAGCGCAGACTGTGTTTATCTCCTTGATAGAGCGAATATTTAGATTTAAATATTTGCGTGTGATTTTTTTTTACTGATTTGCTTTTAAAATTGTAATAAAAAAATGGTTTTAATGTATTAGGATTTAAACGTACTCGGTGTATTAAAATACGTTTTATACATGTATATTTATATTAATTTGAATTTTATCAATAAATATTGTGAAGCTGTTAACTGTTATAAGTTTATTTCAATGAATAGCTAACTTAAGAAATATATTAATCTGTGGTTAAAGATATTTTGTTTCCATTAAAGACATTTACAAGGGAAATAATATTACTTTAAATGAAAAAATAAAAAAGAATATATAGATATAGTTGTCGACGATGATTTGTTAATATTTATATATTACTTAAATACAGTTTTGCAAAAGTTTTGCAAGTTTTGCAAAAAATGTGTAATTATTTTCACTGACATCATTGTAAGTTCAAATCTTAAAAAAATATTTTAAATTATATTACCTATTTGGCCATTAACTTAAAAAGCACAATAGATATTAATTGATAGCTTGGCTGTGCATTTAAATACCGCAAGATGGACGTCAATATTAGTAAATTTAAATTATAAATTATGGACGTCTTGAGTTTAATAGCTCCCGTAATAAGCTATTCACAGTGAAGCTTAAATTATGAATAATAATAACAACTTTATGCCACATCAACTAAATTACTTCTATTACATATTTGCTTACAAATTTATGACAAATTTATAAGTTTAACGTTAAATTTAACGAGGTTATATACATAATTATACCTATGTATAATATGTAAACTACGTATATTTCATGAATCTGTAACATATTAGTTAATTACAAAGATACATTTCATAAAAGATTAATTTAATTAAATTGATATTTTAATTTTCTTAAATATTATTGTGTGATATGAAAATAATAATATAAGACTAAAAATGTCGGTGTTTTTTTTTGTATTCCGCACCTGGTACCTATAGTTAAAATATCCCGTTCACATTAATAAACACTTCCGATCCCCATTTTCCGCCGAATTCATTGGAGACATTAGGTGTTTTGTAGCGGAACTTAACATCGCGCTTTTACTCGTTAGCAGAGCGAGGAAATGAAAATATTATATATTTTATCTCCTCGGGTGGGAATCGAATTCAGAACCTGTCACGTTTACACTTGTACGTTAGTGCCCCTGTGTCACTATGGGCATCAACTGTTTTTTTCTTTAATGTCTATATTTTTGGCAACCTCTTGGCAACCGTCCGACTCTCTTGGACTGCTTCATGGAATTGCGGGTTCGAGTCACTCTACGTTAAATACGTATATTTTGATGTTTCTGAATGTTTTCTTTCTCAAGTGATAAATCAGTATTTTCCATTTCTTATAATTTAAAGAAAGCATATGTATTTTTTTTTTCAAATACATTTCATAAATATAGTTCGGCCTATTTTTCAATTTCAAGTTATTGCAGTTGCTTTGGTATGGCTCTACTATGCCGCAATGACGTAGAATATATTAGCACAGATCATAGTCCTTTGGCGCATGTACGAAAAATTGGAGTGCAGTTTTCAAATGTTAGGTTTTTTTTATTTTGTTTTTTTTTTTATTTTTTATATAGTTTTTGAGAAATAATTCTTAATTACAACTAGTTATCATTTGGCCATTCTTTTTATATATGGTGTAAAAAGTAAAGAAATAGTGTAAATATGGTCTAATTTTAATTCGTTTCTTAATATAAGACTTGGTACTTAATAATACGTTATTATATCATTATTATCAAAATAAAAATATAATAAAAAAAACAGTTGTGCTGTATTCAAACCCAATTTTGCCGCTTAACAATGAAAAGATAAACCATAGTGCGATTGCCTACTGATAGTAATTGCCGCGAAATATAAAATATATAGAAAATGTTATAAAAAATAATCACATACAAACATTAAAATTTAAATCTATCTCCCTTTACTTTACAATAAAACAGAAAATATTTATCGTTTTAAATAAATAATAGATAACGTAAAATTTGAGAGACCACTTTTAGATCAGTATTTAAATCGACGATAAAAGAAGAATGTTAAAAGCAGAGAAACAAATGCAGCAATAGTTGAAACTTCAAAGCGTACTTTATTACAATTTCATAATAACCGATGTAAAGTTTAAAATTAATTTTAAAATTAATATCACTGACAAAGCACAGTCGATACTCGTCTTTCGTGACATTAATAAAATTCATGTTAAATATAGAGTTTAACCACTCAGTCACGAGTCTCTTACACCAAGTGGGATATTACGAAATGGCACAATAATTCATTTTAACCATAGAATTGTTGCCATGTTAGTTTCGTTTAACAAAGGCAGCTTTAATAAATGTTACTCAGATCCGCCATATCCGCGTGATAAACACTGTGAGCGCGGGACATTTAATGTCATTATTTATGTCGGCTTGTGTTTCCATAAATTAGTTGGTTTGTTACTATTGATTTTAGATTGTTTTAACAGTCGAGATGAGATCGAGTTGATTTTTATATATAAATATAGTTTTTTTAATATATTTTGTATCTATGTATAAATAAGCTTCTTACAACGCTATTTGCACAGGTGTTCGGTTTCGATGACAATAGGTACAATATTTTCGTAGTATAAATGTGACGACCTTGCTTGTTTGGGAAGACAAGGACATTGAGAGATACTTTTAATATAACGCTTCTTTTAGTTTTTATATTTGTGTTTATAATCTGTGGCCCCCGTGACTATATCGTCACGTCCGTTTTAATTTATTTCAAATTTATATTTTGCGCATTATTTTTATACAATTAAGATATTAATAAAAAAGTTTCATTTTAATGTATATTAATAAATGATTAATTTAAAGTTATAATTTTGATTATATTTAAATATGCTTTTTATTATTTGACTTATCAAATGACATTTGATACTATGATTATTGTAATAAATCCCATAATGATCACATACAACATAATATATACAGCATCAATACAATATTGAAGTTATTATAAAACTTGATGATGTTATTAAAACAACAAGTTTTTATAACATAATATATTATGTTTTCAAGTTCCATATACAATATAAGGATACAATATTCCAAGGCTAGATTTAGCTGAATTTTAATCAATATCGCATCAACTAACGCGGCGGCAAAGTTGGTAAAGCATCAAACAAAAACATAAATACAATATAAGTACGAATTGATATTTATTAATCTATCCATCCCATTAATATGTAAATTTACCAATAAATACAAGCACGCAAAAACCATTGAGCGCGTTTTAATGAATCTTCACGGCTTTTCGCTCTAAAATATCGTTCGATAATCGCTTCGGATTCGTCCACGCGCTGTATAAAATATTGGTCGATCTGAAAATATATAAATTTGCTTGTACAGCTGTAAATAAATTTTAATTAATATAGAAAAAAATATTATAAAACAGTTATTATCAAGTGTATATATTATAATTACAACAATAAGAATGGAATATGTCCAGACAAATAAATAAGAGAAAAGTAAATTTTACATATTCTTTTTATACGTGAAGATATTCAGGGTCGAATGACACTAAATATAATTTACTAAAATTATACTAATACCGAAATAATATTTTTTAAATATGGAGGCAGAGGGAACCTAGTGTTAAGACACTCCATTGCGTGTTGAGTGGCGGAACTCACTGTCGCGCTATGCCTCGACACCAGAGCGAAAAAATGAAAATATAAATGTAAATAAATATTTTATTTCTTGGAGTGGGGATCGAACCCACAATCAGTCGATTTTCCAGTCACACTTTGTGCCCCTGCGCCACTACTGGCTTCAAGGCAGTACGCGAGATTTTTAATTTATATATATTATTTTCCATTTATATACCTTAGCTTTTTATATATATTCTTACTGCTATTGACATTTACAACTATATCAAAAGCGTAACGGAAAAACTAGGACTAATTTTTGACGGTACACCATTGTACCCACCACCCGTGGTAGTCTCGTAAGGTGCGGGCTATCAGCGGCTAAATGTTAATCGTGCGAACTGAGAGAAGGGCCGTGCGAATACTAGAACATTTCGTCACACAAATTTTCCATACAAACCGACTAACAGTTATTGTGATACTTTATTCTAAATTATTTATTTGCGTATATAATTGTTTTTTTTTGTATCATCTACATTCTCATATTAAATTGTTACTTTTTGACAATTCGTTCTATTTTATTTGTTTTTACTATTAGGAAGAGCATATTTTTGTGATAAAAAGGTATGTAATTTCGGTAAGAAGGAAATGTAAAAAGTTACTTTTTTGGTCTTTTATAAATCATGTTTGTTCTTGTCTTTTGTAAATTATTTCGCATCCATTACTATGTATTGTAGTTGCATACTACAATAGAGGAAAATTTATCGCGTGCAGAAGGAAAATTGCTTTTGAAACTGAATCAAAAAGTAAAGAAAAGAATGATCTACAACGAAATACAAAATAGCTTACATTCATACCAATAACATTATTACAGTAAATGTCCCTGCATAATGAGCCGCAATGTAGTTCGAAAACAAAGCACTAAACAACAGAAACATGGCGAAATAACTATAAAAGTTCAGCGGCCCCATAAAGCGACTCGAACCCCTTCCTCTGGGAGTTGCCAGACGGCGAGAACAAAAAACCAATTTCATAAAACCATGCACCCAACTGCAGGCGGGTTGCGGGTTGCGGGTCCACAACAATAAATGAGCAAAGCCAGAACCTGATGTTTGGTGCTCATATTCCAGCTCATCGGCACCCTGCAGCGATACAAAGCTTTTTTAATTACAAAGCTTTCCCTATATACGATGTAAGTTTTTAAACGTTGGGAAAACGGCAATGGATACGAAATGCTTATTTATATCGCGCTCCCGTAGTGGAATCTGCAAGTTCGTCACTCGCGCAGAAGTGTGCGTGACGTCGGGAGGCTTCGACTGCACACTTGTTAAGCCGAACGTCGCGTCAGTCTGCACCGAGCCGCCGCCCGTGTAGCGCGTGTCACTCGGCGCCGCGACGCCGATCCTCCGATCGCGAAAAAAGTTTAACACACGAAACTTTCTTGAGACTTTCCTTTCAATTCGAACACTGTTGAAGTGGAACTGTCTGCTTTTGATCCAAGTTGAGAGTGACCTTAGCTCAAACCGGAATTCGGTACCCCAAACGGGTTTGGCCTCCGGTCCCGGACAGGACATTCGTGTAGTGATAACTTGATTTTCAGTGCTGTGTTCAGTGTGACTGGATTTTTCATTGCCGTGTGAGATCGATATAGGAGCTGGTCTCTGCCTCATCAGGTCGGCTTTAGATAACAGTGCTGTCAAACTTTACAGTAAGTATTCACTTGTCCATGTGTAAAAATCACTTAGAACAAATCTTATGTACTTCTTATCGGTAGAGTTTTGATAAATTAAAGCAATCTCTGTATCTCATTCATTGGATTCGAATTGTAAGACCGATAAACATTGAAATATATCCTTGTACCGATAACGTGACAAAAAAGTACTCGATCGTTTTTTAATAAAAATAAATTACGACGCTTTCAATCATTAAAACAAGTCGGCTTCCGTTTTACAATAACAACTATTATATCGGACGTCTTAATTAAAGGAACTAAAGTATCGCGGGTTTAGATGGAGCCTATGCGGTATTAGAGAGGAAAAGTGTCATTGGCTCGGTCGATTCGCGTAAAAACCGATCGACCACAGATGTCATTTTTATTTAACAGCTGTACTGACAAGCAGTCTCTCGGAGGCGTTTCATATCACATCCGGAATAAGATAAGTTAGGTTAAGAATGCAATTATAAAATTGCTACAACTACGTAAATAAGGCCACACCGCGTTAAGTTTACGTAAAATTATTATATTATTACGAGAATTATAAAAACTTTGTACATTCGATACGTAGCCGTATGAAACTAATATGCATACGATCTCAATTACGTTTAAATACGTTCACTGGAACGTCTTCCAAAGTAATGAATAGATAAAATGTAAGTGGACCGCGTATACGTAATTTGCATATTAAGATTTAGATGGCCTCGACCATGCCGTGTTTTAAACTAGTGTCCATGTATCTAGTGAAGAGCCATTCCGAAGAGATGTACAAAAATCGATCAAAAAAGACAATTGAACGCGCTAGAAATAAAAAGATAACCGCTAACTCTATTATTTTTTACTGCAAAGCAAAATTCGCTCTCGACACCAAGCGTAAGTAATGTGGTTTAAGTTTTTTTTCCCACTGAGAGAAAATATTCTCACACTGTCATGAACTTTGCTTCATCCAGTGGACCTCGCAGTTTTTGTCGCACTTCTCGCTTGGCCTCGATCGTCGTCGTATCACTATTTAACATCGGAATTGAGATTTTATTTCATAAGTCATAACTGATATCTTGTTGTTGCTTTTATTACGGTAACGGTTTGTTATTCACCTTTATTCGTTAGATGTGGTCTGAATAGAGTAGTTTAGATAATTTTTAATTTGGTATTTAGGACAAAAATTTGGTTTTTGGCGTGTAAATAAAAATGTAAAATGTTTAGATATGTTTTATAGTAATATACGATATATTTACTAATACCATGGTTTTCTTTCATAATGTGATATCAAATAAATTTATAAGGAAGACGTTGTTATCATTTTAATGAAAATTAAGTAAAAAAAATCAAACGATCCAACGACTAAAATGTCTTAAAGAATTTCTGTATAAATGATTTTGACGATTATTAGTTTATTGAACCTAAAACCCTAAATTAAAGAAAAAATAATGTTCTTATAATTTATAAATTATAGTTATTAGATTATACATTTTAAAATTGTAATAATTCCTTTACTATATTTTTAACCCCACAGGGGTACAGTAAGAATATATGTATCTATATGATTGTACACGTTATGGTCGTTAAATTCAATTCCATCCAATCTTTAAAAAGGTAAATGGAAGAAAAAAATAAATAAAATTACTCGAGGGAACAATTAAAAAAATAGAAGAAAATATATGTCTTTAAGACATTCGATAGAGTGACATTTATTTTATTTAATAAATATTTTATTATATAAATAAAAATAAATTCTTTCAAACTGCAATCTTATTAGTTTAACAGCGTATTATATTAAGAAATTACCACATTTATCAAGATAAGTTAAAGTAATATATCCATGTACTAATTATATTTATCTTTATTTTATATCAATTATTCTTATATGTTACGTCAAAATTTGTACGTTTTGCACAACGATTGCAAATATTGATTTTGACAGTGTATCGAATAAATCCTTAGACTTGCTCAATTAATGCTAAAAGTGACATGGTGTTCTTAAAGTGGTGGGCGATTCGATTACGTATGACTATAATCTGTAATTGATTAAATCGATAATTAAATGCGAATAATAATTAATCGATTATGATTGGCGTGTTTTAATCGCTAATCGTTTGTACTTTATGTTTTTAATATTAAACATTATGATAATTGTGACACAGATAACTGGTCATTTTACGTTTATATGGCCATAGGGTTTGTTAAATTGAATAATGTTTTAGAAATGTATTCCAATTAAAAAATATATTAGTAATTTAATTGTTAATGTTGAAAATATTTTAATATCGGTAGTAAGTAGGTAGGATTTTATAGAAATAATACACTTATAATGCTTGATTAAAGTTAAAATTTAAAGAAAAATCTCTCGTATCTAGTTCATGGCGAATCCATACACGTTGGTATATTGTGATCGCACAAAGAAACGGATGTTAGGGGAAGAAAAGTTTTATCTAGGTCTTTCTTTTCATCATAAATGTTAAGATTCTTGGTAAAGATTAAAGCAGAAATTATTTTGATAAAGCTATATGAAAAAAAAAGTTATTTAAATTAAGTAATATTAAAAGTGTCACATCGAATTATATTATGAAATATAATTAGATTTCTCGAATCAAGTATCATTTACTTTGGTCAGTTAAATGGTTGCTTAAGTGATCTTTTACGTGTTGACGTTTATTAGTCACTTTCGGTACACAGAAGGCATATAGAATAAAATTATTATTTAATTTTAAGATTAAAAATTTTTTTCCAAAGAGGTCAGTCGTGGCGCAGCGGCACGAAGTGAGACTGTAAAACCTGGTTGTGGGTTCGATTCCCACTCGAGGAGATGAAATATTTACTTAAATTTATATTTCCATTTCTTCGCTCTGGTGTCGAGGCAAAGGGCGGCGTTAAGTTCTGCCACACGCAATACCTCTAGAATTCGGCAGAAAGTGGGGAATGGAGTGTCTTACACTAGGTTCCCTCTGCCTACCCTGCTGTGTGCGGGATAGCGTGAAGCTGATTTAATTTAATTTAATGTAAAACAATTTTTATCATGACATTCTTAGAAGTTTGATCAAAAAAATTGTCGAAAAATTCACACCAAGTGTGATGAAAGCTAAGATTATTTATTACGATTATCCTAGTAAATAATGAAAAAAATATCTCCGCTCAAGTGAAAATAAATGATATAATTTAAGAAATACTGTCTAAATAGTAAATGATACGTTCAGATTACGAAACAATAAGGCCGTTGAAATAATATACGAAATTAGGTCAAAACGTTTTCAAAAACAAGCCTGTAAGGTTACTTAGTAACAGTACAATGCTCTCAACAGAACCTAATTGTAAAGGTCATGAGCGACTACAACGAACGCACACTGTAGAGAAACACCGTTAACATCATATAAAAAAAAGGTTTTAAATAGTTATCGATCTCTTTAAGTGCTTATTGATGAATGAGTCATTATTATCATTATTTGTTAGTAACTGAGGCCGGTCGTGGCGCAGAGGCACAATGTGTGACTGTAAAATAGACGGGTTGTGGGTTCGATCCCCACTCGAGGAAGTGAAATATTTATTTACATTGATATTTTCATTTCTTGGCTCTGGTGTCGAGGCAAAGCGCGGCGTTTAGTTCTGCCACTCAGCACGCAATGCCTCCAGAATTCGGCGGAAAGTGGGAAACGGAGTGTCTTAACACTTAATATAAGAAGTATCATGTTTATCCCGATTAATTAGACTCGATAGCTGTAATTATTTGCACTGTTCTAACACAGATTTCAACATTAGACAAAAATAAGCAAAGGAATATTGGTGGTTAACTATCGTTGGCACAACTGGGGATTGAGTGTTGTTTAATCAATAGCGCTTACTGCACTAGATGGCAATAATAAATAAAACATTGTTTTATTGGAAATGTAGATTGTCATTCTAGTACCATTAAAATAGGATTGGTTGTTCGATTTCGCAATCTAAAGCGCAATATTCATATTTGTTAGAATGATTTATCGTCAATTTGTCCGTCTAAAGAAATATTTCTGTCATCTTCCACACTTACGTTATAAAAAAGATTCCTAAAATAATAAAATGAAATTATCAATAAAATAGTGTTACACAATCTTTTTAGGGTTCCCAGGTAAAAAAGGATAAATAGGGACCCTTGTTTATCACTTTGTTGTCCGTCTGTTAAGGCCACTTATCTGGAGATAGCATGAAGGTACCAAGTTGATGAATTAATATCAAATATTCAAGCCTATATACGGTCCCTCATAGCGCAGAGAACATCAAGATTACAGACCAACACAATAAAAAGATACGATCATTTATGCATCGGTTTTATTATATTTTAATTATGAAATTGGGCACGAAGAGGGAATTTAATATGTAATTAAAGAAAAAAAAAATAAAAAGTAAAATTTTGTAGGTATTTTATAGAAAAAAAACATTACAGATTTACAAATGTAGTAATAATTTCAAACAAAATGAGTGCATACACCCAAATGTAAATTTAATTTCGTCACCTTTATAAGTTGTTCTTCCCGTTGATATGTAATCGTCAAAATGGGTTGGGAACCCGCGATGGGGGATCGGACTCGCGCTTGACCGGATTTTTTTATAACTAAACGATTGTAATACTTGAATCGTTTTTGAACATGTTTATTTAAATACTAACAAGTGATTTGTGGCGCAATTGTCAGATCATTAAAGCTTAGCATAATATTATGAGTTATGTTCACGATCAGATCAAATATTGGCGACCTTGTGCTTATTATTTACCTGCACTCATTGAGAAACTTGACAAGTTACTTCGTCATCGCCTTGGCACATGTAAGTGCGAAAACCATTTTGTCTTAATAACCGTGTTTTTTTAGTCCATTGAAATAATGAATCAGTAAAGATGGCATTAAATACGACGTGTTCTTTTTCAAGTTAAATCTTAGTAGGTATATTAAAATATTTTTTGCTTTATCACTTATTTAAC
Organism: Heliconius himera; assembly: GCA_021202915.1. Classification (NCBI taxonomy): domain Eukaryota; kingdom Metazoa; phylum Arthropoda; class Insecta; order Lepidoptera; family Nymphalidae; genus Heliconius; species Heliconius himera. The sequence continues at coordinate 88,820 of JAJHJA010000069.1, forward strand.
CTGTAAGTATTTGAAAATATCCTAATTTAATCAGTCTGTCTCTACCAATTCAGCTATTAAATATATTTTTCTATTTCTTTGATTGCACATACTTGCAAATTATTTATTAATTTATAATGTTTTTTATAAATAGCTATGTAGCGTAAAAAATAAATAAAATCATACTTTTACTTTTAACTAAACATACACAAGTATAACTAAAGTAAAAGTATTATACTATAGAGCACACCATCCTCAGTGTTTTGAAGTCAATTAAAGACTAGGCTAGTTGAGGATATAGTAGCGCAATAGAAGATCGTCTGACTGTAAACTCGACGGTTATGGGTTCGATATCCATTTGGAAGAATAAATTTAGCGCCGCGTTGAGTGACGCCACACAACACGCAATGTTTCGAAAATCGAGCTGAAATAATGAACGGAGTGTCTTAGCAGTAGGTTCTTTCTGTTTACCCTGTTATAGAAATGCGTGAAACTGAAGAGGAAAGAAACTACTTTGACGCGGTAATAAATTGTTGGTGGCTCTTCAAAGAATGTAGAGATGGAGTGCTGTAAATTATCTGAATTTGTTAGTAAAGTAAATTAAGTAAGTTGTTTTATTTTTATTTATATATAAAAGAATAATATTAAACAAACTATTATTAACTTAAAATTTATGATTATATTTACCACGTGCTCCATACAGATGCCTTATAGCAGAGATTTTCAAGACGCTTAGTGTATTTACATCATAATATGTATGACTAATCCAACGCCTTCGTGGCCGTGAATTCGATGATTGTTCGAATCAATGTATATTGCGTAACGACGATGTTAAGTATTTAGCACTTAGCACTTGCAAACATTTCATTTTAGAATATCAAAATTACTAATATTTTATTTAGAATGTTTATGTAAATATTTATATTTTTCACAAGTATACTAAAGAATAATAATAATTATGTTTGTATTTCATTATGGCTCTGAACATTTCTTTTTGGTTACAAGGTATAATTTTCCTACAAATCGTTCTTTTTTATCTTGATATCAAATAGAAAAAAAGAAACACACCAAAATACTTTCCGCATATCTAAAACATAAAACAGGTCCAGCGCTATAACATGTAGATTAGTCATAGAGAATATTTTTATTAATTGTTTATAAACATTAATAGAAAATTTACTAACTCTATTTCACCAATAATATTTATTGCGATATCTAACACTTTCACCAATTAAGAAGAAATTCATGGAGCGATAGCGTTGTAACCACCTCTTGTGATTGAATGTTTGACCAGAAATCTTAGACGGGTCCATAACATACGAAATAAGTGGAGAATAAAGAAAATACATGGAGAATAATTTGAATGCAATAGTTTCCATTTTTAAAAAGAGGCAGTATCACTTATAAATCATATAAAATAGTAACGCATTCGTGTTTTGTGAGGTAGAGGGTATCGTTGTACTCCTTAAGTATCGTTACACTTCACTTATTTTTCATATTTCAAAAATAATATTGGAATAAAATGATTGTGGAACGGAGTGTATTAACATTAGGTTCCCTCTGCCTACTCTGCTATGTGCGGGATAAAGCATAAACCCATCAAGAAAAATCATCGTGGCGCAAGGTGTCCGTTAGGCGTTATGTAAATAATATTAGACTCAACATATTAAGTATAATTAGCGTTATAGAATGTTAGAAATAAATGTTTGACTTTGCTCGATACGCTTGTGGTCGAAATTTTAATAGTAGTTAGAGGCGAATGTTGTCGTTCCTTAAACGACTTTCTCTTAAAACGAAAGAAACTCTATTTATTATAAATTTTCTATTTATTTTAAATTTATATTTAAAAAATTAAAATCAGATAAGTTTCACGCTGTATCCCGCACACAGCAGGGTATGAATATATACTCGAGTGGGGATCGAACCCACAACCAGTCGCATTTGCAGGCACACTGTAAAAAAGTGCCCCTGCGCCACGATTGGCTTCTGTAAGAATATTATTTTTAATAAATTATTTAATAAAGTAATTATTATTGCAAGCCATGTATGTCTTAGATATGTACACTGAAGGCCATATATTTGATTTATCTTAATGCGACACGAATTCTGATTAGCATAAAGTTTTTTGTACTACTTCCATTCTTCGAAGTAACCTCTTGTAATACAACATACAACCGGTCGTTATCACTTGGGAATGTACACTTAAAATTAAGAATACTTTGTGGTTTCACCGAATTTTACTTTGGATTAGTTAAATTGAATATATACCAAATAAAAGAGTTTTATTAAAATAAATCAGCTTCACGCTGTATCCCATACACTGCAGGGTAGGCAGAGGGAACCTAGTATTAAGACACTCCGTTCCCCATTTTCTGCCGAATTCTGGAGGCATTGCGTGTTGAGTGGCAGAACTCAACGCCGCGCTTGTCCTCGACAGAGCGAAGAAATGGAAATATAAATTTAAGTAAATATTTCTTCTCCTCGAGTGGGGATCGAACCCACAATCAGTCGGTTTTACAGTCACATTTTGTGCCGCTGCGCCACGACTGGTATTTATAAAATACAATAAATAAAAAAATACTAATTAAAAGGTATGAACCGTGTATATTTCATATGCTTTTACATAATAATATTATTCATATTGACAACTTCATCGTTAAACACAAGACGATCAATCAATTTACAAATCATCACAACTGACAAATCGTAGTAAAATTAAGACATTCAAGGCTATTTAAACAATATTGGCATAATCCAATCTTTCATTAAACAGTCACTTGGCCTTTAGGGTTTGAATCGATAACCGATTGCAGGAATCGGGCTCAGGGTGAAATGCTCACTTATAACCTTAATTTTCTTTGAATGATGGACCGTGGTGCCGCCGATTGTGAGTGCTCCTTTGTCTTACTGAACACTGTGCGAGTCCAATCAGGTTCTAGGTTTCGGTTACTAACTCAATTACCACATTTCCGGCCGATTTAGAACTTGAGAATAAGGTCGTAGGGTAAATTTTTCTTGTAAACTAAATGTTCTCACACCTTGAAATATATAGACTATAACTATAAATATGTATAAGTGTTACATATGTATGCGTGACATATGTAACGTGCGTTTGTATATTAATATATTTTTTTTATTATATATACGTAAATAACGCTTATGGTTAGTACAAATTGCGTTCTGTTGTAGATAATATCTAAACTTTACAAGGATTTTCTAATTGTAAATGCTTAGGTTGACCTTAAGACGCTTTAAACTAAGATACTACTGATTCTAGTACTGATTATACTTTTAAAAAGAAAAATTGAAGGAAAATTATGTCTGACTATACAAACTGTCTGCACGCGATGCTTATTGGAATTTCAATTTTAATTAGGCCAATGTTTTAATTAAAAGGACTGCCTCGTCTATGACAGTGACTAATTTTCCATACTAAATACGGGATCTGCCACCCAATATTTAATATTTTTTAATAGTAGTTAAGTATTAAAAGTTGATGAAAAACAAAAAACATATCTGTAATTATCGCTAATGATATTTAAAAGAAAAATGTTGTAAGAATATTAATATTTTATTTTCATTATAAATATGTTTTTTTATAAATCAAGTAAGAGTGGTACAAGGTAAACTTGACAGGTAAATTATAGGAATCATTAATCAAAACGAATAAATGAAATAATAATAGTAAAATATAAATATTCATTTTACATCTACATTTTCCATCGACAACTTATTGATGTCACTTTGAAGATAAATAATCTGTTTGGTCATTCACGGCCAAGCCTTGCCATAAAAATTATAAAAAAAAACAACAAATAAAAATCATGTATGCCAGTCTCTTAATTTTAGATATTTACTAAGTGGACTGTAACTGTAAAGCAACATTTAATAAAGTGGGACAATTCTTTGTAATTTACATATTGTATTAAGTTTTGTGAAACACACTGTACCGTTAAACATAGGTACTTGTCCTGGCCACTATTGAGAAAAAAAGGCTAATTATCGATTACGTTAGTTAATTTAAGAAATTGACCCAATAATGTCGAAAAAGACATAGGCAAGGTCACTTGAAATCTAACTGTTACAATATTCATTGTTTTCACTTAGCTTAGCGGCCAACAATGGATTGAAATGATATTAGACAAAAGTCAAACAATATTGAATGTGCCATGTTTATTTTTATTCCAATTTAGTCATTTTGTTCTTTCTTTGTTGTTAAATAGATTATTTTTATTAGTAACTAGCTTTAACTAGGTATTTCTCTTTTAAGTTTTAGTCAGTTTTCAGCGGATTTTTATGTATAATTTAGCCCTTTACAAATTGACGACACCACCAGCTAGTATTTATCCCATATTAGGTACATTTATTAAATATACTATCTTCACGCTAAATTTAAGCTTGATTCATCGAGGTATTTGAGCTCTAGAGCGATATGTGAGTCAGCCACCTCTTTATATTTATATATTTAGATTACATATATATATATATATATTATTATAATATTATGTTAATATATGTTTTATAATATTACAATACATAAAATATGTTTATAAAATAACTTAATTGACGTTTAATATTAACAAATATAGATCTATTATATGTTATATTTGTTTTTGGAATTATAAAGACATATTTGTTATATGTCAAATATGGAAAATAATGTATTAAATATAATTATTACGAATACTCACCACCGCCAGTACGGTGAAGGAAAACGTCGTTAAGAAACCAGTTATTTAGACGATTCCGAGATAATATTCATATTCTACAATCTTAGCTATCAATTTGTTTTCATTTTATATTATTTTTTATATTTTGAATTCATCATCGGCTATTGTTTTTCAGCTTAAATTTTTTATCTTTGTTACATAAAATAATACATTACGTATTATTAAAAATTCTGATTTTAATCTTTAAGCTTTTATATCAGCCTAATTATAGCGCTACAAAATAAATTAAATTTATAATAATTAAATATTATCAACACTTTTTGTGTTTGTTTTTTGAAAATTAATTCTATTTACAAGTACCTATACAATAATAAACTTAATTTTTCTAAGAAAAAGCCTAATTTGTTTCGGCTAAGCGCGCTGCTGGGTTTCAGAATTAGTTAAGTCATCAACAACGTAACCGTTAAAAGAGAAAACAAATCTGTTTCACTTTCATTTCTCACTTGACGCGTTTTCAATATCAAGGTCGTTATGTCTATGATAGACGTAGCAAAGTGTTTAATAGAAAAGTAATCTATTCTATAAATAAGAATTTAATTTGTTACAATAATATAAATTATAATTGTGTTTCATTTACTTTTGGGCTAGGTGATCTTTTTTAAGTAGACTTATTTAAATTCTAACGCGTAAGTTTCTAGTATTTAAGTTGAAAATAAGATAACATTTAAAACTATATCACTAATGATAATAGGACGCTTCTCTTTTAAAAAAAACAAACTTAAGAAATTATTGACAATATTTATTAATATTTACAAATAGGTATATGAAACAAAGCACGGCGTTAAGTTCCGCCACTCAACACGCAATGTCTCGAAAACTGGGCGTGGCAAACGAAGCGTTTAAACGCTACGTTTCCTCTGCCTACCTTGCTGCTATAAGTTATAATTAATAGTATAATTTTTATAAATGCATTTTCATTATCATCGTCATATCATTTTCATGTAAGATAAATTAAATCAATATGTTTTGATGATTATTAATTATATGTACAAGATTATGTGTATTATAACATTTTTTACTGTGCAATTTCTTTTTCCGAATTCATTACATTACTGTATTTGCATTGTATTATATCTAAATATTTATATCCTAAACCTTTTTACAAATGTTGACTTATTGAGTACCTAGTTAACGGCCTTAGCGTCTTCATTTCTTATACATAAGTACATACCGTACATTTATATATTAAAATACATACATTTTCATGAAAATTGATCACTTTCAGCGACTAGACGCAATGAGAATGGATCAGACATCCATCAGTTGTTCGTTTCAACTCGAATAATTAAAAATCGATATTAATTATAAACGAGTGGTGGAGGTGATGTCTGTTTAATTTTCAGTAACACACTGAATCGCGAATCTAATTAAATCTAGCATCCACTCAAATGGCTAGATTACGTCGCTCGGAAACCAATAACGACGCATTGTATCGAAACACACCATTAGTTCCGCTCGGCTTTGCCTCAGCCAACTTTACGGACCTTTTCAAATAAATAGCTTTCGCCGACAAAATGTATTTGGATACAATACATTGCGTTTTTTCTTTTATATGTAATTTAATTATTAAGTACTGTCTACGCAATGTATATGGGGTGGTTGTGGTGTGTGAAGTGAGATTGTTTGTTAAATGTACCTGTTTGATGAGAGAATGCTAGTATGCCAATAGACGCAGTGTGTCATTACAATCTCTACTGTCATTACGATGGTGCTCCGTTTGCATTGGTAATTGAATAGTTGGTAGGAAACAGTCGGCAAGTAGGTATTAGAAGAATTTCTCGTTAATTTCACTGTAGGTCCTTTCTTTTTCGTTAATAATTTGGGATATCTACTTAATTTATGTATTTAATTTTAAATGTATCACTTCTAAATCTTTATTTCGGATATGTATTTCCTTCCTTTTTTCCTGTATAGCAGAGGATAGGATCTACCTTAGATAGAGGTACCATAGTGTTAAGGCACCGAGTTCCTCATTTTCTAGTTTTCGACACATTGCGTGTTGAAAATTGTAACGTTGCGGTTTGTGTTCCAGAGAGGGGAAACTAAAATAATTTTATGTTTTCATGTTTCCCAGTGTGTGATCGAACCCACGACCGTCGCGTTTCCGTTACCACTGCGCCACGTCTGCCTTTAATAAAGGTATAGGTTATCGTTGTAAACTATTTCGGAAATATTTCAACAAATTTGTTTATTAACATCCATTATGCGCAGCCTACTATAGTTAATTTGCTTTCTTGTCGAGTGGTCCAGGTTTGTCTGTTTAAGGAGAGAGATTTCGCTTAATGCGGTGGGTCCGAGATTAATATTAGTAATGGTTGTTACTCTGAATTCATTGCCTAGTAAGTGTCGTAAATAAATTAAGTAACTGCAGGCTCTCTCGTCCGTCGAATTGCTTTAATTCGTATGTACTAAAGTATTTAGCATTTGTATCAGTTTTCTAATTTGTTGTGTAATTTGAATAAACTTATGTATGAGAAAATAATGAACATCTTTAATTTAACGTTTTTATAAGAATTTGTGTATAAATATTGGCATTATATATCTGTTATGCACATATAAAATATAGAACCAGATTAATTTCTTATGCCTTATAAATAAATCATGAAGTAAAATTATCTTTTAAATTTGAACGCAACCATATTTACATAGTTCTCTGTATCTGTAAAAAATATATTTTAAATATAGTGATAAGAAATTTAAGTAATTCCTCTTTATTAACATGTAAGAAATAATCATTAGAAGTTTCGATGACGTCAACTTTATCGATTGAAATAATCATAAGATTTATTTCAATCAATAAGCAATTAGCAGCCAACCAAAGCGAAGCATACAGCGTACATTATATAACATTGGAAATACAAATGCAATATTGAATTTTTAATCTGTACTCAGTTTGCATTACCTGCGGTTACTTCTGTTCCCTTAAGACTGTGAAACTTGGGTACTTTTACTCTTTATTACCTTTGCAACTGACAGCTGTCAACCTAATATCTCAGGTCTGTCAATCTAATGGCACAGTGTGGCAAAACGGGGGAGGGTAAATAAACAATATCAATATCAGGTTTTATTATTATATAATGTATTTTTTTGCGTATTTTGAACATATTAATATAATAGACAACGTCAGGCGTAATTAAAAAATAAATAAGTATAGTAAATTTTAACTAAAAACGATTTTCAATTATTACTTGTATTTTAAAATTATTTATAGGCATTAGTAATTGTGTATTTCTTTTATTTCTCAATTTTCCATTTAAAAATATTTGAACTTATAATAAATTTGTGTAATTAATATAAAATATATATAATGTACTTTATATATATTTGTATTAAAATAATAATTATTAAGTTTATGTTTTTCCTAGCGGACAATATATACTAAACTACAATTCATATATTACATCCGGTCGCTTTTCTTCCATTAGCAAATAAAGCCGTGACACTTTCATTTATTTGAGCGATGGCCACAACGAATCGGCGAGATATTGACTATTACTGTATGAAAAGAAAAAGGTTCCGTACAAAATTTAATTGTTTATTTTTGACACTCTGTATTTTGTGTAGAAAGCAAACATTTCTTTTGTATAACATCTTCTACAGAGTTGTTTAATTAAAATACAATATGGCCGATGTGGCTGCGACATTAGGAAGGCGTGGAAATTAAGCTTTCTGAACTTCGTGCATTGTACACTGGAGAGGAAAATCCTAAAATTAAATGTATGCAGCTTAATCTATAGCCAACTTCAGTGCGGCTAAGACTCATCGCCTGTACCTATTGTAGGATGTTGGGTCGTTTCTATCCTGAAAAAAAAAACATTTATGTCAAAAACAGTAAAGTAAGAAACTTAAGAGACAAATTTAAAAAAATATATATTTGGTCGTAGTTACAACTACATTATTGTATCTGTATTAAAGTATGTACATATGAAGGCATTAACAATGCATTTCTTCATCATAATAAATTTTGATAATTTCCGATAAACAGATTACTAGGATATAAATATTTGATTAAAGTCCACATCAATTATCTGTGCGAATTTCATACCAATAAGTATTATTACTGTAGTAGCTACTGCTTTAGTTTAATTTATTATCATAAATACATATACGAAATTATAAAAGCTGCTGGCTCCTAAAATTTAATTTTATAACATGAATTCATTACCTAACTCCTTTTGTAATATAACAAAATACATTAGTCTCGTTTTTTATACGACAAGTATCAATAAACAAAATGCTTACCTCGTAATTGATTGTTACAATAAAATGTATGATGTTTTTAATATTTCTTAGTGGTCATTTGTTCGAATTACTTTTTTTCTGGCTAATGATGATAGATATTTATTTTATTTATATGTAACCCACATTCTAAAATGACCTTGCATAATAGTAATGTAATAAGAGGTACTAATATATCTTTTTCATATAAATGGATAAAGAAAACGGAGTGAATCGTCAAATATTTCTACACGATATTAGTCTTAACGGAATTTTTTATAAGAAAAAGTAAAATTGAACACGGATGACAGCCTGTGTAACTAGGAGATACAACAAATATAAGCAAAATGTAGGTTTAAAGTTCAATTATACTATGATCAGCTTAACATCGCATATTAATGTCTTGTAAGTGAATCAAGGTATTATATTTAAATGTTCAAAACAAATATTTTGTTCCCAAGTTCCCTCTGTTTACCCTGCTATGTAAGGGACACAGCGTAAACCTAAAAAAAAAATTGTTACTTTTTTAAAGGAAGCGTGACTGTATGTAAAAAATATTTCTGATTACTCTTGAACATTATATAAGATTTGACTGGTATGTGCAACGAGCATCACGTAGGTGATCTCCTTCTTAGAAATGACTACTAAGGTTACTAAGAAAAAAATATCTTGTAGAGCAATTTATCAAGAAACAATAACAAAGTGGAATTTTATCTAAGTATGCAGATTTGTATATGCAACTAAATGGTTATTGTAAGAAACCTTATCAAAATATACGTACAGTTGGATAAAGATTTATATAGCTATGTTTGTGATTATACGCCTTAAATATATCACTCTTTAAAAATATTATATTAAAAAAATGCAAAAAATGTTAAAGAAAAATAAACACACAAAAATAACGTGTAATTGTTCTTTATAATATTTTAAAATGTTGCAATAGAAGCGTTTCTGAAGAATATTATTATTAGTTTTCCATTTAACATTTACTAACATTAGGTTGTTGTTGTTGGCTTCGCACTTGTTCTCAGTATTTTTTTTTATTTTAATTTTGCAATATGGATATCAATTGAAAGGGCTCTATACAAGCATTTTAAAAATATATATCATTACCGCAATACTAATTCAAAAAAAATGACTAATAACAATAAACTTTTTTGATTTAAGCAGTCGAGCTGCTTAAATCAAATAAGAAAGAGTCAAGAAACTGATTTTCTCAGAATTACCAACCGGGACCGAGATTCTTAACAATGAGCCCCGTAAAAGTAAAATTTTCAAAAAAATATATCTTTAATATGATAGAGCAAACTAATAATATTAAAAGCCTACTCTACGATATTAAATGCTATGAACGATTCCCACAAGTAATTATAAGTATACATAATATGATAATAATATTCTTGCATTGATTGACAACAATACACACTTACACTAACGACCGTCCTTGACAAGGTCGCCTATTAACAATCATTAAAAACTACTTAGACTCTGTACCAGTGGAATAAATAAGAACCATGCTCAGGGAGAACTTACATAAGCTTTGAAGGCACAATTGGCATATTTTGTTAAACTTTACTGTGGCTAAGTTTATTTTGATAGGAATGCATTTAAATAAAAATGTTATATATAATGTTTTAATATTTTATAGGACTTTAGTTGATAACTGATAAAAGTAATTTATTAAAAAATCAGAAACCTACTTTTAATTAAAGCCAAAATAAATATTACTACAATGGACGTGAGTAGGTCTTATAATAGTGCTGTAATTACTGATATATGAACATATCAGACTAACAACACTTTTGAACGGCTACAGTTTTTACGCTGTATCTCGCACACAACAGAGGTTTTTTATTACACCGTTCTATCTTCTTGCAATCTCTTTGCAAGACGAAAATCACACGAAAACCATTGCACAAAATTGGATATAATTTTCATAGTTATACTTCTGGAGGCTTGAATTTAAAATTATACATATATTTTATCCTATTATGCTGATAAAAATCCCAGATAATATTTATAAAAAAATGTATGAGTAACTAGTTTTTATTATAGAAATGGTGAATCCTAATACCATTCCTTAGTTTCATGTAAGCTCAAACAGCCGGAGGCGCGGTAAGCTTTAATAAAGGGCTGTCCAAACTGTCAACTGTAAAAACGAAATGCATGCAAATACCACGGCATGCACAATGTCTAACGAGTAGGGCTTCGCGGCTTTCTGCGATATGCAAAGTATAAGGGAAACGCTAATCTAGGATTTGGCCTAAGTTAAAGGCACTTCAAATCATTTTTAATCTTCATATTTCACTCATTCTCCGTTTTTAGTCGACAGGCAGTCGCGGCGCAGGGGCACAAAGTGTGACTGTAAACGCGAGTGGTTGTGGTTTCAATCTCCACTCGAGTAATTAAATATTTATTTAAATTTATATTTTCATTTTTTCGCTCTGGTGACATAGCTAAACGCGCCGTTGAGTTCCACTATTCAACACGCAATGCCTCCAGAATTAAGTAGCAAGTGGAGAACGGAGTCTCTTAACTCTATGTTCCCTCTGCCTACCCTTCTGTGTACGGGATTCAACGTGAAGCTGATTTATTTATTTTATTTATATTTCAATAATTAAACTATTGTTATGTTTTGAAAAAAAGTTGTACAAAATAAATAAATAATAGTATAAAAGCAACAGATACCGGTAATATGAGTCAGTGGTTACTGAAACGACGTTGAAGAGGCATATATATATTACACTGTTGGTGAAGGAATTAATTGGAAGAGTACGCGAGTTTTATTGTTTTATTATATCTACTATTTTGATAGACAGATAGATAATTAAACTTTAGACTGCAATAACTGATTTTGCATTCTTATTATCTATATCTTAATTTGTTATATAGTAATTAACTCTATGTTTCGATGTTCTAATATAAAGTGTGACTGACTTTAGTATTAAACGAAGACAAACCAATACTTATTCGTAAAGATTTCAAGGAATTTCGTTAAAATATCAAAAAAAATCTTTAAATATATAAAAAAACAAAAAAAATATTACACAAAATAAATTAAAATGAAATTAAAATTTAAAACACAAACGCTCTCGTTGCATAAAGGCCTCATTGTTTTGCCACTTGCGCCACACACCACTCCACTGTGCTCTAGGCTTTGTTGATGTACTGTCCTCTTACTTTCACCACAGTATCACTCAAATCTCCTATCTTATTAGAATACCGCTCTAAGCTATGACTTTTAATCTAAACGAAAATTGTTATATAAAGAATATATATATGTAGCTATTATTTATTTCAAATTTTACTAAATGTATTAAGAACACGTATAAAAATTTTAACGTAGCGGGTTGAAATTCCGCTACATTGAAATTGAAATCCGTTACATTTGAAATTTATACGTTATTTTTCTTTTCTAAGTGTGGAATAACATTTTATATGAAGCAAACGTATACATTTTCATAGGTATTATAAACACACACACACATTGTTAAGAAAGCTATGTTAAATAAACATTATAAATAAAATAAAATTATTGAAAATTACAGCAAAAAATACTTAAAAAAAAATAGTTAATAAATGTAATCAAAGGCTTTCTACAGTCACGATCGGTTAACGCGTAGTTAAACCTAGTCTAAACTAGACCTGCCACTATTGGAATTAAATAGAAAAAGTAAACAGTTATGGATAGATAAGTTTTTGCTTAGTTTCCAAATCGATTCTCTCTCATGTCGCTTTTATTAAATAAACTTGACAGCGGCGATGATCAAATAGAGAGTTATATTTTAAGTGCGTTTGTGTGTATGATGCTTTGATACAAGTGCCTAATTATTAAAAAAAATAAAAAAAATGTTTGATTGTATAACCAACTAAACGAAAGGATGTTAAAATTTTTAAATGTATGTAGGTATGAGGTTGTGTTGTTGCAATTGAATATCAAGAATCAAACTTATGAAACAGACCAAATTTTATCGAAATCGATTTTAAGGTTTTAGCGATATCCATCCATTTCTGGAGTCTATTTCAGTTGACAGATAGAAGTCGGTTTAATTTTCTTAAATTATACTTATATCTATCATTACTTTCTTCTTATATAATATAAAAACACTTTATTATATACAAACATGAAATACAACAAAACATCTCAAGGAAATTTCACAATCAGATGATCTAAGCTTAACGACGAATTTGCAAACTTGTACAAATCCTTTAAAGCATTGGTTAGAAATTGAGTTAGTAGTCTTTATGTAAATGTGTCCAGTGCGTTATTTAGATATCTTTGGTGGACGCCGCTTATTCTTGTACGTAATAATTCAAATAAACACAAAATGTTATCGTAATAATGTTTAATAACTGATTATAAAGGTTTATTATGTATATATTTATAACTATTTTTTTCAGGATAGACAGAGGGAATCTACTGTTAAGACTCTCCGTTCCCCATTTTTCGCCGGATTTTGGAAGCATTACATTTTGAGTGGCGGAACTCAACGTTGCGCTTTGCCTTGATACCAGAACTTAGAAATAAAATATTAAATTTTTGATTTCTTCTAGTTGGGATCGAATCCTCAACCAGTCGCATTTACAGTCACATTTTGGGCCCCTGCGCCACGACTGCCTTGTTATTATGTCATATGTTTATAACTAATCATCATTTATAAATTGCCATCATGGTACAGGTGCCTGACTGAACGCAATAGGTGTGAGTTTGCTTCCTGAGATCTTGATATTGGTGTCGCAATTTCCTCACGCTGGAGATTATTTTCATTTTCCTGATCTGATACGACTTAATTTTACGGACACAATTTATCTTTAATATAACATGCGATGTCTCCCTATAATAGGTGTGGGTTAGTGTTAAAAAATTTATACTAATTTCTTATAAAATTCACCTTTCGTTTGTATTATAATATAAGTAAATCTTCAGAAGTAGTCGATGAATTGCTTAGAACGTGCAAAGTTTATATTTTTAATGTAAATTCTCATTGTGGCAGGAAGTTGTAAAGGTTTATCATAGCATTTGATCAAAAGTAATTATAGTTATTCCTTTTACTTATTGCGATTGCACATCTATACCTACTATTATAATAATAGAAAAACCAACGGTAATATGGCCTAAAATATTTTTTAGGAAAAATTAAAAAAATAATAATAATAATGGTAGTAAGGAGTATGGAGATGATTATGAATAAAGTTTACGCAAAGTTACAAGTAACTAGGACTAACAAGAATAACTTGACGAATAGACAAATAAATAGAAACATAACAAAAAAGTTTCATCAAAATCGGTCCTCTAATTAATTGTTAAAATCCCACTCGACATATTTCCCCGTCCTACTTATATATATTTACAAACATATATATACGGCCATCTTGTAATCTTCTCCCTGTGCGAATGAGGCAGTGTTCATTCGACATCTGCCCATATTGCATTATATAGGAAATATAATATTCTTTGTAAGGACATCTGGAGTATGTCAAATTAGCAAAATCGTAAATGTGGCAACGCTTAAGGTACACGCCTACAATAGAAGGAGGATCTTTCTCACTAGTTACGCAACATATTAAGAAATATTATGGCCTTTACAGTCCTTTAGAGTGTCTGAAATTTAAAATGAGAGCTTAATATAGTAAAAATATAATTAGCTTAGTAAAATTTAACTTTAGGCTTCAAAATGAATCGATTAGGCAAGTTTTGGACAAGTTATTAATATAAATACATGGCCTTGAAGACTGGTCACGACGCAACGGTCACTAGACTATAACTGCCATATTTGGTCAAGAAGCTGATATAACGTTTAATAAAAAATATATAAACATCACGCTTAAATTACGTCAACTTATGACATTGTAAATACCGTGAAGTTTATATACGGATTTCTTGTTAAGTCAAAAACGGTCTAATATTTAATGGTGTTTGTGTCCTGTACAGATTAGTTTATTATATGCATTGTTTACCAAATTATTCATTTCGCCTCCGCCTCCATGGACTACTTACACAATTATTTATATACTAATTTAAATTATCACGTCCTAAATGTTATTACTTTAATAACTGAAAACTAAAGTTTCAGCCAATTCAATAGTAAATGGTATCAATTACATCAATTTTGTAAAATAAAATTCTTTAAAAAATATATTTATGTGTCGATTGAAATAAAACATCCGTTTTTGAGATTAGCATACACAAACGCATATACAAATAGACAAAACTGTAAAAATTATAAATTAGCAAATGCTCCTAATAAAAGTATTTCTCATAATATTCCATGTACAGACAGCGATCAGTTACAATTTTTTTATGTGTATGTACAGATATAGCCTATAAACACGAAAATTACACACATATATTTTTATTTAAATTCATACATTAGCTTGTAGTGTAAATTTCTAAAATAAATATTGAATATTAAGCAAATACTAAAAGTGTTAACTACACTTGAGTTGATGTTATCGTTAAAATGTTTTTATTATCGACTATGAATTGTGTTTATCGAGCGTGTTCAAACACTCATAACGATATTTCAATAGAAATAATTATGTAGGAAATTAATAAATGTTTAAGTATTTTATATATTACTAGATTTTCTTTGCGATTTCGCCCCCTAAAAGTTATATATGATACACTAGCGGCCCACTTGCGGCTTCACGTGCTTAAATTTACTGTTATATTAGAGCCAAATTATAAAAAAAAATCTTCTACACAAATTGTAGCTTGATTTTTATACAGTTGTGAATTCACGTGTAAAGAAAAAACAAATATGTGACAATATTGCAAAAAAATATATTACATCAGAGATTTTAATAATATATATTTATATTTAAACTGTTATGATAATTCTTTATGGATTTGCTTGCTAGGCTGACAAGGTTAAGTGACGCGTACTTTAACAATCTTAACCTATCACACTAAAGCTAAAAATAAATTAGCATTTTAATCAAATAAAAAAATATATATTGAAACCATTATCCATTCCTCTTAATCTTTAATCTTTTACTACATATATTATATTGATAGATTTTTATAACAATTTATTATTCTGCGTTATCTTGCGTTAGTGTGAAATTTAGTTTATTGTTACGCTTCATTGTCAGCCTTGAAACTGTGTAAGGACAATCAGAAATCTTACGTATCTAAATATGGAACTACTGTTGATATATTATACATATTTTTAAATGATAATGCATAAGTAAAAGTGTTTATATACTAAAAATAGCATTTAACTTAGCATAAAAACCGCTATTAACTTGTAGAAATAAATACTTTCATAACATTTACAATACTTACATCGTCTATGTTTTTGAGAAAATCCTTCGAAGACGCGTAAACATAACTATTACAACCGTCGCTAAATTATTAACTATATTATGTAATAATTGAGAAATATTCATTGTTTCTTGTATTGAAGTTACAATCACTTGATCTCTGTAACCTTAAGAATTCCAAAATCGTATACAAGTTTCATTGAAATGAACAATGGTCAGTAATTGGCGTATATTGACACCTTATTTAGAAAAGTCAGACGTGCCTCATTTGACCCTAGACTAGAACCCGGTACTTTACGCCACAACCAATTAAACCTCTTTTAATGTTCAGTAAGGTTATTAGCTAATCGTAATATGATTGTATAACGTAAGGTTAAGCTGCAAATAAATACTAATTAACATTAATCATTTTAAAAATCGGAAATAATTTGTTATCGTTAAGAAAATTAAATTCATATTATTATTATTATTTGATAGTTATGTAATTATTGAATATTATAAAATTAAAATTTTAGCTTAAACCGAGTAATGGCAGCTGCTTAACGCATATTTAATGTAATAGCTTTAATACCTAATTAACATTCAAAATGGTTCACCTGTATAACCTTTACTTTTAAAAAAATACTATCATACGTACAAAATTATTCACAAAAAGTGCCCCAAAATGGTATGTAAATGTAGTTTGTTTGTAACCGCAACGTGTTTTATCTTGATTAGCGTGTACAAAACTTGGCACTCTCTCAGTCTGGGTCATGTACAAGGATATACGAATATTTTCCCAAAGAAAACTTCATCTCGCATTCCATACATGATTCTGTATAGATATGAATACATAATATCTTATTTGATATTCTGAGATGATTGAGAAAGATATCAATCGGGTTATAAATTTTATACATAAGTATTTCTTTCTTGTTGACAAATTTTCATACATAGACTAGAATCATATAGACTGAAGTTAATTTAGGTATTAAATGATTAAGCTTTATTAAAATTATTATTTTCAATATCTATACCTAACAATAATACAATACACTTGTCAATATACATATACAGTAGCATTGAACTACAAAGGACACCGGTGAAGCTTTGCACCCTTTTGTTTTGGTTACAAACTAGAAGGAAACAAAAATGAATTGGGCGGAGACCAGTTTTTTTATTAGAACCAGAAATTTGAATTTTAAATTGTATTTTTACGTCAAATTTTTGTAGTCTATATTAACTTGAGTTTAAGTACCTTGACGTAATTGCAAAATGTTAGCTAGCTATAGATAGATAGCTAGTAATTGACGAGAATAGGTATGGAGAATAAATCGTGTAAAGTATTAAAATTCATAACTCTATGCAATATAATAGATGAGTAGGATTAAAGGAAGTAAGAATTATTTCCTCTTCCCAACTTCAATATAAGCCTCGAATCATTTGTTCGTAAATAAAAGCACACTAGGATGGGCTAATACCTATCAACCCAGCCACCGACCTTGACAGCAAACACCCATTTCTCATTTACGTTGAACACCCCGATCGGTAGTGGGATTACAAAACGACCGTTTACATCATACAAATATTTATACGACACGATTATCGTATACCTCACTCATTTGACATTATTAAGAGGACTAAAATTGATTAGGTTATGAAATCTATCTTTGATGTAGGGGTTATTCAATTTGCTTATAATTCCTAATATTACGAATCAAAAAACAAACAAACATCCTGTTTATAGTAAAAACTCACTCATTGCTCAATTTAAAAATATTTGTTTTTACTATTGTTTCAATAATATATACCTACAGTCATCTTGTTATTATTTTTAAAGCGTTTCTCATTCGTTCAGCATATTTTTTCTTACGATACATTTATCGTATAAATCGATAACGTCAAAGTATGAGATAAGCATGTAAATCTAAAATCGCTACGCATAAAATGTTATCTGACATATGATGTCTTGTCAATGGCAATAAGGCAGTATCTACGTGATGTATCGAAAAAAGGAAGACAATAGATGTCAATGTCACCCGGTTTGTTTGTCAAATTACATCAAACGTCATAACACTTACGCAATCCGTCAAGACGCTTACCTGATATAAATAATTCATACATTACTTATTTGTTTCCTGATAAATATTTATTATATTTAATATTCATTAGGATAAATATTATATACTGGTCAATACAAAGTTAAAACTTTTTGTTTCCGTATAATGCAGGGTAATCAGCGAGAACTAAGATTCATCACAGTTTTCTTTTTTTGCTTCCATGATAGAGGCGACTCATTTTGTGTGTAAAAATAGAGTGAACGTTTTTGTAATATAAATTTACCAATGTGAGAATTGAACCCACAAGCACGTGCACTATTCAACTATACCATTCATATATTCTATTTTTAAAAGTACTATATTATAATAACATGTTTAGATATTTATATAAATTCAGTAAAAATAAAATATCATGATATTGCAATATAATATTGATAATTAATATCGATTATAACTATTATACTGATTACTTAAATTATTCAAATTATGTACATTTTAATGTTTTTCAACTAGAGGTGTGGAATGCGGTTAAGACCAAAGTCGGTGTTAATATCCTTATATGGCTCAAATTTCCTTAAACGGATACTATAAA
This sequence comes from Heliconius himera, assembly GCA_021202915.1. Lineage (NCBI taxonomy): Eukaryota > Metazoa > Arthropoda > Insecta > Lepidoptera > Nymphalidae > Heliconius > Heliconius himera. Next base: position 107,644 of record JAJHJA010000069.1, read on the forward strand.
ATATTCATAATTATCTTTACTGGATAATTCTTTTTATATTAAGTTTAAGACGAATATTATTTGTACATTAAATTTAAAAACCATAAACAAAATAAGCAATAATAATAAATGTATTTAGCTATTTTCATTTATATAAATATGAAAAACAAATAAAAACTATATACCAGACTACACCACATGGGAAAAGCAAAAGTAGTTAGCGTAAGCTTCAAATTTAGGTGTCTGGCCGTTTAAAATTCAATACAGATACCGGTAGTCTAAAGAGCAGTCGGCTCCCTTAATACTAGAGCTCTAACGGGCCAATATCGCTCCGTCCGCGTCCGTGCAGTATAAAGACGATGCTTTTGGTAGGGTTGAAACTAATTTTCTTTTGACTTTTAACTTCCTTTTATTTATATATATTGGAGAAAAATATTCGAAATTTCAATCATATAAGTAAATAAATTGAATGTTTAAATTAATTAAAATCGATTAATGGTTTATTTTTATTATATAAAACCATTTGATATCGATCTTAATATAGTAGCATTTTTTCCCAAAAACTGCAAAGATAACCAGACATCCTAATTTGATCAGTAAACACTATAAAATTCCAGCCTCGTATCAACCCTAATGCGGGTGGTGTGTGCGTTGCAGACGCGTTCGTGGATCGATACCCCCGTCTGCTCTGCACTGCGGGCTGACCTTGTACCCGGGTTGTGTGTGCAATGAAATCTAACTTCCAAAATTGTTTATTTCCTGTTAGGACTTAATTTTTGAACTGTTATTATTAAAAAATATATAATATATATGATTTAGGTACACTAAAATATAATTAATTGTATAGAATAAGTTTATGTTAAGTCAGGTCGCTTCAGTCTGTGTGCAAACTAACTTTTTCCACGAGGAAAAAATTTGGATTATATCTACTAAAACTACTGTGTTTTGGTATAATCCAAATATTCTCCTCGTTTCTTCCATTCCTAAGATCATTTACTATTCCTTTATAACTATGGTTTCGCATCACCCCAGTACAGTGGTCAAATGGGAATAACTAAAAGTTGTGCAATACACATGACATTCCAAGTGTACGAGGAGGAACTCTGAACGCAAGTCAGAGGCTAATGTAGCTCATAGCCTTTCTCGATAAACGAAGTTATAGAATGTTTAAGTAGTTATAGTATTAGATACGAAAAAACACTTAAACTCTGACCAATACTTCTAGATTAGCGCGATAAACCAACAAACTGTTCCTCTCTTATATTAATATAGATATATATAGATAAGGTATTTCTTTGCTCCAAAAAAATCGTGCACATTGATGTTCATTATATTTAACTTCTACAAACAATTATATTTACAATTATTTAATATTTAAATAATAGTGCATGATGTAACATATCTAAAAGCATATAGGGCCTCATCAGTCATAATATCATAAAAAATATCATACATAAAGTGTTTCAAGTACATTGACTGTGTCCTGAAAACTTAAGTCACCGTAGCTCTGCGGCACTGTGACTGTAAATAAACTGTTGTCGAAACACAAAGTTATTTCCATAATTTCAATAACTACTTAAACCCAGTACGAAATAAAATTTTAAAATTTAAGTATAATTGTACATTATAACGTGACTTTAATTCATAATTAAACGCAATTCAAGTCGCGGCGGCCATGCCGAAATACTGTGATATAACACAATTATGCTGGCACGCGGGCAAAGTGGAGCAGGTAATCTAGATAACGAGAAGAAACCGCTCTTTCGATGATATCATTAACTGTTTTAACTATTTTATAATACGAAGCATCTCTATATTATTTGCAAAATCTCTATATTATTTGACAATTTGATGTTACAGCACAAATAGACATATTCAAGTTTATTTCTCACATGTATTTTGAAAACACTTGCACAAGTGACTTTTGGCAAGAGTCACCGTTTTATTACAGCTATAATAGGATAGCAAGCTTTGAGTTTGGCGGTCGTAAAATGCGGGTCTTTGTAAACCAAGTTCGGTGAGACTTAATTTATGTATCTTTTCATTAAATCACTGCCATTTGGTCGATATAAAGTCTAAATAATGCACCTTTTAATTCAGTTATATTATTTTATCTAAGTTCTAGAAACTATAAAAATAGGTATAATAAGTACGAGTATAATATGTATTTAAAGCGTGTCTTATTAATGACGTTGGCTAATCAACAAACATCAAGATTGTTTCATTCACCTGGTTTTTATAAAAGGGGCTATTATATTTTAAATTATAATTTAAATAAATACATACATATATAATCTAATAGGTACGTTGAAAAGTATAACTAACAAAGATAAAGATAAATTCTTTATATATTTGCCTAGTGTATAAAAGTGAAATACAATTACAATATAAATAATATTACGTAAAAGTATGTTTAAATAAATAAAAATTAAATCAGCTTTACGCTGTGTGTATCCCACACACAGCAGGGTAGGCAGAGGGAACCTAGTATTAAGACACTCCGTTTCCCACTTTCTGCCGAATTCTGGAGACATTGCGTGTTGAGTGGCAGAACTCAACGCCGCGCTTAGCTTAACAAGAGAGAAGAAATGGAAATATAAATTTAAGTAAATACTTCTTCTCCTCGAGTGGGGATCGAACCCACAACCAGTCGATTTTAGAGTCACACTTCCTGCCGCTGCGCCACCACTGGCCTTAAAATATGTTTAAATTTACATAAATTTAGAATAAGAATTATTTATTAACATAAATTTTAGAATATTATTGTTCGTGTCACACCTTATTAATATTTTATGTTGAAACATTGTGAGCAACATGCATCAATCAAGTAGCATGAATGAGTTGGTTCATACGTTTAATTTATATATTTTTTGAAATCATTACATATTTATTATTTCATTTACACGTAACTTATAGTCTTGTCCGAAAATTAAATTAAGACATAATAATGAATATAAAACAAAGATAAAAACAAAATAGCTTCACGCGTTTTCCTGAATAAGCAGAGGTTACACAGTGTTAAGACACTTTCTGTCCAATTTTTTAAATATTGTGGCCGAGCAACTTCGCTCCGAAATTAGGAAATACACATAATTCCCCCAAATGGGGACCTAAGTCACTAGCATCGCTCATCATCTACACCAACACAGCCTCGTCATAGTGCAGATTATAAAACTTTATAATATAAACATACAAAGTTAAGACTATATTACAAATATTTATAAAGTCTTATAAAAACTTTACGATTTGCCCCTTTGAACTCTAAAGGATACTTTACATACCGTTTTTTTAATACCGTTAGTTTTCGTGTGCCATAACATATTTAAATTTCCAATACAAGTTTTCAACTGCGATCATCATTAGAGATTATCGCGCGGATTTTATGACTTCTTTAAACGGTCATCGGGCCGAACAGTTCCGCAGACCATATAGGTCAAGTACCACATTCAGATATGCAAAAAAGATGAACATTGCTTAGACTAGTTCAGAACGGAGGTCACGTACAGGAAGCTGAGTGCTGGTCTAAATAATAATATATAAAATTATAGTCCTTATTTATATAAGTATAGAATACCCACGAGCGTTTAACGTGGCATTGTTGACATCCTTGTAGGTGAACAGAAATTAGCGGCGGTTAGGCGGAAGACATTACTAAATTGGAAACGGAGAAGTAAAAATTGCATTATTATTATTATTTATGGTATAACTGCCATATTTATGCAAGGTTAAAGGGCTGGAAGCGTTTGTCGGTGTTTATGTATAATCAAGGAAATGGGTGGTAAAGTGGCTAAGTTGTCGTATATTATATAATTATTGACTAGCTACCTAATTATAGCTTGTGTTATTTTGATTTAGTGTTAGGTATTAAATTTTAAATTTATGTTGTGTTTATGTTTTGATTGGTTGAAATATCTTTATTTGTGTGTTTTTACGTGGTTTGAAGACAAGAGACTTAAAATAAATAACTTTAGACTTCTATATTGTAAAATATTAAAATTATTTAAGTTTTAATTTCAATAATTAATCAAAATTTTCCGAGAAGAATTAAATTTAATTCTTCTCGGAATTTCTTAAGATGTAATTACGTTATGCACGTTTAGCGAGTAAAGTGTAACTTAAAGCCGCCTTTTACCTAATTAGATCAAAGTAACAATATTACAAATATTTCGTCAAATGTAGTATTCGCATCTGAATACTATCCCAATACCTATTTATTTTATTATATGCGTTTTATAATTAGTATGGAGCCATAGCGTGTGACTTATATGCGACGATTGTGGGATTCCATGCAAGAGAAATAATTATTTTCAGTTCTTTGCTCTAATACTAAGGTAGCAAAGCACGATTTTGAGTTATGCCACTCAACATGAAATATTTCTAAATGTTGGATGAAAAGTGGATGACGGAGTATTTTAACACTAGGCATTTACCCACTCTCCTATATCAGGGATACAGCCTAAAACGTGGAAAAAAAATCCTTGTTTCCATATAAAGTTTCTATTTCTAGTACTTTATAATAATAAGTAAGTAAGTAAGTACATAAAGTCACGTAGTCATCCTCTTAAATAGTTCCTCTAAGTCAGTGGTTCCCAACTTTTTCTTGATCAAGGACCACTATGCATGTAGGTATAATAAAAAATAACTGTGATAATCAAACAGAAACTTCGCTTCACTATATCCAGACATAAAATTAAAATCGTTCGCGGACCATATTTAGGCTTCTGCGGACCACTGTTGGTCTGCGGACCACTGGTTGGGAACCACTGCGCTAAGTGGTGACATATAAAACAATGGGCGGTCGCGCGTCGCCAGCGTCCTTGGTGGACGACTGTCGCGTGACTGGTCCACGCGACTAATTGTACGCACGTCTGCACTCCGACCGAGATGAAGTAAACTGATATTTCGTAGCTTCTTGCAAATAACAGAAGATTTATCTGTTTTGTAAAGTTGCTTAATTAAATTGCTGTGAATAGTATTGTTAGTATTGTAGATGTTTTCTTTTTTTTTATTTTATGATTTGTGGTTAAGTTTTTTTAGGGTTTCGTACTTTTAAGAAAAAAAGGAACACTTATAAGATAACTTTGTTGTCCGTTTATCTGTCTCTGTCAAGAGCATTTATCTCAGGGACGCTTGGAGATATTGAATTGAAATACAAACCATATAATCAGATCTACAGTCTCATTCAGATTGAAAAAATAGTATTTTACTTAAAAAAAGATATGGTATTAAAAAGAATAAAAACGGGCATTTCGACACTATAAAGAGAATCAATATATTAATATTTAATTACTTCTTGTTGAAGTAGCTTGAATTTCAGACAAAATTCGAGTCCACCAATATTTGTACGGACCCTGGGTGGGCGAGCCTGTCTCGGTCTCTCTGGTTTTCTTTCTTAAGGAAAGACTTAATTTTTAATTTAACTATGATATACGTATTAATAATACAATGACACCAATCATCAACACAAGAAACATTAGACTTGTCAATTTCAACCATTTTTAAACGTACCTACCTGAATTGGTGTATGTTACATACAAGGTGCGTATGCGATTTTAAAATACAAATTATTAAGTAAATATCATTTTGACTATTCAAATAAACATTTTTGCAATAACGATTCTGATCACGTTTAAATTTTCACATGTTATTTCAATTTAATCCTTGTGTAGAAATAAGGCTTCGAAATGTGATAAAAATTTTACCAATTATAATTTTTTTAAGTATGTTACGAAAATCCTAAGATATTTCAATATTCAATACTTTACATATACTGCATTGTAACGGCTGCGTTTGTGCAATAAGTATATTAAACCAATATAACGATCAATAACGGATTATATTTTTTAAATAAGAAGCAAATTATCATTATGGCCACTTTATATCACCACCTTTCCGCTCCACATTGTTTTATATAACACTGTATTCTTTTTCACAATCGGATCGTGGCTTTATGCGTAATTTATTTTGTAAGTGCGTTCCCACGGCGCAGGTAGGTATACATTCACTTTAAAAGATGTCGATATGCGTACTGTAAAATCGTTATATACACACCAAATTAAAGAGTTAACGGCACCTCTTGCTACGGCTACCAGATTAGCCTAAATTATTCTGAAGTTGAATAACTATTATTGTTTTGTTTGTTCAATAAATATCAGTTGGTGATAGATGAAAAGTATAAAAAAATAAAAATAAAAATCAAAGCAGCTTCACGCTGTATCCCGCTCACAGCAGGGTAGGCAGAGGGAACCTAGTGTTAAGACTCCGTTCCTGACTTTCTGCCGAATTCTGGAGACATTGCGTGTTGAGTAGTCTTCTCGAGTAAGTATCGAACCGACAACCAGTCGGTTTTACAGTCACACCTGGTGCCGCTGCGCCACGACTGGCCTGAATTAAAATAATACAATTATAACTATTAAGTTAGATAGGTTTAAGTTGGTTTAATTTTCATACAATTGAGAGACAGTTGTATATAATACATACGTATCGAGGGGCGGTATTTAACGCTGCGCTTTGTCCTGTGATGAACACTCGTTACACTATAATGCATTATTTTTTTAATATACGTAACTTAAACTTGCCAAATAACATGCTATAAACCTGCAGTAGACAATAACGTAATTAAAAACTTCCGTCGCTACTGTCTGAGCTCATTTTGTTTATTACGAATTTTATAGTGGCATTAAATCGATAACACACTTTATAGTCGTCCTCGACGAATAATAAAGTGGAGATAAATATAAAATTTGGCAAGAGAAGCAAGTGGAGAGCTCGATAGATCTGTGGAAATTCTTCTTTAAAAATTCAGTATTGATGATACTGGAGGCATTTCTCCTTACGTAGAAGTAATAGGGATACTCCGGAGGGCGTATGTATGTATATGAAGAGGCTGATGACAGTGGAGCTATAGAGATGTGCTCAGGCCGCAGAGATTGTGTATCAGTCTCTTTGGATATCTCGCTAGGAATGAAGCGTGTAGTTGAATTTTTTTGTGACTAATAATGTTTGCCCGGCGATATCTATGACAGATATATTAAATTGTATTTGTAAAATTTTGTCTTGATCTTTGTGAATTTGATGAAAATAAACAAAATTTATTAAGTAATAATTACCTTAATTTTTTATAAAATTTTATACTCTACCTGATATAAAAATAAAAATAATAAAATAATGAGTTTAGATGATAAATCACACACTATCAATAATACCACCAAAAATCTTCATTTGTGTTAAAATGCATATTTCCGCCAACGCGTTTAGCGTATACATCAAAATTACTTAAGTCCGAGTAGCCGTGACGATTGTGTAAATTACGGACCTAAAAACGATATACAGTTTCTTGATAAATGTCAACTTTATTGAAAACGGCTATGAGTTGAGTTTATCACAATAGCTAGTTAAATTTACTAGACATTTATGTATGTATATATGAAAGTCCTTTTTATGGCAGGTTTTATTGCCATGTTCTCAGATTTAATACTGCAAATTGCAGGATAAGTATTCACAATATAGAAATGGACGTGCCTTATTAATAGCCTAATATAATAACACCGTAATCATATTATTATTTTAAAATTTATGACAAAATTAATGATTTGCAATTATTATTTCCATTTGTTTGGTACTAGTTTATGTTAAAATAATTGTCGTTCAATTTCTATGATATATTATAATTTTAGATGATTTACGAATACTTAGGATGCAAATGGAATTATAGAATCGAGCGCTTTATTATATGTATTAAATATTTTTATAGTACAAAAATTTATTAATAATAACTTTATTGTATGATCTAAGACAATAGTAAACGTTCTTAGAGGCGCTGGTCTATTTCTTCATAATTTAATTGTCTTATTCAGATTCAACATCAAAAGTTTTGAAACATATAAATTGTTAGCAATTAATTTAACTGTGACTTAAAATATAATCCATATTTAAATCGAATCATAAACAACAGTTGCAACAGAACAGATTGGAATATTTGAAGAAATATAACAGGTATGCCTACGAGATCTGGATAGATCAGATGTCGCTCGACATAGTTGTGTCAATGCCCGCCCACTTCTCTAGTGTTTTGGAATTGCTTTGATGCAGGCAAATCGAAATGGTTCGAATTTTAGACCGTAACAGATAAAACAGATTACTAAAACCTTCAATTGGTTTAATTTAATTATAATTATAAGATTAAATTAAAATTCATGCTAGATTCTATAATAAATCATTCTATTAAAATTCATCTATTATATATAGTATGTATATGTATATAAAATATTTTTTTATTATAAACAGTATGTATAAAACCAATCTATGTTGTTACATAGATAGTTTGATATAATACAAGATATGTCTTTCGTGACAGTTGATCACTAAACACACACACTTCGCGTTGTTTTTTGACATTTCATAAAAAAATAAAAAAACAGCTAAAATAAATTAAAATATATTTTTCGTCGTGTCAAAGCAACGTTAAATGCTTAAAAGCTTGTTACGTGCTCGAGATTTATTAAATTTAAATATTCCTTTTTATTTGCGTTTTATTAAAAGCTTTTTTATTTGATATCGCTATCATAGGGTGCATAAAGAATTCGCCGCCCGCCATATTTGGGAACCCGCCCGCCGCATGTCAACATAGATCACCAGAAATACAACATATGAAGGTAATTTATACGTGGTACAATTTTGTTACAAATCAATTATACTTGTAATTAAAATTAAATCATAATTATTTGTAAGTGAAAAATGCACATATTTCATAAGCAACAATCAAAGTGCAGCGTTGAACCTTGCCGCTTAACAAGCAAAAAGTAGAGAAATGAGTGTATTGACACTAGGTTCGGTTTATATATTCAGCTATGAGATACATCGTATAGCTGAGAAAACTAATAGAAAATAAATGCAGAACTTAACACAGCCAATTACCCAGTGTACAAGATTGTCCATAGTAAGTGACGTAATTTTGTTATTCTAAAAGAAATCGAGCCAAGTTTCAAACGATTAAGTTAAATTTACTATGACATCGTGATATTGTAATAGCAATTGTTTGGCAAAGAAGGCAATATGACTAATTTAGTTAAATGGTAAGCCACTAACTGTGAATTGCCCTATAAGATGTGACTTATTTATGTGTAATCATTTCTTTATTGCAAACACTTTACAGTTTAGTTATTTAACGCCTTGTTTTGTCGTTCTACTAACTATATATTGTTTATATAAGGAATGTATTGTCTTGTTAGAATCAATAGTTATATCGTATTTTTCATATGACATATATAATAAAATTACAATGAATTTTTCTCGAAAAATATATAGATATACATTACCCATACTACATATAACTTAAATGATAGAATGCCAAGTTCATTAATGAAACAAAATATTATTAATTATTTTTTAACTTCACGCTGTAACCCGCACATAACAGGGTAGGCAGAGGGAACCTGGGAACCTATTATTACTTATGTATTACTTAGTATACTTATTACATATGAATCTATATGTATATTTAGGTCACTAGCATTACTCTATTTTTAAGTATAAATGCAATAGGTCAACCACAACAAAAATGATTATCTTTTCTACCATAACAAGTAGGAAATAACACTTTCTTTATAACTCAGTACGGATATGCAAACGATCAACTGGAGCATATATGGATAATGTTATCATAATAACTTATTTAGCATTCTGTAGCCGCCGGTGGATTAAATGTAACTGTTTCTGACAGAAATGCGTTACTTATATATATTTATATTATATAAGTTCAGTGACTTCATATTTTGTAGTACAAAAAATATTTTTAAGTCTTTTTTTGGTTACTTAATTTTATAAGTAAACTTTGTGTCTTATTTAAAAAATTAGTTATATTTGGTATATTCTATTTTTATTTTTTTACTATTGTATTTATATGCTATTTTACATAATCTAGTACATAAATTTTTCTTTTCCACTATTTGTAATACTACAAAAGGCTGCAATAAAATGATTACCAGCACGCACAGGCTCCGTATTAATCTCCAAAGCCTGCGTAACCGACGCTTCCGCACACTGGCGCGCTTAATGTCAAGTTCAATTATTTATGTATCGTATATGGTATTTGAAATCTCTTGTTACTTATACTTAAGTGTTTTGACTAGATTTATAATAATTATATATAACTATTGTCATATGCTAAATAGAGGTACAGATATTAAGTTAATTGTGCTTAATTTATAAAATAACTATTTTATTTCCTAGCAAATGAAATATTATTGTTCTTAATTATTATATAGTTATACTTAATAAAATTAAGTAAATTAATTTAATTAATTCAATTTAATTTTAAAGAATTTGGCTATACCAGCCAGTCGCCCAAGACAGGCATGGCTCTATGAAGCTTACGTGGAACAGTGGACGGCGATAGGCTGAAATAATTAATCCTTTTACGCATCCTACATGATTTTAAGGTATAGGTGGAGAAATTTTTGTGCCAATACAATCCGTTCTCCATTTTTCACAACTTAAGAGACGTTTTATTTAATTATATAAGTATACCAAATAAGTTAATCTATAAGTTTTAGTTTTAAGTCTTTGCGTATGTACATAAAAGATAGACAGTAGAATTTGGTGTTAAGAAACTGCGTTCCGCACGCACTGCCCAATTTTCGTGACATTGCTTATGAGAGGCGATACTCAACGCTGCCCTTTATCTTCTTAGAGCGAGGACATCATAACCTTTACAGTCAAACGACAGCCTACGACAGTCTCAACATTCTTCTCAATAATCACCTCTATAATATCTATGCCTAATAATATTTTTTATCTGCACCAAACATGGAGCGTTTTAGTGCAGATAAAAAATATTATTAATGCGGTACAAGATGTCGTCCACAAATAAATTGCATTACTAACCTGTGTTTACACGTGTAGGCCTCTTACAATCAGGCTTTCCCGCGTGATTACTTTCTTCGAACATCTTTATGGTATGAACGATGCAAAAAGTGATGAAAGTTCGATCGTGTCTAGAAACTAGGTAACCGGGCACATTAACTTTATTGTATATTTATAATGTAGAAACGAAAATAAGAAAACTACTCACAAGCCACGTTTTCTTTTGTTAATTATGTTTTAATAGTGCTTACAGATTAATTGTTACACGTTTTATTTTTATCTGTGGTCATATGTAATATTGGTATGCAAATGTTGGTTATTCTTGTAAAGATAAAATATTGTATTAAATTTTTAAGTTCTTTTTTTATGGAGTGACAAGTTATTTAAACTTGAAGTTAGTTAAATTTTTAAACATCAATAAAACATTATAGTAAATAAAGTATTTTAAAAAATATACCAAAAAATTCTAGAGCCGTAGTCACATGTTGCCTCTTTATGATTTATTTAAGCTATTTGTATTTTTTAAGCTATAATACTAACTTTTATTTAAATTACTTGTATACATTAAACAAGTGGAATTATTGCTCAATATTGATTATATGCCTATCTCTTTGAATAGCGAAAAATTGTAAAAATATCTCTACAGAGATGCTAACAACTTAAATTTGTAACCAGTGGAGTACAATGTCGGTGTAGCTTGATAAGAACGAATGGTTTAGTGATAAAAATGCTTGAACTTCAAAGAGGCGCGCGTTGAAATCCCACTACGATCACCATTTTACATGTTTTCTAAAAAAGTTCGGAATTCAGATCAGCATTTATTAAGCGCAATACGCCTACCGCTTCCTGAATGTCAACAATTTTCTAACACCTAATAAGTTTCCTGTACGAAACGAGGGGACGACACAATCGGTGATGTAAAAACATTATTCGCAATGGTTACACAACCAGAATCGGTGATGCCGTTATAATGACCGACAATAGACAGCTCTGCGGCGGCGGTGTGCCACGGCCTTAATTCTTAAAATGGAGTACCTGGACAGTGGACACGCGATGCCGAAAATGCGATTCACTTATATGTAATTCTACCGTGGAAGTAGGTATGTCGGTATGTCTAAGTCTATAGCTTCTTTTATATATCAGTAAACTCAGTAAAGTTTTAATGATTTTAGCTTAACTATACGAAATTTGATTTGGTTTTTATTTTGTCGTCGATTTAAGCTTATTCTGTAATGGGTTTCGAAGGTAACAGGTGAAGCTGCATGTATTATTTCTGTTTGTGGATGATTTGGTTTGGGTTCTTTTAATATGGCGTTCCGAGCGCTGTTTGTGGATAGTAAATCCATAATTAATACAACATTATAAGACATTTACTTGGATATAAAAGTTGATCATTTGTCATGATATATATATATATATATATATATATATATATATATATATATATATATATATATATATATATATATATATATATATATATATATATATATATATATATATATATATATATATATATATATATATATATACACACATATATTTTACACGTTAGACACATTGAAAAATTATAACTAGCAACTTTCCTGAATATCACTGCGTAATTATGTGTTATGCTATAAATATATTTAAGTTATTAAATATATTTAAATTATTTGAAAAATCTCGTTTTTAAACTGAAATGAAAAATTACATTTTCACTACGTCGCGTCGTGGGATGAAAAATGAGTTCAATTGATCTATCGCCCTTTCCGCTGAACATTTAGACGTCGTTTATCATTGCAGCGTATAGTGTGAAAATGTTTAAAATTCTGATATCTAACAATGTAACTAAGCAAATATTTGTTTATAAAGCAGCTTTGCGTTTTATATCGTAAAGCATGGAGAGAGAAAAAGATATAATAATATAATATTCAAAGTAACAACATTGAGTCTTACCATTAAGTCTTACTTAAATAAATGAACTTTACACTGTACTGTAACCTAGTCCGTTGCCCACTTAATATAATATTTATTACATATAACTATTTTAGACTATCTCAAGCTTATCATAGATCAAATCGTTTAACCCTCCATACCAACGTGGCAGAACTCCAATTGTTTTCCAGTAGCTATTTAATAACAGTAAGTACGGAAGCGAGCTCTGACCATTTAAGTAGAATCCAACATTCCTATACAATAATAAATAAATTTGCGATTGTTGATTTTATAATTGGTTCGTATCGGCCGCTTTATTCCGTGTTGCAGCAAAACCTTGGATTAGTATTCATTTAATTCATGTGATTTCAGGAATGCTGAATATGGAATTCTATTGTACGGAACACGTTTTTGCTCGTAGTAAATACACAAGGACGTTATTGAATTCTTATTAAATTTATTCTGTTAAAGATGAAATATTTTGTATATTTTTTTAGCTTCTCGCTGTATCCCGCGCCTAGTGTTAGAACACTGTTACCCATTTTTCGCCAAATTCTGGAGGCATTGTGTGTTGAGTGGCAGAATTCAACGCCACGTTTTCCCTGAAAGCCAGAACGAAGAAATGAAAATATTAAATATTTCATTTCCGCGAACAGGAATCGAACCCACAATCTGTCGCGTTTACGTTCACATATTTGTGCTAGTGAGCAACAACTGGCCTTATTAGATGTTTTGTGCGATAAAAATATCTATTGTATATGTTAATAACAAAATAATAATTTCGTAAAGTTTGGGATATGAGATGATATAAAAAAAATATAAGATATTGTGAAAATATTTGTATGTATAATAAAAAAATATATCTACTAAGATGAAGAGGACAGTCTAATATACTATCATTAATAATTAATATTCTATAAGATGCGTAAAGAGCGCATTGAAAATGAATATAAGTATTATAGATAAAGTCTTAAAGTTACGTTATCTTTATCTAGATATTTCGCAACTTCAAAAGTTGTAATTACTATAAATCTCGTCGGAGGTCCTTACACTTTTAACCTAACACCACTTGGTATGTTATTCACGGCTTCACCTCGCTTTCCACTCTGCTTATTTATTAATAATTTCCCGCTAAATTATTCTACTAACACAATAAACAAGATTTTAATCATAAACAACAATTATTATTTGAAATGTAAACGTTTCTTGCTAAGAATGTTGCAGAATACATTTAAGCGTCGACGGTTACGACTCATTACTTATCCCAGTAATGGAATAATCCATTTTTGCTTTCAATTCGTGACAACGAAATACTTTTTTAGCAGGGTAGGCAAAGGGAACCTGAGATACTAGTGTTAAAACCCATTAAGGCACTTCCGTTCTCCATTTTCTGGAGGTATTGCACGTTACTGCACTAGCACCAGAATGAGAAAGTGAAAATATTAAATATTTCATTTCCTCGAGTGGGAATCGAACCCATAACGTATCGCACTTACAGTCGCATGCTTGTACTGTGCTGTAATTCAAACAATTTGATAATAAACGTATATTTGTAGAGTACTTAAAGCAAAATCTGTTCACAACGCGCGACGAGGACGGAGAAGAATAAATCAACAAAATGTTGTGTAACATGATTCAGACAGCATTGTACTGGCTGTTAACTTGTAGAGTCCATAACGTGAGCATTTGCCTTTTAACTTACTTACGTTTAACTCATTAGAAAATAGATTCTACTATCATTAATTTAAAGTTATTTTTTATATGTCAAAAAAATATCAAAGGGATGCAAAGTGAGGTAAAATTTCCGATTATGGTAATGCGTTGTCTAAGAACCGTTACTGAGACACTGGGATTATGTCGCTTTATATAATTATTCCACTTCCGCTATGATGTTTAGTGTATTTGAATGCCCGTATTCGCGGTTCTGAGGATAAATTAATGTATTCTATGAGTTCCTTGTTCGTAATAAGTAATGGGTGAGGTGCTGTATAAGGCTAATAAGCGTTGGTCAATTGGTTCATAATTATATTAGGTTCTATTTGTCACGTTGAAGTCCTTATGGCTTGGTGGTTTGGTCATATTGTGTAATTTTGTAATGTAAATTAGCTTCACGCTGTGTCCCGCATACAGCATGATAGGCAAAGGGAACCTAGTGTTGATACGCTCCCCGTTCCCCACTTTCCGCCGAATTTTGTAATACGTCCCAGCATATTTACTATTTTTTAGTTGTTATTTTATTACAAGTGACATGCTCAATATTATTATATAAATTTGCATAATTATTTGATCACAGAAGCTTAAGTTAATTGTTTTTTTTTTATATTAGAAAAATGGTATTGAAAATTATTATTATGCAGTGTGATTAGAGAACTTAAAATCTCAAAAACAATATTCAGTGTAATACATTTAATTTTTTTGATTTTTTGTTTTTTAGTTTTTCGTAAACGTATATTACGTTTATTTTTTAATTTTGCTCAACTTTAATCTTTTATAAATTTTATATGAACAGTAAAAATATGCACAAAAAATACCAAAAAAAAAGAAAATATTTCGCAAGCAAAGCCTGAATTTACATAGAGTGTTAAATAATCGATTATGTTTAACTAAGCGTTAAGTACTCGTATCCTAATTCATAGTTTATTTGCTTACTTAGGTTGCTTTTCAGAACCTTTTACCATATTTCGCGGTATCTTGTCGACAAGTTATTAACTCGGTTGTTGACGGAAGTTATTAATCCAATTACCGCGTGTTGCTCAACACAACACTGATATGAATTTGTTACCTGCTAATTTTACAAAATGTTATATGATTGAGATGGATCTTTTTGACTGTTAGCATATTTTATTTAGTGTATGTAGTACATATGTACTTACGTTTGGTGTAAAAATAATTATTGTTTTTACATACATTTATAACTTAAGCGTTTATATGAAAAAAAAATTGATGGTTAGTTAATACTGTGTGTTGGAGTTTAACTAAATATTTTACATAAAAATAGCTTTAAGAATGTCTTTTAAAAGGATTTTAAGGCCATTTAGATTTTTTGTCTGAGTATCATGTTTTAGGCAAAAACATACATATAGGTACAACGTTTAAATGAATATTTTATAACATCTTTCAATTACATTTATAAGGTATTTTTTCCTGTATGTCCTTAAAAATGAAAAGATATTCCTTGAATTAGACTAATTATTGTAGTTTATTAAAAAAATGTTATTTTGTTTAGTAATATTTGTCGTCTTTAGAAATCTCTCTGTGTAAACAGTACAACTGCTCAATATTGCGTGAAAGGACACGGTATGGTTGTTAGCTTATCGCCTTGGTCTGAAACCATCGTGTCAAGGGCTTTACCCGTTTAAAAACTTATTTGTTTAGCATTTCATGGTGTACATAACGTATTTACGTAGAACATTGTCTTACATTTACAAGGTTTTTCTGTTTAACATATGTTTGTACTTTTGTGTGTTGAAATTGTCGATTTTTTAAAAATGAATAACCGAATTGAATAATAAGCAGTGTGCAGAGCTTCACTGTACCCTGCATATAAAACAGGGTCGGTAAAGGGAACTTAGTGTCTAGAATCTCCGCTTCATACAATCCGCCAAGGCGGAACTCAACGCCTCGCTGCATCTCGTTACCGGGGCGAGGAAATACATATATTTAAGAAATTTAATAATAATATACAAATGTTTTAATTATACTACGTACTCTAAACAGGACGGCTTGTGCTCGATTCCCACTTGGCGGAATGAAATATTAATTAAAAACAATAATATTTTTGTTCTCACTGTACAAGAACAAAAAAAGAAAACGAACCACTTTGACAAAGAACGAATTACTATGAAAATTAACACGAAATTCCAAATCCACTCAAACGAGTGCCTTTCCTCACAAATCAGCCAAATCGCCATATTCCCCCACAACTGGTCGAGAATGCGGCTCGCACTGTCGCAAGTGTTGCACAATCCTCTAAAGTCTAAGATGTGATATAAATTGTGGCCATACACTTTATTGATTCAGGTGTCCCTATAATCCAATGACAAATGGGATAAGTCCCGCGTCCACCTCCGTGCTTACGTAAGCCGAAGCGTGGTCACGCTACACGTTGCACGTCTTGTTTGAGAATAAATATAAATTATTCGTGAAATAGTTTTCGTCATTACACTTGGGTGCTAATCGTAGTAATAAGATAGGCAGTTTGTCTGTTTGTCTGACTGTATTTTTTTTTTTAAATTTGTTTTGGGATAAGCATAGGGGATAAAGGATAAAATAATGTAGGGTCTCCTGGTCTATAGAAAAATACAGTACTCACATAAAAATTATTTAAAAAACTGTTTTTAAAAGCTATAAATAAAATGAAGCTACAAATAAAATTATATAGTATAGTGTTTTTGTGCTATTTAAAAGGATTACTTTAAAATATACGTAATATGTATCAATAATTCTGAATTATACACTAAGGCTTTATTACAACATCGTATAAATTATCAGATTATTATATTGAAGTGTGATCGAAATCTATGCGTATTTTCATATAAATAGTCCAATTATTTTGTCGTTACTGGAGTACTTGTGCTTTGCTAACTGGTTATTTACAGTGCTGTCCTATTAAATAGTTGTGTTTTGTCATTTCAACTCATATTTTCATTAGAATGTTTATTTATTTAATATTTGCCGGTATTTCGACCAAATATGCTAATCTATAAAATTATACAATCTTTGTAACTTAACTTAACTTAACTTAACTTAGCTTCACGCTTTATCCCTTGCGGGGTAGTCAGAGAGAACGGAGCGCCAAACGCTACGGTCTCTACATACCTCTTTCGCCTCGTCCACTGTCATCAACCTCTTCATACATGCCCTTCGGGGGATCCTCATGCTTTTGACGTGACCTTCCTCCAGTATCTTCGATACTGTGTTTTCGAAGGTCAACCGAGGTCTCCCCCTACCTCTCTTACCGCTCACTTTTCCATCATAAATCTTTTTTGCTATTCTTTCATCACTCATTCGCTCGACGTGCCTAAACCAGCTGAGCACGTTCTTCTTCATTCTCACCGTGACATCCTCGCTAGTACCTGCCATTCTGTGTACCTCTTCATTGCGGATTCGATCAGCTAAGCTGACTCCGCATATCCTACGAAGAGATCGCATCTCCACAGCATTCATCTTTCTTTCATTCTTCTTCTGTAATACCCACGTTTCGCTGCCGTATAACAGAGTCGGTACCAAAACTGCATTGTGTACGGCCAAACGCGCAGCTGTGCTGACGTTTCGCCGTCTCATCAATGCAGCTAAGGCCCCGTTAACCTTGTTACCGGCAGCAATACGCCTTTCCACATCCATCTCGTATCTTCCATCTCTACTGAACATACTTCCCAAGTATACCACTTCATTCACTTGTTCTAATATCTTACTATTTACACTGATCTTGCATTCCGTCCTTTCTTCATCTCTTTCGAAAATCAGAACCTTTGTCTTATTCGCATTGAGGCTTAGACCATTATATTCACACCCTTCTTTCAGAGTGGTGACCAATGCCTGCAACTCGCATTCTGATGATGCAATAAGCACTGCATCATCTGCGTACAGCAGGCAATTCACATTCAGGTCACCTACTTTCACTCCCATTTCACTTTGTTTCACTCCTTGGAGACAGCTATCCAAATACAAATTGAACAACCAAGCTGACATGGTACAACCTTGTTTAACACCCGATCGGATGTCAAACCAGGGCGACATGCCAGCTCCTACTCGCACGCAGGCTGAGTGATCTCTGTAAAGAGACTTTACAGCCTGCAGCAAGGGTCCGCTCACATTGTACCGGGGTAGTATCTCCCACAATTTCGCTCTTACAACTCTGTCAAACGCCTTTTCCAAGTCCACAAAAGCACAGAAAACTTTTTGGTTAACGGCCAAAAATTTTTCCGTGATCATGCGGAGGGAAAAGATCTGATCCATACACCCTCTTCCAGGTCTAAAGCCCCCTTGGGCCTCCCACAACAACCTTTCAGATCTCTCCTGCATTCTTCTCGCTAAAACTTTAGCATAAACTTTACTACCTAAGCTAATCAAACTGATAGCCCTATGGCTTGCGCAGTCTATCTGTGAACCTTTGCCTTTATACAAAGGCACGGTGACCGCACCTCGCCAATCGTCTGGGACCTCCCCTGATTTCCAGCACAAATTGCACAAAAACCAGAACAAGTCCAAGACGCGTGGCCCACCATATTTGATCATCTCGGCAGTAACTCCATCTGCTCCCGCTGACTTACCACATTTCAGACTTCGTATTGCACTCTCAACTTCTTTTACACTGATTTCGCCATCAGCTTCATCAAGACTCAGCGTTTCGCTGTTACTTGAGACTGAGGCGTCATCACATTCATACATCTCCTTGTAAAATTCCGCCCATCGCTGCAAAACGTGTAGTTCTTCTGTTAAAATTTCACCGTCCTTCGAAAGCACCCCTTTCATTCTACGGGTTAGCGAGCAACCTCGAGAAACACTAACTTCTCGCCAGAAAAGCTTCGTGTTTTCTCTGAAGTTGTTCGTTAACCTTTCGTCTCTTTCATTCTCTGCCTTTTCACGCTTCATCTTTATCAGTACTTTCGTTTGGTGTTTTTGCAGCTTATACTCTTTCTTTTTAATTTCTTTCATACTTTTATCCTTACCTGAGGCTTTATAATCCTGCCATGCTTTCTTCTTTCTTTCTATAGCATCTTGCACTTCATCATCCCACCATTCGTCGCGCTTTTTGGTAAAGCCTCTTTTCCCTTTACCACATACCTCTATTGCTGCTTCCTTCATGCAATCCCTTAGGTTCTGCCAGCATACTTCAATATTTTCATTTCCAGATCCGCTGCTGTCTAGCTTCTTGGAAACTCTTTCTTGATATTCCTCTCTAACCGGTGGATCTTGAAGCTTCCAGCTTCTTATGCGATAATTCGACTCCAAGTTTGGGCACCTTGTGTAGTTGCGCCAACCTGTAAACAGACCCCTTATTCTAGTTACGACTAGATAGTGGTCTGTTCCCAGCTCAGGACCCCTAAACACTCGCGTGTCCATAACTTGGCTCCGAATACGCTGATCCACTAGGAATAAATCAATCATACTTTTCCCTTCCTCTCGCTCCCATGTATACATGTGAATTTGTTTGTGGTCAAACATCGTGTTTGCCACAAACAAATTCCTTTCCTTGCAAATTTCCAATATAAGCTTTCCAGCCTCATTTATTCTCTTGTCACCATACTGACCTAGCACTCCCTCGTAACCGCTTCGCGCAGTTCCGACCCATCCGTTCAAATCGCCACATATTATTAACTTTTCATTCCCTCTAACGCTACCTAGAACATCCCTGACACTCTCCCAAAACTCTTCGCCTAATGGAGCTGAGGATACTGGCGCATACGCCGCTAACAAGAATACTCTTGTTATCCCCAGCTTGAAGCGAATCCAAAGCAGTCTCGGGTTGATCGCCTTGTATTCAACCGTTGCACTAACCAATCGAGAGGACAACAACACACCGACACCTTGACAGCCCCGCTCGCTCTCTGGTACGCCGGCCCAGAAAGCGACCCGTCTGCCCGGTAAATCGGTAGTGTTATTGCCCTTCCGCTTGGTCTCAGTCACGCAGACGACATCCAAATCTCTATCATCCATCACATCTAATAGTTCATTCATCTTTTCTTCCATCCCTCCTCTTACATTGCACGTAGCTATTTGTAGCTCCGTCCTCCACCTCCCGCCGTTCCGGACATAGCGTGTTGGGTGGCGGTCCCCAACGCCGCACTCGTCGCCACTTGACACACCAGCGGGGACGCACTGGTGCGCGTCGCCTTGGGGGGACGCCCTATCAGTGCGCTCTAGCGAGTTGCACGTGGCCGATGGAACGTTGCAGCCCTCGTAAGGGCTGGCAGGGGTCGCTACGGGCAAGCCTTCCATCTTGGACCCCCTAATCATATTACAATCTTTGTAATATGATTTTATCGCGTGTCACCCGAATCAGCGGCCTGTACTAAATACTTATTAGGGGAGTGAAAATGGTAACCCTAATTAAATGTTTATTAATACGTGAATGCATGAAGCATGCTATTTTTTTACGTACACGCGTTATTCCCGCGGCAAGCGGGATAGGCAGTCTCTCTGCCTAAAGTTAAGATATTCTCTGCTTTCAGTCCAAATTCGAGACATTGCGTGTTGAGTAGCAAAACTCAACGCCTATAAAAAAATATATAATTACTATTTTACGACCAGATCAATAATTTTTTTAGGTCTTCTCGCAGGGGTACGGTAAGTGTGCCTGTAAAAGCGACTGGTTGTTTGGTCGATCCCCACTCGAGGAAATGAAATAGTTGAATGAGTTCCATCACTTAACATGCAATGCTTCCAGAATTCGGTGGAAAGTGGGGAACGAATTCTTAACACTAATTTCCCTCTGCTTGCCCTGCTGTGTGTGGGATACAGTGTGAAGCTGATTTATTTCATTTATTTTCTTTTAAAATATTTTACGATTATTGTATGTAACATAAAAGATTTATCTTATCAAAGGAGAGAAGCGCTAGCGCTAGTTAGAGAGTTAGCTCACTACCATCGTACTACAAAACAACATTTTTATCTACATCTTATAATTCATTATTCAAGGTGTTTTTTTCTTGTTTTCTCCATAAAACTACTTAAAAATTCTCCTAACCTATATAGTTTTGTTCCAGAGCATGCCACCGCCCGCCTAAGGCATGAGTGGGCGCGGAGCGGGGGGGCAGCGCTGCCAGCTTATCTTGCAGCGTTGCCTCGCGATCCATCTCACCAAGCCGGGCAACGCGCCAGACGACTTCTGGATGTATGACTCTGGTTATCTGCTGTTCCAGGTATGTATTATGTTTTTTTAACTTTAAGTTATCTTTAAAATAATACACTTAAGTATATATTTTTTGGAATATAATTTTTTTATGTTCATCATCGTGCGTAGATAGTGGTTATCAAAATTTATTGGTTTATGGTTTTAGCCGACTACATCAAAAAGAGGGTAACGCCTTATACTTCAATCGGCTTGACCGTTTTTGTGTAATCGGGATGCTGAATTAGGCAGTCGGGTATTTTTATTTTTATTGCCAATATTATACAAAATTTAACATAAATCTTTTGAGATAATTAACAATTATGTTCTTGATTATTGGAGTGCGTGCGAAAGAAAGGGAAGCGAAATTTTATGACTGCTCATAGAGTCATAAAAACTACACATGAACCACTCATTTCTATAATGTTTTATTGCACTTTCGTTTTCCGATGCGTGAGGAATTACTGTGTTAGTATCAATGTTTATTCGATGCTGTATACAGATATACGTATGAATGAGTGTATTGATTATTTACAGATCGGTTGTTAATTATTTTTATGAAAGTTAGATAATGTTAAAAGATTTAATATATGGATTGAGGGCAATCGTGGCGCAGGGGCACAAAGTGTGATTGTAAAAAGATTGTATAAAGATTGGTTGTAGGTTCGATACCCACTCGAGGAAATTAATATTTATTTACATTTATGGTTTCATTTCTTCGCTCTGGTGTCGAAGCATAGCGCGCCATTGAGTTCCGCCACACAACACGCATTGCCTTTAGAATTTGGGGGAAAATGGGGTGCGGAGTGTCTTAACACTAGGTTCCCTCTATCCACTCTGGTGTGTGCGGGATACAGCGTGAAGCTGATTTAATAGATGGGTATAATCAGAGTAAAAATACTAATTTAGTTATATTATGCTATATCTTAAAATAACTTTGCATAGTAAGGAAAATATAAATTGCTTTAGGATATAATTTGTCAAAAATATCCTTTCGCTATGAAAGATTGGATGGATGTGCATGCCTTTCAATTGCAGCAGTATAGCAGTTTGATGAATCTATTACTGCCTCTTAACTAAAACAAGTATTATTTTTTCCGACATTTTGAACAGTCAGAGGATAAAATTAGATAAATAGGAATAAAAGGTACTGTACAGCACAACTTAATGAAGTTCTTCGTTTTAAAAGAAATACCTACTTGTCCACAAACGACCTCCCTTTATCTAGTTACGATGATACCTCAATCACTGAGAGCTGTGTCTGAGTTAGCAGCTGCATTTGTACAGATTCTGATTAAAACCACATTCATCATTCGTCTTGGTACAGATTGCAAAGCCACAGATGCCACGTCTAGACGTATACGCCTCGTACAGCTTCACGTTAAAAATTTAAATTTTATTATTAGATAACTGAAAACTCTTCTTGCTATTTTTTTTAAATATAATAAAAAATTATATATATTCAATATATTCATAAAATATGTTAAAATTCAATTAAAGTGAAATTGTATATGGATATTTCATCTTACCCCAAAACAAACTACCATATTAATTTCTTTTTCTGCTAAAATGTAAAATACGTTTAAATATTTTAAAAAAATACACATTAAATAAAACCTGGCAACATTCTTAGGTTTTTCATTTTCGGCTGACTTCGAAAAATCGCTGTGAGACAGTCAAGTGGCGAGACGTTTATAAGTTACCTAATTGTAAACGTATCTCTATGTATTTGAAATTTCTCATTTCTTCTTTCTGTCAAAAAGATCTGTGAAATCTGTTAGCAACAGAAAAAAAAACTCAATAGACTATATTAGAATATAGGAAGGATCTAAAATACAGCTTTTCTATCTGGTAGTTGTATTTATATAAGAGTGCATCATAATTGCATTGCATTACATCATCCACTGCAATGCAAATGGTTTGAATAATTAATTTAGCTGTGGATATGAGATAAGTGTTCAGAATTTGATACCCTTAAAAATACTTACATGTGTTTGTTTTATTATAATCAAATTCAAGATTTGACTTGGTTATTTTCTAACACTAAACTAAATATATTAATTTCATATTTCAAGTCCCATACAATTATTTATTAATAATAAAAACATCCTAATTTTAGTAAAAATTTAAGTTCTATATTATTAGTAGACGTACCTACTTAAGTACTGTCAACCTTAACTTCATTTGAAGAAAGACATATTTAAAGTAATTTTGCAAACATAATTAACGATATGAAGAAAATGTACTATTAATTTTCTATTAAAATGTCAATACCTTATAATTGTAATTAAAAATAATGCTAATTTCGTAGCGTTATATTGTAAAAGAACAATTTTTACAACATCGTTAGTGTAATATTACATCATAATATAATATAATATAACCCTTGTATAATACACGGAAAAAATGCAATAATTTCGGTTAGTTATTGCGTGTTAGGGTGATATTTTTAACGTCTTTATAACACTAGTATAATGTAACTACCGCACGCAGGTTCGACACACATACGAAGCTACCGCCGTCGTCGTATTGACATTTGGTCTAATTTAATTAAAAGAAAAAAAAATATTGATAGGATTTTACTAAAACGTTTTTGAATGCTAATAAATTTCTCTATGAATATATAGAAAAATAATATTGTAATAAAAACTAAATAGCGTAAAATTACGTTGTAGGCGGAAAGAAATAATTTTCTACTAAATTGATATGTGGGAACATAGATACATATACATATATATAAGCTTTTCTTTTTTAAATACGTCTTACGGCTTGGTCATTGATTAAATATCTTATGACTTTTCACATTTTTTTTTTAAATTCCGCAGAAAGACTGACAGCTAGTTCGTTTTCTTAAGATCATGTTAGAAGGAGTCACCCACGACAATATAATGGTTATTGCATAAAAATATTATTTATATTTATAAATAAAACAGTATTACTTGAAGCAGTTGAGTTGGATAGATGATTGCAGAAATTACAATTTATCTCTATTAAATTTGCAGAAGCTCAACAAAATTGAACCTGCACGTTACGTGAGATCACGAACTTAATGTACAAGTATAAACGTACCGCGTCGGCGTTGTGATACTTTGATAGCTTGTTTTTGAACGTTTGTTTGTTTTTACTTTTTTGACAAATGTTATGTTGTTTGTATGTTATTACACATTATAATACTAATAGTGAAAATAACATAATTACTTTTTTTTATTGCTTTCTCGACAATTTTATTTTTTATCTAAAAATCTTATTATCGCCTGAAGAGGCTGCAATCATTTATTCAATATACTCTTAAATTTATGAAAGTCTTGTTACAGTAAATTATTTAAATTCAATTCCGATTATATATTTAACTAGTGGGCGCGCGCGGCTTCGCCCGCTTATTTGGACACTTAGGGGTGAATTATAAAAAAACCACGAAACACGTGTTCATTAAAATATTTTTAACAGTCTGAATTATTTTTTTTATAAAAATCGGTGGTGATTTAAAGATTTTTCCATACAAACTTTCAACCCCTTATTGGCACTCTTAGGGGATGAATTCTAAAAAACCATGAAATATGTGTTCAATGGAATGTTTTTAAGAGTCTGAATTTCAAATTTTATAAAAATCGGTGCCGATTTAAAAAAAAATCCATACAAACTTTCAACCCATATTTCATCCCTTTAGGTTTAAATTTTTCAAAATCCTTTCTTAGTGGATGTCCAGAATATGAAAATAAACATCTGCCCAAATTTCACGTTTCTACCATCAGCGGTTACGGCTCTGCGTGCGTCTTACCTCAGTCAGTCAGCACAAGTCCTTTTATATATATAGATAGTGACAAATTTCTTATATCTCTAGTGATAAATTTTCACAATTTATAGTGTGAAACAATAAAATACAAGAATATTTGCTAAATATACTCTGCACTTTACTGTATTAGAAAGTAAGCGCAGGTCACTCGGTCCCTAATAAATCTTATACGTACGTTGTTGCGCGTCATCTTTTCATTCAAAATAAATGGACTTTATTGTAGAACTTTGTGCTGAACAGGAATAATACGGCCTTTTATAAATATATATATATGTATAGATATAATGTAGCATAATAACAAAATATGATTTGTCGTTTTTAACATTTTTTTAAGTGTTATTCCACAACTTAGGAAAGAAAAATACTTATTTAGAAGAAAAAAAAATCAGCTTCACGCTGTATCCCGCACACAGCAGGGTAGGCAGAGGGAACCTAGTGCTAAGACATTCTGTTCCCCACTTTCTGCCGAATTCTAGAGGCATTGCGTGTTGAGTGGCAGAACTCAACGCCGCGCTTAGCCTCAACACGAAAGCGAAGAAATGAAAATATAAATTTAAGTAATATCTCCTCGAGTGGGGTTCGAACCCACAACCAGTCGATTGTGCCGACCAGGCGCTCTGACCACTAAGCTATACGTTCTCATCAAGCTACGTCGAAATTTTTAAACACTTGTTACAACTTATTTACGTTGTTAGCATCTCTGTAGGGAGATTTTTACAAAATTCTGCTACACAAAGATAATTACTAAATATTAACGTGTGTCAAGAGAGAATGCTATCTATATTTTATATTTATACATAGAACGTTAAATTTTTTATACGTTTTCTAAATAAATATAATTCGTCGTCTTCACGACAATGTCTCGAAAATTGGGTGGAAAGTAGAGCACGCACTGGCTACTCACGCTTCGTCTGCCTTCCCTTAAATAGAAGAAAATGCATGAGGTTGCATGTAAAAAGAACAAAATGTCTATGAAGATTTCTTACACTATATTTAAGGAAATATTATAAAGTGTTCCTTCATTGATCCAGACTCTAAGAAACTGAGGACTGTATAGGACCTTTGTATACCTGTAGCATATCTATGAAGTAATGTAGGTAAAGATTAGTACATCTATTTTATATATCGCTATTTTGCTATCGTGGATATATAGAGAGAACCTAGTAATGAGGCATTTCTTTTTTGTTGTTTTTAACCGTACACCATATACATTGTGATAGGCAGAAGAAAGAAAAAAAATGAAAACTTTAGTTTTTCCGAATGGGAATCGACTCCACAACCGCTGAGTTTACCGCTGTTTGTCATATTATATGCCGCTACGCTGCGATGTGACGACCTTAAAAGGTCATTTCGTTCTTTACTTTTTGCGGCAGAACCCAACGCTTGGCTTGTTTTCTACTGAGAGTAGTTAGTGGTTGGTGATGATTTATTACCAAATTAAAAATAGCTTGTAGTGCAATAAAAAAAAAGAAAAAAGATCACTCTAAAATGTGGCGATATGAAAAGCGGAAATACGAAAACGAATGTATTAATGTAAAAGTGTTATGTAGAAAGAATACAAAAGTAATATAACAAAACTGAATGGATCGTTATTTTCAATTTGCTTCAAACAATGGATCTCTCGGTCGCTTTTGTTTGTTCACAGATTTTATCTGGCTGTGCAGAGACTAGAGACACCAGGTTGAGGGACGTTCCTTGGACATGTTTAATCTTATATAAAAAATAATAATGTATATTTAAATTTTTAATGTATCAAAGTACTTAACCACTTTCCTTTTTGTGTCCCTCCTGTATTTGAAGTACATTGTTTAAATGATTCTATCCTTAGTTTCTTCTAGGTTTTGCTATTATTATTGTATGCCCGAATTTATATACCTACAGCTGATTAAAATATATGAAAACCCAAATCAATTAAAACAAACATGACTATTATTCCTTAATCTAAAGTTTATATTTTTTAATATTTATAAATAAAATTTATATATTTCCATTTACTTCTATATATAGATACATGGTTTGAAACATAAATTTCAATGAAAACTTAAATATTATAAAAAAAAGTATCATATTGTCATCACAACTGGAAACCGTGGAGTGTCGCGCCGTAATTTCCTCTGCAGACGAATCCGGGACACTTGTGAACAAAAATAGGAAAAGTTCAAATTTCCATTATGATTAGATGAGATTGTGCGCCAAAGGTTTTATATTAAAGCGCTGTAATAAAATAGTTTTAGAACTGTTTTATTGGCATAGACGGTGTTTAATTTTGATTGCGGTTTCGGTCCCACACCAATGTTTATTCTGACAAGGAATCAGCTTAAAATGTTACCAGCTCGTGGTTTATACATTTCGTAAGAGCTTTTAGTGTTTACAGTAACTTTTAGTGTGAAGCTTTCGATATAACATGTACTTAAGCAAAATTAAGCTTGCGTATATAATAATTAATTAAACAGAATGATGCTATTTATAATCCGTAAATTTATATCATTTTAATTTAAATAAAGTACCTATTATGACTACATAAACTAACTGCAATATCAAAGATGTCTTTTCAGATGCTTTCATGGCATATCTTTTTTTTGCAATATTTTGTCTTTGAGCAGAATTCATTATAAGATTATATTCCCTTTTCACTATCTGAAAAAATTTTGTCATATCAGAAAGTCGCTATCGAGTATTTTTTCTTAGGCAGATGGTATCTAGGTTGAAGACATTCCTTTCCCCACACACCGACCAAGTTTTGAGCCATTGCTTGTTGAGTGACGGAACTCTACGTAATCGCGCTTTACCTTGTCGCCACAGCGAGAGATTGAAAATAGCTCTATAAATCGAAGGCACAACCTTTGTATTTACAGTCACGACGGCCTCATATATTTAATTTTGGGCGCGTTATGTAAAATAGGCATTTGAAAGAAAAAAAATATAGTGAAAATCGGTCATGCGTCTAGTATTGCTATAAGAGGGAAATATAAGATCGTTTGAGGTTGTCATGTTATGCTAAGATGTGTACGCTTCTGTAAGTGGAACATTGTGTCGACCTCGTTCAGTCTCTTTATTGCGTTAGTGCTCTACATAGAGCTGGAAAAATTATATTAAAATATAATTATTATATGAATAGGCACAATGTAATCACGTTTTACAAAAACTTTTGCAAATATCATCTCACTGGGCGTAACTGTAGTCTATGAATATAATAACCAAGTGAATTGTTTGTCGGAGTATTCGTTTTATAAATAAGTTAAAGTTTACTCTTATAATTACTTCAGAGATTATTATATCATTAAATTATTAGTTTATTTAAATATATGTTTTAGAGGTGAATTAAAAAAATGTTAATAGTTTTAAAACCAAATTACACGTGTTTAATGTTGTATTATTTAACACGTTGTACCTACACGGAATATGTTGCTAGTGCCTATTCAGTATAAGGCGTGCACGCTACCACTGTGCCAGAGGAGTAAAAATAAAATGACCAATATCTATTTCTTTGATCCATTTAAACTGCATTCTTAAAAGGGTCAACGTAAGCCGTCATCGTCTACTCCACTAGTTTATTTTTGAAAGAACTACAAAGTAGTGTTTTTGTACCACTCCGGTGTTGCCGAAATGTTTACTTTCCGTTCTACAATATTTTCTTTGTTCTTCCACCAACTGTCTCATAAAAAGGTTAATTGAAATTTGGAAATTTTTCATGCGGCATCCTAAAATATCAGTGCTTATCGCGGCTTACAAAACTCCTTACTGCTATTACATTTAATAGAAAAAATGCAGTATATCTAATTTTTAATAAGCTTAACTGTTTAGTTATTGTAATACAAATTGAAATAAAAAAGAGAAATGAGCAAATAACAAAGAATTGTTCGTCGCTTGAATAAGATAGTATGGTTTTCCTTAACGCTTCATCAGCGGTGATTACCGAACAATGTGGAAAATCTGTGCAATAATGTTATTATGTAAAATTAATTGAAAGTTGTGTTATCGTATATCTTTTCACACGTGACCGCCTAAAACCTTTCGTTTTTCTAGAAAACTTTTATTCGATATAAAAGCTTTGTAAATTGAGATCGTAATCTACGTTCGAGCGGTGTCGAAGATAGTAGTGTTGGGTTTAATTTGTCATAGTTTAAAGTAATTCAGGCGTGACCTACGTGGGCCTTAAAATAGAAGGAACCATGGAAATCGGATGAGTGCAAAAATGAAGTAGTTACATAAAGAGAATTTCTCATAGAAAAGTTAACAACACCACGAAATTTTGATACGGCTGCTATATTTTTGCTTAGAAAGATTTTTGTAAATCACTTTACTTTATTTTATTGTTTAAATAACATTACTGAAAGAGAACAATTGAAAATACTGTGTTTCCTTTTTTTACTTTTACAATGTTTAAAAAAAACTATAGTTAAAAAAAGTTTAGTTTTTGTTTTCGTTTAGCAGCCAATTCGATGTAGTTATTTTTTTAAACCAACCGATCGTTCTCAGCTTATTAAAAAAAAAACTATTTTTTCGACTAGGGTATGAACATATAACCATTGACTAAGACTGTATTCCTCACAACTGTCTCATTATAACTATTAGTCTACATAGAAAAGTAAAATTTTATACTAAAATATTTTCAAGAGAAAACAGAATCTTCTTTAGTATTCACCATTTAAATCAACTTAAAAATGTTTTGTTTTAATTAATTATTATTGTGCTTACTATTAAATACAAAAAAAACAACCTAAATAGTTTTTTTTTATTATTAAAAGAAAAACATTACTATAAACTATAATAACTTTTGCATTTATGTTATGCATTCGATATTAATCGCAGACATCGCTATAACATTATATAAGCTAACAGCCACATATCACCATTAGTTCGTAGCCGCGAGCGTTGATGGTAAAGGGCTTTAGATTAACCATATAAATCGAGTTCGTTATGTTGTGAAGATTTTTAATTGATAACTCGGGAACTCTGAGGATATAACTCTTACTTTCTTTATGATGCTAATCTGAAATGAGATAGGCATCACTTGGTTTTTTTGTTGTTGTTTTGCTAATTTGGTGTTTTATAGCGTGGTTGTTGACTGCACGTGGTGGTGGTGGTTTCTAATGTCAGTAGGTGGAATGTTTATATTTAAATTTATTGTTGTTAAATTTGTTCCTTTATAATAATTAATTCTGTATTATTTAGGTTCACGTTGTATCCCGCATATACAAGTAGTACTCTAGGTAGGGGAACCTGATGATAAGGTCCCCACCCAATTTTCAAGACATTGAGAATTGAGGCGGAATTCAACGGTGGGCTCGTTTTTGCAGTCGCCTTTGCGGCGCCTCGACGGCTTCTTTGTAATCTCTCTGATTACGTAAATTATCTTATGGAACTGTGACATTTTGTGATTTTATTTGAATTATTACCATCTCTTGGAGATTGAGGCCGGTCGTGGCGCAGCGGCACGAGGTGTGACTGCAAAACCGACTGGTTGTGGGTTCGATCCCCACTCGAGGAGATGAAATATTTACTTAAATTTATATTTCCATTTCTTCACTCTGGTGTCGAGGTTAAGCGCGGCGTTGAGTTCTGCCACTCAACACGCAATGCCTCCAGAATTCGGCAGAAAGTGGGGAACGGAGTGTCTTAACACTAGGTTCCCTCTGCCTACCCTGCTGTGTGCGGGATACAGCGTGAAGCTAATTTAATTTTAATTCTTGGAGATTCATTTTATCAAATGTAAAAAATTTCGTCACTGTCACCGCAAGTGCGCGCAGTCGCGAAAAGCATGGTGACATGACAGTGACAAAGAATTTATTGTCACCGTGACAAAAGTCACCAATGCGCGCTATCCCTAAGGCACATCTGCTATACAACAGTTATAAACAAACAAACTAGATCTATCTATTCTACTCGTGAGCTACCACAAAGATTCCTACGACAATATGTACGTAGTAACATCAGGAAGTTAATATTTTATTATACATATGTACTATTTAATGTATGAGAAATGTGATTTTCTAATAACTGTCGTAAACGTGTACTGATGCAAACTACTAGTAGACATTTTACATACTATTAGCACTAATACTAGTGGTAATGATTAATTATATGGAGTTACTGGTGAAATAATGAGCAAAGTTTTAATTAAATTTTCATAAGTAGGTTTAATATGTTATTCGTCATGTTAGAGATGTAAAGTTCACAGAATATTATAAAATAAATATGTAGAAATAATTTTCAAAAATGAACTCAACGCCAAGCCTTATTTTATAGAGTAAATTGATTTTGAGATCATCGTGGCGCACGCAGGTAAACCGTCTGACGGTAAACGGCGGTTGTAGGTGCGATTCCCAATCGGGGTAAGGAATTACTTTTATTTCTTCGTTGTGGTAATAACACAAAACGCGGTATCGAATTCCGCCACTCAACGCGCAATGTTTCTAAAATTATATGAGAGATACAGAGTGTAAAAAGAATCTTTTTGATTTTTCTTTTATTTTCAAAGCTTTTAAAATAGAACCAAACTACAAAATAAGCTTCGTCATAATAAATTAAGTAAGCTTATCAAATTAATTGTTAATCACAGATTAAGTATTACTAAACACTTAAAAAAGACGATAAAAAATACTATATAAATATGCATATATGTATAATTTAGAATATTCACGCGTCAATTACTTAGCTCGTTATCGTTTTAACTTAATTTAATTCTATTGATACGATAATAGAAATCGTAATATACGTTACGTAAATGAGCCCTTTCTATTGGAGAATAGGTTAAAACCAGTAGTGGTTTATATCTAAACTTTCCTTGAAGCGATCGTGATTTGTGATTGAACGAAAAATATACAGACGGATCAATTATTTTATATATTAGATTATATTCATTTTGAAAAGTTTTGAATACATAAAAGTGTAATTATTACCTTTATTCTACGTAACACTGTGGGCAACCAGAGGTCTCAAGACTTTGCATTTTTGAAATTTTCGCACTAATTCGGGACTTTATGTATTGAGTGGCAGAACTCAACGCTCTGCCTTGGCTTACCAGAGTAGATAAAAAATAATAATTCATTGCCCCGAGCGGGATCGAGCCCGTAGTTATCGTTTATACAGACAAACATTGTCCCACTGCGCTACGATTGCCCTCTTAATTATTTTATAGAGAAATGTGTGTTCCTGAATTTATAATATAAAAACAATGTTTACTTATATTAATAGGTATACTATTACTTATTGCGGCTTAGAAATGTACAGTGTACAATTTTTTTTATAGTAATATAATATTTATAATAGTAATAATAAACATCTAAGTTTAATATTAGAACTACTTTACCACTTCTGCCATAATATTGTTTACTATACAAAACCAATAAGTCTTGGAATGTTATGACAATACTTGACTTGAAGTTGTGTAAAATATGATTCATGCGACAAATTCAATTTAATTTAAATTATTTGCTGATGTATAAAAAAATAAACAAAGCGATACTCGAACCCGCGCCTTTTGGAAACCGTCAAAGGTCTCGTTGCCATTAAATCATACGCACTTTTAAAAGCCTATAAGCGCGTTACAACTTATTTTTTGCTGTGACCATCTCTGTAGATAACTTTACTTAATCTATCTTATAGTTAAATACTTATTTAGAAAATGTATAAAAATTTAAACGTAGCGGGACTCGAACCCGCGCTTCCTTGGACACCGACCAGGTGTGCTAAGTGTGAAATAACACTTTAAAAATGTTAATAAATACTGTCTTATAGTTTCAGACACAAGCTATAAAACATGTTAGTCATTATTTTGTTAAATTAATTCACTTATTATTAAAGACCCACGTCATTTTTATTAATAAATCATTTCTACTCTGTATAAAAGAGTTGTGGACAACAAATGACTACAAGCAGAAAGAAGCCAATCAATACAATTTAATATCATCATTGTGTGTGTGTGTGTGTATCTCTTAAAGTTCACATGTTACATTACAAAGATATTTTGAGATAATAGCTGATAGAATATTTTATGTCAAAAAGGTTATGTCACTACTATTGTTGAAGAATGCCAAGTTTTTTTTTAATTAAAGTATTATTTATTACAGTTTATAAGGAAGCAGCTATACCTTATAACTATATAAATTCAAAGAGTATGAATTATTATTTTGTGGGTTCGATTCCTACTCAGTTTAAATGTATACAGCTCCTGTAAATTATAAACTATAGCTTAAGTGGAATTCAAGCTGACAATCTATTATTGCCTACAGCTAAACACCTTTCATCAGTAACACAAACGTAGAGCTATAAAGATATATGTATAAATGTGAATAGGAGTATCTTAATACTAGAAACCTAGTGTTAAGACACTTCGTTTCCTACGCATCGATTTGTAGTAGAAGTATTGCGTATCGAGTGGCGGAATATAACGCCGAACTTTGCCATGTTACCAGAGCGAAAAGATAAAATATCATTCACCTGAAAAGAAACGAACTCATACCGTTGCGTTTACAGTCAGACGTCGTGTCACTACTTATCATATACATATATCCATTAATCATATATATTATAACAAATCATGAGCTCATTCGTGACGCAGGGGCACAAGTGTGTGACTATGAACGCGACGGGTCGTGGGTTCAATTCCCACTCGAGGAAATGAAATATGGAATATTTCATTTCTTCGCTCTAGTGACAGTGGAGAGCGGAGTGTCTTAACACTAGGCTCCTTTGAGCTATATAACTACAGCGATACAGCGTAAAGAAATATAACAAACAATACAAACTAATACACAATTCAGTTCTGCTAAAGAATCTAGACATTCCTGA
The DNA here is from genome assembly GCA_021202915.1 of Heliconius himera. Lineage (NCBI taxonomy): Eukaryota > Metazoa > Arthropoda > Insecta > Lepidoptera > Nymphalidae > Heliconius > Heliconius himera. Next base: position 141,822 of record JAJHJA010000069.1, read on the forward strand.
TTCCAACCACAATAAAATCCAGTACGCTCACGTGGGAACCTATCATATCTTTGGTTACTTGGATTGTCCACAACATTATATGTAACTCAGGGCGTCCACCGTAGAGTGTAACGTGAGTGGCGTCGGTTGCGGTTGTATAGGGAAATTATTTAATAGCATACTTCCGTGTGCCGCAATCTCTATAGGATATCAGATATATAAATTAAAGTTTTTATAACGCTGACTTTGTAATATGATTATATCGTTCACATTTAGATGTCGCGTAAAGAAGGAAACTCTTTGATGCAAGCGTTATATATTTATGTTGACTTTGGTTGATATAAAATGATATTTTATTACTTGGTAGCTTCATTGAAATAGTTTAGTTGTGATATTTTTCATCTTTTTTGCGAGAAAGCCATTTTTCCCTCAATATATGGTGTGGGGGAAAAAGTGTGTAGTCATCATTTTGTTTTCAATTTCTGTAACGCCTGAAGCTGGAAATTGTAGAGGTAAAATAAAAAAAAACATGTATTAAAACATACATTTTAAATAAATAAAATAAGTAATAAATAACGTTTATTATAATTGTTGTATTGTGATTGAATGCAAATAGTGTTTGTCTTAACCTTTAATCTTAATCTTAACTATTCTTAACCTGTAATAGGCACTAGCAAACCTTTTAGGAATAAATATTGTTCATTTATTATTTAAAATGCGATTTATTATATTTTAAACAGGCGTGACAGTCTGGTGTTTCAACGCAATACAGGAAACTATATTTATTATAGAAATAAAAAGTTTTTTAAGCATTTTTGTATGAAATTCTTATTCTCGCTTTGTAAACAAAAACGTAATCTATTTATAATTCAACAAAATATAAAGTAATATTTTTATTGCAAAATAGATAATTTAATAAGAAAAGTTGTGTCTCGAAATAGCAATAATAAATCTAATTTAACATGGTCTTTCTTCATATTATTTCTATAAATAATGTTGTGTAGTAAGATTTCAAAATAACAATTTAAATTATAAGATATTTTTTAAGCTTTCAGCTGCATTCTGCATATAGGAGAGCAGTGAAAACTTAATGCTAAAACACTCCGTTCTCCATTTTCCGATAATTTTCCAAGACATTGCATGTTGAGTGTAGAAACTTAATGCCACGCTTTGTGTTTGGCTGAGCAAGGAACAAAAATTCCCCCGAGTGGGAATCCAACCCTGTACCATCGCGTTTACACCAAGACGCAGTTTTTCATTTGCTTAATATATTCCACGTGTCTATGTTCATATATGTATGTCTATATCTAGCAATAAAATTGACATTCTCCTCCGCGAAGTTAAATTAGGCGAAGGGAGTCCCCGGAGCTTCGTGTCTGCAATCTAACTTTTGTAGACTTTTGACGCCAATTTTACGTGTAATTTGATTTGTAAAAAAAGGTATAGAGTGTTCCAAAACTTCTGCCTTTATTTTCTTCGATTTATACGAGCATGTGTTCTTTCATTCTTACCATTTTTATCTTATTTTTACATTTGATTAGCGGAACACAATAGAATCATTTATATATTGTACATTCTGTGGTGTTTTATACTATCAGTACGGTTAACTTTGATATATTGCTTTGATAATCATAATTCTAATTTTATATTTTAAAACGAATATATTAATAAAATTAGCTTAATATTATTAATTACTATTATATATATTTATGTTAATTTAGTTTAATAAGATAATGATACCGAACAAAAGAATATAGGTAACGGTATCTACACACGTGTGAGAGGCATGTGGGTTCAATTCCTATTCGGTTAAAGCTTACATTTGTTTTAAAATGTTACCGACTCCCAATTTGATTAAGTAAGTATAATTAATCATAATATCGATATTTTTATAGAGTCTCAACTGAGCTAAGATGGCGTAAATTTATAAATTCAGATATTTCTCGTAAAAATGCACTTTATTTCACGAGGTTATCGCTACAGCTTTTATGAACCTATAAGTACTTCCGGGACGAGATACAATCTACTTCTATAGCATTTCCGAATTGGTTTATTATAAAAATTGTTTCTTACTTCAAGAAATTTTAATTCTACTTATTGTTTAATACATTTTATTATGCCCATATAAAATGTTTAGTTAAGTAGAAAGATATTTTTTTACAAAACATTTTTTGTAGCTGCTAAATTAAAATATTTTTTTCAGCTTCAAGCTCCTCGCATATGCCTGGAAAAGGAGTGACAAGGTCCTGCGTTTTTTTATATCTTCGGCCGAATTCGAGATAATGCAATAGAGAGTAGAGATTGAACCCACAACCATCGTACTTTAAATCAAACGCTCTTTCACTGTGGGTCGCTGACCTAAAATAAAGTTATACATAATAATATATACAACATCATTTTTGTAAAATTAAAAGCAAAACATTCTCACCGTACCAAGGAAATAAAACAAAAAATGATCTTAAGCCCGCATACTTTCAAAATTAACATATAGTTCACATATAAAAATGTTACAAAGCAAAAATAACGGGTACAAGTGGATAATTTGTAAAATCGCAAAAACCACTCCATTGTTTAATACCGTTATATACAGTTGTATGTAGTTTAAATACGTATGATGTCTTATACTGTAACGCGTTACCAGCGTTACGTGTTCGTAATAAGTGCTTAGTCTAACATTATTATGGCAAAGGTCAATTTTAATAATGCCTTTTTCGTATAAAGTTCAAAGATGAACAATTAAGGAGAGAATTATGTTGTGTCGCTTTCGTTCTTCAATATTTGATTAAGAAACTAGTGACGTCGTCGCGCAGTGGCACAAGCGAGTGGTTGTACGCATTAAGGTGGTTCGATTCCTATTCGGCAATGAATTATTTAATATTTTCTTTTTTCGCTCCAGTAATTAGATAATTCGCCGTTTGGAGTTGGTGACGTAAAAACTTACGTCGAATCACAGGTCATATCATAGGTCGAATTATCAATATTATTCGCGGATTCTCAGGAGATGTATGAAGAGGTTGATGGAAGTGGACGAGGTAAAAGAGGTATACAGAGACCGTAGTTTATGGCGTTCCCTACTAGGAATAAAGAAAAATAAAAACACTGGCGCTAAACGCGTAAACCGTCGAAATGTCAACGTGCATGTTGAACGGATTGTCTTAACACAAGCTTCCCTCTGCCTACCCTCTCACTATATGGGATACATATGGGAGATACAGAAATACTAACTAACTAGTGATCATTTGTTGATCATTTGAGATCACAAGGTGAATGCATTGTCCTTATTTACCGCTATTTGACCTTTCCATTTTAAAATACGACGAAATATTTTGATTTTTATATCTCGTTACATTCAAAATTTTATGAACCTATTTCATTAACGCATACATATCTGATTTACGAACTCACCTTTTTATTATCCGTTTACAAGTAGTAAACGGATACAATTTGTTACATTTTGCTATACTCGGAATTTATTTTTACAAGCCAAGTAACGCGCCATAAAATGGTAACTGCACGATTGTTAATTTTTTTCCTCAACTGTAACGTGCATTCTCTTGGTGTTGTGTAATCATATTGGAGTTATTAAATTTAATCTCGATCCTTTGAACCTTGGCACGACCGAGTTATCTCTGGTCGGTCTTAATTGTATTTCCTTACTCGTTTCGGTTTAGAATCAAAAATGTTAACGTATGATTTCGATATCCATATTTAGGATATGACAACAATGGATAGGGTTTGACTGTAGCATCATAGTTGTTCGACAATGTAAAAAAGAATAGATTATTAAGATATTGTGCGGTTTTTAAACTGCATTATAACTATTTTTAACATATTTAAAATGTTATTTTTTTTGAAAAGAAAAATATTTTTTTTAGAGAATTATACGTTTTCTTTAAAAGTATGTTTTTTAACTATCTCAAGCTTTTCATTGTCAGGACACAATTTTAACCTGGATTTAATATATATATTTTTTTATTAACAAAGAATGACTCAAACATTCTAAATGCGCTAAAAATGCAAAATATAATAACAAAAATTTGGTCACATATTTCTAAAGAATGCAACGAACACCTCAAATTGATTTAACACGCGAATATTGCGGCCGGATGCACTTTGTAACAATATATCAAATTCAATCGCAATAAAACACGTTTTTGTCTATCAATGACAGATATTACTTTACCACGTTCCGTTCAAATGTCCGAGATCACTTCAAGCAATTACCGACCTTACACTCTCCACTCACAATGTATTTTCTCCAAATTGTATTAAACAATAAGTCACGACCTATTAAGCGATTGTAAGCATTCTGTTATAACACTTATTTAAATTACTATAGAGTTCTTATGTTGGTAAAGATTTGGATCTCACCGATTCTAGTACAATTTCTCGGTAGGAGTCTGCACGCAAATTCCGAAAGGCTGATTGATGACCATATTATTTACTTGCAAATATTATATGGGAAAATTAAAGTAAAAATCGAATTAAGATAAACTTTCCATTGTCAAAACTCACTTTCAGTTGTGACTTTCTTTGTGCATCAATTTGTTGTATTTCTTTATTTTGTCTTAACTGTAAACTATTGTTATTATATTTGTTTTTATATAGACGCGTTTAAAAACGTGAAGACATCATATGTAATGTATTTGGCTTAAAAATAAGTTTCATATTTTCACAATTATTTTGCTTATGAATAGATTCTAATAGTATTTTTTATAGGATTCCAAATGTGTTCCAAATGACTAGGGAGAAACTATTTGTCCTTTTTTTATATAAACTGATAACATACTTTAAAGTGTCGTAACTTATTTAATCTATTACAAAAATGATAAATAAAAAACGTTCCGTTGTTTACTTTTCGGAATTAGCAGAACTTAACCCCGCAAATAAAGTAGAACAAGAAGTAAATTTGACTTTAAAATATTCTTTTTTTTTCTATGTAGAGTTCGGTATGTAATAGAGCACTTAACCCGGCGGGAGTGTGGTGAAGAAAAGTTACTTATAGTATGTGGCGGAGTGTGACATACCCGAAAATAAAACGGCATTTATAATAGATTTTTCAATTAAATTAAATTAAATAAGTGGTATATATTATATTAAGTATATATTTACGTGGAAGGACAATGAAATAATATAGTAAATTGCATTTATTTTTATTAATTCACATAATAAGATATAAGGCACTAGTTTGTCGTAACAAAAATATGAACCTCTACTTAAAAAAATTAAAAAAAATAACAAGTCTTATATAAACAAAAAAACTCTTAAAACTTAAAAGAACATGAGATCTTAGGCAAAATAAGAGCATAACACATTATGAAATAGTTTAGGAAAACTTTAGTATTTTCATACAAAATCAGTACATTTTTTGCAAGAAAAAATTGCATGATCTAGGCATATGGTTTTTCCACACCCAGTACATGCGTATTTTGTTTTGCAATCTTGCTTGTGTGGGCAATGTACACATCGAGTATATCGTCCGGGTTCATTTTGGGCTACTGGTCGCAGCGGTACACTTATTTGAGAAGAAATTTTCTGACGAATATACACAGGAATATTTTTTTGATCTCCTTGTAACTGTAAATGCGTATAAACTAAACTCCATCCCAAATTGCGGAGGAATTCTGTACGTTTATTCTTTTTATTGGAGTTTTCTATAAAAATGATGTTAGAATTGATAGCTGCCACATTTAAAAGTCCATAAAAGATCGTCATTGGCCAGCGTTTGCTACTGTGAGAGACATCATAAGTTGCGCTCAGTTCGTCGACAACGTCTACTTCAGCTTTCGTCGAGTTATAAAACGTAATAATTTCCGGCTTTTTCTCACCTCCAGTTCTCTCATCAATTTTATCATCACGGTGAAGAGTTGGGAGCTTGCTTCATCTGAAGAATGCTCTAAAACTTCGTCAAGCCAAGTCAAGTCTTCTTTCACTGCTTTCCACTGACATTTTTGTTTATAATCTAAAAAAAAGCAATAATTGACAAGTAAATAAAATACATTTCACGTAAAACCTTCTGTTGTTATAGTAAATAAATAAAAATGAAATCAATAATAAATAAAACCAAAGCAAAAGCTAAAAAAAATTGACACAAAATGTATACACAAAGTATGTGGCGGGGTGTGACTTACCCCACAGACGTTTGCACGCTAGTATTCCGAGCGCTGGCCGGCGCAACACTGCAATCACGTCATTTTCCCCTCCCACAAACCTTCCCCTCCAGCTACACAAAGCCGCTAAAATCTAACATCACGAATTAAAACTATATAGGGATATGAACTGTCCTAGGGGTATATCACACCCCACCACACTCTCGCCGGGTTAAAGTTCAATAACATTTATAGTAACACGATATTACAAAGACGAATGATGTAGTTGAACCGAATTATAAATTTAAAAATTGATTGGCATGAGAATAGTTCAAACGAACATTTTTTATGAATCACGGATTGAAATATTATGTTACATATGTTTTATAAATATATTGATCTTTATGCCTTACGTAATGAAAATATGAAATAAGAATTGTAGTTAAAATCATATCAGCTTCACGCTGTATTCCGCACACAGCACTGTAGACAGAGGCAACCTAGTGTTAAGACACACTGTTCCCCACTTTCCGCTGAATCCTGGAGGCATTGCGTGTTGAGTGACGGAACTCAACGCGAAGCGAAGAAATGAAAATATAAATGTAAGTAGATATTTTATCTCCTCGCGTGGGGATCGAACCCATAACCAGTCGATTTTACAGTCACACTCTGTGCCCCTGCGCTACGACTGGCCTCTGGAAGTAATAATAAGCTATTACAAATATGACTTCTACTTAAGACAAATACACATCGATTTTCTCGTATGATTCAGAGATATAACGGACAATACCGAATATTCGCACGCGGTTACTAACTTAATGAGATTTTTCCACAATAACGGTTGTTCTATTGTTTTTCGCGCTTTATAAGATTAACTAATCGGGACGTTAGTAAACGGTAGAACAAGTGCCCGTAGTGTTGCTCAAACATACATCTTTATATCTATAATGTCTTTAATAAAAAATGTTTGCGTATTCTGATATATTCTTTTCTTGAAATTCGGTTGTCATTCTCACGAAACCGCCTTGGCGGAGGATTTCTGAAATCTCATCATATTGACAGAAGGATTTATTGAAAGAATAAATATTGTATCTGTATTTTTACGTATATAGCGTAAATATTCAGATACAAGATTTATTTAAACAATTTTTATTTATTTTTAACATTTTTAAAGTGTTATTCCACACTTAAGAAAGAAAAATACTTATTTAGAAAATGTATAAAAAATTGTACGTAACAGGACTTGAAGCCGGTCCTCCTAAAGTTTTTTAAATAAGTATAATTTTTATTTGTTTATAATGCATATGTAAATTAATATTTTTTTTATTTTTTTTACAGGTAATGAGTGTTTCCTTAATGGTTCAAGTGCATATAGAGTAGAGTAAGCTTATTTTTATTTTTTCACACTAAGATGTACACTATTAATATATTTTTTAGTATTACGCAATCATTGTCTAGTTACCAGAGTGCGGAAACGTCCCCCTAATAGGAATTGAACCCTTAACCATCTCTTTTACAATATAGTGCTTACAGCGAAATCTTGTCTATGAAAATGTTACAAAAAATTATTTATATGCTAAAATTATATGACACAGTTAAAACTAAATACAATACAAAGACTCTAATAGATTTTCATCATTTGTCATTAACTTTTTGCGTAACGCAAAAAGGAAAAGTAGAATAAACAAACATTATTTTTTTTACATTTTTGCATATTAAGAATACAATCACGATACGAGACCAAATATTACCAACATTGCAAAAAACACTAATTTCATGATTAGTTCGTTCCATTATGGTACTTACGTTCACATTGTTCGGTTTTGTTCTTCTTACAAAACATGTCTTTGTGAATAAATTAATTAAATCGCTTTGAAGAAAGTCTATTATATATTAGCCCAATATGCGGTAGCGTAAGGAAAATGTAACGTTTTCTTATTTAAGGCTGAAGTTTCACTCCCGTCTCTTACACACTTCAGTTTTGTAAGACATCGCACTATTTTTTTTTTAATGTAATCTTAACAAACGATCTCTATTAAACTTGTACAAATAGTGAGTGTATCCTATTCATTTATTATTAATTTAATAACGCCACTTGCAAAAGTGTTGTTACATTATTTTATTTTCACGAATACTGTTATTTAGTGCGTTACTTATATAGACAGAGAGAGAGAGAGAGAGAGAGAGAGAGCTGCTACGTCTCATTTTCCTCTTATTTTATTATGTTTCTATTTGTTATTACATGTTTGTTTACACTATGTTAGTTTTTTTATTTAACATTTACGACGTATGCGCATAGTTCATAACCTCCAGAGGGCTTTGCTTTTCCATGCTAGCTAGATAAAAGAGACGCTTTTACATAATGATTGCATAAAAATGATCCATGTCAGCTTCTACAAATATTGTCAATGTAGACATTTAACGTAAATAGAAATCACAATTCTTCCAAATTTGAACCCACTACTTTTGTAGATTCCAACGCGTTGTGATAAAACTGTGGCAATGCTCTTGTTAATTTAAATTCGTAACGCGTATATCATATCATCTATACAACAGGTATCACCGGTGTCAAGTCAAACGATTGCTGATTTTAATTATTTTTGTACGAGTGACAAAGCTGATATATAAATATTGGTTATTAATCAAATTTAATGAATTTTTCATTCTCTCTTGATACTCGATTACATTTCAAATTGATTTTGATATCGATACGTTATTTACGTTCAATCGAAATTCATTTATACGTGGCGCAATTGCTATTTTTATTTAACGCATTTATTCGTTTATGTTTGTTTTTGTCTATCTTATTTTTCTAATAAGTTTTGAATAAGAATTAAACTTTAACATTTTAATAAAAAAAACTTAGTAAGTATTATTTTATTATGATAAAAAGTTAGTGTAGGTTTTATAGTCTGGTTCGGTTTCACCTACCCCATCAATTCTGCCACCTAATGCTATATTTATATTTTGCTGAAAATAGGTAAATACATTGGGAGAATTCCTCTGATATCCTTCAAAAGAAACGGGAAATGCCTGACGAAAAAAATATATAGGTGAAGTGAGCAACAACACAATAATGAGTCAGCGGACGTTAAAAACAACTCTAGCCTTTTTTATTAATTTATTATTAGAAGGTCGTTTAACGTTCATACGAGTGTGTCTTAAAAGGAAACTGGAAACTGTACAGTTATCATTATAGTTCGAAGAAATCGTGTTATATATAGGCAGGATTACAGTTATTTCGATAATTGCTTAGTTTTAATATGGATAGGTGAGATTAGTATTGACATTAACTTAGAGAAAATAGAAATACGTGTCTATATAATATCGAGAAACCGAAATGGTCTTAGCTAGTGATAATGTTTTAGACCTAATTATAGAAAGTGAATATAGAAGCCATTTTAGAAGCCATTTCGCTTACAATCTTACATTAAAAATATGATTTTGAAATTTCTTTAAATTATTTTAGAGTACAACATTTTGACAATTTAAATACATTTTTTGTCATAAACATTTTAAAATTGTTAAAAACACAATTTAACACAAAATCCATAATAACAGGTAGACAGGGAAGGTATTTGTAAGCCCGTTCTTCAAACATATCAAACTATCGACGCAATTTTGAAGTTAACTCGCGTACAGTAGTGCCCCGGTTTCATGTAGAATAACTTTACTTTGTGCCGACATCTGATTCAATGAGTGAAACCTAAAGCTTTTGTTAAGTAAAACGAATCTAGAGTAGCATATAACCATATTATTGTTTCACGTGTTCTACACTTGGCTTACTACTATGGAGCTGTTACTTAAAAGCTTTATTGGGTACGGTAGGATAAATATACATATATGTCCATGGGTGAAGGAAGGGGAGGGGGCCGGGGTGTCAGTGTCCACCCCAAAAATTTTACTTACAATAAATTTGGCCCGAAAAAAAAAACAACACACACGAATAAAGGCTTACATAATTCAGCAAAAAGAATATTTACACAAATAAATTTGTTTAAAACTAAAGTCCAGTTCACCCAATACACCCTTCTAAATACGCTAATATATGCCTATTAACAGTTAATTAAATCTTCCCGCTTTATCCCTATTCTAACGTGGTAGGCAGAGTGGCAAGACACTCTGTTCTACACTTTCCAATGTAATTCCATATATTGCGTTCTAATTGGATTGGTCGAGGCTTCGCTAAAATTATGTTTTTGTATTATTGATATCAATAAACAATAATATACTCAATTCTTATATAAACAAATAAATATAACCTACCAATTAATACGTCGTCGTATCATTAATCGCAAGTACGGTCAGTGACCTTTTACCAGTGCATATCTGATCAAGGACAAACAACTTACTCAGCCTTTCTATATATATATGAATTGCAAAAGATGTTTTAACAATAAGATTTATGATGATTCTTTAAGTACTAGCATAAGCTAGTTTATCTGGCATTGTTAAGATGGGAGCAAGGTCGATTCTCATGGTAAAATTGTAAACAAGTTTATATCGGATTGTGATTGTAAACGCCATGGTTGTGGGTTCGATTTCAATTTGGGAGCATGATAAAGTTCTATCGCTCGACAGGAGTCTATCGAAAAATTGGAGAAAAGTGGAAAACGGAGTGTCTTAATTCAAGGTTTCCTCCGAAATCCTCCTACCACATCCTACCACTGCTTTGCGGGGAAAAATGTGAAATTGCTTATACATATTTATGATAGATACATTTAAGATGTGAGTAATTTCAATATATATATTTTACTCATTTTAAAGTGCATTCAAGTTGTTTATTTTTATATATTTAATAACCTTAAGTGCAAATACTGTGCAATTACTATTTCTCACGAGAGGAATATATGGACGTATGTATGTACCTACGCTACAACTTCCGTATTAACAAAACAATAAATAATTTATACTTCCGCACTACTTATCCGAATAACTATTAAAGCTTATATTTATTTATAACCCATATATAAATATTATAAAAAATATAATTATTAATAATTTTATATTAAAATGAAGTAGTAGAACACCGTCTGACTGTTTCAAGGTCCGGTAGAGCGCGGCGTAGAGTTCCACCATTCAACACGCAATGTTTCGAAACTTGGTTGAAAAGTGAGGAGCGCAGTGTCTTAACACTAAGTCTCTTATTTTTACCTTGAAATGCGTGAAGTTGTAGCTATAATAAGATTTCGAAATCAACGCCCTTGAAACTTATAATGGATTATACCACTCGATTAGTTTTAATTATAAGCAACGTAATGGAATCAATAAAGTTAAGCTTTAAACAATATAATTAAACAGACCGACCCACTTTCATAAAATTAGCAAACAGGCATCGATAGTTCCAAAGCGGCAACCTGAAGGTTGTCTCGCAATTTGGATATTGCAGATTCGATTTTGAGATAAATAAATGTAATCTTTACAGTAATCTAAAACCTATTAAAATACAAATGTTTAATAATAGTATTTAGGTGTGTTATTGAATAAAGTTAAGTTTTTTTCATTTCGTTTCGTATTTTTCCCGTAAATTCGGGTGGACAAAAGGAACCTGGTACCAAGATACTAGGTTCCATACCTTCCAACTGATTAACATTTTATTTTGTATTGAGTGACGGATCTCGACACTGCACTTTGTCTAGCATATCTTGTGTCTACCAACGAGAATACGGAATTAACGAATTTCGACGACCTTATAAATATTTAACGTCTTTCTTATAAATAAGAAGAATTTAAAATACGTATTTTTAAATAACAAACGTCCTTGTGACGCAGTTAAAATTAAAATTACACGATGGTTTTGGTTTCAAATCCCAACTCTACGTTAAAATATATCTTAATAAAATAAAAAAAAGAACCAGACCACAAACAACCCATTTAACAGTCGTCAACAAGATAGACATCTCTAGACGCGTAACGTTGCCAACTTACCTACCGGTAGTGTAAGAGCGACTCTAACGCTCAGTCGTAACCATTTCCTTCAGGATATTATTAGTTTGATATTCCATATCATTAAATCTGATACGTCATAATGTACCGAGGACAGGCCCGTGATAGAAAGCGCAGGGCGAGTCACGACACGCCGCGGGAAAATCTTACTTCGCAACAAATTGCCATAGATAATTGCATGTAGACGCTGCTCGGGCGAACTGTGACATCATTAACTGGCTTTTGTAATTTTAGAAGCCTTAATCTCAAATATAAGTGGATAATCTTGTGTTTTAATTGTTTATACAATAGGTATTTCCTCGCTCTTTGGGGATAAAATGCTGTGTTTGGTTCTACACGGTCTCGCTCGGTTATCTCTGTTTACCTTATTATGTGTTTTCAAAATGCTCGGAAAGTATTTGGCTGGAAAAAAAATATTATATGTTCAAAAATGTTTTTTTTTTCAATTTCACGCTGTATATTACATACTGCAGAGTGGGCGGAGAGGACATGTCTGGATACTCCGTTTCCGCCGTATTTTCGAGGCATTGCCTTGATACCATAGCGCCACTTGCACCCTGCGCCACGACTGCCTCAAATATATAAATAAAACTATAATATGATGTATCCAGGTAGTTAGCTATTGTATTCTAAGCCTATAAGCGGCATATAATTGAATTGGTTAAATTATTAAGAAACGTGATGATAAGTTAAAACGATTTTATTATTATTAATATTTATTTTATGACATTAAAGCTTATGTAGTAGACACAAAATATGTAAGACATAATACTATAAATGTGAAAGCTTGTTATGACACTTGTTATATTGGATACTCAAGCAGATCGTAAACGCTGAATAAGATATGAACTGGGCGAATAAGTAAGGAATTTTGTCGTATTCAACAAAAAGAGAGGGAGCCTAGAGGTAAGACACTGGCGCAACTCAACGCCGCAACTCAAACGCAAAAAGTTTTATACATACGAGTACTTATTTTATTGATAAAAAGCGAGTGAAACCATTCACTACAAGTATTAAATAATTTATGAAAAGTGATAAAAGTGACTCTATTCAATAAATTACATACATACATACAACAATAGTATGCATGTTCATACTTCCCAAGCTATGGCACCCTTAGAACCAATTTGTTGTTATCAATTTGCCATAAGTGATGGCTTTCTAGAACAAGCGTTATGACACGCTAGTTTACTTTGTACGTATATCACTTTACTTAGATGCAGATAGCCTAGATAGCCACTAGTGTGCTATGTCCTCACTTAAGTGACAGAGTTATGATAAATACAAACTTATTGTGTTGTTTTAGTCTTATATTGTATCTATAAATGTTAAAAACGTATGCTTATCGTATTATAAATGGAATATAGCAGTAGTTACTTCACTTTATATTGATAATATGAATAATCATTTAAAATATTTTTAAATTATAGGTCAGTCGCAGCGCAGGAGCACAAATGTGCAACTGTAAACACGACAGATTGTGAATTCGATGTCCACTCGAGGAAATGAAATATTTATTTTTTTCATTTCTTCGCTCTGGTAACGAGACAAAGTGTGGCGTTTAGTTACGCCACTCAACACGCAATGCCTCCAGAATTTAGTGGACAGTGGGGAACGGAAGCGACTGAGTAAGTATCGAGTGCGACGTTGAGTTTGGCTACTCAATATAAAATGTTTTAAGAGTTTAGATTTCCTCTGCCTACCCTGTTATATATAAAAGCAAAATATAAAGCAGGAAAAAGTATATAAAGCACATAATACAAACTTAGAACAAAAAACAAACACAAATTCAACAAACAACAAACTTATTTTCCTTATAAAGTTTATGTAATAATTGAATCAGTAACTCACAAAAGTGAGTCATCTTTACACCTCAAGGCATTGAAAGTCTTTTGAAAGTATACTCCTCAGACTATTATATTACGTCAACGCAATCATAGCAGTTTTACACATTAACTTTAATAAGATTTTTTTATTTGTATCATTGGTTTGTATCGCGTATAACAAAAAAATAATAATACAAATATAAAAACGAATAATACAAATATAAAAATTAAATGAAAATAAATTAAACTTTAAAAAATTTACAAAATTATCTAAATACTAAATAATAGCTTGGTTATGATGTAGCCGTTTAAGTACTTAGAAACTCTATAGTATTTTTTTTATGTAGCATATTTATCCACACGCCATCGCGGCACAGTGGGAGGGAGCTGAATTATTTTCATTACCTGGTATTGTTAGATGAATTGCGGCGTTGAATTTCGCCACTCAAAAAAAAAGCGGAGCATAAAGTGTCTTAAAATTTAGTTCTCTATTCCTGTCCTAAAAAAATAGCATATTCCTGTATATGGAAGCTATTTATAACTAATAACTATTATCAATACATATATGTAATCTATTCACGTAGCCGGGGGCTATACAGCGGGTCATCCACAATAAACATTAATGCAGCTTGATTTACTGAGCTCAATACGGTTCGGCTTTTTTGCTGGACTGGCTCCAAGTGCATATCAGAATCGTTTTATATTGCCGAAGTTAAAAGGAGTAAAGACAATGTGTCAGTGACATTTTAATTTAAAGGTATTTTTAAAATAAGTAGGAGAAAATGCAGAGCAATTGCATTTTTTCCACTTTTCTTCTAATTTGAAGGTCGTTAAAAGGTTTTGAAGGTTAGTTATAGGTATTTACAAAATATTTCAGTTTAAAAAGATAGATAGATAAATCGATGCCTGTGAATATTTAAAAAAAAACTAATTTTATTGAGAATCGAACTTACAACTACCAAATTCTTTTACACTCTTCCCAATTTTACAAAGGGGCGCCTTTTACATTATCCTAGCCTAATCATAAATGTTCTCTTTTTTTTTCAATTAAAACTTCTTTAGTTAAGCTTGACACTTTTTCTAATAATAAAAAAAGGTATCTAGTAGTTCGATTAAAGCTTTTAAATTACAAGAAATCCCTTCAAACGAAGCTAATAAGACTTATAACTTCTTAACTAACTTGTATTGTCTTACTTTCATTATTACTGTAGATAAGGTTCCCAGACAGAAGCAAATTACTAATAAACTAAGTTTGTCTGCCATTGCCAGACTGCACTCTAATGCTTTTAATACTTAATTAAATTTTATTAGTATAATACAATATGTAAATTTACTTTGCGAAACTAGCTATAAAATATACACGTCAAATTGAGAACATTGAACAGTTTTTTCGTCGGTTAAAAAAAAATTAGGTTATTTTGAATGTGAACTTTAAGTTTATCTCTTAAATTTAATTAAAAACTACAGAAGAATTTATCAAATTTCAGATAACTAACACTCTTGGCGTTTATGTTAATTTCTTTTTTTAACCTTATACTTGGGAGTCTAGTGTTGAGATACTCCGTTCCCATGACCATTCTTCCATCTCCTACTTTCTGCCAAATTCTAGAGGTGTCGTTACCTGAGCGAGGAAATGAAAATATTATATATGTCATATCCTCGAGAGATAATCAAACCCACAACCTCTCGTCACTACAGTCGCACGGCTCGACGTTACGCCGTGACTTACCTCAGCTTCATATACATCATAATTAACATTTTAAAGATAATAATGGAAATAGCTCTGAGTTGACTTTAAAAATATTTATTATATTTTGTCATAAAAAAAAAAATTATAGCTTTACTTATGCAGGAGGCATATAGCAGAGTTGCAGAGTGTTAAGACAATATGTTCCCCGTTTATTCCTCGTATTTTTGACAAAATTTCTATTAGTATCAGTCAAATTTACATTAAAATTTGGTATAGATATTTTTAGGTAATCATTTTTGAACCCTTTTACTTTCAAAAACAAATAAAAATATCGTGTTGATTGTATACATATGTATAATGATAAAGTAATGTATATAATTATAACTTAATTATCTCAGAAATATGATTTTCTAATGCCAATAATCGTGAAAGTTTCATACAAGTTTCTATAAAAAAGGTTGTAATATATCAACACAACATATAATAATTATCCGAGTACATGTTAGAAATAGAGCAAAAACACCACTGGTTGATTTGAACCTGTTATAAAATTATAATTACCTTAAGTAAAGCCTTTATAGCGCAATTCGGAGCCCAACGATAGTTTTGGGTTCCTATAATGTCTAGGGCATATTTTTCAACGAAATCAAATGCCAGAAGACATCGGATGCAAGAAGACATTTAAAAAGAAAGTCGCGAACCGTGAGGAAGTTCTTTATTCTGAAGCCTATAGCTATAGATGACCTGGGTGCTATTGAAAAATATTTTGTGATGTAATTGTAATAGTTTTCTATTAAGGACATAAAATAAATAATAGTAGTAGCCTATCAAGCAAAATGCTATGGTACCTATAAAATTTAGGCCTATTAATAATTATTTGTAGTATATCTAATATATATTTATATATACCTAGTTTTCTTACGGATGATACTCAATTTCAGGTATGTCATTATCATTTTTCTTATAAGTTTGCTTGAGTGATTATCATTAATAAATGTTTGAAAATCCCGGACCCTTTTTATTGAATGAACCATTACCCTAAAATCGCGTCCCTTGCAATTATTATAGAATTTGACAAGTCAGCCATTTAGAGGGGCTCCAGATCTAACCCCTATACTTAACAAGAATGGGAAAAGTTGGAATTTTCAAGTAATTTATGGAGAAAACGATGCAGTATTAAATGATTGGAATAATATGGACAACTGACTTGAGCTTGTTCCCCAAGAATTAGGCAGAAAATAGAAGTATGTTTACATTTCTGCTTGCCTAGAAAGTATATGGATAATTTAATACAGCTATTAATATTGTAATATCCGACATTAGAAAATACTTAGTTTACATATAGCAGTATTTCCTTTACTTGGGGAATAAAGATATAAATTATCTTGTTCTATCTTCTCATCTATACGAGTATGTACGTTCGTCACGTCGAATAGGAAAAAACTCTCTTAATGTATCACTAACACAGGCATCATTCGGATTTCTATTCTTCATTATCATTTATTATATGAAAAAAACTGTGTTTTATATTAATTAGATCTGGTAAATTTACTTTATACAAAATATTTGATATAATTTAAATTCTCCCAAGCGAAGCCAATGCGCTACACTGGCTTCAAATGAAACAAATATTGAAATGCTTTTTTATTTAAGGAAATGTAAATACGTAAATTAGTAAATGTTTTCTGTTCTTTTTTTTTAAGTTTTACGCTGTATACTTTTTACACAGCGGGCTAAGCAGAGGAAACCTGGGAATCTGGTGTTAAGATACTCCGTTCCTATTAAGACACTGTCGTTCCCTGCGTTCTACCGAATTACGCAGACATTAATACCTCGCTTTGCCTCCTTACTAGAGCGAGAAAATGAACATATTAAATAATTCATTTTCTCAAGCGAGAATGGAACCCAAAACCTGTCACGTTTATACTCCACTCCACGCTTGTGCTTCTGCGCCACGACTGGCCTCAAAATATGATATTATTTATTTTTATAATTACAACCTTTTGTCGTACTATACGTGAAAAAATGAACTAAGCGCGCCGTCTTACATAATTGTTTAAATGGAGGGTGTTGGGACTCGAGTTGAGTGACAGCGTTAATTACTGTTCGGAGCTCGGCGAAATGTCGCTCATTTGCTAACTTGCTTCGGAGATGCTTATTAAATTATTTCGTTATTTTCACACGATATTTTTGTTTTTTTTTTATTTATATGTGTAGTTTGGAAACGATATGATTATTTCTTTTTTAAAATAATGCAGGAACATCTTTTTTCTTTAAAATAATATTATCAGCAATATTATAGCAATATGTGACAATACAATTGAGAAATTATAAAAAAATATCATATTTTCCGTAAAAATACCACACTTTAAAGTGTCAAGAAATATATTATAATTAGAAACATAGTAAAATTAAAAATAATTTCTCAATACAATGTCAATAACATCAAAAAAAACTTTTTATTAATCGATAACAAAAAGTTACATATACAGAAAGTAAAAATAAATATATTATGTATAGATATTTTGAAGTAATGCTACCGTAAGAAACCAGTTGTATTTATCTATATAGTACAGTGCAATATTACAAAACACAAGGACAAGTTCTGTAGGTGATAAATTGACATGCAGAATTTGTTTCGTCAATCATTGCTTTCATCTTTTCTGTAATGTTCTTGTATGAAAATATTATTTGATTTATGGTATATCGGTATGAGGCCGTCTTGGCACAGGGGCACAAGCGTGTAACTGTAACGCGACGGTTGTGGTTTCTACTCCCACTCGGGGAATTGAATTATTATTTATTAATGTTTTCACTTTTTCGCTCTGGTATTAAGGCAAAACGCGGTGTTGAGTTCTGCCGGTCAACACATTGCTTCGAAACTATAGGAAAGTGTGGAATGCAGTGCCTTAACTAGGTCCCTTCTGCTTATCCTTTTATACCTATATCCCATATATACAGCGTGAAGCAAAAAATAAATTGAGTTTTATATGTAGCGCAAATTGATTTTGAAAATATTTAATGATATTAATATTTTTTATTTTATTTTACCTATTAAAGCCGAAACCATTTGAAGTAATTGCCACAAATTTTATGTAGATATTGGCTAAATTTAACGTTTTCAAATTACTATGGTAGTAGATAAAGTGCAGGCAATATATTATTATTTGATTATGCTAAGAGCGCCTTGTCTTTTGTGAGTAAAATGTCTATCTAATATAATTATTATTAAAGTAACAATCCTGTTCATATTGAATATAATTATAGTTGTTTCAAGTAAAACACTGTGTTATGAAAAGTGACGTAATTTATTATGGTGCTAGGATTTATATAACAAAATTCATAAACGACAAAACGCGATTCATTGTGAAAACAGACATGCTCGTAGGTCGGTGTTCTTTTATTTTTAAAATATTTTAGTAAAGTAAATATATTTTCTGATTTTTGAAAGAGATGAAGAAAGGACGGAATGCAAGATCAGTGTAAATAGTATGATATTAGAACAAGTGAATGAAGTGGTATACTTGGGAAGTATGTTCAGTAGAGATGGAAGATACGAGATGGATGTGGAAAGACGTATTGCTGCCGGTAACAAGGTTAACGGAGCCTTAGCTGCATTGATGAGACGGCGAAACGTCAGCACAGCTGCGCGTTTGGCCGTACACAATGCAGTTTTGGTACCGACTCTGTTATACGGCAGCGAAACGTGGGTATTACAGAAGAAGAATGAAAGAAAGATGAATGCTGTGGAGATGCGATCTCTTCGTAGGATATGCGGAGTCAGCTTAGCTGATCGAATCCGCAATGAAGAGGTACACAGAATGGCAGGTACTAGCGAGGATGTCACGGTGAGAATGAAGAAGAACGTGCTCAGCTGGTTTGGGCACGTCGAACGAATGAGTGATGAAAGAATGACAAAAAAGATTTATGATGGAAAAGTGAGCGGTAAGAGAGGTAGGGGGAGACCTCGGTTGACCTTCGAAAACACAGTATCAAAGATACTGGAGGAAGGTGACGTAAAAAGGATGAGGACCCCCCGAAGGGCATGTATGAAGAGGTTGATGACAGTGGACGAGGCGAAAGAGGTATGTAGAGACCGTAGCGTTTGGCGCTCCGTTCTCTCTGACTACCCCGCAAGGGATAAAGCGTGAAGCTAAGTTAAGTTAAGTTAAAATAAATATATTTTGTGTAAAAATTCGTTTCATTTCACATAATCTTCCTAAAATAGTTTTATGTTTTTGTATAATATAAGTTTCCCGTTTGCTTATGCGCAGGCAGAGGAAATCTGGTATTGAATTACTCCGTTCCCCACTTTCTGCCTTTTTCATACATTGTGTGGTGGAACTCAACAACGCGCTCTATCTTTACAGAGCGGAAACAATAATGAATAAAATACTCACACTTTTGAATCTTAAATTAATTTAAACCACTCGAAAAACAATAGAAATAATTTACATTTCGTATATATAATACACTGGAGCGTTTCATACAAACTCACACTTTCTACCAGTTCAATACAAAATGTCGTTCTAATGTTTCACGTTTACATAGCTACTGGTTGTTAGGAAAAGTAGTTTGTTTTAAAGATACCTGTTGGGCTACAAAGAAAGTAAATCTGGGCACATTTGCATAGACCAATATTGAACGGTACGTGGTCATTTCGTCGAGTAATAGAATATATTCAGTAAACATAGGAAAAAACAAATTAACTGTAGTTTCAGCTGGTATATATAGTTACTAAATTATTAATTACTTAAATATAAATAATTTGAATTTAATATTGAACTTCTCTAGGTTTCATTAAAGGTGAATTCACGCAACTCTAAAATGTTCGAAGGCTTTATAATTATATATTAAAGAACATTTCGATTTGACTATCATTTTCTTTTTAATTTTGTATTATTAATAATTACACAAATCTTAATGTTGTATGCGCTATATAAATAAAATATACTCATATGTATATATATATATATACAATACAGATAAAACATAAGTACAAAAAAACACTTAATTAAAATCTTAATTAAAAAGTGGATGTGTGCTTTCACTGCTTAAGTTTATTTTTATCTAAGCCATTAATGGTTGTTTTATTGGCAGGAGTATAGTGAAAGTGCATTGGTTTTAGCGCAGGTGCTGCTGGCGGCCAGTACCTAGTAGGTGCTTGGCGGCTGACACTTTTTATGAGCCACTACGTTACACATATAGTTGAGTTGTTTCTTACTTAACTATACATAAAAACTGTTAAGTACTGGAAATAGGAAAACTAAATATTATATAAAGAAAAAAGTTGGCCACCGGAGTGTCTTAACACTAGGTTCCCTCTGTCTACCCTGCTGTGTGCGGGATGCAGCATGAAGCTGATTTATTTTTTTATTAATTTAAATATTATATATATAACGCAACGCCATGGTGTTCAAAGTCAATTTGCTTATAGATACGTGCTATCGTCGCTTGGGTGGTGAAGAGAGCCAAGCCACAACTTTGGTCGAATTGAGTTATGCAATATTCATACAAACTTAAGTTGTGACTTGGCTGTTAACAACCTAAACGGTGGAATATGCTCTATTTCAGTTCAACTAAGATGTATCTTGTCTTTTATTTTGTAGAGCTATATTTTTTATCTAAGCTCTTGCTCACCCTGACTGCATATTAAGTTAATAAATCATCAATCAATATATTAAATCAACATTATCTGTATATTGATAGAAATAACAGAATAAAAATAAATATACTATGAATATTTTCATCTTTATTTCTTCATTTTTTGGTTGTTCGAGCAGAAAATTAATATTGTTGTAAATAGCTGAGTTTTCAGTCAATGTCAAATGAATACAGTTCATAAATTTTTCATACATTTTTTAATATTAAATTTTATCCAAAAATAAAAAAAAAAAACGTTAAAATGTTGTGAAACAGTAGAGTGAAAACGGGATTTAGGGGAAACTCATACTTCAACTCGAAGGGCACATGCATTAGTCTCAGTGTGCGTTTGACGTAAGGGGTGTCCTTACTAACATAACCAATATATCTTGGTACCCGCTTCCTTATATCTGGTTTCGATAGCCCTATACATCATAGTGGGATAATGTATCGCTTGTAAATCTTTTGAACATACTGTTGCTGTTTTGATTTCTATAGTATAGTACTATATTGATAGCAATTGAACTAAAATAATAATTATATGTATAAATTTTAGATTACATTATTATTTGATAAATAAATAATATAATTATTAGCTTTGAGACGTAATATGATAGCGACTTTCATATATCGTACAACATATTTATGCACATCAAAAATAAATAAGTAAAATTTGTAATAATTATTATGAACAATGTTTAATCTAATCTTTAACAAATGAAATAAAGACAAATAAAATTCATAAAAGATTTCAATCAGTGCAATTCCATTTTTTTGTTCTTGTTATCTTGTACCTTCATTAAAAGTTCAATGTTTTTCTTAAAGGAATATTATTTCAAAACTTTGTCGGTTCAGAGTAGAAGCTTATTAAGATCGACAATATTTGCTTACTGCAGCCACTTGAACTTTATTAGACGCTGATCGAACAAGGAGAGCTCATTATATGCTGGTGTCGGGGAAATATTTACCAGACTGTTAGGACGTACGATAGATTATAGTGGATATGACAGGAATCTGTGATAGGATTTATATTCTTGACTTCATATTACTTTTAAATGGAAATGAGAGAGTGTGTAGTAAATAAATCGATGCAAATTAAATCAAAATTAAATCAGCTTCACGCTGTATCCCGCACACAGCAGGGTAGGCAGAGGGAACCTAGTGTTAAGACACTCTGTTCCCCACTTTCTGCCGAATTCTGGAGGTATTGCGTGTTGAGTGGCAGAACACAACACCGCGCTTAGCCTCGACACCAGAGCGAAGATATGGAAATATAAATTTAAGTAAATATTTCATCTTCTGGAGTGGGGATCGAACCCACAACCAGTCGGTTTTACAGCTACACTTCGTGCCGCTGCGCCACGACTGGCCTCAGATCGATGCAAATTGCGTGATTTTTTTTAATGATATGATATTACGTTTTATAGTAAACTAGCAACAGTGTTAAACTATTGATACTGATACTGTAGACAACAGGATTACTCTTGGCGGTATGCAGAAATTTTACATAATTAAAAATTCATAATTTGCCATCGTAGCGCAACGGGACAAATATTGTAAGTTCGACTTATTTTCATTTCCGCGTTAAAATCGGCATACAGTGACATACGTTTTGATGATAAGCGGTGCCTACACTGCTATACGGAAAAAAAGTAAATTTATATATTCATTTTTCAAATTAATATAGAACCTACAACCAGAGCAAAGTGTAAACAACTGCGCCATGATGTTATCAAATCTGAATAAGGAATGGCACCGTATTAGAGAAGAATTTCCGTGATATAAAAATACATCGCGTGAAAATAGATGCGTTGAGTAATTTTTCTTGTTAAGAAGAGATTTATGTTTGTTGGCCCGGAATGGTCTTTGGAATGTCCGCTTGTGTTTTTTTACGCTTATTAACACTGGGCTTCCGACTCATATTAGTTTATAGCTTGTCGCTGAGTGTTATACACTTAAGAATTATATAGTTTTTTATAAAAAAGTACAATATTTATTCTTACTTTTTATTTATTTTTTATACTTATTGCTAACTATACCTATAGTTACTACTAGCGGCCCGCCCACGGCTTCGCCCGCTTAAAATACATGATTATTGATTTAAGCAGAATTGATTGACAACTATAATAAAATAAAATAAATAAATAAATCAGCTTCACGCTGTATCCCGCACACAGCAGGGTAGGCAGAGGGAACCTAGTGTTAAGACACTCCGTTCCCCACTTTCTGCCGAATTCTGGAGGCATTGCGTGTTGAGTGGCAGAACTCAACGCCGCGCTTAACCTCGACATCAGAGCGAAGAAATGGAAATATAAATTTAAGTAAATATTTCATCTCCTCGAGTGGGGATCGAACCCACAACCAGTCGGTTTTGCAGTCACACCTCGTGCCGCTGCGCCACGACTGGCCTCACACCCTATAATAGAATGACAAACAAATATAAAGACAACATACAACAACATATATAATATAAAGACAACTATAATGACTTCTAATATGATTTTTTGTTACTTTAATCTGTAATATTCTATAATGATTTTTTTACGACATTATCGTAACTTCTGTAAGAATTTTTGATTGTTTCGAACTAAAAAATATGACCAATGTCGATATTTGATATTCATAAAATATACATAAAGCTAATTATTTGTTATATATACATATATATATATACACACACACACACACACACATATATATATATATATATATATATATATATATATATATATATATTTGTAACATTACGTTCTTTTTACTTATGTTATGTTTTTTAAAGCTCTGTTAAATGTGCTGATGTCACTTAATAATTGTACTGCTTCAGAAACAGTCTTAAATGTAAAATTATTAATTTGGTTAAGGATTCATAATATTCTTTGTAAAATAACGGTAATGTTTGCATATTAACTCCTGTTTGCATATTATTAGATAAATGAATAATTGGTAAATATGTAGTTATTACACGTAGAAAGGATGTTTTTAGGCATTTTTATATAGATTTATTTCAAACGAACGAACGAACCAAAAAATCTATGTATTTACTTGATATTTCTTTGAAGATCAAATCGTTCTTTATCTCTGTGTTGAATTAATTACAATTTAAACTTTACTGTTACGATTTATGAAGGTAATCTCTACTAACAATTCAATTTTGTTTACTTAAAATAAATAAATCAGCTTCACGCTGTATCCCGCACATAGCAGGGTAGGCAGAGGGAACCTAGTGTTAAGACACTCCGTTCCCCACTTTCTGCCGAATTCTGGAGGCATTGCTTGTTGAGTGGCAGAACTCAACGCCGCGCTTAACCTCGCCACCAGAACGAAGAAATGGAAATATAAATTTAAGTTAATATTTCATCTCCTCGAGTGGGGATCGAACCCACAACCAGTTGGTTTTACAGTCACACTTCTTGCCGCTGCGCCACGACTGGCCTTGTTTACTTTATTGTATAAAATATTGTATAATGGTGCTTCAAAAATATATATTTTTATCAACATTCATATAATCAAGACGTTTCGAATGTCATTCTTTAGCCAGGGTCATACCAGCGCGATTTCTATATAACATTCGCTGGCAAGCTAATGCCTTGAGTTCATTCAAATGACGATAACTTTTTTTTTAATGAACCGATTTTGATGAACCAAACTTTAGAACCGAAATTGAGTTAAAACAAAGCAATTGGTGAAATTTTCAAGTAAATCGGTTCAGTAGTTTCAGAGAAAAATGCGGACAACAATATGTCGACAGACAGACAGACAGACAGACAGACAGACAGACAGACAGACAGACAGACAGACAGACAAGAAATTAAAAAAAAATATTTTTGCTTTCTATTAGTCTTTTTAAGTGTCCCTCTATCCATTTCAGTCAACATTACTAAATGTACAGACAAAATATTTTTACTGTCTTATTATATATAGAGATTGTACGATTGAACGTAGTTTTTGTATATTGTTTAAATTTATTACTATATTAAGATTATCCACACTATACTAAGTAGTTTGAAGATGAAGGTACATGTATGTATGTATGATCCGATAATTTCGTTAACTCCTCATGCTGAGAGACCTTCGTGCTGTACTGGGTAAATAGAGCTCGTTTGTAACTAATTACTATCGATACTACTACTACTACTATCTATTACTATCTTTTACTTCTTGTACTTTTTAATACAAGAATATAAAACGAATTAGACAATTAATCAGCTCAAGTTACCACGCTAATATCATTATCTCTATCTATATGTTTGAGCATATTTTAATGATACTTTAATATTTTTTGTACTTATTATAAAGATATAAAGATAAAAAGTAACTAAATAATCCCATTCCTCCATTTTACGTTTTTATCCCTTTAAAAGTAGCTGCTTAAAAGATTTCAGCGTTGAACTTTAAAATTTATTAGTATTTAGGATATCTAGATAATATATATTTTTTCTACCCAGATTTAAAGTCCAAGTTTAGTCAAACACGTCCGCTATCATTGCGTGACGATGTCATCTAGTCTTGAATTTAATCTTTATGTATAAAAGCTGAAACTAGTAAGGTTATTTAGTTTAAAAAAAAAATAATTATACACGTTTTCTACACTAAGTGCTAAGGAATGTGCCCGGAACTACAAATTATATGAGTCTAAAATCTTTGAAGAATGAGGAGCAAGACACTGAAAGGTTCCACCATTCCGTCACCTAAGCTACAAATACTTGTTAAGTTTCATGATAATACAAAGATTACAAACGACAAAATCCGGTTTCTTAAATTTTATAACAAAATTATGAAGTTTCAAGACAATTTTATAAAACCGTATATAAAAGATAGATATAGATATATGTACTTGTACATAAAGTATATAATATTTATTTACGTTAAAGATAACATTCAAATTACCAATAACTATTGCAGTACACTGCCAAAGGCCGTGAAAGTTATCTAATAAATAATTCATTTCGTGAATATTGCCACCTTTAAACTTTAAATTTGAATGTCACAAGTTTTTGCGTTCTAATATATTTCAAATAAAACATTTGGTAAATATTAGGTGCATATTTTTAATGGTCTTTGTTGTTTTCCTATATCATCTAAAATACAGATAGGTGTTTGTATTTAAGAACGAATACTGTATATTGATTTTTAATTTAACAGTAGGCAAAAGGAACCTAGGGTCAAGACAAACTCTTTTTTTGTCCCTGAAGAAATGCAAGCACTATGCGGCTGCCTGTGAGGATAAGACATTTACTCTGTTTCCCACTTTCTTTCTTATTCTAAAAACGCGATGGTGCCAATGACATTTAACACCGCGCTTTGTTACGTTGCTTAAGCTAAGAAATGAAAATAATTCATTCCCCTTGAAAATCGAATCAAATCGTTTAAACAGATGCATAGAGAGACTAATCTTTACCGACATTCTTAAATATACTTGTAAAATTCATAGCGCTATTTTTTTTAACTGGTTGATTCATCAATCGTGATTGTGGGTTCGATCCCCACTCGAGGAGATGAAATATTTACTTAAATTTATATTTTCATTTCTTCGCTCTGGTTACGGGGCAAAGCGCGGCGTTGAGTTCTGCCACTTAACACAAAATGCCTCCAGAAATCGGCAGAAAGTGGGAAACGGAGTGTCTTAACATTAGGTTTCCTCTGCCTACCCTGCTGTGTGCGGGATACAGCGTGAAGCTGATTTTTTTATATTCGTTATAGGTTGACCATATAATGTAATCATTTTAAGAGTTAAAAGAAAAATAATAAATATGATTTATTCAACCAGGTCATTATAAGCATTTTTACATCAAAGTCAAAGTCAAATTGCATAAAAATTACAGTAGAAATCGCCAAGTTGCATAAACATTACAGTAGTGTCAGTCCTACAAGAAGCTACCACCGGCTCGGAAGGTCATTCTACCAAGAAGAGCCTCATGTCATTTAAATCTACTACTCGAGCCTTAAAATTAAGATCAAAAACCTTTTCCATACAAAGACATTTCCTAGGCAATATATTATAGAGCAATTGAACTGGGCGTCTTCCAATTGTTACTGTGACACATAGCGCCATTGGGGGAATGGATATTTATTTGAAACACTCATTCGATTAAGCGGTGCGCTACAACACAAATGAAATGGTGAAATGAAACAAATTCACATTTCTCTTGTACTTCCAAATTGCTCCTGTGAATGTTGTTAGCTTTTTCAATACTGTTAACAAAGCTACTAACTAGACAAGTTAAATTGTGTCAGTTGGGAGCCCAATTTTTTTATTAAATATACTCTATTTCAGTGCGCAAATGGTTGATGTTGAAAGGACTTTGTTTTTTATATATTTATTACAATTCATAGCTATAATATGATGAATTTAATGAATGCCTGTGATGAATTTAAATAAATGAGGTCAGTGGCGCAGGGGCACGCAGCGTGTAAACGCGACAGGTAGTTGATTCGATTGCAACTCGATGAAATTAAATATTTAATTTGTTATTTCCTCGGTGTAGAGATAAAGCGCGGAATTAAATTTCGCCCCTTAACACTCAATGTGTCTAGAATTAAATGGGAAGTGGGAAGCGGATTGTCTTAACTCTAGACTACCCGTTCGCTCTGCTACATGCGGGATACCGCGTGTAACTGAAAATAAAATTATAAGATCAAACAGCAGGTGCTAATAAAAAATACACCTATATAATATAATAAATATACCTAGTATCTGCCTATTAGATATTTTTATTAACAATTAATTAACATTTTTCTTTTTTAGGATTGGTTATTTAGAACCGCGATATATTACATTAAAGTTATTAAATGGTCATTGAAAAATTACATTTTATCATAGAAATGCTACTTTGACCTAAACTCTGTACCGGACGCTAGTTTTCTCATATCATGTAACATATCTATATTAGTTGATAACAACTGCATTCTACAATCCTTCTATATACTTGGATCGTACGTGTGAGAGTAAAAGTTTTTCTTTTAATAAAATAATAGTGCTATTTCCACGCTGTCGTTTTAAAATATCTTTAAGAAAATAAAGGATGAGTTTCGACTGAGTGCTCTAAGGAAATTGAACTTGCTATCACAAATATATTAAAAAATAATTGAAAAAATAAACGAGTTTCTAAACACTAGACCTGTCCATCTGTCTACACTGATGTATGCTATACAGTGTGAAGCTAAAAAATACCGAATTTTCATAAGTTACAATTTATTTTCCTTAAAGAAACGCAAGCAAGCTTATCATGTGGGTAAATTACATTTTTTAACAACCTTTTATATAAAGCTAACTTAGCTCAAACACTTGTCTGAGTCAGCACCAGAGCTTTGAAACTTATTTTGCTGTTACTCGGACGCGTGTAAGCATTTAAATTTTAATCTCTTTTAGCTTAAAGTGCAGTATAGTTGCCCACATTACTTAGCTAAGGAGATTAACATTTTATTATCTCATGCTGAAATATTTTTGCATCATTTTTATTCAAAAATATTTAATTATAAGTTTCACGCTTTTTGCTTTTTCCCGCATATCAGGGAATGTAGAGGGTACCTAGAGCTTAGAGACCTCGTTACCTAATTATTTGAATTGCGCTTCGTCTACCAGAGAGGGCAAATGAAAATAAATTAAATATAAGGACTCCCTCTAGTGGGTATCGAAGCCGCAACCGCCATGTTTACTGTCGTGCGCTTTTCTACTGCGCCAAAACGGCCTTTAAAATATTAATATTATTCTACATAATAATAATATTATTATAGTCTTCAATCTGTACAAACCTTTAATGCTATAAAATAACAATTACATAAATGTCTCAACTGTTCTTGGTCAGACATATTTAAACATGTTCCAAGTCCATTCATACTCTCATTGATATATTTTCAATAAACTTTCCCTCCTATTTATGGTTTAGTTGCTTTGTAATAATTATGTTTGGTTATAGCTTAGTGTGAGACCGGATACGTATAGATTGTAATGAATAACTTATTACGACTTTAATTGTATTTTTTTTATCAGCTTCACGCTGTATCCCGCACACTGCAGAGTAGGTAAAGGGAATCTAGTGTTAAGACACAACGTTCCTCACTTTCTGCCGAATTCTGGAGATATTGCGTGTTAAGTGGCAGGACTCAACGCCGCGCTTGTCCTCGACACCAGAACGAAGAAGTGGAAATATAAATTTAAGTAAATATTTCATCTCTTCGAGTGGGGATCGAACCCACCTCAAAAATTAATTATTTTCATTTCCTCGCTCTAGTGAAGAATTTCTGGATTGAATTACACAACTCATCTCAATATTAGGGTTTCGGAAAGTAGAAAAAGGAGTGTCTAACACAACCTTTCTCTTTCACGCTGCAATATGCGAGAGACTGTGTGTAGCTAAAAAAATATGCACATGCACTTTAATAATATATTTTATTAAGCATTATTAAATCGATTTAAGCATAAATCGAATCGATTAAAGATAGTTGTGAGATATTTATGTCACAATCTATTCGCAAGGACCTTGCAATTGCATAAGTACTTAATATAATTACAGCTATATATAATAAGAGATTTTCCACATTTATTTTGACATATTTTTAAATTTTTCATAGGTCCATATTGAAATTATAAATTAAATACGATATTTCATTTATTTTGGGTGTTAGTATCAATTCTCATATGAACAGTACGCTATTATAATAACAAAGCAGATATTTATATGCAAAATACGCGTGTATTGTTAGAATTTTCACACGGTGTGAAAGAATATTCCTTTTATTGAACATTCTCATACGCGTCCTTCAAACTGTCGACTTCGTTTATGGGAATGGAGCTTTTTGTGTAAACTGTACGGTTTACATCGCTTGCAAAAAGTGTTTCTTATGAATTATTTCCTGTTAGATAACTGCATATTTGATATGCGTTTTATATGGTGTTGTAGTCATACATATTAAATATATGCGCCGTGTTTTCAAACAAAAATAATATCAATATATTTATTTTACATACTTTCAGCGATATTCTGTGTTACCTGGGAGCTAATTATTCATAATGAATAATGGCTATTTTCCCAACAAGCTATTCATTATATGACATTAAAAGTATGAAGTATGTAAATAAAATATCATTTCTATTATCAATGCTCAAAATTGGTGCAATAAAGTCTGTTCTATGCGACGCAAACAATCATAAATCTCAATCACAATAACCGCGGGTGCTATGGCAGCAGTTACTTAAACAGCCAGTTCATATTACGCGTCTCAGCTTTAATAATCTGTAAAATTATAAAATAATAACTTAGTATACATAGCTTTGTAAATATAGAAAAACTAATATTTTTTTAATTAATTAAAATAGCAAAAAGTCTTTATTTTTTTACATTAAACAATTTCCCAACACAAACATCTATTTAAAAAAAAAACTAATCACAAAAAGTAAACATACAAACATGCCTTCAATAAGTTTCCAACCATTACCGCTAAACAAAAAAATAATTAATCATAGTTTTTATCCATCAGTCTCATAAACACTGGTTAACGTTAATTAGGAATTAATTCGTTTAATTGGCCGTGTAACTCGGAAATGAATAGCCACTGTTATCTTGATCTTGAGACTTTTCACTGAAGAAAAAGACATTGTGCAGGTCATGCATCGCCGCGGTTCCCGTGTGAGCTCCTAGACTAGACGACTTTATATCATTATCGTACAAGTTCTTATAGAAAATTATATAATCATATTAAATGTCTGTCAGTATGGAAGCGTTTAGAATTTCTTTGAATGCTTTTTTTTTAAATGAATTTAGCATATTTTAAGGTATATTGTACAATAAAGTTGGGGATGTTTAATTAATTTGTACTTACTGTATAGTTTTTTTTTGCTTCTCACTTTCCTGTATTCTATTTAAGTGCTGTTTGTTGTCTAACTTATTGAGAGGACCTTCGAGGTCCTAACGACGATGCATATAGTGGTAACGTGATTTCTTTAATTTTATAATTTTTTAAATTGCATAATAGTAATTAGAATAAATTATAAATATTTAGCACATTGAATAATCTCATTTGAAACAAGTACGTGCTTCTAAGATGACTTTACACAAAATAACGCCAAACGCGCCTATAAATGATCTGTGATCTCTGTATGCGAACAAAATTATAAAATTTGCAACTTTGCGCTTCCTCAAAAACCTAACGAAAATTATGCAACTTACTATATTATTATGTATTAGATGTAATATACAATTCACACCTCTTAAGGAAGGTTCTCAAGCGTCATGTCATTAGATGCCTTTAAAAATCGCGCTTATTTTTGTTTTACTTACAACTTATTTTGTAATATTATCTAATTTGTGCTCGTTTTCAATAAAGATATTTCATAATGACGATTATTTATTTATTGATAACGTAAATAAGTCGAGCTTCTACAAGGTACGGTTAGGGGTTTAATAGCTATCCTTTACATAATTTATATATAGTATATACACCACAAGGTGATATATTTATATCAAATAAATTCAAATTAAATCAGCTTCACGTTGTATCCTGCACGCAGCAGGGTAGGCAGAGGGAACCTAGTGTTAAGACACTCCGTTCCCGTTTCTGCCGAATTATGGAGGCATTGCGTGTTGAGTGGCAGAACTCAACTGCCTCGTCACCAGCGAGGAAATGGAAATATAAATTTAAGTAAATATTTCATCTCCTCGAGTGGGGATCGAACCTAGAACCAGTCGGTTTTACAGTCACACTTTGTGCCCCTGCGAGGCCACGACTGGCCTCAATTTATATCAAGAATTTCTTTAAAACCGTTTCGTTTATTTCTAGTAATTCTTAAACTACATTTGCTAATGTGCTAGTATGTTACCTAAAATTGTCATAATATGAGATTATCCAAGTGAATTATGAGGCTGTTTTCGCCTCACAGTTATGTGAATGACCTTTACCTACACGCACAAGAAACTTAAACCTGCCGCATGACATCATACAAAATTGGATGTATCACACGATGACATCAAGTTAGAACATTTATGTTAGAGAGGTGGAGTGTTAGATTTTTAAAATATACAGACAAATTTGATCTTTTTAGTATAGCTGTTAAATAATATTTTTCTATGTATGGTACGAGTTTTAACTTGAAATTTACATGACTTGTTTAAAAAAATTAAACATGTTTGTTTCATTTCTTGTACTTATGATGTCATTTTTGCAACAAGTTGCGTACTTGAGTAAACACTTAGGCAAAAAAAGAATGAAAAAATAGAAGAAATTATTAATATTTATAAGGGCCTATAACGGGGGTAACGTTAATTATTATTGTTAGCATGAAAAATAAATTTCAAATTCTCTAAACTTAATGCGGTGTTGAGTTCCGTTAACTACATCATGTCGAGAATGGATTTCAATATTTAGAAATAATGTTTTTTATGCTATATATTTTGTAGTTTACATTTTATAAAAAACATTATATGATTATTACATTAAATACTTCATGCTATAAAGTATGATACGTTAAATATGCAGTTAAGCCTTGTCCTAATAGCAACATGTTATTTTTACTAATGTAAATGGTGTCAAATACGCTGTATAAAATATAGATGAAAGATTAAATGAAGTATGTTATATGGCTACTGTTTCTGTCGTATTCTCACTATGTGGCTGTGGGTTCGATCCCCATTCGGGGAAGTGATTTATTTAATTTCTCCGTTGGCAATACAAACCGCGGCATTCAAGTTCCACCATTTTGTTCCATTAAATTTTGGATCCAAACAGAAAGTAGAGAATAGAGTGTTTTAACTCCAGTTTTCTATGCTTACTATAATGTATTTATCATTTATAAAATATAATGTTAAATATTAGTATTATAAAGCGAATTACATCTTTTATTTTATATTTAGAAACCCAACATTACTAAAGAAAAAAATATATAATTTTAAATCGTTTAATCTTAATCTATACCTATGTTAATAAAGTCTTACGGCTTAACAAAATCCATTCGTGCCTATTAGCGTTAAACTGTAATGTGATGAAAGTAACGTATTTTTACTCTCTTGTCTTAGAAATATTCCTAATAATTGCTTCACACGCGATTTGGTCTCGTCGATGCATTTCTTGTGACTTGCCACAAAAAGTTCACTATGCATGTTCTGACTGGAAAACACAATATATTTAATAATAAATTGTATTTTTTTTGTATGATTTTATAATATTTATGATATAACTTTAATTAAATTAAATAAAAAGTTTATTTAATTTAATTAGAGGCTCTCCTCTACTTTAATTAAATTAAATAAACTTTTTATTTAATTAAAGTAGAGGTCAGTAGTGGTGTGTCCCACGGGTGTGACTGCAAACGCTACAGGTTGTTATTTGATTCCCACTTCATATATAATTTAATATTTTCATTTTGTTCCCTTTGGTGACGAGATGGAGCGCGGCGTTGAGTTACGCCGCCTAATACGCAATACTTAACACTAGGTATTCAAATTCCCACTGCCTAAGTGTGGGATACAGCGTGAAGCTGGAATATTTTTAAATTAAAGTAGGTTATTAATGACTTCGAACATGAAGATCATACAATACTACGAATATACTCGTGACTTCTCAATATGATAAATCAGAAACATTCTGAACTTCTCACTAAACTACCTACAAGCAAGATGATATAAGGTATTATAATTGAGTTGTTTAACATAAAACGTAATTGCTATTTGAGTGCAAAGCGGAGTGCATATATTACGAAACACGAAATGCCAAACGGTTCCAGGTCAAGGAGAATAGCCAATATCGTATAGATATAGAGAAATTGCGATGCACTTTCTTAATTATATTTTTGTTTTCGAGGCATTGAAGGTACCTTCGAGAATTTATCGAGGCGGAACTCGACGCCGCGATTTAGCCTTCGTGCCAGAGCGAAGAAATAAAATGCTAATAAATAATAATACATTCCCCTGAATGAGGATCGAACCTACGCCTACCGTCGCGTCATAGTCACACCGATCCGTGGTCCCCTGCGCCACGACTGGTCTCAAGAAGAATTTATACTACTTAATAATTAATTTTTGGAAGTCTAATCTTGTTTAGATGTTTCTGTGTGATTGTGTAACAAACATCCGAACACACATACTTTCACATCTAAAGTATTCCGTGACATGAGCTAGCACGCGGGCGGTTCACGCACCGTCGCTTGTACACTCACGTGATATGTCACATTGCTATGCATTATGCTAAATAGTTGTTGTTATGACTTAAGTTAAGACAACTTACATGCTGTATAAGAAATCTTAATCTGTTTACTTTCTTTTAATCTGTGAATAGAATTAAATATGGATTTCTTTTCTCAAAACTTTTCATTTTCCAATATATTAAAGATTTGATTAAATTTATTTTACAAAAATTAAATATATATTTTAATATTGTTACAGAGTTTCCTAGCGGCGAATGCCAAGTGTTGGTGGGCGGGGGCCCTCGCCGCCGCCACGGCTGAGCTTCGCTACGCCGGGTACGTGTCGCCCGGGGTGCTTCTTGTAGCGGGGGCTCCACGCGCCTTAGAGACCGTTCGGGGTGCCTACTCGCGGTCTGTGCTGAAGCCCCCACCTACTTATTTGATATGTGGACTTGGTATGTGTTTATATTAACAATATTTATATATATTATTATATTATAGCCAAATCATAAAACTCTGTTGAGTTTCGCTACTTAATGTGGAAAATTTGTAAAATTCTGCACAAATTGAGAAACAAAGTGTCTCAACACTAAAGTACTTGTACATACTGCTATATACACAAATAACATGAATGTTATAACAATTTTAAAGTAGCCAAATTCTTAACACGGTAATATGTCGACGCATTCGTTAAAACGGACGTCAAGATTTGAAAGCTTCTACCTAAGTACAACCCTACATATTTTCCCCATATATACAAATAAAAAACCTTCTTAAATCCCTTACGCATATGTGATTTTTCAGTAAGAGACGATAGAAAGGGGTTGTAATCTCTGTTTAAATACCTGTCAAAAATTTGAAGAACCTTATTGAGATGAAAAATCAGAAAAAGCTTTAATACGTTTATGTCTTTCCTGAAAATGTAAATTATGAGTTCATTGTAGCATATATGTAAATAAAACATGTATTTATATCACACTAATAAAATTTATGAGTTAAATAACTTTAGTACTTTAACTAAACTGTAGTAGTGCTGTAATAGATACTTTAAATAAATTTAATTTTCTATTTGTATAAGTAAATGGTAAAACATTATTAGTTTTCAAATTAAACGCAAGATATCAGTGTCTGTTTTATTTCTTTGCTCTGGTGTCGAGGCAAAGCGCGGCGTTGAGATCCGCCGCCACTCATAACGCAATGCCTCTGAAATTCGGTGGAAAGTGAGAGTGAATGTTTTAACCCTCTGCCTACCCTGCAACATGCGGGATACAGCGTGAAGCCAAAAAAATCTTATTACAATATTAGTACAAACTTAGTAAGTAAGGTCAAGTAATGTATCCAACATTCTCACGGCCTACAAGGCAGAGCTAAGTGCATCCTACGCGTCGGCCCACGGCCTTGCAAGGACATCCTATTGTAATAACAGCTTTGTTTCAAGCCACGGGACCGGTAAACGTTTTGTATTTAAGCTATATTGTATTGATAACTGGTTTTCATTGATTCTATGTATATTGTATATACATATCTATATATACATACATACATTTGAGGCCAGTCGTGGCGCAGGGCACAAGCGTCTGACTGTAAATGCGACAGGTTGTGGGTTCGACACTCGAGAATATCAAATATTTGATATTGTACTTTCCTCGCTCTGGGAACGGGGTAATCGCAACGTTGAGTTACAGTCAACACACATGCCTCCAGAATTCGGCGGAAGGTGGGCAACGGAAGTATCTTAATAAGAACGGAGTGTCATAACTCTACTTTTCCAGATTTTAATATATATTACACTATTGAAGGAGGTACCAGAAGGTTATATAAACAGCGACTTTGGGTTGCATTACTCTATTAAGTCGATGTTTTTCTTTATTTTCCCCATAAAATGAAGGAGATGCGCAATGTAGCATTCCAAAATGATAAAAGGATATATTCACTACTACAAAAGATTTAAAATCTTTTGTAGTAGTGAATATATCCTAGAGAACATATGAAACTGTAAGATCAACTTTGTAAGAAGGCGTCTCCAACCATTCACTAACTTAATAGTGTCACGTGGTGTTTGTCGCTCAGTGCCTTGAGTCGTATCTGCTAAGTTTTCCAACATTTTTGGCAAAATATCAAATCTATACATCTCAGAACGATAAACAAGTAGGTACCCAAGTTAAGTTAAAAATTTAGTTTAAGTTTCCAACTTAACCTGAATTTAAAGCCGTTATTGCAAATTGAAAACCGTAAATCACTAACAGGAAAGCCAACAACTGCAAACACCTCAAAGCACTTGTTCGACAAACATATTGTTCCGAACTAAGTAAAGAAATATAAAGTTACTTACTCATTAGATACTTTTGCATATATATTTTTCTTACGATTCTCAAAAGAATTTCGAACAAAAATTCTAATAAATAATCAGTAAATCAAATCATTTAATTAAGAATAGAACTGAGTGAGAGAGAAAAATATATAGAAGTATAATAAAAAAAATAGATTTTTTATTTTAATAAATAAAGTTTTAAAAAATATTGATACAAAAAAGTGTTTACATACAAAACTTAATTTATTTATAAAATATATTAAAAAAATATAGAAAACGCATCTTTATAATAAAGTATGGCAACTTTTAACAAACAGTCCTACGGAAATGACTCTTAACCGCAATGTCGCATTGTAGTAGACAAGTTTCCAAATAAATCTTCGTTTAAAGTTCATGACCCTATGACAGGTTCCAACTTCCAGTACTACATTTGCAGTTTGTAAAGCAAACTGGTGCTTATTTTTGATTTCTTTACTTCTACTTACGTTAATAGGGAAGTATATGTATATTTTGACGTAAAAATTATAATAAACTTTTATATAGTAAATAAGGTGTAGGTTATAATTGATATTTTTTTAAGCGCAAGGTCCAAGAACCCTAACCTAAATGAAAAAAAAAAAACTAAACAGGGAACAAAACAATATTTAATTCTTAAAACGTCCATTTTTTTGTTTTTAGCTATAACATAAAAGTATAATTATATTTTTTGGTAATTTCCTCCATATATTGTCAATTCAGCAGGTTTCTACATATTGAGTATAAACGATGTGGAGCGGAACTGCATAGCTTTTTTTAAACTGGTTGTGAATATTTAAATTTACTTTCTTCGATATTTAAGGCCCTTATCGGACCACAATATATATTTATAATTAACATCTCGTATAGAGAGGTAAAAGAAATCGGTTCAACTTTAAATATAATGGAATGGAAAGCAATTCAAATTCCATATTGAAATCCAGCTTTTTTTCGAAATTGGGCCAAGTGCAATTGTTATTTGCTAAGTATTTATATATGTACATAGATGTATATTTTAATAAAATAATTAAACTAATACTTGTTAATGTACATTACATTAAAAAATATTTAATATAAGAATATTGTGCCATATTTAAATATATCTATATAAATTTTAATATGGCACAATAAATGATAATAATGATATAAAACATAACATTTTTTTTTAGCTTACAGACAGAGTAAACAGAGGGAACTTAGTGTCATTGCGTGTTGAGTGGCGAAACTCAACCCCACAAAAATATTTAAATTATTTTTTTTACAAAATGAAAAATCTATTCAACGCACAACTCTCATTATTCAAAACAAATCCCAACATTAAATGAAAAATGCAGTTTGTTATAAACGTTATTAATCTGACTTACGGCTTAGACATATAAATTTTGGTATTATTTATCGCGAAATCTGACACGTGAGTGGGCTTGAATGAAATAGTTATCCTGATATTATAGCTTACTTTACAAACCGACACGTTCTATTCATATTGTTACATCTCAGTTCACAAACACCCACGAACGGTTTATACCATTTAATATTATATCGAAATCAATTTATCTGGCGACAGTTTAGAATGACTAAAAACTTCCATCGCTAACATACAATAGAAGCCTAGCAGGGCTTAGTATTGGCTATATGAAGTCTTCGACTCTATGTTTCTGCTAATAGAGTCGCTGTATAGTATCGTGTATACAGTCGCGTGCGTTTTGAACCTAAATAATTTACATTTCATAATACTGTAACACCTTTCTTCGGTTTCTACTTAAGATTTATGAACGGATTTTCGCTTGGAGCGGCTAAACGGAATTGATGTTGTAGAGTTTTCATGTTGGACCTCGTTCGTTGAACAACGCGAGTGTTTACTTCAATAATACGAGATACTTTATATTGCCCCTGAGCAATCACTTTCAGGTATCTTAACATGTAATTTATTGGAGATTATGCTTTGTACATGGTAAAGTGAATAAATGTGATGGATTACGTCCTTTATTATAGTAACAAACATATGTATGTTTGTGGAAGATTTTTTTTTAAATGTTTATATAAGCGGTTCCTTAGTTTAGTTGAGCATGCCTAATTAATATTGCCTGTTGTGTTAACAATAAAATTTATTTGAAATATAATAGATTTGTTTGATTAAAGTATATCGTTAGAAATAGAGCTATATTACTTTTTATACTCTATAATTGACTCTATATTGCTTAACTTAGTACCATAGATATGAATGACTTAACTTTCAGCTATATCAAAAGGCGTGTTAAGACATTATATATGTCTAAAATTGGAAAAATGAACGAAATAATTTGCTAGATCCTTCCCGTTTACCTTGCAAATAAATTGCAATTCTGCACCCAAAAAATATCATCAATCTAACAAGAAACCGTACATTTGTCAGATTTATTATTATAAACAAGGACGCCTCATGAATAAAATTTCAATTCTGATGCAATCTTAGCGGTGTTGCCAGTATTAGTTTCACAAATGCAAACAAAGTATTATCCTTTAGTCATTGAAATATTCGTGTGAGATATACAACGGAGATAAATGTAATCCATTCTGCTTGCAGATAGCACGTGACATATCGGAAATTGATCGCTATTGTTTTGACTGTCAATATTACAATCCTATATTTTATGGATCTTAAACAACGTAAAATGAAGCTCATACATAAATAGTTTTATAATAATTCGTCATTTATATAATTTTATAATTTTTCAATATTTCCCTGATTTTCTAAAGCTAAACTAGCTTAAGTTTCTACTCTACAAATTTAATATTTATTTTTTGAAAAAAAAAATATCATTTATTATTGGTTCTTTAAATAAAACAAGATAAACGTTAAACGTATGATGTTAAATGCTACAAGTTTGTTATAAAAGTCAGTCTACTTTTGAAACAAAATTTTAATTATACCTTTAATTAAAATATTTGATGAATTTCAATTGACGGATCAATTCTTACAGAATAATTATTTTATATTCTATTGTTTACATTCATCTAATTCAAAGTGGCCAGTCTTAGTGCAGAAGGTACAAGCGAGCGTGACTGTAAATGCGACAGGTTGTGGATTTGATTCTCACTCGAGGAATTTAATTATCTAATATTTTCTTCTCTTCGTTCTTGTATTGAGGCAAACAGTGGTGTGTAATGCTTCCAGTATTCCGCGGAAAGTGAGGACTGAGAGATCGAAAAAAAATACATTCATCAATACGTGAACACAATGTTAGTTCTTGCTAACATATTATGTATATATACGTAATGAAATACGTGATAACTGATTTTACTTAAGTAAGAATTAATTCGCTGTACGTACATATATTTAATACGTTCATATTATTTTGATACCTTAGAGATATCGAGCGTCCCTACAACGGGGCTAATGTTCGAACACTGTTCTCTAACATAAGTACTGCTCTAGAAAATTATAATAAAATAAACGCATTTTCTATATTTGGCTATCAAATGTATTTTAGATATCAACGTGTTTCAGCATTATCTGCCTATATTGTCAGTTACCTAACTGACAGACAGACTGTAGTACAGACTTTCACAAATAGTAAGGAAATTAAATACACTTATTAAATCTATTACAATTTCAAATTATCACCTATTCGAATAAACAAAGTTTATATCTTTATACAAATTTATAAGGTATAAGCCATCTTTTATAAAAGTTCTGTAAATAAATAAAAGTTACTATCGTAAACAAGAAACTTTTCAGAAATTTATTCTAAAAGGATGTTGTATTTATATGATATGTAGACTAACAAATCCGCGTTACACCCAATGGATTGTTAGGTAAGCCCTGAGATTTATATAAACACAAAAACTCCATGACAATATGATATAAGAAATTGTTGCGAGTGGACTGCGTTTCCTGATTCACAGAGGAACAAATAGCAATGCGTTACGTTTGGATCTGAGGAAAAATTTTGTTAAAATATTGTTTCCCAAACCGTATGTATATCTTAGTCATTGCCCGCAATTTTGCATGAGTAGACTTGAATATATAAAATAGAAAATCCCGTAATACCCTCCCGGAATTTCGAGAAATCCTGTTTTAGTGATCCCCTCATCAAACCTACTAATATACCAAATACTTTTTAGGCTTGTACATTCTGTTTGTCACTCACAGTCACTCAGTAACAGAAGCATATTATTAATATATAAAAAAACCAAAAATAAGGCAAATTAATAATTTCGTAATCGAACCATAAATCAAAAAGTAAGAATCGTGCACATCCTGCTTATAACTGGCTCTACCTTTCAAAACCACACTAAATATTCCGCTGTCAATCATAACTTCCTGGCCTCACCGCTGATGGTGACGAGGCTGTACCACTATAAAGTACTTAGATAATTGACACTTTTATTGCAGGTTTATTGGCACAAGAAAATTATACTTATCGCTTTGAACTAATTGGATTACGTAGGTTAATTTGATATATTTCGGTTCGTGATTTGTTTTTCTTATTAAATAATATAAGTTGTACAGCGGATATTATAATTTAGTCGATACTAGGAACAGGATGACAGCATTTCACATAATTGTTAAGTCGGAAATTTTCAAATTTATTTTCAACAAGACCAGTCTCGGATACTCACAAAATGAATTAAAAGTGACGCCCTATTTTGCCACTTTATGGATTGGTTTAAAGGTACCAAAATTGGCTTAATCATATTAAAGGAAATATATTTTTATATCAACTTCACGATGTATCCCACATGTAGCGTGGTAGGCAGAGGGAGCCTAATGTTAAGACACTCCGCTCCCCCACACACCTTCTGCCGAATTTTGGAGGCATTGCGTGTTGACAGACTGATCTCAACACCCCGCTTCGCCTCGACGCCAGAGCGAAGAAATTAAAATATTAATATTTCATATCCTCGAGTGTCGAACTCACAACCTGTCGCGTTTACAGTCACACGCTTGTGCCCACGACTTAAAAAACATATAAAAATAATAAATTAATTAATCATAATCCAAGTCAAGTGAAAACAATAATATTAATTGAGTGTTTACCAAAGAAAGCATGGGAATCACGCCAATAATAAAATACATCCGCGTTAAAGATATCGCGTCAAAGATCGAGATCCAAACAATGACGGAGATCGTTATCAGCTGTCCTGATAAGCTGTGAATAGAAACTGTGGTTATCGTAAACTATCTAATTTAATAAATTCAAAGTTTGCGCATTCGCTTTTTATTGCTCTATTCGTTCGAAATGGAATTATGTAATTTTTGTATTATAACTGCTGAGTACTTACATTGTATTGCCTATAAAAGGTTCGTTTAAGCTTCACGCAGTGGTAGGCGGTAGGCAAAGGGAACCTATAGTTAAGACATTCTGTTACCCACTTTCCGTCCAATTTTCGAGAGATTGCGTGTTGAGTAGCTAAAGAATGCTTAGTCTTGTTACCTGAGCGAAGAAATTAAAAAAAATTTCTCTGACTGGGAATCAAGAGCCCAAATGTCTCGCTTACTAATCTTACTAATTAGACGCTGTCCGCTATATATCACAGTTCTTATACTATATAACTTATATTTATATTTTTGGTCAATAATGCCCTTTTCTTATTATTTGAAGATTAAATTAAAACGTTAACGCTTTTGATGATGTATTTTCACCCAAAATCTCTATATATACCGTCTCATATTTAAAAAGAATACGTAAAAATAAATAGTTACAATAAAATAGCCCGAAAAATGCTTGATCAATCCATTTATTTTAAGTTTTACTATTGAAATAACTGAAAAATTACATTATATTTTAATAATTTTTACTAATTTCAATTTATTTATAACTAGAGAACAAAAACAGCACGGTACATCACTATCACAACAAAAATATAGCAACAGTTAGTAGATCAGTCTCGTTGATGTCAGTATAAGGAGATTACATAAGTAATTCTAGTACTTAAGTGAGCTCCATAGCGAAATTGAAATTCTAAAGTAAACTACGATCATAAGGCGGAATAAATCTCAAAGTAAAGTAAATACATATAAGTTATAGCGAACTCGTTATGTAGAACAGTGCGGCTGGAGTCAGACTGACATCCGTCCTATGAAGGAAGCATAAATCAAGAAAGGATGCCGATGTTCTAGAAATGTGGAGAAGAATTATTGTTCGTCAATAAAGAATTTTTAAATGGGATAGGGTCAATCCTCCCTCCCCTTAGTCACGCAGTCATATATTAATAATGTTTTAATTTATTGTCGTCGATAAATATACAGTTCTATAGTTATAACTATTAAAAGTTAATTAATTAATTAATTAACTATTTAAATAAAAATATAAACATTACTTGCTAGTGTGTTATATAGCGCTCGGTGTCACAGGCGGAAAATTTATTAAATATTATAATATGTCCGTCTGATAGGCGGCCGAGCGCCCGAAAACGCTGACAAAGGAGAGATCGGGTGAACAGCGCCGGTGGGAAAGGAATTTCTTCCGTTCCCACACTTATTATTCCATCGTGGAGTAATTAAGTCGTAGGTTAAGTTAGATTTAGTTAGGTTTAGGTTCAATATTATATAACAATTATATATAAGTTAGATTAATTTAGGTTTAAACAGATTACTGTTCTTCCAACATTGAAGGCAGTAGTCTTAGATATAGTTTAGTTTTAGATAAAATTAATGTACTTTAATTAATAATTTTATTAATATAATTTTAAGATGTAAAAATCGTATTTTCTTAACCCTCCAATTGCAGCCTACGTAACTGGCGCAGTCGGTAGGATAGTCGAAATATAAGTCACTGAATTGCTCAAGGACATCGGCTATCTCGGATCTACATCGTGGTGCAGCGGGAGGCGTATCAAGACATAGATACAAAAGAGGTACGATTTCTTTTTTTTATTAAGTACTTTAGAATTTTTCTGGAATTGCTTTCCTTTTTATCTTTAAGTAAATCCTTTTAGAAGTTTTAAATCAGTACTTTCAATTTTAATTTAATTAGTAGTAATTATTAAGTTAGTTTAAATTAATTATTCCACGTTTCCCATCTATTCCAATCTTACAACTATACTTTACTTTGGTTAAAATTCGGTAACAGAATGAGAGAACATATAACTAAGTATGTTAACGATTGCAATATGGCTATCAGGTTAAATATCATTGAAATTAGCTAGGCACATTTTCAAATTGTACTTCCATGTATTAAACCTAAAATTACATTTATATTTGCTTAACAATAAAGAAATGTATAAATTCTTAA
The DNA here is from genome assembly GCA_021202915.1 of Heliconius himera. Lineage (NCBI taxonomy): Eukaryota > Metazoa > Arthropoda > Insecta > Lepidoptera > Nymphalidae > Heliconius > Heliconius himera. The sequence continues at coordinate 185,652 of JAJHJA010000069.1, forward strand.
TTTTAACTGGAACACTCGCTAAATATGCGCAAGCATATTTTTTTGAGATGTATTAGAAATTAATGTCGTGTGCAGCTTGTTATTGTTCTCTAAAAAAAAATTAAATAATTTTTATTTTAAAAGTAATATCGCCGTTCTCCTATCCTTAGTCCTTTGACCACTATAATTATCTCGTAATAAATTCCAAATTATCCCTTTAAGCAATATCTAGTAAGAATTCTTTGTACATGGAGGCTGAATGCCCGAAGATCATTTCATAAGAAAATTTTTAAAAAATACCTCTGTAAAAATGTATCAATTACGTACATAATTCAAGATAAACCAGACTAAAGAGAGGAAAAAAAACATCAGCAATAGTATTAAACTCTATCAACCTCCGGAAACTTCACTTAATTAATTTAAGATTGGCCCTGCAGATACCAGTTGAATTAAATAAAGTCAACGACAATATAATATATCATACCACGATTCCAATTTACTTAATACTAATTATTGCAAGTGTACTTGGTATTGGAATTGCTTATAAACGATTTCAGCTCCAAATCTAAAAAAATATCACACCACACGAAGCAACGGACACAAATAATGATCACGAAATGGATACTGCAGTTAATTCCCCCATGAAGTTATAGTTGATATCAAGAAAATCTCAGCAACTCTCTCTCCAAGAATAGTTGCTGATCTGCGGAGGGAGATGTTATATAGCGCTCGGTGTCACAGGCGGAAAATTTATTAAATATTATAATATGTCCGTCTGATAGGCGGCCGAGCGCCCGAAAACGCTGACAAAGGAGAGATCGGGTGAACAGCGCCGGTGGGAAAGGAATTTCTTCCGTTCCCACACTTATTATTCCATCGTGGAGTAATTAAGTCGTAGGTTAAGTTAGATTTAGTTAGGTTTAGGTTCAATATTATATAACAATTATATATAAGTTAGATTAATTTAGGTTTAAACAGATTACTGTTCTTCCAACATTGAAGGCAGTAGTCTTAGATATAGTTTAGTTTTAGATAAAATTAATGTACTTTAATTAATAATTTTATTAATATAATTTTAAGATGTAAAAATCGTATTTTCTTAACCCTCCAATTGCAGCCTACGTAACTAGTGCGTAACTTTAAAAAATATATAAAAAAAAGTTTTTCATTTTTAAATCTCATTATATTGTTTATTTCTCGCTATTTACGGATATGGTCAGTTGTTTATTTAACCAAACTGAGAAAACATTTCCTCAATTAAGCTAATATACAAAATTTAAACAAATCCTACCTATTCTAATTGTAAAAAAAAACAATGTTTCTTAATATTTTTACTTATTTAAATAGTTTCTTAACCTAGATTACAAAACAAACCCATGTTAGGCTCAGGGCTAAAACAATACATTTGCAAATTAAACAGCCACGATACGATACTTGCTACGTACTTATTACAGTACGCGCTGCACTAATGGCTGGTATTTGTTGGTACTTGGCCCTGACTGTGATATATGCTGACATCGTGTGGGAATGTTATCAACTGGCTATTTATTGCCGTGAAACAGCCATGTCAATGTAATGAAGTGTAGTGTCATAGACCATTATGTAAATACCGATGATCGAACGGCCTGGTGCCTTGAAAAGTTGCTATAAATCCTTTTGCTATTACTTTTGTGTATTATAATCTCCGATAATCAATCTTTCTGATAGAAATATTATTGTAGACGGTTGTAAAGTAATTGTTTTGTATAGATATTGATAATTTATTTATTTGCAAGCCTGTCTGTGGGTGAGTTGGTTTTATCGCAATCAATCACTTGGACCTACAAACCTGTAGTTCTACCGTCTTTATATAGTTCTACTTGCCTTTTGATGGTAGTAAAAACTCCCATATTTAATTATTTAAATGTATTTAACCTCAGTCTATACCTACTATGTACAGTGGAGGAGATAGACATAACTATATTAAAAACTTTTATCAGAGGATATGCACGTCGGATAAAATTTAACAATTTCCTTTTCAGCTTGGCGCTGTATTCCCTGTAGCAAAGTAGACAGATGGAACCTAGTGTTAAGAGACGTTCTTCACTTATCGCCGAATTTCCTTGCGGGTTGAATGGCGGATCTAGCGACGAAATGAAAATATTAATAAGTAAATTCTTTCCCTCGAGTTGGGATCGAACCAACCATCGTCGCGTTTACAGTCACACGCTTACTCTACTGCGCCGTATATTACTACTGAAATGAAGTAAAATTACACCTAGAGTCGCTCTATGCTCATTACTTTCACTACGACGACCTTCATGGACCTTGCGCGCCTAATCTCGCGCCCCAAATGCGGATGCACTATCATTGATCGCACTTATATAATGCTTTTAACTTTTATTGTAATAAAATTCGCTAATGAATTACGTAACAATTCGATGCACTACTTTTAATTTAGATTAATATATTATATTTTTAAAAATCTCTCAAATGATATACGAAAGATTTAGTAGATTTTTAGGCCAGTCGACGCGCAGTGGCACAAAGTGTGACTGTAAAACCGACTGGTTGTGGGTTCGATCTCCACTCGCGGAGATGAAATATTTTGATTTCTTCGCTCTGGTGTCGAGGTCAAGCGCGGCCTTGATTTGGGCAAAAAGTGGGGAACGGAATGTCTTAACACTAGGTTCCCTCTGCCTACCCTGCAGTGTGGGGGATACAGCGTGAAGCTGATTTTTAATAGGTTTTTATGTGATTCATTGTTAATAATTAGGTCAAACTTTACTTAGACGATTTGCCGAATAAATATAAACTAGAAGAAGTGAGAAAGGATGTTAATAGCTCCCCTCTCATCATTAAGACATCATCATAGCTTCCTATGTAACAGTATCTTTGGTTACGACATACCACTTTCGTTGCATACATCGTTATCAACCTCTTCATACATCGTTCATGCTTTGTAATATTTCAGTACCATCAAAACATATATTGTTATCGTCAACCGAAGTTTTCATATTTTTTCCTAACGCTTATCTAGCGGCGCAGTGTCTGAATAAAACGCTACGATTGTGGGTTTGATTTATACTCGAGGGAATGTACCATTTTGATTGTCCCGTTCTGGTAAGAAGACAAAACCTGGCATAGAATTCCGCCACACAACACACAATACCTCGAAAATTGGTCAGAAAATGAGGAACGATTATCCTAATATTAGGTTCCCTTTGCTTACCCTGCGGGATACAGCTAAAAAAATGAAGGCAAATATTATTAAAAAAATTATAATTGTTTAGTCGCGTCATATTTTGCTATTTATAGAATAATATAATACAATCTCGTTATATATAATACCCGATATTACAGGCACGTAAAACATGAGTCTGGAAATGAATTTGCTGTCGCATTTGAATTGCAAATGTCTGCCGTTTAACTATCGGTATCATCTAGTTATAGTTTTATGATCGTGGTAAAATAAGCTGGGAACGAGGCTGTGTTTGTTCAAAAAAGTTCTTTTAAGTTTTTTTTAAACTTACTGCAGAAAAAGGTGGTGTCGATGTTATGATTTTTTAATTATTTTTATTGTTAAAGGATACAATTGCAATAAACATAAGATGACGCTAAACGTAACTGCTTGGAAATTTACATATGACAAATGTTATTAGCAAAATAATAAGAAACAGATAGGTTCTAAGACGTCGTCCGTACATCCTGTAAATAATAAATTTGACATTAATACCAAAAAATATTCTCCAATTGTGGATAATTCTAATAAAGATTAATATAATTAGACATTTTCTTAAGGATATGGTCGTTCCACACACTGTACAAGTGTGTCGTGACTGCACCTGACCTTCAGTCTTTCATATCGTTTTATGTTAAACAAACCAGAACGCGTATATAAATCCGGATAGGACGAGGTGTGGTGCTTTGTTAAAGGTTAATGTGTATATTAGATTAAGTACTTATGACAAACTAATAAAAAAAATCCCTTCTTTTGATCTGGACCTTTTGCATCCAGAAGTTAATAAAATAGTTGTGATAAGTCACTATTTTATTAACGTTTACTCATATTTCATATTTGGTGACGGTGATTACCGACTTTGTGGTAAAAAAATCGAATTTCTTAACTTCCTAGTATTGTAGGAACAATTAAGTAGATTTGCACAAATTTATTATTTGAATTATAAATATTCAAAACAAACAAATGATAATATTATTTTTCCAATCCGAATTTTTATTTTAATCAATATGAAGCTATAATTTATTTATAAAAATTCCATTAAGACTGCAGAATTACGTCTGTATTAAGGAAAAACTAGGAAATACTTCTCATTTAGAGGTACACAATGTATAGAGTCGGTAAAAAAATCAGCAAATGAAGCGTCGAGATAATTTTTATTAACTTTTTATAATAGTCAATCTAACTAAAACTAATAATAATGGCTGTAACGTTTCCTTAAGTTAAAATTTAATTAATTTTTGATTTAGTTTAATGATGTATCCCTGATGTTGCAGGGTAGCTCCCCATACTCCGCCCAATTTTAGAGACATTGCGTGTTGAACGGCGGTACTTAACGCCGCATTTTGTCTTGTTTCCAGAGCGAGGAAATAAAAATAATTCATTATCCTAAATTAACATACAACTGTCGCGATTACAAAATTATATCATTTCTTTACAGATTATTTCATTTACATAAATATGTGATACAATTCACCTTTTCAAATTAAAAACGGTATAAAGTTTAAATGTAATTTGAACCGTTATTGTCGAATTAAGTAGATAATTTCATTTTTTGAATGGAAGTTCATTTCGATTTCTTATTCACTTTAATATGCACTTTCTTTTTATAATGTTCGATGTTTGAGTAGGTAATAATGAGAATACGTGTTAAACAAATTTCGCAAAGAGTAGCAAAGTATTATTTAATAAATTTAAAATGGATTCTAACCGAGATGCTCCATATTTGTAAACAAGATCTCAATTGAATAAAATTTCAAAGAATATTTTATATTTAAACTACGTTACAATCTCCCGTCGATCGTTTAGTAAATAAATAGTTTGAATTGTATGTATCTACCGTACATACAATGCAAACTATTTGTCTGTACATATTATTATTACATAACCGTAATATACGTAGAGAATACGTACAGAATTCGGCAGAAAGTGGGGAACGGAGTGTCTTAAGACTAGGTTCCCTCTGCCTACCCTGCAGTGTGCGGGATTCAGCATAAAGCTGATTTTTTACTTTAAAAAAAAACAAAAAATGAATTTAAAAAAAAAACAACTACAATAATTCGTATAACCCGTAGCCGTATTACATACTCGTACACTAACATCCGGTTCCTATTTCATAATTCACACGTCATCCGAATTCATACTACCGTAAATTGAACAATCAGTGACAGATACATCAAACACGAGAGGATTGTTCGTAATGTAGCAATTATTGCTTAAACCCACACGACTGTTACTGACGAGGCTCAGAGCTAAGCCAATACTATCTCTCAAATCACCGATGACCTGTTGTCGTTTGTATAGAAAAGTAATCAATCAAATCGATACTTAAAAATAAAACACAAAAATGCTCTATTGTACGTTTATATAAAGTTCATAATAGTAATTAAAATAAGTTTCAATAACCATACACCGGCTGTAGTAAATCCCGATAGGATCTGATCGTGACTTCTGGTCGCAAAGGCATCTTTGATCTTTGGTGCGAGCGTCGATCGTCTACACCGAATTATACGCCACACCGAAGTCATTAGCGGAAATAAAATAAGTAATAAATTGGTTCTTCACAACATCGGGTGATCGGACTTTGAAGGTTATTTTTTAACCATCTCTCGGTGTAGCGTTCTGTAATAAGAATAAGACATTATCATGTACGATAAGTTCGCTTTCTTTCCATTCACGTTCATACTATTTTTTTGTATGAACATAATATAACTAGGGTCTTGTTTTAGAAGTGGAGAGTAAAGTCACTACATTTTTCTTCGATTTAGAGATATAGTTAAAAATGACATAGCACAAATTTGCGTTTGTGTAAATGACAGGGATCACAGCTTCACGATTGTTTCCGCTTTTCATGATTTATATAAAAAAATATGAAATCTAGGTATAACCACTCTACTCTCTACGAGACAGGTAATCAAACTAAACGTAGCGCTCTTTCCTGTCAAAGATAAAAAATATAACTAATTCCCCGAATTGAAAGGAATCGAATCCTCTATTATCACGTTTACAGTTAGACGACGTTTGAAGAAGAAAAGCGAAGCTGTCAATTATTACACCCATACTCAATCAAGTTTCCAATGCGCTACGTTGGAGGCCATATTTATAAAACAAAAATAAATTACTAAAGTGAAAAAAAATATGATGATTCTTATTAATTACTCAATATTACGGTATTAAAAACGTACAGGTGACTAATTCCAAATATCGCTTCGCTTATAATTGCATAAATTAAACTTGATTAGAACCTGTATTAATGTAATTGATAACTTTATCCGGTATCGTTATAATAATTCAAATCGATAATTCGGTTGGGCAAAAGCGACGGTGTGTGACGCGGTTTAGCAATCAAAGGTACTCGTAGACAGTGTGGTATCAAATGTAATGGTAAAATAACAAGTATAGCACTGAGCACAGCGAAAGTGTTCTTAATGAATTGCACCTCGGGCGATACACACATACACCACTGGCTTCCAAACATCAAATTGACGCTCATTTGACACTCTTGTATTTAAATGTCAAGTTCTGTTATTGGAAAAAGAACCTTGTATCTCTAAGAATAAATCAATATTTAGACCAACACGCCTACACCGGAAGTGGTAATAGATCCACGCTAGAGTTCACTATCGTTTGTCGTTAGAGACGCTTGTGCGTACACAAGCGAGTTAGATCTGTTGATTATTTCGTACTGACAAGCAAATTAGCCAATTCTTTTGTCTAGTTCAGACATATCAACCGTGATAGGTGATTGAAAGAGTCCAGATAAGGAACCAGACGTAGTGTTCGATTAAACAGTTCATTTGATCTTATGAACGAATGGGATTGTGCGGCGATATGACCAGGTTGTTACTCAATGTTGGTTAACTGGTGAAACTTTCTTTAATCGACAACACATTGTCGAAAAGATTGTTTTTGTTGACGATTAAAACTTTCACATTAGAAAACACATTTGTTTTTATTGTAATATTTACTAATAATACGTAAAATTATCTAAAGAAAGAATTGAGAAAATTAATTCGTATCATTAAATTTATAATGATGTATGTATGTACGATAAGTAAAGACATATTTCTCAAGAAAGCTCAAGAAAGAAGAATACTTAAGTTTGGGTAAAATATTAAGAGTTGAATGCATTAGCCTGATTTCCCACAATAACCGTAAACAACAAATAGCAAGTACCATAAAAGTATGAAACCGTCACGACGACAGACAGTGCACAACACAGTGTGACCCCGGGCTCACTCGGTAACTACAAACATCTTGCTAAAAGTCTTCCGACGAGAAAGCGCAGTAATTGTGCAAAAATAACTTACTTCCATAATAATAACATTCTTCGGAATTTTTAATTAAATATGCACACGCCTTACATTTTAAGGGGTTTTTTTATTTAATTTAATATACTTTTATACGTATAGTATTGAAATGTAAATATGCTGTGAAAACAATTTTATTGGGTGCACAAATTCTAATTATGCCGTTTAATACATTCAACCAATTAAATGGTGCTTTAGCTAAAATTAACATTACGAGTATATTTTGAACTTTTAATTTTAATTTGAAAGTCTTTAAAGAAGTATTCTTTGCACGATGCACTCCATTCATGTTAAGAAACATAGATTGTGTAGTTGAGTGTTATCATTTCAAAAAAGTAAAAATAATAATATTCTTAAATATCTTACTTTTTGAGTAGTCTATACATTTTTTCAAAATAAACTACCATATACTTAGTTTGTAAGCTTCAGACCTAATACTAATAATCTTATGAATTTTCTTACTAAAAGACTTCTGTCTTTTATAATAGTAGTTTATTTTAGTTATATATTGGATTTATTATTCATTAGAGACCCTCGTCCCCGGAAAGATATTAACAACTGCCTGTAGCAAACTGAATGACTTCATAACTTTATCGGACGTTTTCCTTGTATTACCTAGGCTTTTCCTGTGCTACGACTAAGAAATATTTATAATATATATAGTATTTATAATATATACTTATGTATAGTGAATTATACTTCTAGTAGATGTAAATCGAGTCAATTTATTCGAGCGTTTTCAGTCATCGAGTTATTTTCAGCAGTCAATAATTGAAATGAGAATCGATACTAACATGATAGAATATATGCAATCAACGTGTATGTATATGTATTGTACGCGCAAATATGATTACTATTATTTTATTTTGATGCACTTTGTTATTTGAGGCCGGTCGTGGTGCAGCGGCTCAAAGTGTGATGACTGTAAAACCGACTGGTTGTGGGTTCGATCCTCACTCGAGGTGATGAAATATTTACTTAAATTTATATTTCCATTTCTTCGCTCTGGTGTCGATTCAAAGCGCGGTGTTGAGTTCTGCCACTTAACACGCAATGCATCCAGAATTCGGCAGAAGGTGGGGAATGGAGTGTCTTTCATTAGGTTCCCTCTGCCTACCCTGCTATGCGCGGGATACAGCGTGAAGCTGATTTGATTTGATTTTTTATGTACTTTATACGAATGTTATTAATATCTCAAATATGGAACTTATAGAAGGTTTGTTTTTCCGTTTACTCCACTACTTAAATTACTGAATAGAAATTTTTCTTAAGCTTATTTTATTGACATTTGCATATTAATTGACAGTAATTTATTCAATTGTACTTCAAGTTATTAAAGGATGAAAAGGTTTTGACTTTTGATTTTTAATTCTACCTTCACTATCAATAAGGTAAACCGACTCAAATGCAAACGTATCATTAGAACAGAACAGTAGTTGACGAACATCGAATTGATTTTGATCGTTATCGATCTGACGTAGAGACAGTCGTAATCGATATTTACGAAAGTGAATGTGAAATTCGCTATACTAAAGAAAGCAAAGGTTAACCATTACTTAGACTGTAAAGATGCACGTGAGCTTCAACCTGCTGTTAAAAAGCTTGAAATGTCTTAAGATTCAACATACTTGCAAAGAGAACTAGTAGCCAAATACTATTTATTTCCTTTAGAAATGGAAAATAATGAAAGCCAATATTAAGTTTTTCTGCGAAATGTTATATTTTAAACGTATATATTAAGATATATTTTATGAGTAGTAGTACAGTAGTTGGTAGTTATGAACGGGTTTCTCGAGGTTGACATCCGGACACCGTTAGCTCTGTATCATTGACCCGCGCCTTTCTTTGTCTGGTCACATACGTAGCACAATTAACAGTTAACAATCGTATCTAATTTTGTATCTTTTGTATAAAATCGCTCTCATACTTTCTCTCGAGTTTCTTATGAAATTAAGTTTGTTACTGTTTCCTGATTTTAAACAAAAGTTAATTGAAATTTTGGTTATACTTTCAATTGTATGTAATTGTATTATTAATATTGCAATTTAATTAACTTAAATTATTTGTTTTGTTTCATAAAATTTTAATGTACACTTAAATTATATTTATATGAGATAGCTTGGATCCCATCAATAAATGAACATAAGCTACAAAAAGTACTTTCTCCACTTTCCGCCCAATCTCGATATCTATATTTGAATTTAAAAGCACCTTATTGGTTTATATGACTATTATTGGCTCGAAGAACTCGCACAAATCGCTACGAAAACATCTCACAATTACCTAAATCAAAACAAAAATATTATTCTGCATATTAAATTTAAAAATTAGCTTTACTTCTATTTGCTACGATTTCTTCAATATGGGAACTAACAATATCTAAAAGACACCTGTCACTCCTTTGTTGCTTATTGTCTTATTTAGGTCGGCCACAGTTCAGCGAGCACACCTAGAACCAGCCAGCGTGGCCTTGTATTGTGTTACAACCGCAAAAGATATCGTGAACACGCTCTTACCTACTCCTCAATCGACGCGAGACATATAAGATATGGGTCGACGGGGTCAAGGCTTACATTACAACTTCATTCATGATTTCGGAATAAACATTCGATATATATTACCATACATTTTAAATGTGTTGAATGGCTATTGGTTAATTTTAATAGTTGTAGGTTGTAATCCACTACATTATTTGTGATATAAACATATATCCATTGTATAGGAGATGCTAAGATAAGTGTTTATTTAGATTCTACATCGCGCACATAGCGGGGTAAGCAGGGGGAACATTTAAGACTCTCTGTTCCCATTCAGTCACTTTCATTACCCATTAGCCGCCGAATTCTTGAAACGTTGCGTGTTGAGTGGCGGAACTCGACGCTGTACTTTACTTTGTTACCGATGCGAGGAAATGAATTTATTAAATATTTAATGCCTCTGAGTGGGAATCGAACACACAACCATCGCGTTTACTGTCGCCCGCCTAAAAGAATTGAACTGCTGAAGGAATTAATTATATGTATTTCCTCACTCTGACAGAAAAACATGGCGTTGAGTTCCGCCATTTAACATGCAACGTCTTAAAAATTAAGCCAAAGCAATCATATATTTTATATTCAAAATTAATAATTAAGTATAGCTGTCGTCTCTTCACTCCAATTTCTAAATGTATACATACCTGTATTGTAACTTTTACTTTGATCTAATATTATTTCCTTAACCGGCTGTTTGACGATAACTTAAAACTTGTAATTAACTAAAAACTGTGAGATGTAAACCTTGGCATTGACTTTCATCAACCTGGTTCCCAAACAACCAGTTGGATTCTAATTATTTGTTTATAATTTGCTTTTTAGTATCACTTTTTCCGGTTGCTATTAATTATGTATATTACATAATCATTATTAATGATAATTATAACGTGTTGGACAAACTTAGCATATTATGTTAATATTAGTGATTTTCAAAACTTGAAATTATATAATTAAAACTTTTATAAAACAGTGAAAATTAAAAGTTAATTTATTTTATCAATATTAAATGAATACGTATTACTTATACTATTAATTTTAAATACATTGGACAGTATAAATTAATTTTCACAGATAATTTTATACACAATAGGTATATAAAAGATAAATTGAAGAAAATTTTACATTCAAAGACAAACACAAAACGAATCAATTTAGGTTTTTAGGTTGAGGATTTCAGAATTGCAAAATCATCGCCGTTACGTGCTAAAAGTGCAAAACCCACTGATACTTGCCATTTAAAGATTAAGCTAATATTGTATTTAAAATATCGTATCTTATACCTTCCTCTTCCTAAAAATCTACTAATGTGACACCTACACATACTTACATGATTACATTAGCTAACCAACTTTTGACACTTTCAAAACGTTAGTTTATAAGTAAAATAGCTCGAAATCATTAAACTTAACCCACCCACAAAGACAAAGGAATAATTTTCACACAAAAATAATCGTAAACTTATTTTTAATTGTTTTCGTGAAAGTTGAAACACAAAACAATAATTCACAAGGCAAGTAAATAAAACTGTAAAAAAGCTACCATTAAAAAATAATTACGAAAAACTGATTTCTTTCTGAAACTTCGTTGATATTCCAATTAATTTGTAATTATTATTTTCTATATATCATATCCTAATGAATAATACTAGAAAACCAGTTGACACGTACAACAAGCGTTGTCACAGCTACCTGTGAGTCACTCTTTACAAAATGTATATTATTATCAATCAAAGGTAATGTGTATTACTCGTACATTTATTTTGTTACAATTATTTTAAAAAAATATCTATATAAGCTACCAAATTTTATCCTCCGTCCGCACATTTTCCTTTTTTTGCTTCTCTTATTAATATATAGACAAAAGAGTCTTCGAATCACGTGATAGATAGTATTGGTGGTACATAGAAAGTGAGAGCAATAAAAAATAGGAAGAAGTTTCTATTAGGGTAAAAGAAATGATAACGAATACAGCTAACAATAGAATCGACCATCTCGCTCCAGTTCCCAGTGGAAATTTTCTAATCCCAAAACATAATGAGTGTATCATATTCACACACTCGAGTAAACGCTTGGTAGTAATTATATTTTTTGCACTAAAGTTGTAATTATAGTTTATGTTAAAGCAACATAATAATTAAAATTGTTCTTTTCCAATGTTTTTTTGCTTAGTGACATTAGGATGCAGGTTCGATTACCGTTCAGGGTAGTGAGTTCTTCTGAAGTAGGGAAGTGGGTGAGTGAGTGTCTTAACACTAGATTCTCTCTTCTCTGTATAATGTGAAACTATAAAAAACGAAAACAAAAATCTTACATAGAACTAAGTACTATGAACGAGTAATGGTCCGCAAAGTAGTCTATCCATCAACTGAACCAAGATAAATAATAACGTTTAACTTGACACGCGGAAAGAAACGTATTAGCTTAATGTGTATTAACTCATACAGGAAACAAATAGAGATTTTGATTGCTCGATTACTAAATTTACTTTCTACTTGTCGTATTGATCAAGAATAGTATATCAAACGGTGATGCCAAACCAGAATATATAGTTTTAAAAAATTATTCCGTAACAATATTTACAAGTTGTAAATAAGTAACTGTAACAATAATATAAAGAAACCGTCAATCTGTGTCCGTTTGATATTGAATGAATGACCATTTCTGTATGAAATGGAGGGATCTGATTTCATAGTCCGATGCTTTCGCCAGATAGATATTCTTTGCAGTATACACAAACGTGGCAGAAAAGTGCGAGCGTTGACCTTGTTGATAGAAGAAACGAAAGTAATACCATTGTACGTAGTTTTCGCGACCCGGGGTCAAAGATCTGTCGCCGGCCATCCGTAAGGTCTCCTCACGTTGGCTCACGACGTGGCATCACGATATAATTTCACGAGACGCGCCTCACGGCATCTCGAACGAACCACCGTGAATAATTTTGGAATTGGCAGCAAAGGTTATCGAGATTCAAGGCTGCCGCATCTGGTACATGGCTGTGTATATTAAGTAACTGATATTGCTCTTGTTTTGACTTGTAATTTCACTTTGGAACACTTAGATATAACATAATATTCTAGTTTTATAAGGTTACTAATAATGAAGTCATGCACACAATATTTATCTCTTAATTATTCTTTTGTCAGCCAGCTCAATGAACGCAGCAAAACTGGAAATTCTTCAAGCGTTTAAACGCGTAAAGTAGAACACACCCACGGCTGCAATTAACTACTATATTGGTATCTAAAAGTAAAAGTCACCCGCGAACTTCCGTGCATTAAAAGATTCTTAAGTAAAAAGTTGATAACACAACCTTTTTTTTATTTATAGTATCGTTATTACTTGGAGTAATTGATTTATTTCTCACTCGTCACTTTTTGTTGTATCCGTTGTTAAGATTAAAAATATCACGTTTAAAATGGTAAAACAAAACTACTTTTTGTTAAGCTTATTTTTTAGGATAATTCTGTTCAATTATTTATCTATTTACATAAATAACTGATTTCATATATTTATCTACATCTTCTCATATTTTATCTATCCATCGTGGACCAATAGGGGAGCATCTCACCGTAAACACAACTGAATAGGGTCCGTCTCTTACTCCAATAATATTTAAAGTAGGTATTTTTGTTCCCCACTCTTATAGACAAAGCATTAATTTCCGCCACTAAAAGGGAAATGTCTCAAAAATTGGAAGGCGTGGAGAACGGACACCGTGTTCTTTTCCTGATCTTTTTTTTCTGCTACGTACGGGGAAAAGCGAGAAGTAATATATTAAAATTTGTTATCTGATCAATCAGACATCATTAAATGACTACTTAACAAGTTTTTAATGATACAGATTTATCTGGCTGTGATTATTCAAACAATGCTTCATAGTAAAACTCATGACTAAGTAAATATTGAAATTAATCTCATCCTGTTATTACGTTGCTTTAAGAAGATTGCGTGCAATTATACTAGGGACTGAACGTTCGTGTTATTTTGTCATACTTTATTTGCTGTTACTATTTTTTTATTTTTATATTAATTGACCCAAATAATATGTAGTAAGTAAGCTCTCTGCTCTCTGGACCTAGTGGCATATTATTTATTAAGGTTTGATGGTTAAATTTAACTAGAACTGATAAAAAGTAAACATTTTAATTAAGTACCAGCTTAGGGTACACAGAAATGCCGAGTACGTAGGACACATGAGATAAAGTCACAACAGGTATTATTCGTTGTTTGACTATAACTATTTTACATCTCTTATGATTTTCGCTCACGTAACGCCACATATCTAGTCTAGATCGAAGAAGAATATTTATTTGGAAAATATATCATATAGTTAGTTTTATTTGGATTTGAATTGTGTGACAACCTTTAAAGGGTCAAGTCTGTTCTAAATTTGTCTCTCTATAAAGCAAACTGGTAAAATGAATATTCCTTTGATAATAATTAATCATCTACTCAATTATTCACCTATTCTACATGCGATTGATTTGCATTTAAAACAAAGTTCAACAATATTAAACCGTTACATAAACTGACCTCCGGTTTCACCTCAAACAATTCGCAATTAGAGAAAGGTCACTCCGCTTAATGAGATGAGAATCAATTTCTATACCTGCGGCGACAATGTTAACACTTTCCGTTGATGTTTCACGTTAACACTTACCTAAATACTTTCCGTTGCTGTTTTTAAGTAAATACCGATTACCGTTGGAATTATAGCGCCCGTAGGCAAGATTGTATATCTATGGTAAACACGAGGAACCAACGAGGAAACTTGTTGTTACGTTATGCTTGATGTAAATGTTTCAAATTGTATCAATAGCTTTTTAGTACAAAGTGTGAAATAAATGTTGCGCAGAATCCTTGTTAATTTACTTTTATACTTTATTTTATGTGTATTGTGTAATAAGATGAAATATGTATTTTTATTTATATACATAACAAAAATCAGATATCATACTCATTATAACGGAAGATTTGAGTAGTGTCTGGTCATATAATATCAGTATCTGTCCTCGTTTATTGTGGGTTCGATTTCCAGATAGAAAACACTTATATTCAAAGTATTCTCCTTTTCTGGTCTTGATTAACAAGTGCCTCAGGGTCGTGAAAAATATTAAAATTAAAATTATATATTAAAATAAAAATCAGCTTCACGCTGTATCACACAGCAGGGTAGGCAGAGGGAACCTAGTGTTAAGACACTGCGTTCCCCACTTTCTGCCGAATTCTGGAGGCATTACGTGTTGAGTGGCAGAACTCAACGCCGCGCTTAACCTCGACACCAGAGCGAAGAAATGGAAATATAAAATTAAGTAAATATTTCATCTCCTCGAGTGGGGATCGAACCCACAACCAGTCGGTTTTACAGTTACACCTCGTGCCGCTGCGCCACGACCGGCCTCAAATTATATATTGACCTTCATATTTTTCCTATCACGTAAAGCGTATCATACTTACCTATAAGCTGTCATACAGACTACGTAACACAACTTTTATTAAAAATGTATAAAATAACTATTTTAATTAGTAAAAAAATGTTAGACAAATGAACCAAAATAATATAGAAGTGGAATTTCCATGTGAAGAAGGTAGTTTTTGAGACGCGAGTGTAGATGCTCTGTAGTAGTTTTCTTCAGATTTTCACTCGCCTAAAAGTGTTGCTTGAAATTGTCTCAAGGATGTGCTGGAAATTTGTTTGTAGTACATTTGAAAATTTAGGTTTGTTTTTTTTTATTCTTTTTTAAAAATTTTAACCAAACTAACGACTTCACACTTACTTGACTTTTGTTTCGTGGTTGTATTTGGGACATGCCTAACTAGTGACATACGAGTATCTTTGATTCTTTGATATAGCAACGATATTTAGAAAGAGTCAAATTTGTTGAGAATTTGTATTTAATTATTAAATTTAAATAATTTAATAATAAATATTAAATATGACTTATGACTTATTTCGTAGACAGGCATCTTTAATATAGACTCAAAATATATTTTTTTTTATAGAAAAAAGTGGTTAATGTAAAATTATATACTGTAGAATAATAATGTGATCAATTATTACACGCAAATAACGCAATATATTAAATTTTAATATAAATATAAATTTAAATATAAATTTTTATATATACCTACATATTATATAGTTTGCGATAAAAAGCTTTGTTTTCTTAGTTGCAGGAAACGCTAGTGGGGTAATGATGATGACCGATGTAATGTTTATAGCCGTATCGTATGAGGAAAGGCAGAAAATGAAGTCACTTATAACTCACCTGCGTTTGTTTCCTCCATAGCGTAGTAAATCTTAATTGGCTCGACTTATAAATACGTATGTGAAGTAATAACTAGATTATTAGAAGTTGAATACTTAAACTTTGGTAAACTTTATATATCTATTTGACGCTATTAGATATATTATAGAATTGAAAAAAGGACATTATTATTGTTGGTGAATGAATTTAATGCTATTTTCTAATTTTCTCTCCTGCATAAAGCAGAGGAGGCGGAGAGAACCTATTGTTAAGACACTCCGTTCCCCCTATTCCGTCCAGCGTTCGACATTTTACGTATTGAGAGCTGAAACACAACACCACGCTTTGTCTACCAGAACAGGGACATGAAAATAATCAATTCCTCCCATTGGGAATCGAACTCAAAACCATCGCAGACACATTCCGTCCCTATCCTACCGGGCCACGATTTAGTCAATTTTAGTTAATTATTAATATATCCATTGAAACATTAAACAACACCAAAACTGCGTCTGATGTTCATTTATAATTATATAAAGAACAGAGGCGTCAAACGGCGCTTCACTATAATGCTATGCGCTAATGATTTACACGACAGCTTAATGATATATGCGAATTTGAACCCACGATACCTTTTGTTTGTAAATTATTTATTGAGGTGATAATTGTTTTTGTTATATGTATGTATGTTAATAATAATAATAATAAATTTAAATTCCTATTTGAAGAATATGTTGCAAGTATAGAAATTGATGTTTAACTTATGAATTTTTGTACCTTATTCACGTTTTATAAGAAAAGTATAAAAGAAAAATTCTAAGAGTTAATACTTTTTATAACAAAGAGGAGATGTAATGCTAGAAGTACCCGCAAACTGGGAAGTACTTTTAGCATATCATCTAGCCATATAGACCTTCTTATTTTAAATCCGCCATAAACCTTATACTAAATAGTTAATACTACAGCTTAATATATAAAATAAATAAAATATTTTTCTGCATCGTATAAAGCATAAGAAACTTACTTTAAAAGAAAAACAAACTTTCATATTTACTCTAAAAATCAGGGCACCTTTGTACCAGCGCACTAAAAGCTTTTACTTTGTTGACGGCATGTCATTGTTTCAATTTGTTATTTCTTATTTTGAAGCCAGTACCTCCTGGCCTATTAATTAACAAGAAATATAATGCACTATACAGCACATAATATCGTCTAGACTAAATACAGGTTTCTCTCTTAAAAAACTTTTCGAATTTAAAATTAAAATGTGTAAAAGCAACGTAGACGATACTACTAGAATATTAATTTATAGCAATGATTTTGTATGGTACTAACTTTTGTATGGGTAAATCAGCTTCATATAGGCAGTGTATTTAAAACATGCGTAAACTTTCATAAGTAAAATCTTATATTGCTGACTTATTTTACGGCTGAGGTGAGGCCAGTCGTGGCGCAGGGGCACAAGGTGTGACTGTAAAACCAACTAGTTGTGGGTTCGATCTCCACTCGAGGAAATGAAATATTTATTTAAATTTAAATTTCCATTTCTTCGCTCTGGTGTCGAGGACAAGCGCGGCGTTGAGTTCTGCCACTCAACACGCAATGCCTCCAGAATTTGGCAAAAAGTGGGAAACGGAGTGTCTTAACACACTAGGTTCCCTCTGCCTACCCTGCAGTGTGCGTGATACAGCGTGAAGCTGATTTATTTTTATTTTATGGCTCAGTGGAATAGAGTCGGAGTGTAAACGATATGGTTATGGGTTCGATTACCATTCGGTTAAATATAATATAATAACATTTCCACGCTCTGTTAAAATACAGTTTGGTGTTGAGTTTTGCCACTCTCAAGAAATTGTCTTGACACTTGGTTCTCTCCGCCTTTCACGCTTTTTTCGAAATACTGAAAAAAAATACAAATAATATATTAAAAAGTTATGTAAAATTTAATCAAATTCAAAAAAATATATAATTTTTAAACGCCAAAATTGTAAAATAAACTTAGCCCTTTAAATGAAAGGTTTGAATTAAAGTTGTAAACGACCTATCGCGTGCACGTCAGACGTCAGTTACTAAATAGATTACCTCGAAATCCTTGCAGTTGAAGAAAAAAGGATGAAGATAGGGTGAAAATGCAAATTCAAAAAAAAATAAAAAAAGTTATCAAAATCATTGTGAAACGTTTTAACAATAATTTTTAGTTGAGGTATTTTTTAAGACAGAGCCCGGGCTATAACGAAATAATTTCCCCAGGTTATTGTAAATGGAATTATATTTAAAAATATATTGAGGCCTGATTGAAATATATTGGTGTGCCTGTAAACACGAGAGTTCATGGGTTCGATCGAGGAAAAGAAATATTAAATTTTGGCATGCCTCCGCTCTGGTGTAGAATCTGTGGTGTTGAGTTGTGAGGAGTGAGGAGACTAGAACTCAGTACGCAATACCTTCAGATCAGATCTCGGCGGAAATGGGCCTCCCTCTACCTACCTAGCTACATGCGAGATACTGCGTGAAACTGAAAAAAGTATATATATAAATAAATTACACCTACCCAGGTAATTAAACATTTAAATACCTTATTTCATTATAAACAGAACTTTCATAAGTTTTACCTTTATATAAATACGATAAGTACTTACTAATCTTAAGTACACATTTTATAATTCTTATTTGCCTTTCTGATGATATGATACGTAATCAAAATAAATTGAATTTTAAATAATAAGTGAAACTCGCTTAATTCAATTAACAATATATCGTAATCAGTACTAACAATCATTTAAACTGCCGTTCAAGTTACAGCCAGGTAATATTGATTAACATTTGTTGTGGGCGCGTCATCGATTTTATAAATTTAATCGATAAAATGACCCGACTGCTGGACCTTGGCTTGAATATCGATTTTGGTCTGTAATCGATTTGTAACATTTTAATCTACAGTGCTTCTGGACTGAAAGAACACTGTATTTTAAAGTATTTAACTTTAAATGTTTACGGTTATCGATTATAATAAAAATTTAAAGTACATTATTTGAATATGACATTTTAGTTTTATCATGACTTATAATGATGGCTTCTTCTGCTAATTACTTTTTAATGTTATGTAGTTTATTTTAAGATTGGCGTTAAGTTAATAGAGAGAGTTGTCGTAACGCGAATAAACGCGATGGTTGGAGGTTTGAAAACTGGGAAGGTTGTGTCATAATACTACTAGCGAAGAAACGGAAAAGCGTGAAGCTAAAAAAGAATTGAGGCCAGTCGTGGCGCAGCGGCACGAGGTGTGACTGTAAAACCGACTGGTTGTGAGTTCGATTCCCACTCCAGGAGATGAAATATTAACTTAAATTTATATTTCCATTTCTTCGCTCTGGTGTCGAGGTTAAGCGCGGCGTTGAGTTCTGCCACTCAACACGCAATGTCTCCAGAATTCAGCAGAAAATGGGGAATGGAGTGTCTTAACACTACGTTCCCTCTGTCTACACTGCTGTGTGCGAGATACAGCGTGAAGCTGATTTTTTTTTAAAAAAGAATTAACAAAGTTTACTAAGTAAGCTGCTTTACGTAAGTTAACTAGCGGATAACGGCAAGGCCAGGCCAGTTTCATTCTGTTCACCACGTAATATGCAGTACGTAGTAAGCTCAAATGCTCAAAGCTAAAAAAAATAAGGTAGTAGTTAATTTTTCAAAGCTAAAAAACGCAATCTTGTATAATGTTGTAAATTTATTTAAGAACATCGATGACACAACTTGTGCTACAGCGCTACGTAAAAGCGCATTAACAAAAAACTTATTAGGTTTATTTTTTAGTTACGAGTACGATCGTAAAATAGTATTTACGATCTGGAGTGGACTCCCACGACGTTCATTACGAGATTGTAAACACACTGTATTTATCTTGGTAATAGAACACTTTTAGTTACTTGGATTAGCTACACAAGTTTTTAGTTTTTAGTTTATTTTTGGCCATAATACTCTTTTCGGATATTTCATAATTGTGAAATAGGTACCCCAAGGACCTCCAAGACCTTCGGTCAACTTAATTATTAGTAGTTGTTAGGTTAGTATAAGTAAAGGCCGTCGCGGCGCATCAGCACAGCGACCGACGGTAGTGAATTTGATTTCCACTCGTGGAAATAAATTATTTTGATCTCTACGCTTGGGTAACAAGAATCTAGCGGCGGTGCTTTCCGCCACTTAACACGCAATCAGCGTTGCAAGATTTTGTCTAGGAGTAAACCGGGACCATTTGTCTTTGGAATTGTTAGTAACTTATTAAAAAAATAAGTTATTAAAAAAGAATTATCTAAGTGGGGAGTGTCTTAACACTAGGTTCCCCTCTGCCTACCCTGCTGTGTGCGGGATACAGCGTGAAGCTTATAAAAAAAAAAAAATATATTATCTAAGTAAGTGGAAAATTCACGAAAAGCGGGACCATATTCGACTAAATGCGGAATACAACGTGAAGCTAAAAAGTTGTAGGCATAAATAAAATATTACTATATTTCAAATTTTCAAAGGATAATTCGAAACGGCGTTTGTGTAAGTTAGCCAACCTTCAGCAGTCCCACACACATAATGTCCATAAATGAATATCCAAAGTCGATCGGCACCTTTACGCCCACACTACTGTTAAGTTTTATTAAACTATCGCAAATTATTTATTGTATATTAGCAATATATGACAAAGTATGACATACTGAAGGTAAAATTTATTCAACAAAAGTTTACTCAATAGTTGCGTATTGGTAATTTTTGATATAGTAAGTATCGATATCCAAACAAAGGGTTGTTGGTATTAAATGAAAATAATCAACGATAATTCTTTTTGTAAAGGCGCGTAACGATAAAATAAGAGGTGCTTGTATTTAATATTGTATTTTTAGCTTCACACTGTATCCCGCATGTAGCAGGGTAGGCAGAGGGAGTCTTGTTTAAAGACACTCCTATCTTTACTTTCCGCTGAATTCTGAACGTATTGCGTGTTTAGTGGTGGAACTCTACGTCGCGCTTTGCCTCGACATCAGAGCGACGAAATGAAAATATTAAATGTTTAATTTCTTCGAGTGGGAATCGAATCCACAACCTGTCGCGTTTAGTTACACACCCCTGGCACAACTAGTTACCAATTTAATATTGTATAGACATTTTACTCCCATAAAACATAGCTAATACCCAAATAAAAGTAAAATATACTTATTTTAAAACAAAAAAGTAGTCAAATCTTCGAGTTAATGGAAGTATGTAATTGAATTTGGCAATTCTCTACTTAACTATTTTGGCACGTCGCGCGTACTCGACGCATCTTGCGCTCATATAAGCCAGATTTAGGTTACCTGAGTGGCTCTGACGTGGTCGTTAGATTCAAGTACACGCCAAGGATCTTAGTGGCGTAAGAAATTTCTTATTGAGGTTAATGTTTACCGAATATTTCCATTTAGTTTTAAGTGTTTAGTTTCTTACTGTATTAGTCACTATTTGTTATTGTGACATTAATGTTAACTTTAACCAGCTCACGTCGCGTCTTCCGAATTTTTGTAGTGACTTAGAGGTGGCGTGTAAATGTCATACTCTATTTTTTAGCTTCACGCTGTATCCCGCACATGCAAGGGTAGGCAGAGAGGACCTGGGAACCTTGTGTTAAGACACTCTGTTCTCCATTAAGACTCCTTCGTTCTCCACATTCCGCGAAATTCTTGGATTTTAAACTCGACGACAAAATATTTATTAAATCTGTAACAACCATGCCATATTAGTGTTAAATTATGACGTTCGCATATTATTGACGTTAATTGAAATTTTTACGACAGCAATAACATATTTTTTATTAAAAAGACTTAATATTAGCACCGTATTATATTAACCAATACATTCTGAATTTGTCAAGAATTTTTGTGTACTAAAAAGCCAAACGTTCACTGTAATAAACCTTTTATTAACAGTTCAACATATTAAATGAGTAGCTCTCAAATAAGTTTTACTTTATTGTATAATCATGCAAAAACGTAAAAAATTACGAAGCCAGAGTATGAAATCATAAAATAAATAGCGTCCTTTGTTTAATAATTGCATTGAAATATGCTACTTTAATATAATTTTTACTTGATTATTAAATAAATGATAATTAGATATGTGAATGTAATACAATATTAATGACTTCAACGAGATAAATTTACACATGTATGGAATATAACGGATGAAGTCGGGTGCAAAACTATGTGAGCTAACAAGGAAGTACCACTAATATGCCGTCGCTGAACGTTGATACGCTCAATTTACTTGAGTACACGCACGTTTTGTGAAAATGAATAAACATTTATATACTATCCTTATGCGTCCCGCCGCTTAATTTGCGAAAGAAAGTATATCCTTGTTTATAATAAAGCTCTGTTATTTCAATGAATCGGCATTATAAAGATTAGCTTCACGCTGTATCCCGAAAACAGCAGGTAGGCAGAGGAAACATAGTGTTAAGATACTCCATTTTCGATTTTTTCGAGGCATTGCGGAATTCAACGCGTGCTTTTGCCTTGGTGCCAAAGTTAAGAAATGAAAATATTAATAAACAATAATTCATTCTCTCGAGTAAGAACATAACCTACAAGCGTCGCGTTACAGTCACATCCTCTGCGCCACGACGGCTTCAAATAGTATTATAGGGATTAAATTATTAAATATTTTTTCTAGTTACTAAAGTAAATATGTTTAAGTTAAATAAATTAAAAGTTAGGTAGTAAAATGTCATACTGTATAAGTATGAAAACTTTTACACTATTTATTATTTCAATTGAATAAACAATTCATTTGTTTATTTTGTCATTTTATAAAGTATTTACAATCACTTAAACATCTCAATTTGCAAAGGGATTTTTGATACGGTGTTAAAAATTTGATTATTTACCTTTCGTTTACAACTTCACTAACGACATCGTATAAAGCTCAATAAATTATTTTATTGTATAACAGCAGTGACATAAAGTTTATAGTGTCACAATAAAAAGAACAGAAATAACGCTGTCGAAGTTCAGTTGCGACATGTTCGTCTTAAAATGCCTTGATAGTTATGTATAACTAAACAAATAGCTTTTTTTCTGCTTAACCTGCTGCGCTGCGTGCTGAGGGTAAAATAATTTAAATATAATAATAGTCTCGAGTGGTAATCGAACCCACAAAACCGCCATTTCAATCTGGCAGTATTTCCCTTCTCAATGACATTTAAAAATAATAAGTAAATAATATTTGGGCTGTATATTAAAACTGGTATGTCACGCTGTATCCGGCACACGGGCATAGAGAACCTAATATTAAGACACTCTGTCATTTTCCACCAAATTCTGGAGGACGCGGCGTTAAGTGACGGAACTTAACGCCGCGCATTGCCTCGACGAGAGCGAAGAAAATGGAAATATTTCATTTAATAGAACTGGTATGTGCAATTGATATCATGTAATTTATCGTCTATACTTAGATCTAATCATAGATTATTTAATTTTTTAACCTTGATATTTAACGCCGCCGTTTATCTTAACTAAATCAGATTAATGTGTTATTGTATTTGCATACTGGTACAGACGTTCACACGTTAAATTATTTGAACCTGTTATCTTCATTGGAACTTTCACTGTGACTCTTTTCTTGTAATTAATATACATGTTTTAATTATCTCTTTAATTTAATCCATTTAATTAATAATCTTTATAATATAAATATTTTATCTAATTATTACTTTATATTTTGAATTATCAAAACTTTACATTATGTTATAGTTTATACTAGCTTCACGCTTTTTGCCGTATAGCGTAGTAGCTACAGAGAACCTATTGTCATAACGTTCTCCACTTCCCGCCTGTATTTGAGACATTGCGGTTTGTCTCGCAGAATTTAACACCGCACTTGATCATGCCAGAGTGGGGAAGTGAAAATAATTCATTTCTCTGACTGGATCAAACCCATAATCATCGCGTTTGCAGTCCGACTGCAGCACAATGACACCTAGCCATTGGATTGTACCGCCACAATGAGGCAACAAAAGATATTCCATCCACTATCAACAACAACAGAGTTTATCGTTTAAAAACAAGAAATAAAAATTAATTAACCCAAAGTATTTTACCAAACATATTATATAGATCACGAAACTACCTCAGTTCAACTGAAACCGCTGCCGCCTGTACCTGATACCACTTTGGCACGAGTCCAAAGCGTGGCAAGTCCGCAGTGGCTGCATTGTGAGCGCAATTTATGGACGTCCGCACTAACTCCCGTAGACATTAAAAGCTTACCAGAAGAGACATCTGTAGCTCTATTATTTGAAGAATGAATGAATGATCATACAAATATGTATATTATATGATTATGTTCATACAAATATGTATGTTATATGATTATGATCATACAAATAATGATTATAATAAACAAAACAATGATCATACGGATATGTATAATGCAGCTATTTATAAATGTACTGTACCGTAATGTACATAGGAGGCTACCTTGACACGATGGAAAAGCGCCTAACTCTAAACACGACGGATGAGGGTTCGAGTCCCAGCTTGGTGATCAAATTATTTTCATTTCCTCGCTCTCGTAACAAAGCACGGCGTTGAGTCTGAACACCA
Organism: Heliconius himera; assembly: GCA_021202915.1. Classification (NCBI taxonomy): domain Eukaryota; kingdom Metazoa; phylum Arthropoda; class Insecta; order Lepidoptera; family Nymphalidae; genus Heliconius; species Heliconius himera. The sequence goes on from JAJHJA010000069.1 coordinate 210,554, forward strand.
GGTAGCCTTTGTAAAAAAGTACAATATTTTCTATGTTTTTCATTATTTAGATGAAATTTTAACTAAAACTATTTAAATATATCTCCATAATATGTCCCTGGTACCATTTCTACGCCATCTTCACTTCCGCATACTTCCCCTTTACAGGATATGCGCATTACATGAATAGTTTAATAAAGCACCGATGTTTATGGATGCAATGGGATTATATTACCAGATATCATTTAGATAACATGTAGATAACTTGTTTTGTAGATTAAACTATGTTAGTAAATATTATACTGATTTATTATAGCTATAATAGCGTAGTTGCGGCTAGTCTGTTATGACGATGGTTACAGGTTTATTATTATTTTCAGGAGTTCATTATACATAGTTTTCATTATAGATTATATAGATTCCCCAATGTAAGCTTAGATCTTTCAAATTACGAAACGCATTTTAATGCAATTTTCGCTGATAGAGTGAATCAAGGGTTGGGCTTTTGAGTGTACAAGTAATACATGTATTTTTTGTAAGAAATAACCGAGAAATTAAAAGATTTGAACAATTTTGTGGTTCATGCAACTTTTATTTCGATATAATAATTTATAATCTTATATAACGAATACATTATCTGGTGGCGAAACAATTTTTCATTATATTAAAGTTTTTTATTTCTTTAGTCAATGTCTATTATTGGTTTTCACAACTCAGCATACAAAATATGGAAAAACGTTAAAATTTAATATGATAAGCTTTTAAAATCAAAATTAAAAGCTGTGACGAAAATAGCTTAAACTACTTAAATTTAAAAGAACAATAAAAATAACAACGAGTTGTCAAATTTACATGTTATTGAAATGCTATTGAAAAGGAATAATTTATTATAAAATTTTTGCTGATTTTTTTATTCTGTATAACAGCTATTGTAAGTGGATTGGTTACCTATGCCCTTTACTTTGTTCATAAAGTTGAATCAACTTTGTCGTTTAATTTAAATATAATTCAGACTAGGTACCTTGACTTCACATTATTTTGGATGTTTTTTTACGATATACGTAGTTGATAAAAATAAGAGATAGCAACTGACTCTGTTTTTAAAATCCGTTTTTAAAATCCGTTTTTAAAACCTTTTTAAAATTGCATTCACCTTAGCATCACTTAACGCTGGAACCATGATTATAGACTAAAGCGAATTGAAATAAGTTCTAGAGTACTTTACTCTACTTCTACTACTATGTTTACTAGAAACCTTCTATAAGTTCATTTTAAATTGTAAGACTACTCACGTTAGTTTCAACAATGCCTTAAAATTAAACTTTAAATTGGTTTCAAGCATTTCAATATTTGACTAAAACTTCGCCATTAAAGCTCTTCAACAGCTTTAGTCTTGCACCGTTAACGTTAAAATCGATAGCCGCTCACCTGTAAGCTGCAACTTTGCTTATATGAACTAGTTCAGATTGCAAACTTTTGGTATTATATGTATCTATGCATATATAATAATATATAAGATTTAAATATAGAGATTGTATTTTAAGTGTATATACTCTGTAGTGTATGCTTTGGCGAATTAAATTTGTTCATAATAGTCTTAATACTAATATTGATTGATTCACATTTAATATTTAAATAAAAAAAAACAATACTATGTATATAATTTATTTATTTCAATTAATTAATTACGTATATTGCAGACATTATTTATTATTGTACGAAATATAAATATATTATGTTTATTCTAAGTTGTGCTTTAAATAATTTATATATTTATACGGTTTTTCTTTATTCCAGGTGACATTGAAGATTGCATAGTGACGCCAGCATATCAGGGGCAGTTCACGCCGCTACCAGAGGCGCTATGCGATTGTATTATGGATCTTACGTCACAGGTAACTAAACGTTTATTATAACTACTAGTAAAAGTAAAATAATTAAAATAAAAAATATATACATCAGATTCATATAGTATTGGTGTGTTTGTAACAATTGCAAGTAATGCATTCAAAATATTATATGTATAAATTTTTATATAATAATGTTGAGGCCAGTCGTGGCGCAGGGGCACAAAGTGTGACTGAAAATCGACTGGCTGTGTGTTCTATCCCCAGTCGAGGAGATGAAATATTAATTAAAATTGATATTTCCATATCTCCGTTCTGGTGTCGAGGCAAAGCGCGGTGTTGAGTTCCGCCACTCAACACGTAATGCCTCTATTAGGGGGAAAGTGGGAAACGGAGTTTTTTAACACTAGGTTCCCTCTGCCTACCCTGCTGTATAAATAATTTCTGCACCCAATTAAACTGTTGGTTATAAGTAATAACTCCTAGTGACTATGCGAAAAAATCACCCCAAAAGTCAATAAAAACCCCCTATGCATATTATTTAATATCGTATACAACCTTTTAGGAAACCGAAATTATTCTAATAAAGTAAGAAATTTTCAAATTTCAACTCAACGTTGCCAATTATTTATTAATATAATAATAATATTTGTTAACATTATAAATCTAAAACTAAACTTCGGCTTAAATAATTATAAGAGCCGCAGCCTTACAACCTAAGGGCAGGCTCTTATTAAATTATACGTTTCCCATTATTCAAATGATGTAAGCTGTAAGCAATCTGCATATTGAGTATCGAGTGCTATATTCAGTTATAACAGGATTTTTGCATTTGGATTCCGTTGAGCACCTAATACCGGAATGATGAGGTGGCCGTGAAATGTGGAAAATAAAAATACCAGTCCGGTTTCGTGTGCCAACCTGCCCCGCCGCATATTTTATACTCTGGTCCAAGTTACAGCACCTAACGCTGTGACAATGCAACTTTTTTGGATTTTTTGATGCGTGAATACAATCATTTTTATTGTATTTTTAAATTGTTTGTTAAATATTTTTTTATGTCAACACAAGTTATATGAAGAAGATAACATCTTTAAAATGTAACTAAAATATAATATATATATTTTTTATCTCTTATTTAAAAATTTTTTGTGTACTCTCAGGAGTTGAGAATTTTAAAATTTAACTGCTCTTGAATGAAATCCTTCTATTAGTTTAATCAAAGTTTAAAATAGTAGTAATCAAAACTCGAGATACAAATAAATAAATACGTGTGTATAAATCAGCACAGTTTTAAAATAGATTATAATAAATATTTAGTAACGTATAAAAAACTTAAATAGAAGGACTCAAATCCACGGCTCTTGGAAAGAGTCCAAACGCTTTAGCTAATAAAGCCATACGTTCTTATCGAGCTATATACTTCGAAATTCTTATACGCTTGTTACTGCCTATTTTTGTAACAAGCGTCTAAGGATAAAGTTTTTAAATTAAACTAATTTTGCGCGGCGATAAGTTTCGCTACTCAACACGCAATGCCTCCAGATTTCGGCAGAAAGTTGGGAGAGTTGTGTTTTAACATTAGACTTCCTCTGCCTTCTCTGCTACAGCGTGAAGGCGAAACAAAAAAAAACGGACAAGCGTGAGTCGAGCTTTTAAGCCTATATTTTTTTAGGATTTAATGAGAAATGTGTAGTTTTTCATTTTTTCCTAAACTAGTACTTACTACCTTTAGATGCTAGCTGCCAAATTTCATAATTATAGGTCATATAAAACAAAAAAAGCAGCCTAACGCGAAACTTTTTAAAAAAATATATTTAAAATCTTGTACCATACTATTGTAGTCGTGGTCTTTTTCACAAGATATCCCTAAATAACGATGCTGTGAGGTCAGCTTTTGTGCTCGCCGCGTTATATGGCGCTGTTCTCTATTATAAAACTTTATATATGCGTTAGTGTGCTGAATATTAATCAAGAGGGAGGCGAAGGCGAGACTGGAATGGTTATTAGAAAATAGAAAAATATTTTTCTTTTTTCCCACATTTTTCCCATAATGCAAGGTAAATTGAAGAAAATTTGCGTTAAGAATTGAAATGTCGTGGCATTGTTCTTTATTTTCTATTCTTGTCACTGGTAGAGAAGCGGAACCTAACGCCGCAGTTTGACATTTGAAACATTTTAAATTTTACAAATTCAGATTTTTGTTAATATTAGTGACCACCTTACTTTCTCTGGTAAAACCAGCGTGGCTTTAAGTTCCGCGACTTAATAGTTTACTTATGTAATATCCCGAAAAATTGGTCGGAAAAAGGAGAACGGAATGAAAATTCCCTCTACTTACCCGAGATCCTGCGCTATGCATGATACAGTGTGAAGCTTCTTTGCTTATTGTATTGTCATAAAGAGGTTTTTTTTGCCAATCGCAAAAATTACATTAAGTAACAAACAGAAAACTTAATTAAATTAATACATAGATATATGCATATTTATAAATAAGTATTGATATATTAATTTAATTTATTTGTTAATTTCATTTCTAAAATCAAACGTTAAAACTGGTTAAATATTATCTATTAGCTTTATCTACCAACTACTCTGATGCATAACTTAGTAAATTTGTCGAGCTCTTTCACAAGCCTATTACAATTGTCACAATAATCCAGCGGTGTCCAAACTATGTACCTTAGCAATGCAAATAAGAACCTAGTGTCAACTCCATTCTCCGCACATTTAAAATGGAATGTAATACTTTAATATCCAATATATATTTATTTAGATAGATTTTATTGCATATCAACTAAATTAAATACAAATAAAATATCAAAGAATTTTGCTTTCTAATGAAAAGCATTCATACTATTTCTATTTTGCAAAGTTCGTTTAATGAATTATAAGTTTCATCTTGCGGCCCCATATTTAGACCATCTGCGTAGAATGTCGTTTGCAATCCGCAAATCGCACTCTAAATACCAAATGTGGTAAGGAATTTTAAATCTAATGAGGTATTTATATTATGTAATTTAAATTTTGTATTTTAATAATTGAAATTTTGACAAAAATATTCAATTATTAACGATGTTTCAAGATTGTGTAAAATTTTATTAAATTAAGATGTTATTGTTTGTATTAATACGGAACAACGGAGCTCAACGCTGTGCTTTGCTAAATCAAAAAAAAAAAAGAAATTCAAATAATTTTGTGATTTATAAATATTGCCTCTAGTACATATTTAAAAAAACAACTTTTACATACAATAAATATCTTTAAACTGCACCCGACGTTGTCACTAAACTTATTTCTAGTGCACTTTATTAAGAAATCTGAAGAGAAAGTTTATGTAACATTAATAAATGAACATAATAAGGGTAGAATACTAGTCTTCAATAAATTAATGTATACAAGTATGGCAACGAGTAAATCACAACCGGTTTATTTTAACTAAGGCAAGCTGTTTAGACGTCGTCGTTTCTCATTTAATTATATACGCGACCGATATGTATCCACGCACCTTTCCCAGAAATTTGCTATATACCTATTTTATCATTAGAATTTATCTCATACCTTTTGATCAGTGCAGATATGCTAGTAGGTACGATTTTCTTTGAAAATTATTTTAATTGAAATATGATATTGATGATTGTAATGTAATAGTGAATGTAAATTTATAAATTTGGCAATATAATATTTAAAAAAAAACACAAATAAAAGCTCGAATTTAAATAATCATCTGTAAGACTAAGAAATTATACCCTCATCATAACGAACCTATATCATCACTCGTAAGTGAGAAAAATAACCAGAGTAGGTATTTTAAGTATGAATAAAATAATAATCACTAGGTATAAATCATCACATCACATTACTTTTCTAGATTACTAACAGTAAATATTAAAAATATCACTAGGTCAATATAAATTAGTCTTATATACAGTTATATTTTGAGCAAAATGGTTGACGGCCCCTGCTTTAAGACTAACAGCTTTAAACGCGTTAATTAACGCATGTGTTGGTATCCAGTACTATCAGATAATATCGAAATAGATTAAGCATTTGTCTATTTTCTCTGACAATGTTAGAAATGCTTTACTTTCTTAATATAAGGCTACATATTATAACATTTAAATGAAATTATCAATACTTAAAATACATTTTTTTTTATTTTAATATAAGATAAACGATCTGTCATGGCGCAGTGGAACCTCGTTACACGGAGGATTTAAATATTTTCATTATCCTGCCTTAGTAACAACACAGAGAAGCTTTGATACAAAAAGCTGACCAAAATATTTTTTCGATCTATTTTTTTCTCTTGTATAATATACAAGAGATTTCCATTGGCAAAAGTTTAAATATTTCTTTGAAAGAGGTTCCCTATTTTTTCTTGGTTTAGACATGATATGAGGCCAGTCGTGGCGCAGGGGCACAAAGTGTGGTTGTAAAACCGACTGGTTGTGGGTTCGATCCCCACTCGAGAAAATGAAATATTTACTTAAATTTAAAAATCCACGTTGCAGGACGTTATACAAAGTACAGTAAACAGCGTAAAGGCAAATAAAAAAATAATTTTATAAAATTGAATTTTGATTCGGTCTGAATGTTTATAAATAACCCAGAAATGCTGTTCAAAATCAGAACAAAGTTATATTTCTTCATTTTTTTTTGCTTCGAGTTAAAGTGTTAAATAGTCCATTTATGGGGGAACCCTAGTTTGTGTCAATTTCTAAGTAACTCTCAACCTTGAGGCTCCAGAGTGAGAGAGCAGAGTTACTTAGTATGTGTCAATACACAACTCGTCGTTATTACCTTTAGACCATGGAAGTAAAGCCGCAGGTAAAAGCTACTTTTAAAATAAAATAAGGATGTAAACAAGTTCTATGTTATATTGCATTCATTAATATGTAAATATATTCACTTCCCGGTTCTTAAATGATCAATTGTATAAATCTTTGTTAAAGGTTACATTTTGACTTTAATAGTAGATAAATAATAATTAAATTATTTTTCTTTTATTAAATAAATAACATTAACTTAAAAAAAGCTTCCTAATACTTTGCAAGATTACAATTAAATACATATACAACTACATATTATAAGAATTACAATAAAAACTAAAAACCTTGTGTAAAATTCATTGAAAAAAAAAACGACATTTTTCTGTAAGTAGGAATAAATACCTACCACAGAGACAGCGACCGATCAAAATGTCAAATTAACTGAGGAACCGTCCAAATTGGCCAATTCTGACGATTATTTGAATATTGCCGTTATTTGTGTAGATTTATATAATTCTTTGGCACGCAATATTTAGTATTAGGCGTAAAATTTAAATAAAAAAAATCTTCTGTTAATATCGAACTTAAAACTTGTGTGTTTCCTATACACGTATACAGGTATACAGGTATAAGTAAAATAAAACTACTGATATATAAAGAAGCAAAAACTATTTTTTTCAGTTCCTTCCATCCTTGAAATTTATTTGTTTGTATTATATACACGCACTTCATAAACAAAATTAATTATGCATTAATTAAATCAAATAAACAAAACAAATTTTTACAGCTAATGGAGAAGATCATAAACGAAAAAAAATGCTATATAAATTCTTCCTTATTCCAACAAACATTTTATAATAAGACCTGCATGAAATCTGGAATTCTTAAACAATCATTCCGGATTTACGTTAAATTCTTTTGATCTAAAAAGGCTTAATTAAAAGAGATAATGAGGATAAGGAGCAGGCTAAATTGCCTCAATTATGGAAGAAGTGAATGGGAAAAATAAATATTTGCACAGACTTGTGAATCTTTTATTTCTTTTTATAGTATTTGAATCGAGGAGCCACCGTGGCGCAGTGGCTCGTTCGCCACTCGGACTAATGTTTAAACCCTTTGCGGAGGATAAGCTTTTTGTATAAAGTGTGAAGATGGAAAATAAATGGATTTTAAAGATTATTAAAAAATCCGAATAAACCCGTGGTGCCGTTTAATATTAAAAACTACTTAATGATAATATTGGTTTTGTCATCACGCGTCTCTTGCACTTAGCGGAGTTTGTAGAGAGATCCTCATACGCGAGCGTTGCGGACCGCAACGGCAGCGTGTCGCTGATAAAATGTCCATTTGTTTTTTTTTTATTTGAATAATTTAAAACCTAATTATTATTTTTATTATTTTTCATTTATGAAAAATCATTATCAGATTAAAATGAATGAAAGAAGAAGACCCTCCAGGTCTACTTGAGAATTTTAACTAAAATAAATAGAACAAAACACATTTTACATTAAGAAAGATACCTACACTATTGGACCTTTATTTAAACTTACAGTTCATATTAACTCAAAGTTCATATTAACTAAAAAGTTATATTATATTTATAAAACATTCTTTAAAAGAGATTAAATCCACTGCTATCACTCTGCTCTCTCTGCTATGTATGCCTCCACTGTAAAACGACTAGGTTGAGTTTGCCATTCCTGCTATGCGAGGTGAAGTTGAGACTAACATGGCATTTAAAACTGACGCTTTAAAATTATTTAAGTTGTTATATATGGCGACAACAATATCCACACTAAAGAAGTTGCATCTCTTAGTAAATTATAATATAATTTATTTTTAGATTTTTTGTCAAATAAATATAATGTTATTCTTACAGGGGCAATCAGCTACACTGGAAAGCATAAGAACATCCCTATCCTCAAAGTTCCCGTCGATGCAAATCCCCTCCCACGAAGTCGTCTACGACACGCTGGCCCAGCTGATGCAGGAACGAAAGATCTACCAAACGTCAAGAGGATTCTTTATTGTTACACCTGAGTAAGTAGTACCTATGTCTATTAGTTCATATTCGGTGTGCGTAAATATGATCACATTTCCGAGTTTCGAAATAAGCTTAAGTGGCTCCCGATCCGCCTTCGCAGGAATACTCACATACTTCATCTTCTCTATTCTGTGCTGTTTAACCCTTCCACTCCTCCTTACTTGAAGAAACAATTCATGTTTCTTCATGACACCCACTTACGTTCCTTACGCTCCGACAACAATCTATTGCTAGAAATTCCTCTACACTCTTCTTCCTATTTCACTAATTCCTTTACTATTAAAGCTGCCCGTCTATGGAATTGTTTACCTATAGATATCAGACGTGCCAAAAGTCTATATATTTTTAAAAAAAAGCTAAAATATCATTATTTTAATATATAACATTATTACAATATATTTCATTTTCAATCATTTCAATTGGTACATATTTTTTTTTTGTTTTTTTTTTCATTGGATTTTTTTTTTAAATATTTTGTGTGTACATATAGTATATGTATGTATGTATGTATGTATGTATGTATGTATGTATGTATGTATGTATGCATGTATGTATGTATGTATGTATGTATGTATGTATGTATGTATGTGTTTATGTAATATTTATGTATATATCTTAATAAATATATATTTATTTGTTTGTATTTTATGTATTTGATATTTTGAATATTATATCGCTATGTAAATATTTCATTTAGTGCACCGCCCACTTTTTACATAACTCCAACATCCAAAGGTTGCCTGGAAGAGATCGCTTTAAGCGATAAGGCCGCCTTATTGTACTTTTTTCAAATTTATTTTTAAGCTTTTATATTGTTTTACTTTTTTCTAAGGTGCAATAAAGTATATTTATTATTATTATTATTTATTATATATATTATATTGGAACTGGTGTTAGAAGGTGGCTGATGCAACCTTGAAATGTTTACTAGTGAACATATCGAATTTGTGCTCATTACATCGTTTTTTAGTGAGTTCTGTTAAAAAAACGTGTTTTTAGTTTTTTAAACTATTCGTTTTTAAATTCAGTTAATTCAACAAATATTTAATAATCATTAAAAAGTATTAAATTATTAAAAATATCAACAAAAAAAGTATAGGATTTAACTTTATAATTATTTAAAATGTTGTAAAAGTACTGAATAAGTTAATCTCAAGCACAATTATGTTTACTTAAACATAATTATTCTTCAAAGAGTTATGTTTAAATCCACTGTTATTATCATTCGCGAGGCCTTTTCTTCGCAACATACATACATGCATCAATGGGCTACTTTCTTAAGCCCACAAATCCCGTTATAAATTATGAAATAACACATATTTGCGTCAGAATATTTCATCAATAATATTAATTGATGGTTTAAGCTCTGCAACACTGGTTGTCTACCCTACAGTGTAGTGATTGCGTTGGTCACGTGTCCAATATTTTGATTAATGTATGTATGTATGTATGTATATGCATAAAATAAATAAATGAACTCCAAAGATCTTACGCAAAGTAAATACCGTTAAAACGTTAGTCAGTTAAACTACTGTAGGCAAGTGTATGAAATGTATGTTAATAAAATATATATATTAATGCCTTTATGCTAATGATTTATTTTATTACTTACAATATATATATTTAAAATATATAATATGATTTTTTATTATTCCTAACTTTTATATATCAAAAAAATAAATTGTGAACTAAAGTACTTCATAAAAGTTATAAATAATGTAAAACGTCGGACAAAAAACCCAAAATATATAATTCAAAACGTGTAAATGTTGAGAAATACCGCTGTCCTTATTCTAAGAATATAGCTTATATGTGATGTACATTTTTATTATCAAGCGAATTCGAACTCGAAGTGCGTATTACTTCACACTACTTTGATTTGATGCAACTTTTGATAAGCTTTGTCGGGTTTTTTAAAATGACACTTGAATATACATACATACATACTTACATGTGAAACCATAAGATTTTATTTTTCTGATAGCGATTCCAAGTAATGTTTTTGAATACACGATATAAACAATTTTTCTATATTAAGAAAAGAGAGCTCAGTGATGTTTCCGCCATTTATAGTAACATTCATGTTGTTGGAGCCGCCGCCGCTGCCGTTGTCCTCACCACAGTAGTAAAACACTATCTTATGTGTATGTTACAAATTTAAAATTTCCAAATCAATCAATAAAATTCACACCGCGCTTAAACCGACGAATAAAAGCTAGAAAGAACAGAACTCTATGGTACCTGCACACTTCTTTCGTCTCATCCACAGCCATCAACCCCTTCATATAAGTCCTCCACGAAGTCCTCATGCTTTCAATGTGATCTTCCTGCAGTATTATCGATCTGTGTTCTTGAAGGTCAATAGAGATATTTTACCTCTCTAACCAACCAATATGATGCTTCATATATATTTTTTACCATACTCTCATCACTTGTTCTCAGAAATGTTCTCAAAAATAAACATAATTTACGTTATAGTAGGTTTATTACCATCCTGGCAAAACACTCGCATATCTTTACTAAGCATTTTCCTTTCAAGTTAGATTATATCAAATCACTTTACACTTTGAATAACCTGAGTGCTCGCTATTAAATGGTGCGGTATCAAGATCCTATGATAATCCCCAACATCACTGTTAACGCGACGGGACCCGCGTTAATTGGCTCGTGGGCGTTCTTGTAATGATAATGCTGTACCCACTGATTGTAGCGCTGTTTTATTATATAACGTTATTAGTCAATTTTGATTTAAATCAGTTAAGAATCTGAGATTATGCGTAAACTGGCCTATGTTATAATATATAATATCATTATCAGTATATGTATATAGGTTCTTTTTTTATCTTCACGCATCATTATAAAGAGAAACAAAAAAAGGACCTAAAAGAAACAAGAAAGTCACTTCTTTATCCATATTCCTCTTATTTAGATAAATGACGTACCTATATAAATTGTTAGATGGTGAAGACTAATCCGCTATTTGTCCTGTAATATCCTATACAGTATGGCATATAGCAACCTGACGGGTTGATTTTTGTAATCGTGAAAATTATAATAATAAATTAACAAAACCTACAGACAAAAAAATGCAGCAAATAAAACCAAAATTTACCACCACTACCAAATTTATATAATTTTAAAATTATTTTTACATCAAACGGAACCCTATAAATTAAATCCTTGAGACATTTTTCATCTAGTTGCCATAATATAAAATAAAGGCAGCCCAAATGAAATATGACATGTGAATTAAGTTTATCAAAGAGTAAGGTCAAATCAATTCATAACCAATATTACGTTATATTATTTATACTGCCCGTTCATACATTGTTAGTGGAGATTGTAGCGATAAGCCGCAGTTTGCAAAGCTTGGTCAATGTGGCTTTTGTAAGAACTACAGTGTGTATAAAACATAGGTTTAGTAATGAAATGATAAATATGTAGGTACTATCGGTTTAATTTTATCTCATAAATTATGAAATTTTTATACGGCTGTAACGTGAGCATGATGTTGTAAATGGTATCGTTAAATTATGTTATTAAAATGTTTTATATATTAATAATTGTAATTGTTTTTTTTTCTTTAGTTACTTGTTTTAATTTCACATATAGATATGCGATCGTCGTGGGTTAAATATATTAGACTGGAGAAAATATCCAATATATATTTACTTAAATTTATATTTCCATTTCTTCGCTCTGGTGTCGAGGTTAAGCGCGGCAGAGAGTGGAGAACGGAGTGTCTTAACACTAGGTTCCCTCTGTCTACCCTGCTGTGTGCGGGATACAGCGTGAACCTGATAAAAAATATATATATCTACTTTTATCATCATTTGTTTTACAGTTTTAACGCGCTAGTTAGGGTGGTAATTATAGAGAATGGTGAGTCATCATAACTATTAAACTAGCACGAGTTCCCTCTGTTTACAATGATATATGCGGAATACAGTGTGGAGCTAGAAAGTGAAGATTTTTTTAGGTTTTTAGGCAAACGAAAAACGAGGGAGAAGCGTAAATATTATATTTTAGTGTGTCTTCAATAAATGAATAAAAATTTTATTTTAACTTATTGACTGTCTAAAAAAAACAAGACCGCCGGCGTGTTTGATTAAATTTTAAAAAGCTTCTCTAATAAAAACCTCAAATGTTATAAGTGACAGTTGTTCTTTGACAAAAAACGCTACTCGATAAGAAACACAACAGAGTCCGGTTAGGACAAACGATAAAAACGTATAAATAAGAAATTTACCACGTTGTAATAAGTCTTAAAGTCACTTAGGCCTCTCTAGAGGTCATAAGTATAACGTGAACTTGGAAACGCAAAAAAGATGTCCACCGGTGCAGTAAAACGTTTAAGCGATATTTTTACGGTCTAGCTACTGTCGTCTTGACGGATTATAATATAAAAAATATTTTAATATTAATAATTCCGTCATAGTGCTTTTATAATGTACATGACTATTATCTGGGCTACAATCGAGTTGCGTTGCGATTACATCAAGATAATTTTAAGTGAAAAAAATTAAGTTAGCCGTGGAAAGTACAGGGTGCTATGGTACCAGCCTATTATACAATGAAATCAAATGAACTTGCAAACTTTGCAAGATTCAAATATGTAAAGAAAGCAACATTTAATATTAAAAATATAATTTTATTAAAAAAAAATTATATACGCTGTAGAGAAACAAATAATAATTGACAATATAATAATAAAAAATCATACATTTACAAATGTAATATTAGATTCTGTCTGCATTTAACTTTACAGTTATTACATTGTATGCGATCTATTTCTCAATTACGATGCCAATCATAAATTTTAATTATTAAACTTCTAATAATTACACCTAATATAAGTTTATAGTAGCAATTTTGTGCTGTAAATTGTTATACAATAAGTACTCTTGGTCAACAGACGCCGTCGGTCTCGCTCGCGATCTTCCTCTCGACACCACTCCACAGAAGATGAATGCAGTTCACCCAGAACTATCCTCATGTCAGATCAAGAAGCTCTTCATCAGCTCTACGGTGAAATAACTACTGTAAGAGACGGCGCGATCACACACCAGTGTGTGCAAACCAACTTGGCTGATGTAATTTGTGGAGGTCAGTATAAAATACATATATACAATAATTATTAAAATTTAAGAATGTTTAAATTTTCAGTCCCAATAAGCACTTATAGCTTTAGCTAGCTCCAAGTTGTTATTTAAGGAACTCTTCTTATTAAACGTTCAAAGAAGTCATCTTGACACTTATTTTCAAGATCTATACTAAGTTATTTCACAAACTGAAACGACTGTAAGTCTGTGAAATTGTGCCTGGCAGATCCACAAATCCGCGAATCTCATAACTGCAGTGAATAGTTACTCGAAAAGCTTCAGTGTTCCAGTAGATAATGGCTAAAATCCTTTACACCCGCTGAAACAACAGAATGTAGGACGGCCTGCAGTGCCCTGATTCAGTGTCGTGATGCTTCTTTTGGTAGTCCACAATTTGCATTTTATAGTTCATACAAGTTGAGTGTTCTAGATTGTTTTAATGAATCAATCTATATAAATATTAAAATAAAAAAAAGTTTTAAGATGTTTTTTTTTGAGTAATCTATAAATAAATAAAAAATAAATGTATTTTTCTATTATTTTCATCTAATTTCAACAATTACAGAAATAGTTAAATTACAATATTTTTATACCTTTAAAATTTAACAAGAACACATAGAATAAATTGTCTAATTAAATAAGTATAAAAAATATTTTGCAATTGTAATCTTGTAAGTTGTAACTTTACAAGACCACCAATAAACTTAGATCAACTTTAAGTAATGTAAAGAAAATAGCTAAAATGAAGTGAAAAAAAGTACTTTTATATCTTTGCACAAAAAGTTTAATTTTTACGTGACTACGGCGAAGCAAAAAAAAAATAATTATGTTTTTAAAGTGTTATGATAAAAACAAAGATATAACTATATAAATGCAAACGAACAATGTTATTCTACATAACTTAAGTCACCAACAAATCTCAGAGCCTGGGAACAAACAAAGCGGTTACATTGACAATATTAAACGATAAACATTACTTTGAAATAGCGCAGATATGCTTCTGATGTCCGATTGAGCAAGTCCTTGTGGTTGCATCAAGCAATTGTGGGCACAACGACTTTGAACTTGAAGATGATAATCGTATGCACGTATTACTTTATAACTAGTTGCCAATTAGGGTATGTGGATCATTTTATGCCCGTTACTCCATCCTTGTACGGAGGACGGCACTGACATTGTATCTTTTTATGCTTATCAGTAAAGAAGATAAAATTAGATTTCGCAATCCCATTACCGTTGCAATAGCTTCGTTTTTATTTGAATAATTGGACGTTGTGTAGTTCTTCGAAATCATATCGACGTCTCAGAGGAATTCTTTGTATTAAATTAAAGTGAGGTCACTAGATCTTATCTAAGCTCTAGTACAATATCGGGTTTAACCACTGATTGCTGCATTTAATAAATATGATGAATGAGGTCGTGTGTTACATTTTACCATATTATCTTTCACATATATACGACATTGAAAGACAAATATTGAAGTTCTGACGTAACAGGTACTTTGGTCCTTATGTTGTTTGCGATACGTTTTACAATTAGATGCACTACATAATGTATGGCCAGTAAATCTTGTGGACGTTCAAGTCACCTTATCTGCCAAACGAAGTATCAAACCCTGTGTTTTTGCACCACGCGCCTTAACACATCTATCAAGTCAAACGTGTTATCGGGATCTAGTGTTTATCTTTATAGCCCTTATTGCGATCGTTTAGAGGCGATAATTGCACGTTACTTAAATGCACAGTACAAGATTGATTAGAGCCGTTTCCTGTGCTTTGCGGATTGGCTTTCCACTGATCTCTTTACTTACGTGCTGGTTTTATATGACAAATTTACGTTGCACTTAAACTAGTCCTTATTACTTACTAGGTGAGATTCAACTTCTGTGGCATCGTAATCAAGGCTAATTTGTAGTAGATGTGTGTGGCCTTGGTAGGTTAAAAGCGCTATTAGATATGGACAAGTAAATACGATGAGTTATTACAGTATTCAGATTTAAGAGACAGTATAATGTTTATCATGAAATGCAGGAAATATATTTTATACGAGTGATTGTGCCCATTTACGTCAGGTTTTTTAGTGTGAATGTTTCCATTTCGCCTTAATATCGAAGTCCCGGACGTGTGTACGTGTTCTGGTAAAAAATGTAATTTATATTTCTGTTCTTGAATCTGAAAGTAAATGTGATAAATCAAGTAATGATCTTGAAAGGCCAGTCGTGGCGCAGGGGCACAAGATGTGACTGTACAACCGACTGGCTGTGGGTTCGATCCGAACTCGAGGAGATGAAATATTTACTTAAATTTATATTTCCATTTCTTCGCTCTGGTGTCGAGGTTAAGCGCGGCGTTGAGTTCTGCCACTCAACATGCAATGCCTCCAGAAGCCGGCAGAAAGTGGGGAACGGAGTGTCTTAACACTAGGTTCCCTCTGCCTACCCTGCTGTGTGCGGGATACAGCGTGAAGCTAATTTAATTTTTTTAATTTTATCTTGTATTTAATTGACGAAAAAGAAAACTTTTTTGTTGATAACTGGTGAAACCCTACATATTTTATTTATTTTTCTTCAAATACAATTTCCTTCATGATCATATCTTTATATGCGTTATTCAGAATCTGCACTACGACGGTGCCAATCACATCATATTATTACCTTTCATTGCGAACGGTATGTATTTAAGTGAAAAGACTAAAATTGCATTGAACAAATTTAATAAATACAAAAAATATAATATTTAGCCAATTCCCAAAAAAAAAGATAACCGAAAAACCAATACTGTTAGTCCTAAAAACATGACTTCGTACAACTAAACAGTTTATGCCTATCAATCATTTTCGGTCAACAATCAACGCTAATCGGGCAATCTAACAGTAAATAATCGGATTTATTTTATTGCGGCGGTTCCGTTTCTGTACATATTTCACAATACCGCTAAGTTTCCTAAACAAATTGGCGGAGTCACGAACTCGTGTGACCGCGGCGACCTTTGAGGCTGCGACTGATATGGAACAATGTCACTAACAAATATAATATATATCTCACTACTGACCTAATGCCGCCAGCAGCCTCTAGGATCTATCCAGAGATAGTGAAACCAAAGGGCATTTACTATACATTCAAAGTTCATTTGCAATTAGACATGTTTTTGTTTGAAGATAATGGATATTCTTGTCTATTATATCTTCCATTGCCTAATTTATACTCGTATGTCTAATAAATACCATATCATGTGAACGTGAATTATACATTTCATTATTATTTTAAAATATAAATGTATGATATTGATTCAAACTTTACAATATACAACTATGAAAAAATAAAAAAGTCAGTTTTTAACAAAATACAAATATAATTATTTATATTTGTATATAAACACAAGTATGTATCCGTATGTATATATCCGTATGTATATATATGTAAATAAATAGTTAATTTTTTAATCATTTTCCGGCCAAAATCAATTTTAACGGAACTTTCGCAGTACTTAAATTTGATTAGAAAGCTACATAATATATTGCTTTATATTTTCATAATTTTTCTAAAATTCTGCATATCGTATGCAGCTTCTATAATATTAATACTTCCTTTTAAAACGGAAGATAATCATAAAAATATTATTAACTTTCTACTTACATACTGTTGCATGTTCACAAAAAAACTTAACGACGCCGTAATTATTTCTATACAATTAATATGATATAGTTTTCCTTTCTGATTGATTCAATACAGCGCAGCTAGCCTTTGATGGGTAACGCTAATGATATGTCGTTACTGTCAGATTAAACACAGTGACAGCTTTATGAAAGTGAGGCGTCTTTCCTGACATTAGTACTTTCCATGTGAACAAGAAAATGCGTATGTATGGTTAATCACCTATACCTCCATGACAAGGTCTAGGCCGTGAGATTTATTATTTCTTATGTTTGTAAGGGATAGCTGGGTGTAGCGTTGTGTAATGATATATTTAAATGTTAAATAATTCTACAGAGCCCTCGTTGTTAAGATGTGTCGTGTCTTTTTAAGAAATTTTCATTATTTTCTACTCAAGAATATGTATAAGAGGCCAATGCAGACGCAGGGGCACACGTGTGTGACTGTAAACGCGACAGGTTGTGAATTTGATTTCCACTCGAAGAAATTAAATGTTTAATATTTTCATTTCCTCACTCTGGTAAAGGGGCAAAGAGTGGTGTTGAGTTCTACAACTCAACAAGTAATGCCTCCTGAATTAGGCGGAATGGAATAGCTTAACACTAGGTTTTTAGCTTTTCTGGGCCTACCCTGCTACGTGGGACACTGAGTGAAGCTAAAAAAAAAGAATATATATGGTTATTTTTTCACTTCCTTAATATTATTAAACGATTTTGAATTTTATCTATATTTATTATTCTGTTTTCTTTAATTTTTAACAAAATACATAGTAAATATGTAATAACGATCTATATTTCTAACAATCATTATTTCTAACACTAAGTTAAAGTAAAATAACAAATAATAGCTGTTGATAAGTATGTCACTTCGAGCCTAGAAGGCAAGTGTTGTATACTTAATTTCGTTAAGAGCCTTTCACAATCCAGATCCTGTTAAAAAACATCGATTCATTGCCAATTGTATTTAGTTAATGTGGAAATCGTAGGTTTCTAATTAAATGCTTCTTTCATTAATATTCTTACAACGTTTTTAAGTGATTTGTCTAGAGCGAACTAGACTCTATTCTAATGAAAGATTCATAGTACAACGTTTATTAGTAATTTGTAAAAAGAAGACTTATAAATAGATTAGTTAAAATTTGGAAGGAATTCGCGTGTGAATATTTTATGTTTTTTATATTTTCGAGGCCAGTCGTGGCGCAGAAGCACAAAGTGTGACTGTAAAATCGACTGGTTGTGGGTTCAATCCGCACTCGAGGAAGTAAATTATTTATTTACATTTATATTTTCATTTCTTCGCTCTGGTGTCGAGGCAAAGTGCGGCGCTGAGTTCCACCACTCAACACGCCATGCCTCCAGAACACGGCGGAAAGTGGGTAACGGAGTGTCTTAACAGTAGGTTCCCTCTGCCTACCCTGCTGTGTGCGGGATACAGCGTGAAGCTGGTTTATTTATTTTTATTTATTTATTAATTTGTACAGTATAAAGTTTTAGTGTCCAAAAATAATATAATAATAAAACATATATACTACAGGATGTTTAAAAAGATTTTCCTATGTTGCAGTAATAAAAAGTGTAATAAAAGTGACCGTACATTTAATTTTCTAAAGTGTTTCCACACTTGGTCGGTTAACCACAGCTTCTTTTAAGTCACTATTAGTGGTCAAGCAATGTGTGATACATATTATTTCTACGGAGAACTTTATACAAAGTATTTAACAGATATCTGCCTTATACCCATGTACTTACATTTTTTATACAAATTGCACTTTCAGGAACTGAACCTGTGATATCACGCTTATTACGCTTTTACTTTATCATACTAAAATATCCTCATCTGTACCACTTTCCTCTCTCTACTTTTAAAGCTATATAGGTCTATTGATGGTTATTCAAAGTCAATAAACACTAACAAAATTCATGTAATCATTAAATTAGATACTCGCTGCCTATAATCAACGCTAAACTCATTTACCTATTTGTCTGTCGAGTACTGATAGTTTACTGCGTTTAGTAGTTTAAGGCTTATTGAAACATATTCTAGGTAACCATCAAAGTCAAATCATCAAATTAAATTAATTTGAAAATATTTTTATTATATTATAATTATTTTACTATTTTTAAGCTGGATTTTTTCTTGCTATGTATTAGAGGCCACTGTTACTCATACCTTACCTATCACCTACTAATATTAATATAAATAAATAAATAAATCAACTTCACGCTGTAACCCGCACACTGCAGGGTAGGCAGAGGGAACCTAGTGTTAAGTGGCAGAACTCAACGCCGCGCTTGTCCTCGACACCAGAGCGAAGAAATGGCAGTATCAATTTAAGTAAATATTCCATCTCCTCGAGTGGGGATCGAACCCACAACCAGTCGGTTTTACAGTCACACTTTGTGCCACTGCGCCACGACTGGCCTCTAATACTTAACTAATATTACTCTAACTAATATTAATATTCTTGAACAATATGACATTTTTGTGCTATAAAATAATTCGTTACACTTTATATACGTGTAACGAATTATTAGTATATCTATAACTATATAAGCTTTCATAGTCGCCTTTAAATCACAATTGACGATTTTATGTTGGCTTCAGACTGATTGGTTTTATCCAATAACTTATCGAGAATAGAACTAGTACTGCAAGCAAATAAATAGCTTGAGACAGTAATAAAATGTAGACTATATCGGGGTAATCCAGGCTAATAGTGGGTTTTATGTGTTTAGATCTAGATTGTATAATTACTTAGTAGGGTAATGTTCGTACTTGCGCGTATACTCGTATAAGAAATTTTGTTACTATCCAGGTGTTTAAGTTTTAAGTTCTAATGCATTTGCTTTTTATTTATTTTTAATATACATATATTTATATTTTTTGCATTACTTGTTTAAATATATTCGATTTATTATGTTATATAGTATTTATAAATATGTGAAATATACTTATTATATTAGGTATAATATAAAATTATAACTTGCAAGATGGATTACAACTCACACTATTTAATAGATGTGACATCAATAATATTTTTAATTTACAAGATATAATAATAAATCAGCTTCACGCTGTATCCCACACACTGCAGGGTAGGCAGAGGGAATCTAGTGTTAAGAGACTCCGTTCCCCATTTTCTGCCGAATTCTGGAGGCATTGAGTGTTGAGTGGCAGAATTCAACGCTGCGCTTAACCTCGACACCAGAGCGAAGAAATGGAAATATGAATTTAAGTAAATATTTCATCTCCTCGAGTGGGGATCAAACCCACAACCAGTCGGTTTTACAGTCACGCCTCGTGCCGCTGCACCACGACTGGCCTCAATTTACAAGAAGCCATTTATGTTACCATATATACCTATATGGTAACATATCTTGTAAATCTTGTAAAAATGTATTTGTTTAAAAATTAAAATTTTCAAACATTCGGTACTACAATAACAAACTCTCTCCCCAAATCTGGAGACAGTGAATTGAACTTTAAGGCTTTAAGGACTTTAAGGCACAATTTCTCACCGAAATTATTCTAATTTGATATCTAATTTTTTAAATAAGGATTATAAAAAAAATCCAAACATTTAAATGAGTGAATTAAGATCATAAAATATATCTTGTACAGTCACTAACGTCCACCATGTTTTTTGTGTATTTTCATTTTAAAGTTAACATAAAATCAGAACTTATTTCATATTTCCAATTATATGACATTATTCAAACCTATCTAGGTTAAATACTTATTTAGAAAACGTATAAAAAAACGTATGAACGCAGCGGGACTCGAACCCGCACCTCCTGGAAACCGACCAGGCGCTCTGACCACTAAGCCATGCGTTCACACCTATCTAGGTTATTATGTACATATATCATAAAGAAAATATTGGCATGTGTATCATTATATTAGCAATAATAAATCTAATGACACCAAATCAGTCCAAATCTAGGAAAGAGTGGGTGAAATGAAAGTTTACGAAAGTAAAAAATAAAAATTTAAAAATCATTTGTAACGATGACTAGTAGGTGTAATGTAACAAATGTGGCACATTGATATCTTTTCGAATTTAATCTACAATTTCGGTTTCTAGGTAAATCGGCAGCGATGCGATTCGTAAGCAATAAGAGTGTATTAATGTAATTGAAAGCCTATGTCGAGGGACAACCTGACCAAAAAACTGGCAGCTAAATATTTTTAATTCTAAATCTTAAAATTTTTAATGTCTACTAACATTTACTTTATTTTATTTTTTTTAAAAAGATTGTAATTTCTGAAATGGTCAGCGAATAAAGGCTTTATTTATTTATTTATTTATTTAATGTAATTGAAATAATGTTAGTAGATGTAATATACATCGATTTTTTTTCATGTTCTGTTATAATCAGCTTCACGCTGTATCCCCCACACAGCAAGGTGGGCAGATGGAACCTAGGATTAAGACACTTCGCTCCACACTTTTCGCGGAATTTTTGAGGCATTGCGTGTTCAGTGGCGGAATTCAACGCTTTGCTTTTGATTTGGTGCCAGGGCGAAGAAATTAAAATATGAATAAAAAATAATTCATTTCCCCGAGTGGGGATCAAATCCACAACAAGGCGGTTTTACAGTCACACTTTGTGCCCCTGCGCCACGACTGGCCTTTGGAATTGAATATCGGTCAGATTACTGTTTTAAACTTTTGCCGCTTTCTTTGTATGTATAAAGCCTAAAGCTTAAAGTAGAATTTTCGATAAAGGGCTCCTTTAGATAAAGAAATGGAAAAGGATAAACACAATATTTCAGTATAAATTAAATGAAAACAGTAAGCTTGATGCTTAATATATAATCTCTATATATAGGGGAGAGGGGGGTAGCTTAGAACAGGGGCACCTTTGAAAATATGTGTTAACAGAGCTATTTTAAAAAGAAATTTTGGTAGTTTTTTTTTGAGTAGTGGCAGCACTAACCTGCACACGTGTCACTTGTCACCGCTGATATATAAGAGCCAGTTGTTGAGTTACGAGGAGTGTTTGATTTTGAGTAAAATTTTATACATTTTTAAATAAACGCGTAAGGATCGCAGGGATCCAATTCAAGATATATGGTTTTATTTTTGCCTCTTTTAGTTAGAATGTTTCATATATCATGCAATAAACTAGAAATTACTACAATTTCTAAACTTTTACTTGAAAAAAAAACGTTTGTAATTTTTCAATTACCACTGAGGCAGCTTTGAACAAAATAAAGGGGGCAGTTTTGAATATTATTATATGTAAAAAATACCGCGAAAGAAAAACAAAACTATACTGAACTTTTCTTCACAAGAAACTAACTCAAAAATGCATTTGGAATCAGAAGAGGAAGTGACAATTTACTGTGAAGGGAATGAAGATACTGAAACCTGTGCGTATGAAGACTTCGAAATGGAATTAGACTACAACTTAATAAATATTGGAGACTTCGTTTTAGCGAATGTCTCATCATCTGTGAATAGCTGTGAATATAATAGTAAAAATTAGCTTGTATATTTTTTTTCTTTCCTGAGAAAGAGGACAAATGCTACGTTAGTTTTTCAAAAGTCTTACGTATACTAGACTTGAGGCCATCCATGACGCAGCGGCACGAAGTGGGACTGTAAAACCCACAGATTGTGGGTTCGATCTCGAGAAGATGAAATATTTACCTAAATTTATATTTCCATTTCTTCGCTCTGGTGTCGAGGCTAAGCGCGGCATTGAGTTCTGCCACTCAACACGCAATGCCTCCAGAATTCGGCAGAAAATTGGGAACGGAGTGTCTTAACACTAGGTTCCCTCTGCCTACCGTGCTATGTGCGGGATAAAACGTGAAGCTGATTTTTATTTCTTTCGTAGACTACTTCCCCCAATTTCAGTCGGTGGTTACGTGACGTACTACATCCATGTTTTCCTTTAAATTTAATTTTTCTAAGTTCAAATTAGGGTAATAAGCTGTTTATTTTAAAAATATTCTGTTTTATTTTCATAATATTAGATTTATTCTATAATTGATCCCATAATGTTAATTATTTCTAGGAAGCCAAAGCTATTTTTTTCGTTTTTTTAAGTCTATTAATAATATTAAAGCTATTTAAAACTAGTACTAGTACAATCGCAATATTAAACTAGGTATATTATTTTTTTAAGTTAACATGGTACTGATATTTGATCTCCATCGTTTCTAATGTTAAGTTTATTAATAAAGTTACTTAAAAGTTTGATACGCCTTTTAATTTCATTGAATTCGATGATAGTTCAAAACTGCCCCATATATGTTCAAAGCTACCCCTGAAGGGGGGCAGCTTTGAACATTTGACTACTGTTACTAAAGTTGATATTGCACCTTTAACTTATATATTTTTCTACATATGATGCTACGATTGTGTGGCACAATAGTTGGACTAAGCATTGTGAAATAGTAAAGAAGTTAAAAACTGTAGAATTTTTAGATATGACACAAAGTTTAAAAATCGTTCGAATGTGCCCCCCTCTCCCCTAGTGATACTCTAAAGTGTTAGCGTACTCGTGTAAAAGAGGGTAGATTTAGGTGGAAAATAACTATAAAAGCAGTGGAATTGTGTCAATCGGAGGCACTCGCTGGTAAGTGACGGCCCCTGTTGGAAGGAAACTAGTGTGAAGTATTGTTAGTAGGTGATACATATCACTTATTGCAATTACATAGTATCTCTTTCAAAATAGTTTAGAATCATATAGACGATGTGTGTTTTTAACGTGTTTCTTTAAAAACGTTACCCGCTTCCGATTTTTAACAAAAGGTCCTCAAAAAAGTTTTTATTAAATTAT
This sequence comes from Heliconius himera, assembly GCA_021202915.1. Classification (NCBI taxonomy): domain Eukaryota; kingdom Metazoa; phylum Arthropoda; class Insecta; order Lepidoptera; family Nymphalidae; genus Heliconius; species Heliconius himera. The sequence goes on from JAJHJA010000069.1 coordinate 234,744, forward strand.
ATTGAGACATTGAATATTCCAAATTTAAATTCCCCGTCCATTAAACCATATTGACGTATTAAGATATTAAGACAATTGTTAAGTTACAAAGCGCGGCGTTGGCTTACGTCACATAGTGCCAGTAAAAATTAATCACATTAAATAATAGCAAATGTGTAAGAATAATAAAAATCACTCATATATTATCTGGATAACATATTATTTAATTATTTTTTTTTCAAATGAAACTGTACTTACAGTTTAAAAATAATTTATATCCGAAATTATTTTTATTATGAAAAAATGTTTCTCCTTGTAGAATGATTTTATATACCTAAATACAAAGAAGCTAGTAATTATTACATAACTGTACTAAAATATGAAGCTGAGGCAAAAAATAAAACTTAATTTAATTTCTACTCGCGGAAGTGTTACAAAAAAAATTTACGCCTTCTGGTTAAGTAACCGAAAATATTAAGAAGTTCTTAGAATATTTTTTTTTTCTAATTGACATTGGATTATCTATTCAAAGATGGTCTGTTTTTATTCGAGGTTATTGTAAAAAATAACTGTTAATAATTTTTAATTTGTTTAAAATTAGCATCGTAAGCCAATTTAAAATTTAAAACAAAAAAATACAAACTTAATCGAGAATAAAAGTTTTGAAAACTTAGTGAACACTAGATGGTACGCTTAATTAATTAGTAGTTACAATTTTTGTTTCATATACCCAAGAATATTAGTTTGTAATTAGTTTCTAGTAAAACAATATATAAATTAATGATAGTTTCCATTTGTATTTGTTGCTGTAGATTATACAATAGATTTTTTGTATAATCTTTTACCTTATACTTTGGGTAGTGGAACTCAACGCCGAGAGACGTGAATATATTTATATAATTATCCCTAGAATTGGGATTGAACCCACAACCTTCGTGCATATAGCCAATGTGCACGTATACACGAGACGACATTTCTAATTTAGATTTTTTAATTCTCCTCATAAACATAAATAGTGGGCGTTTATGTTTAAAACATACATAGACTATCTAAGCTTGGCGCCGCACCATATTTAGCTTTAAGTGTCTGACCTGGAATTGAAGTAAGGACCCAGTGAACTAAACCAGTGACATGGTATCTAATGCGATATAAACGCATGATCTTGGTAAACATTCATGTATCGCACATTTGCTTGTGTTTAGTTTTAATTTAGTTAGTTGTTTGTTTTTTTAGTTCCACTCTGTTATCCAGCACATAGCAGGGTAGGCAGAGGGGGCCTGGAAACTTTGTGTCACATAGGTTCCCAGGTCCCCTCTAGGAGATAACTAACGTCCGGCACAGAATTTAGGTCAAAGTAACGTTTCTTTGACAAAATGTAATTTTTATTTCGGTTGGTGTTATTTAGCTCCTTATTGTTGTTTTATTTACTATTGTTGTAATTATTTCTTTTTTAGATTCACATCGTATAGACACTTCCGTCCCCCACTTTAGTTAAGTGAAAATAAATATTTCATTTCCTCAATGTAATTAGCAGAAATTATACAATACTAGAGGGCGCGCGCGGCTTCGCCCGCTTATTAAGAGTGAACACGTGTTCAATAAAATATTTTTAACTGTCTCAATTTAATTTTTTATAAAAATCGGTGGCTATTTAAAGATTTTTCCATATAAACTTTCAACCCCTTATTTGAACCCTTAGGGGGTGAATTCTTAGAAACCATGAAACACGTGTTCAATGAAATATTTTTAAGAGTCTGAATTTCAAATTTTATAAAAATCGGTACAGATTAAAAAAAAATCCATACAAACGTTCAACCCCTATTTCATCCCTTTAGGGTTAAAATTTTTTTCATTCTAATTTCACGTTCCTACCATCAGCGGTTACGGCTCTGCGTGCGTCTTACCTCAGTCAGCACAAGTCCTTTTATATATATAGATATTATAGTCCTTCAAAGTCGTAGAATTTGTACTTATCAACAAATTTGTACAATAAGCTTCGCCCATAAAAAAGTGGTATTATTATACCACACAAAATAAAAAATATATTTTATATTTCAATAAGAAAAGAAATAAAAACTTTACTATATTATCTGTATGAAAAAATATTTTTTTTGGAATAAATTTGGGTTTCTCAATTAACATGACGACTTTTTTAAAAACCACAAACTAATTTACGATGATTGAAAAATTGAGAGTCACCTTGACAGTTTGCGGTTGGGCCAAATTACATATTAGCATACAACTAAAATATGGTAATTTGTTACGCGTCGAGTAATAATATTGTTTATTTTTATTATGTTGAAATAAATAAATAAAAAATGAAAAAAGAAAACTTATTTTAGCTCATTTTTAATCTCAACTTATGTTACGTTAAATTAAAGGTCCTTCTATTTAAATTGTGTACTGTAATAAAGAGTTATTGTAGACAATTTGATATAATATATTTATTGTATTTATTTATTTGGTTAGCCATTAATTAATACAAAATAGAAGAGAAAATATACAATAATAGCACATACTATGTGTATGAAAAATTTATATAAATTATAAAAACTACATGTAAAAAATAATATGACTTTTTTTTTGTATTGTTAATTCGGATGAATATATTACCATCTTAGTCCAATACATCTCTGTCCATATCATTAAAAAAATTAAACATCCCAAATCGGACAAGAAACGTCAACTAATTTTATTACCCTGTAAATAAAGATGGCAGATCAAAGTGTAGGAAGGGCATAATCCAATTTCCTGTCCAGATTATAATAAGCCACAGCTAAGATTAACCCAAAAAAAAAACGCGTAAACGATACGTCTTAAAAACTTTCTCTACAAAAGACTTTAATGTTAAATTCCGCTTTGATTGTAACAGAATTTATAATTTATGGTAAGTACTAGCGGACCCGGACGCGGCTTCGCCCGCTTAAACTTTACGAATGCTTATAGATATATTTAGGAAATTGTTTTTGAAAATATCTAACTTATTTAAATGAAAAAAATATCAGTAGACGTAACCATAGTAAAATATTAATAAAAAAACTAAACAAAACCAGCTACATTATTAATAATTTTGTCTCTGTCTGTCTTTCTATTTCCCCGAGCTAATATCCAGAATAACTGAACTAATTTTTATTGGACTTTCAGTGATCGATTTTACTGATTTACCTGGGAAAACTCTTTTTACTCGTTTTCCTTGCACGCGTACGTAGACACTATATGAAATAACTAAAGTCCTTTCTACATTAAATATGATAAGTTTTGCGAGCAATATCAAATAAAATCCCAAAAAACTAAAACCACAATTTATTAAGTGTATAACAACGGTATAGATAGCCATCCAACTAAGATGAAATAACCAACAATTCTCTCCTTACTACTTCAATAATATTATACCGATGCCGCGCAGGGCCGCAACTTACACCACACCAAGAAATTTATGAAAATCTAACTAATCTGCTCCTCGAATAAGCGAAGAACCAAAGAAAAGTATAAATTAATTATAAACAGCAAATAATTACATAAAAATTATCAGTAGTTCGAAAATGTATGAAAATTTACAAAACCGTCAAAGTCATCTATCTGCCCGTTCGCGTCGGTCATACTATGCCGGTCGTATGCTAGGTTATTTCGAATCAGTGACATCTCCTTAATTATTTATTAGAATGTTATACAGTGAACTATAATTTCAATCTAGATGAAATGCTAAAAGTGACTATTATATTCATTTTCATAAGGATCAATATCAAATTATAGAAAATACATACAACAAAAACCCAATAAATATAAAGTAAATTAATTAAAATGGTTACTTGTTGTTACTGTGTTACTTTGCTCAAGCTTCAGAGATAAATATGGTATGTGTATCGCGGACTTTTTTAAACATTATTTAAAGGACAATATTTTTGTAAAACATTATTTTTATGTATCTCATAAGGTTGAGTCGGCGCACGCCATGTATGCGTTAAGCAAGCTCATTTTGGGTGACGTTTGCTTATAACAACAAATAAACTTTGCAAACCGTTGCTTAGCAACGGTCGGTCGTTATATACAGGCAATTTATTCCGCCATGTTATGGCGGAATAAATTGCCTGTCAAATTGAAAAATATTTTAATATATTAGTATATATCGACAATATTACAAATATGAGAAAAAAAGTAACCTATGTTCATCCGAAGACCCTCAGGTATCTCTGTATGAGTATTTTATTACAATTGAATTAGCGGTTTGGCCCTGATTGCGGCACAGACAGACAGACAGACAGACAGACAGACAGAGTTACTTTCGAATTTATAATATAGGTATGGATTATCGAAACTGATACTTTGTCAAATTAATTGATGATTAATCGTATTATGTGGAATATCTCAACGGCTTAGTGGGTGACACTTATGCTGAAATTTGAAATCAGTATCTTTACAAAGGAAAAGTTTTAAATCTTTGACATTTTTTTTATTTTTATAATTATATACAATGTATATTACAACTTTTAGAATTTCTATTCTGATATCATAATTAATTGAATAGAAGCTTTAAAATATAAAATAATTTAAATTAAGATATAGTTTATTAATAACAACCAGTTTGTATTTATGTTATAACAAAATATAAAAAAAAATTAAGGGCTTTTTTGGAGAATGAACTATCCTACATAAAAAAAATTATGTAATTATTTAAAATGTTTCAATTCAAACCAGTATTTTCTGATTTTCTTTCGCATGATATTTATAAATAAAATCTAAAACTTACGAATAAAATCTATAATAAATTTATCTATATTTTTTTGCTAACTTCTAAAAACACGTTAAAATCAAAACTTATTAGTAGTACTTATAATAACGAATTTGAACCCATACTTCCTGAATAACAAGTTCAAGACCTTTGGCCAATTACACTATCCGTTCACATTCCGTTACAATATTTTTTCTATACGGGAAGTGTAAAAAAAAATTAAATAACTTTTATATAATATATTTGTAATTATAAGCGTGTGAACAAAGCTTTTTTGTGTTAAAAATAATATAATTACAATATTATAATTTTTTTAAGCCTCTGTTATGACACTTGATGGTAAAATTTTAGAATTTTTAATTAATAAATCCTGTGTAAGACACATAACGAGGAAGTCTTTATGACATCCGTGGAGCTGTTGCTAATTTGCATCGGAGTAACAGTATATCTACCTAATAGATGAATATTTGTTAGTTTTAATTCTATATGATATGGTTAAAATTTTTGTCTTATTAAGTTAATTTGGTTCCCAAGTTCCCTCTGCCTACCGTGTGGGTACTGCAGGAAGATTAATAAATAGTTCATTTCGAGTAGAGTTTAACTGTCAATTGAAAATAATTTTTAGCTTCACGTTTATAGCAGGACTGGCAGGGGGTCTTAAGACACTCCTTTGCCGCCCTTTCCACGCACCGCATAATTTTAAAGCTATTATGTGATGAATTTCGAAAAATTGTTATTGAAGCGAAGAAATGAAAATTCGAACTCACAACCCTCGCATTTACAGTCAGACGCTGTGGCACTGCGCCACGAAAGCCTTTTATTGTATTGAAATTTATTTTTCCCTTAACAAATTATTACAAAACTATTAATATTTTACATAAAAAAATACCATACTTGTAAGATCAGTGACTAAAATATAATAAAAACTTGAATTGCATACTCAATTCAGTAATTATAAGCTTTAAATATGACTTATTCATAAATGAGTACTTTATTTTTAATTGGACGGATACGACTGTGGTGCATGCTCGTATGTATGAGTACGTATGTGGGTCAGCGATGCAGCGAAATGCGTTTATTTGAAGTGCAAACACGTGCCGAGCTTATAAGTGGCTTATTTATAAATGCTAACTATTTACTTTTTAAAGTACATGAGCTTAAAAAAATCTTTTTAATGTGTTTAAATTGAATTTAATAAAAAGAGCTATTGGCTCGAGGCCAGTCGTGCCGCAGAGGTACAAAGTATGACTGTAAAACCAACTGGTTGTGGGTTCGATCCCCACTCGAGGAGATGGAATATTTACTTAAATTTATATTTCCATTTCTTCGCTCTGGTGTCGAGGCAAAGCGCGGTGTTGAATTCTGCCACTCAACACTCAGTGCCTCCAGAATTCGGTAGAACCTGGGGAACGGAGTGTCTTAACACTAGGTTCCCTCTGCCTATCTTGCTGTGTGCGGGATACAGCATGAAGGTGATGTATTTTATTTATATTTATGAGAGCTCGCGAGTACCTTGATACTTGTATTTCCATCATTAAAAAATTGGGCAGAAAGAAGAGTGAGTAGAAAGAGACAGTCAGCTCTGTTCTAGGGAGTGGAGCGAAGTAATTACAAAATATAAAACTATCCATTTCTTGATAGAAATAAATTAAACATATTTTATTTAACAGAAGTCCGTTCCGTCTAAGCTTTACTCGCTCATTTCTCTTTCGCAGTGGAAAACGAGCTTATAGCCTAACATAGCCAATATATATATCTATATATAATTATGTATATAGCTAACCAGCGCTCTTAGTTCCACATACACGCTCGAACTTTGGTAACTACTGTTAAGTGAAACAATATACATATATTGAAATTACAAACACGAAAATTAAAATGTGGAATATGAATCTGTGCTATTTTGGGATAGTTGTGCTAATATTTAAACACTTACTATACTAAAAATAATGTTATTCTTAAAACTAATGGAGTGATAGACACCACAGATAAGATATAGACTAGAGAATAGATATAGTCAAAATAATAGGTACGTATGTGGTTTTTTAAATGTTACTTTTGATAGAGTTCGAAACAGGGGTTGAAAATTTATATCCGAGAAAAGCACAGACAGGTCGCTTATACATTACAAAATCTATAAACCTCTTATAGCTACAATAAAATGTCGATTTGAGAGATTCGCAAGGTAAGGCAAGATAACGTAAGTACCTTATCACACTGGCAGATCCATTACACTGCAAAGGAATGCATTAAAGTATATTTATACGTATAATGTCATGATGTGTTTCTATTTGTGCACTTAAGCGCTGTTATGATTGGAAGTGAAGTGAGGCGATGCATGTTTGATACGAGCCACTGTACGAACGATTTGAAATGTTTACGACGTTGAGTTTCGAGCTTTTAATAGCTTTGATGAGCTTTCTTTTATTTAAAGCATACAGTTTACAATTTTTGAGTAATAGTCAAAACTTTTGTATTGGAAGTCTTTTAAATAGTTTCGTACCTTTTAAGAAAAAAAGGAACCCTTATAAGATCGCTTTGTCATCCGTCTGTCTGTCTGTCAAGAGCCTTTGTCTCGAGAACACTTGGAGATATCTAGTTGTCCCATGATTTCCTAAAAAAAATTGTATTTCTACATTTACTAAAAAAGATATGGCCGTTTATATAGCAAAAGACGCGTATTTCGACACTACAAAGGGAATCAAAATTAATAGGGTACTTCCGGTTGACCTACGATTATGATACTTGGCAGTTAGCATCTACAGGTTGTACTAGTTCAGAAAAAAAAACTCTTAAAACTATACATTTGTGTTTAAATCCTAAAAAATAATAACTTTAAAAGGGGGGCAAAATTTGGTATTAACACCGCTAGTTCAAGTGAGTCCTGCTACGTTTAGTTATTTATACGTCTTTTTTTATATTTTTCTATATTTTTGTATTCTTTTTTCTGTGTTATTATTTCTTTATTATATTAAAAATTATATTATTATAATCAAGTATACATATAGTATGATTGAAAATAAAATAGTACACTTGAACAGATAGGCCAAGAGAATTTAAAGGAAAATGAGTAACAGAATTTAAAAGCTGCAATTTGTTTTACCAAATAGATAGCGGACGAAAAATATTATATAAACAACTTTACATTTGATTGGGATTTGATCATATATCGTAATACGTTATCTTAGTTGTAAACTGTGTCTGTAAGGAGATTAAAGAGTATTTTTATTTGACACGGAGATTTTACTATCAAAAAATCACAAAAAACAGCAATTAAACAAGAAGAGACAAAGGCATGGATAAAAAAAATCCTAGAGATTTCATAAAAAAATACACCGATAATGTTCAATATTCTAAATAATAAGTAAATTGTTATCTTATTTCATTCCACTCATCGAGTCGATGCAGCGATTTTATTTTTAGGGCGCATTTATCCAATTGCATTCTGTTTATATTTACTTTAGCTCTGAATATACTAGAAGTTCTATAAGCTTGTACTTATTTATAATTTATAAACATAATTCATTTAATTAATATTTGTATTGTTTAAAATTGGGTCTAGTTGGTTACCAAAAAACAACGCCTGTTTTTTTGAAATCAAAAAAAAAGTAAAAGATATGTCTGCTTATTGATACTTTTCAGTTATATTGCAGCGCAAACAGAGAAAACTTTGTGTCAAAACACTCAATTCTATATTCCTTCCTCTTGAATTTCGAGATATTTACAATCACAATAATTACATCTAATGCAAAAATATATAAATTAATTTAAAACTTAATATTATAAACAATCTCCATAATCTCCTGTTCTTAGGTAGAAAATACTTGCTGGGTTGTTAACCTCTAGACCCTTTCCTTATATAAAAGGTAGGAATGTCGCGAAGTTGCGTACATTTTTTTAGAAGAACCTTAATTGTTAAGGAAATATCGAGTATATATTATCTCCTAATGAGGTGGTTAATATAAACAATAATCATTTTAAATCCAGTCTTTATATAATTTATTTATATTATCAATTAACCTTCATAAGAAATGACCACATAATAAACGACTTCGGCGCCACTTTTTTTATTGAAAATTAATAAGAAATATGCAAAGTTGCAAAACAAAAAATATTAGGTAAAGTTACAGTCAAATTTTATTACTATTTATTATATTTAATTAAAAATTCTTATCACAGTTATTGAAAGATAACGTAGATATTGAGTTGGGCTAATTGAGTTGTACAATTTTGTAGAATTTATAGTTTTTTTAAAGTTAAAATATATATTTGTTATAATAAAATGGGAGCCAATCACTGCGTGACTTTTATAATATCGTTAACCTGATTTAGTTTTATATGAAGACGTATTATTTTAAGTTTGTGTTTTTTTATATTTTAAGTTTATAAAATTTTTTAATATATTTCGACATATCAAGATTTTATTTTGTCTCTTACATAGTATTAAAAGACTAGTATTAAGTAAATCTATTGATTAACTTAAATGTGAGACCAGTCGTGGCGCAGGGGCACAAAGTGTAACCGACTGGTGGGGGAACCCACGGTTTGATCCCCACTAAAGGAGATAAAATATATATTTAAATTTATATTTCCATTTCTTTGCTTAGTTCACTCACTCACTCATTTTTTTTACTCACTTCGAGTTCGAAGCAAAGCGCGGCTTTGAGTTCTGCCATTCAACACGCAATGCCTCCAGAATTCGGCAGAAAGTGAGGAACGGAGTGTTTTAACACTAGGTTCCGTCTGTCACCCTGTTCACCCTGCTGTGTCCGGGATACAGCGTGAAGCTGATTTATTTATTTTTAAATTAGATATTTTACCTTTTAGTTAAAAACGACTAGGTAGGTATATGTTGTCAACATAAGTTTACAAAAGTTGAAGAGCAGAAAAAAAAGGTGATACCCTAATTTAACGCTTCCTACCAAAAATTACAAGAGATACATAGAAGTTACCTTTAAAAAACATTCTAACTTAGTCTATAGTATATATTGTATTAGAAACCAATGACATAACTACAAGCACAAAAAGCAAAATGCATTAGTTTGTCTGAAACGCTAAGGGAACGCCAACATTGTAGGGACTGGAGTCGATCACAACACTCCACAGCCTCGTGGAGGGCTCTTACAAGTGAAATGGCAGCGACACGACTGTCAATAGTTGATGGTGACAGCTTATTGACTCTAGCCCTAGTATACGTAGAGAAAATTTTATCTTTGTGTGTAAAGCTAATATTATGTTAGTAGTTTTTGCTTCATAATATAAATACGTACGTGGGATAATTATTTATCAAAATATGTTTTGCTTCTATAAATGTGATAGTAAAAGAAAATAATTGTTCAAAAAAATATATATTTTCTTGTTATATGTACAATACACGTTAATTTAATATTTACTTTATCAAAAATTTAATTATTTCTAGAGCATATAATTTTGTCGTTCTAACAAAAAATATACGTACTTGTGACGTATACCTGTCTTTATCGATTTATGTATGCTTGAAGTTCTCACTTTTTAAATAAATCTGATGAAGCATATACAGTGTTCTTTTTTGAATATCGAAGACTAAATAAGAGCTTTGGATATACTCGTAACATCTTTACGCTGTATTCTGCATACAATAAAATACACAAGGGGGACCTAGTGTGAAGACACTCCGTTTCTCACTTTAACAATAAATTTCGAAACATTGCAACTTGAGTTGCTGAACTTACCACGTTTTGTCTACCTGAGCGAGTCTTTATCTCAGATAGATATCGAGTTGAAATTCAAATATATTCACTTCTATGATTTCATGATTTCCTGAATAAAATCGTATTTATACATTTACTTAAAAATATATATATGGCCGCTTATATCGTAAAAAACGTATATTTTGACGTTATAAATGGAATCAAAATTAATGGAGTACTTCCGGTTTACCTGGAATTATGAAATTTAGCAGCTAGCATCTACAGGTAGTACTGGTTCAGGAGATTCTGAAAACTATACATTTGGGATTAAATCCTAAAAAATAATAAAATTTATTAAAGCCGCTAGTTTAAGTGAGGTAGAGGAATGGATTAAAAGAAGGTTAGGCTAAGCTCAAATTTCAGAAAAAGCTAGAGACCTCAAATTTTTATACGGAAACTTCAGTGGACGAGCCCGACTCGCACTAGTTTTTATGATGTGTCATTTTAAAAATATACTTTAAAATGCAGAATAATTTGCGAAAAGTCAAACATTCATTAGTTATTTTGCTTTGACTGCAAACCGGCGTGTGACATACCGGTCTATTTCTGTAAGTGTAACGAAACGCAGGACGTTATTTTAATGGAGAAGAATTCCATTGGAATTACGATTTGTTATTCACTGAATATATATGCATATTCAGTGAATAACAATATACACATATATAGAGATATACATATTATGGAGTCTTGTGTTGTCTTGTCTTGTAATTATTTTTCTGATTTTATTATTAAGCATCAAATTATATCTCATTGTTTTAATAAAATACTTTTAATTAAACTAACTATTCTATAATAGAATAAATGTGTATATATTAAAATAGTTTTATTTATAAAAAAATATTATATTAAAAAATATAAGTTATACTTTTTAAAAGAAAGCAATTACCTACCTACTTATGTTAAATCTGAATTATTTGTTCTTGTTTTATGTCAATAATAACTTAAAGCTGTGTCTGTAAACGCGCACGATTTCTAATCTGTAAACATTAGTTTCTAGACGTCATGACATATGTATAAAGCACATCACTACGTATTAATATAACTATAAAATTTAAACAATATAATCCCGACGTTACACTCATTTTATGCTTACTTTATTATTCACACAGCAAATAAAATACAACAATATATCGAATCGACTGTCAAGTTCACGGGTGATTTATATGAGCGTCTGCGGCTCATTGTGAGTCACGCGTGAGATGCATCAGCTGCTTTTGGAGTATTTTTGGAAGTACTAAAATTTGATTTTAATCGATGTTAAGCTTCAATAGTTTTGCAAATATTCTGTTTATTGGTAGGAAAATAATCAATATATAATAAACTATTTTTCTTTTTCGTCTTTATTTTGAACCATCAAGTTTAGTCGGACGTATATTCAAACATCATCGATATTTAAGGTAAACATCGATCAAACCACATTCTATGACATTTATCATAAATAGAAACGATCCCTTCGGATGCCAACGTGTCTAATTTCAACTTAAGATTTACCTACATAACAAATTCGAGCACATCCAATCCTATTAAATATTAATATTTATATTAATTAATAAGACGATAAAATGAAGAAGAGATAGAAGTTCGATTAACATAGATTATTTCTATAATTATCCGCCCCTTTTCTTTCGTTACGATTAGTCCTTTTTTCTTAAAAATTGACAGTAAGAGATTGCTTTAAGTAATTAGGCCGCATTTGCATACATTTTATTTATACAAATTTTTTTTTTTTTTTTGAAATAAAGGATAGCCAACAGATATTCTATTCCATTCTTTAAATAAATAAAAAAAAAACAAACAACTACTAACTAACTTTATTTTATTCCCCACAACTTTAAATAACTATTCTCATCTCTTCTCTATTCTCTATATATAATAAAAGGATAGAAAAGTCAATTCTGTACATGAAAGATATAAAAAAAATAAAAATCAGGTCGGTTTATATGTCGATTATAGAAGCTAAAAAACCACTCAGCAGAATTCTTGTCTGTCTGTCTGTCTGTCCGTCTGTCTGTCTGTCTGTTTGTTTGTTCGTCAATCACGCAAAAACTACCAGACAAAAATTGATGATTTTTTGCATGGTAGTAGCCTAGGGTCCCAAGGTACATTTTTTTTGGGTTTTATTCCGAATTTCATTATAGTTTTCTTTAAAAAAAATAAAAACTGAAAAATGTAAATTACTTAAAATACCGATAACTACTGTATGAAATTCAATTATTTTTAGTATGGTAATAGTTCAAAGCCTAATGCAATTTATACAATAGTTTTTATCATGGAGTATAAAGAAATTTTACCAGAAAAAATAACATAATTATATTTTTTAATAAAAAAAATCGACTTCTTCAATTTAAACCGGATTTCGTACTCTGAACTTAACCAAACTTTCACCAAACTGTCCTTTATGTGTACCCTTTTAATAAAAAAAAAATCATTAAAATCGGTTGAGTTGATCTTTAGACATTCGTCCATTTGTCGCGCACGTACATAATGTAAATTTGAGATTTATATGATTTTCTCATAGATACCATTGTCAGAAATGAACTAAATTAAAATAGGACTATACGGGACGCACTAGCTTCCAAATAAAAAAAGAATCATCTAAAAAATGTGTGGACCGACCACACAGTCAAAAGTTCTGAGGTAACAAGGATAAAAAATACAGTCGAATTGATGAGCTCCTCTTTTAAGAAGTCGGTTAATAGAAATCTGACTTAATTAAATTACGATTATTTTATTTAACCACAATTAAAAAGAAAAAAGTAAATTGAGGCCGTTCGTCGCACAGGGGCACAAAGTGTAACTGTAAACTGGTTGTGGGTTCGATTCCCACTTGAGGAAATGAAATATTTCATTAAATTGATATTTTCATTTCATCGCTCTGGTGTCGAGGCAAAGTGTGTCGTTGAGTTTCACTACTCAGCACGCAATGCCTACAGAATTCCGTGGAAAGTAGGGAACAGAGTGTCTTAACACTAGGTTCCCTCTGCCTACCCTGCGGCGCGTGGGATACAGCGTGAAGCTGAAAAAAGAAGTTAAGTAAGTGGTGTTTAGTCTACCACAAATATTATTTTAAACGTCAACGTTGGTGACATTAACAAAAATAATAAAGTATCTAGCTCAAATGGCGATGTCTACAATAAAAAGTATATGTATTTGGAAAGTAAATTCTGATTGTGAGTTCATAGTTTATAAAACTTTATATTGTGTTTAGATGACGCGCTGATGTCAATACATTTTAATCATTTACAAGTACGTTGCATTCATTTACAGTAGATATATTTCTCAAGACAACTTTCTCAAGACTTTATATATAAAAAAATTACATTAAATAATCATGTTAAGGAAGTATCAAATATATTTAATGAATTAAACTTAATGTCATTTTATGTTATCTGTTAAAATAGCGTGAAGCTGATTAAACTTAATGTTATATTCAAAACAAATGAATTGTATGTAAATTTATTAATACGTTTCAAGTATAAAAAAAAAGAAAAAATGCAATATAATTGCGTTTCTCTTTTTCTTTCCAATTTTTTATATTTTTATTATTTATATCGATATATCAGGGACGTAAATGGGGGAACAGACCCATGCCATCTTAGTACAAAGTAAAATATATATTTGCGTGTTATAGTTAAAGAATAAAATGGATGTGTGATTCCTCTATAGAATATATTATTCTACATTATATCATAAAAACAGGTTTAAACAATGCATATGAAGGTATCCTCCTGTAGTATAGCTATTTTCAATTACTATCAACACTACAATGTCAATACTATGTAGTATTATAGTGTAATTTTAAACATTTTGACTATTTTCCCGCCATTATGATGGAAAAATAATTTATGTACTATAAGAATGTTGGTAGTTTTTCAAAAGGGATAAAAATTAAAAATTGCCTAAAATATTCTTTCTTCGCAAGTGTTGTAAAAACTATTGGTATCTTTTAACCAAAAAATCACTAGAAATATTAAATATGCTCAATTATACAGAGTTTTTTTGTCAGCACCACTTTAAATAAAACCACAGTTTTAACTACTCTATTAAAGCCTATACAATAATTTAAAAAAACCCAAAAATTAAAAAGACTTTTTTTCAAACAAAATAAATAATAAAATTATCGTTGTAAAATAAAATACAATTTGTCAAGAACGACGCACGCACACATAAACCTATCAAAAGGAAACCGCCGCAACATTCTGAAATCGAGTCGTAGGTATTGGCGGCAACGTTTGGTTTTAGTAGTATTTTGTAGTAGTATGTGTTGTAGTAGTATGTGTTATTGGTATCTATGCGTAACTGCGTTACACCAAATATAGATATGACTAAACATCGTGAAATGAAAAAAAAAAACCTACGTCTACACTGTTGCTTAAATTCTTTAGATATGGATTTAAAAAAGTTTATCTATATGCTATTTCCGTAAAAGGAGCGCTGACGCTTCTCTTCTCTTCTTTGTTAAAGGCCGTCGCGGCACAGGGGCACAAAGTTGTGGCTGTAACGCGACTGGTGTGGGTCCGATCCCCACTTGGAGGATTGAATTATAATTTAATAATATTTTTATAGCGGTTTTTTGTGAAATACGCTATTTAATAATATTTTATATTTTTAATTATGGAGTGAAATTAAATTTCCAAAATTTTGTGGAATAATTGTCCAAATTTATTAACACTTAAGAAGATATACAAAGAAAATAATTTTACACAATCACAGAAGGAAATAAAGAAATTTAAAGAAATACTAAAAGAAATAGATAAGCGAAACAGATACGTATTAGCAAGAAGATAAGGCTTAAAATTGAATACAAGCAAGGAGTACAATATTAAAACAAGTGAACGTCGCAAGCGATAGTAGCCGACTCTTTACTCGTAGCTAGCAAGCAGGCTACGTCACGCACAGCAAAAAAACTCGAAACAAGTTTGTCATGCGAATGCGCTGCGTGCGGATGAATTATAATAAATATAAATATTAACACTTTAGTTTTAAGTAAATTTGAAAATAAAACGTAGTGTAAGAATATAATGTAAATATAGAATAAAATAGTTTTAGTTATTATTATGATTATGAATTAATTTTATTAAAAGATAATATTCACTACAGTACTCCCCCCCAGAGACCTGGTTAAGGGCGATAGTAGTCTGGAAATCTAACTCTTCTTCCGCTTCGTGTCCGCTTTTCAAGTTTCTGCTCCACATCAGACTGAGACTGAGAGATTGCCTTTGGTGCAGTAACTGGTCGGTTTAATACAGGAACGGCCTCTCGCGTAACATATGCGGGCTTGAGCCTGTCCACACTCACGTTGTTAGGCTTACCAGATATGTCTATCTGAAAATATTTAGGCGTCCTTTTAAGAACCTTGTACGGGCCTGCATATGGTGGTTCCAGTGGTTTGCGGACGTGGTCCTGCCGTAAAAAAACATGTGTCGAGTCTGCAAGGTCGGCCGGCATATGAAAAGGACCTGTCCTATGCCATGACGTGGGCTTCGGCGAGAGTCGTGCCATACTAGCACGAAGACGAGTAACCAGATTTGTGATATCACCTGTCTTGTAATCTTCAGAGGGTGCGAGAAATTGTCCTGGAAGACGAAGGGGCTCCCCGTAAACCAGCTCAGCTGCTGAAGCCTGAATGTCGTCCTTCCAGGCGCTACGGATGCCCAGCAGCACTAACGGCAGTGCTTCCGTCCAGGTTGAAGAGGGATGGCACATGATAGCTGCTTTTAGCTGCCGATGGAGTCTCTCGATCAAGCCGTTGGAAGCTGGGTGATATGAAGTGGTTCTAAAATGATGTGCACCAATCATGGCTGATAGTGCCCTGAAGAGATGCGACTCGAATTGACGTCCCCTATCGGTTGTAATTCGAAGAGGGCAACCAAATCTTGCTATCCAACCAGAGAGAAGGGCGGCAGCACAGGAATCAGCTGTGATGTCTTTGAGTGGGTATGCCTCAGGCCATCGTGTGAAACGATCGATGACTGTAAGGCAATACCTGAAATCAGACGAAATTGTTAAAGGTCCGATAATGTCGAGGTGGATGTGTGCAAACCTCGACGTAGGAGTTGGGATTGAGGATAAGGGAGCAAGGGTATGACGGTGAACTTTGCTCTTTTGACAAAGTATACACTCTCGTGTCCACTCTCTACAGTCCTTGCGAATCCCTGGCCATACGAATCTCTGTGTTACCAGCCGCACTGTAGCTGTCCTACCAGGATGGCTCAAGCTGTGTAACGCTTCAAAAACTTGTCGGCGAAATTTCTCAGTAATGAACGGGCGTGGAGAAGACATTGATACGTCACAGTAGATCTTATGGTTAGAGTCTGGCAAATCTACCTTAACCAGTTTTAACGATGAGCCTTTTTGAAGCAGACCTAGCAGTTCAGGATCAGTATCTTGAGCAAATGCCAGAGCCTGGTAATCAATGAAATGACTCACCTCCTCCAGTCGTGACAGTGTATCAGCCACTACGTTCAAACGTCCTGGTAAGTATTGAATAATGGTTGTAAACTGTGAAATATAGTCAAAGTACCGATATTGGCGCGGTGAGCATTTCTCCCTATTAATGTTGAATGCATAGGTGAGAGGTTTATGATCAGTGTGAATCACAAAGTTTCTAGCCTCAACCATGTGTCGAAAATATTTAATGGCTTCATAAATAGCTAAAAGCTCTCGGTCGTAAGGACTATATTTCTTTTGTGCAGATGTTAGTTTTTTAGAAAAGAAACCAAGAGGTTGCCATACGTTGTTGACACGTTGTTGAAGTACTGCTCCAATACCGACATCAGATGCATCAGTGGCAATAGCTAGCTCTGCAGATGAATCTGGATGAGCTAATAACGTGGCTTGAGATAAACAAGTCTTACATTTATCAAAAGCTTCCATCATCTCAGGTGTCATTGTGATCGGCCTAGCTCCTTTCATCTTGGGTCCTAAAAGCGCAGAGTCTAATGGTGCTTGAATGTTTGCGGCGCCGGGAATAAAACGACGATAAAAGTTAAACATACCAAGGAAACGTCTTAATTCCTTAGCAGTTTTAGGCACGCTGCACTCCTGTATGCTTTTTACGTTCGTTTCTAAAGGTTGAGTCCCAGAACCTGACACTAGGTAACCAAGAAATTTTACCTGTCGCTGCCCGAAGACACATTTGGATGTGTTTATCAAAACACCATACTCCTTGAGCCTGGTGAAGAGTAGTCTGAGATGGCGCTGATGTTGCTCTTCAGAACTGGAAAATACCAAAATGTCGTCTAAGTAACCAAAACAAAACTCATCAAAGTCACGTAGTACTTCGTCCATGAACCTTTGAAATGTTTGTGCTGCATTGCGCAGTCCGAAGGTCATGTACGGGAACTCAAAAAGTCCAAAAGGAGTTGTAATGGCTGTTTTGTGGATATCACCGACGTGTACCGATATCTGATTGTACGCCTTAACCAAGTCGATCGTTGAAAATACTGAACAACCAGAGAGTTGGTAGGAAAAATCTTGAATATGGCGAATAGGATACCTGTCAGGTACTGTGCGAGCATTGAGTGCTCTATAATCACCACATGGTCTCCATCCGTCGTCCTTCTTCTTAACTAAGTGCAGAGCAGAAGACCACGAACTGTTAGACGAGCGGGCAGTTCCCTGTGAGAGCATATCATCAAATTCTTTTTTGGCCGCTTTCAGTCTAACTGGGTCTAAACGACGAGGTCTACTGGTAACTGGTGGTCCGGGTATGGTATTGATGTAATGCACAGTATTATGCTTAGGAAGGGAAGACGTACCTGATGGTCTCGTTACCTCTGGAAACTCATGAAGCAGCTGATGGTATTTTGATTCTCCCGAAATGGCTTTGACTGACGCAAGGTCATCGGAGATATTTTCTTGTAGTGCTTGCACTGACAGTGTAGTTGTTCCATCGACGAGGCGCTGATATCTGCAATCTACAAGAAGATTGTAAAATATCAAAAAATCTACGCCGATAATTGGTTTCGAAACATCAGCGATGGTAAATTTCCAGGTGAAAGTATGTCTCAGTCCTAGGTCCAACTGCAATAATGTAGGACCGTAAGTATGAATGACTGTACCGTTGGCTGCCATAAGTTCATACTTCGTCTTGGTACAGGGCGCCTTGGTAGCCAACCGTGGAAAAACGCAGAGATCAGAACCAGTATCTATGAGGAAAAGCATTTTTGAAATACGGTCGGTAATGAAAAGACGGCCTGTAGGTAAAGGGCAGACGTTGGCCGCTACTTCCGGCTGCCCAGAGAGTTTTCCGACTCTCCGTAAGTACATGGCTGTACACATTTTTTTGCGTTGGAACCAAATTTAAAATGGTACCAACATTTTTGATGGGAAGTTAACTTCCGACGATGCCTGGAATGGCTCCGGGAACGCTCTCTGAACTTGAATGGTATCGAATTGTGACGTACCTGGGTCGAGAGTTCAGATACCTGCTTGGTCAGGAGTTGGATCTGCTTGGCCATTTCTTCCAACATGGAGGGTGCAGGGGGTGTGGCCATCGCAGACGTGCTTGCGACTTGTGGTGATGAGGGTGCTATTTCGTGCACCTTGTCTGCCAGGTCAGCTAATTTTTCAATAGGTAGATCAGGCTGCGAAGCTATAACAGTTTGAATGTTTTGTGGTAATCTACTAGACCATAATGTTTTTAAAAAATCTTTGGGGACAGACAAACCCGCAAGATCTTGTATGTATCGCAGAAACTGCGATGGTTTGCGATCACCTAGCTGCTCATGCCTCAGCAACTGCATCACCTTCTTTTCTTGAGACGCAGATAATCTTTTAATCAGCTGCGTTTTAAGAGTGACGTATTTATCCGTCTCGGGAGGAGAAATTATAATATCCTTCACCTCGACAGCAAATTGATTGTCCAACTGAGCGGCAACGTAATAAAATTTTGTAGCATCACTTGTTATGTTAGATAAAGCAAACTGACCTTCAATTTGTGAAAACCAAAGGGCTGGTTCTTCCGGCCAGAATGGTGGAATACGCACGCCAATCCTACAAACGTTAGATGTAGTCGCGTCCTCCATCGTGTACTAGAGGTCACCTTGCAAAGGTCGTCAAAATGGCCTCTTGCCGTTTTTAATCTTCTCGCCAGCAGAAAACGTAGATATTTAATGTAGTGTTCACTAGTTTCGGGTTCACCAATATAGCGGTTTTTTGTGAAATACGCTATTTAATAATATTTTATATTTTTAATTATGGAGTGAAATTAAATTTCCAAAATTTTGTGGAATAATTGTCCAAATTTATTAACACTTAAGAAGATATACAAAGAAAATAATTTTACACAATCACAGAAGGAAATAAAGAAATTTAAAGAAATACTAAAAGAAATAGATAAGCGAAACAGATACGTATTAGCAAGAAGATAAGGCTTAAAATTGAATACAAGCAAGGAGTACAATATTAAAACAAGTGAACGTCGCAAGCGATAGTAGCCGACTCTTTACTCGTAGCTAGCAAGCAGGCTACGTCACGCACAGCAAAAAAACTCGAAACAAGTTTGTCATGCGAATGCGCTGCGTGCGGATGAATTATAATAAATATAAATATTAACACTTTAGTTTTAAGTAAATTTGAAAATAAAACGTAGTGTAAGAATATAATGTAAATATAGAATAAAATAGTTTTAGTTATTATTATGATTATGAATTAATTTTATTAAAAGATAATATTCACTACATTTTCATTTCGCACATCAGTCACACATTATACGCAATATCTTAACACAAAGTTGCCCTGCTAAAGGCGGGATAAAGCGTGGATCTGGTTTTAACTTTGTGTGAAACGATTAAAATAAAATCCAGTCCAGTTGAGGCCAGTCGTGGCGCAGCGGCACGAAGTGTGACTGTAAAAACTGGTTGTGGGTTCGATTCCCACTCGAGGAGATGAAATATTTACTTCAATTTATATTTCCATTTCTTTGCTTTGGTGTCAAGGACAAGCGCGGCGTTGAGTTCTGCCACTCAACACGCAATGCCTCTAAAATTTGGCGGAAAGTGGGGAACGGAGTGTCTTAATACTAGGTTTTCTCTGTGACGACGTGAAGCTGATTAAAATAAAACTAATACTAAATATTTAAGGGCAGATTGCCAAATTACAAACAAAAAAAGATTTAAATCGGTTAATCCGTTTCTGAGATTATCGTGAAGAAACGCACAGACAAACAGACCAACTGACCAATGCTATTACATCGTTAAATGTAATGTCTTCCATGTACAGACACCTATGAGTGAGGATTTTATTATAAGTATCGATAAGTTGTGTTTTTTTTTCAAACATTTAATTGAAGATTCTTATGGGAGGTACGAAAATGCGACCTAAAGTTTTAATAAATTTCTCATTAAAAATCTTAAATGCGTTGCAAACATACATTATAGGTATATCAAAACACGAACATAATTCAGTGTGTTAATTAAATAATTCTGTGGTTTAAGCGGGCGAAGCCGCGAGCGGGTCGCTAGTATTATATAAAAACGAAACCTGCACAATTATTCTACAGTAACGTTTTTAGAATACCGTTTGTTTAAGTATCGCATTGGAAATTAAAAGGCATTCATATTGCAATCAATAACTTCATGTTTCATATGCTCTGGTACGTAATCCAATAATGTGAGCCTCGAGCTCGGCCCATAAAACGTAAATCTTTATGGGCCAGTACGGAATTTCCCCACTTTTATAGTTTATAATACACTGTACATTGCATATTGCACACACAAAATAAATATTTACTTAGCCTTGTTCCATATGAATTGTGAATAATAAAATATTGCAATAATTTTAATTTATAACGATTATGCAGCGCAATCAAATCGATCATTTATTAGCTTTGATATAAATAAAATCGATTTTTAATGGTAATTGGTAATTGTGGATTTCTTAGTACTTAACTATTGATGATTTGCTTTATTATGAGTAGAATCTTTTATCTTATGCACTTCCCACACTGGAAATTAATAGACGCCAAATGTATTTTTTTTTATAAATTGCTTATTTAACACCAACAGTGTTTACTTATCTCTAGTGTTCTATTTATCTAGATATCATAGATATATCCCTCTAGACAAGTAAAATAGACAGTGATAAATTATATTAAATAAATACAAGAATAGTTACAGAAATTGTTCGAAGTAGAGTATGTTTTGAGCCTGTGTTTTGTTTGATAAATTAGTCGTCCAATTTTAATGATTTCTCTTTTAAATATTGGCATAATATGTTTTAATTCAATCCATCTTTAGTGTAAAAACGAAATAAAGTTTAAATTAAATATTATGAATTCATGAATTCATTACTATTGTTTTACCTCATATTCCACTATCCAACAAAAACATTCATTCACCATAGTAACTAGAAAAACTAACCTAATTGGCAAACATTAAAACAATAAAACCATTTTTTTCCATTAAAGGAAATCCCAACGACAAGATCTTGTATGGGAGACCAAACAAGCGTCGCAGCGCGTCCTTCCCCGCCCCCCGGTCGCTGGACCGCCGCCATTCCTTAAGGATCTTCGGTTCATCTAGCAAGTACTTGCAGCGATGCGCTTCAACACGCAGCTTACACCACAAACACGCCAACACAACTGATAGCTCATCTTCCACCGATTACCCACCAAGCGTAGAATCTGCGTCGCCTAGTAAGTAGTTTTGCATGGAGTTTTTTTTTTATTTTATTTTTTTTGTGTTTATGTTGCTGCTATCGCGCTGATATTCGTTTTTAGATATAGTTGAAGAATGTTTTATGGTATATGACATTTTTATTACTCTATTTAACTATTGTGTAATATTTAATGAATTAATTATTAATATTTTTTAGTCAATTTTTCACCATTCTAACGGCCACTGTTATAAAATTTTCCAGAGAAAGTGTCGTTGCTCTCCCGCTTATTCAGACGAAGCGGCCGCAGCAAGCAGACCCGCGCGATGAGCACCTTCTCTGCCCAGTTCCCGCCCACTGAGTGGTTCAACTCCAAGGCGGTACATCTGCACTGTGTCGCAACGCAAACAGACTCTAAGGTAATTTATAGCAAATTTATATGTAACAAAAAGAATAACCATTTTGTGATATCATTACTTTTTCTTGTGTCACCTAAAGTTGAAAGTTCGATTACTGCGACATAGGACGGTCCTATCCGATTCGTATTCAAATATTTTTTGTATACCTGTACCTTATCTTAACTCTCGTTTACAATTTTTTTCTTTATTTACGTCCTATACTACGATTATATTTTTTAATCTTTATACATTTGTATTTACATTTCTTTGTTATCTATTTCCAGGAGTCCCTGCAGAGTCAAACATCAATAGTATCATCGTACTACGACGGTTCGGAGATCAGCAATCGGTCATCGACACTACCAAGGAGGCACAAAAGACATCTCTCTACCGAATCAGGATTGGCAACATCCACACAATACGATCATTCACCAGTAAGGCAATCAAGCCCTAGTTCTGGTAGTCTTCCAAGATCATCGATAAGCAGAAGTTCCACAAATAAAACAATTTTAGATCATTTTGGATCTCCGCAACGAAACAGCGATCCTAAGTTAAGGGACAGTCCTAATGGGAGTTTAAGACGTGTGGACTACTCTGACAACGTAATGTCTACTAGCGGCCCATCTAGTTTGGAATCAACCAACCATCGAACACCGAGGAAAGATAGCAAAAATGGTTCATCAGATCTAAATTCTACCATAAAAAGGAGCTATCAAACAAGTAGCAGCGGTCACTCCAGTCTAGAGTCGCACATATCAGATCGCACACTAAAACCTTCACCTAGTCATAGTAATGGAACGGGCTTAAGCAGAGCACAATCACTTGTCAAAGTGCAAAGCTTACAAAGTTCCCCTAAAAGCTTACACAAATATAGAACCAAACCTCCAATCGCCGGCGGTGAAATAAAAAACGGCAAAGGTCCGTCCCCTAGAACTTCACCAAAAAACTGTCCAAGCACACCCAAAAAAACCGCAACCCCTCTGCATAATAAGGCATTAGGAGCAAAAGTTGAAAATCCTGCGACTGCAATGCTCGCCAGTTCGAATTCAAACAACTCTATCACTTTAAAAGTGACTACCAATACGATGTCACAGAATGGCGGAACTAACACCAAAGTATACGTACAAAACTCTCCCGTACGATCTGTAATAACTTTTGAAAACGGTAAAGTCACTGAGGCCACTAATGGGAGTAACATCTACATAATCAACGACGACAGGCAGGTCGTGTCGGTGTCGCAAAACGGAGTCGCCAGTCAAACCTCAAAAAACCCACAAGAAACCTCATTTGACGTCTGCGTCGAGAAAAAGAAGCAAATGTACCAAGAGCCGGAACCTGTAAAAGTACAAGAAAACAAATTCAATAAGAACTCGATTAATGACACGGGGATGAACAACAATCGAAAACTATCTTTACAAATAGGTGGAGCGGCGAACAACAATAGCTTTATATATAAGAATCAGTTGAATAATACTAATGAAGTCGCCTCGAACCCGGCTTCGCCAGCCATACATAATAACATCCATAACGTAGAGACTAGCACGAACAGCAACCCGTCGACGCCGACCAAGAGCTACGATAACGTTATCGGGTCTATGGGTAATTTGAGATATCAAAAAAACTCCCTCACGTCGGCCAACAGTGGACTACACACGAATATAAATTCGAATAGCGAATTAAAAAGCGTCGACTTGTTGAAGAAGGCAGCCGCTTTACAAATGTTAAACGGGCTTCCAAATGTCCATAACAGGATGAGCTCCGAGTCGATAGCTAACTTGCTAACGAAAGGTATTGATCAAAAGCCGACGGTGCTGGGCTCGGAGCCAAACCTAGCGCTGAAGAACCAGGAATTGATAAAAGATATCAACACATCGACCGAGAAAATAAACTGTTTGGAAAACAAACAGAAACGATACAGCCTAAGCCAGGATAGCAAGAAAGATCAAGATTTTTATAACTTTCCCAGCTTGACCGATTTGAGCTTTAATTTCACTAGTTTAGCTGCACAGAAGATATTGAAAGGGGTCAGTATAAATAGCGTGGACACGTTGGTGGAGCTAAACATGGCGGCCAATGGTACCGAGAAGCAAAACAATAGAGACGTAGCTGCAGTATGCACGGACTTCGGTCTTGTATAGTATAAAGTAGGATAGGCAGTTTATTTTGTTTAAATGTACAATATAGTATTAATCAATCAATATAAGTTAGTTAAAACTTATTTGTAACAACTTCATAACACTAGTTACACGCTATACTTAGTTCGAACTTTGTACTCATTTGGAATTTTTATACTCTCAACTTATTAAAATTGTCCTAGAATTTTTTTCATGTATCCCTTTTATGAATTTTAGTATACTAACCTATCCACGATATTAACGTAGAAATTTATATCATTCAGTATTCATATTAACATTTGGTAAAGTCTTAGTTTGTAGTTCACTGTGAATGTATTGTCTAGTATCAGTAATACAACATAAAAAAAATATTTGTAAAAGTTGGATTTGTATATTCAACTATTTTAATTATTAAATACATTTTCAAATAGCACATATAAAAATCCTATGGAACCCAATATTACATAAATTAATGCACAGAAAATTCATATTAGAAACAAAACTACTGATACTAGAATTAAATGTAATGACAATAAATTACTTCTTGCAAATCAATGGTGGCCTAAGAATACCCATCCAAAAAGGAATTTAGTGCCTATTCGAATATTAGATTATAAACCCATCACTATATGATGTACTATGTAGTACTAGCATACTCTAAAATGTAGCCTTTAGCACATATCTATTCACTTCATTGAAATGGGCTCTGATTGACACTATGAGACATTGTACATGCAAGGGTTTGCAGCCATTATAGAAAAAAGGTGAAATTACACATTTATATAAATTTCAGAACAGTGGTATACAATAAGCAAATAAATATGTAAAGATCTTGTGAATGATACATTTTGCCTCATAATGCCAGTCACTACCCTGCTTTAGAACTTACCTTTTCCACACATATGCACTTCTGTTTGTGCCATCGCAGCTTCCAGTGAAAAAGTTGAGTACAAACTAGAATACATCTCTTTATGAAAATACAGATTCCATCCAGGGATGGGAATTTATAGGGGTGTTATGTAAAATGTATGTCATGTATAAGTGCCATAAATAAAACTGTAATGTTATGAAAGAATTGAGCCCGTGGTATGATTTTGGAAGATTGGCGCCCATTATGTTTGTGTACTGCACTTTAAGTGTAGTAGAAATAAAGGGTAATATTTATTCATTAGAGAATATAATCGGAAGTCAATGCATACTAGAGTTAAGTGTTCAGTAACGCCATTTGTAAAAAATGTATTAACAATATAAGTTGATGCTTTAATTTATTTGTTTCATTTATTCCTACACCTTGTGACATCGCAGTTTATAAAATTAAAAAAATAAAATTCACTTAAGCATAAATTACATAAAATAGAAAAATTTATTAAATGCATTCTAAAGTATTGATTTATTATTTTATATACTCTGCTAAGAGCAAGTTATAGTACTGTGCTCCATTACATCATTTATCTGTGACGGTTCAGTTTCAGTCTGATTTTTAATAGAATTTAGCCAGTCATCAGTAGGATTAATTTTTTTTAAATCTGTATCAGAACATTCACTTCTTTCTTCATCAGTATTAGTTTCTACACACTCTGGTTCATTAGGAATATCAATACAGTCTTCAATTTTACATATAGAATTATCTATAGGAATAACATTCGCATCTAAATCGCGAAACTTTTTGGAAACTTCCTGTGTTTGGATATTAACATAACACACACAATCCTTAGTTTCTGTTATTTGTTTTAATGCAGCCTCTTCTATAGCTTCTATTTCTTCTACGTCTTCTTTCATAGTTATATCCTCAATTGTTTTATAAGAGTACATATGATCATCATTCGGGCTAATATAATCTTCTAATATAAAAGTGTTATTATCAAAACTTAGTCTCTTAAAATCAATAACACCATAAT
This sequence comes from Heliconius himera, assembly GCA_021202915.1. Taxonomy (NCBI): domain Eukaryota; kingdom Metazoa; phylum Arthropoda; class Insecta; order Lepidoptera; family Nymphalidae; genus Heliconius; species Heliconius himera. The sequence goes on from JAJHJA010000069.1 coordinate 261,189, forward strand.
TGTTAATATAATCTAGTAAATTGGATTCATTATTGTAGCATATTTTAATATTCTGAACACAATTCCTTTCGAAGTCTTTGTTGTCCTCGCATTGTTTTCGAATAGCGTCAAGTTGCCGTAATGTTTTAAGTTCCCTGGCTTTCAAAGTCGCGTAAATGTGAGCAAAAGATTTTCTGACAGTTGCCTTTATCTAAAACAACGATATGTATTAAATATAATTTGTACAATTGGAGGAATAAGTTTTAAGTTATATCCCAATGATCCTTACATTTTCAATATTTTTCTCGAAATCGTCTGAATCACTCGCCATATTTGTTGTTGTTATGACATTTTTTAACTCCAATGAAATGTCAAGGCAAGCTACATTATGTTTGGTGTTAGACTTTAGAGTTTAGTCTTTTAAGCTATAGCCACAGACTGATTATAAGCATGATACCTAATATTGTTGAACTGCGGTATCATAAAACATATACTACTAATAATAAGTAATAATATTCTTAAACTATTATAAAACAAAATAATATTATTGCCAGACTTATAAAGATTATAATAGCTCCATAATGGACATGTTGATTTCTCTAATTTATTCAATTTACGATTGAATTATATGCTATAGATTTTAATTTAGCGAAAAAGAAATACAATTACGTATAATAAGTTTACAAACATCTGTCGTATAAATTATACAAAATTTTTATAACACTACTCTTAACTGGCAAGATTAATTTAAAAAATAAATGTATTGATTTTTCGTTTGACAGCTAGAAGGTAGCTTCAAATGGAAAACATCGAATATAGTTTTGTTCTATGCATAAAAAAAATTGTTTGCTTCTAAAATTATCGTACATTAAGTGATTATAGCTTGAAATTTATTAAACGAAAATATGAGTGAATTAAGACATCGTCGGGGAGACGGTGACGGAAACGAAAAAGTGGAAACTGCTGGAGAATCCGATCATGTATAAATAATTATTAATTTTATTTTCATAAACCAGTTTATAGTGTAAATGTACTTTTATAAATATTATTGGTGTTAATTTAATAGGTTGATTCAGAAGAAGAAAAGGTTTTAGAAGAAAAGTATGTTGATGAAATGGCTAAATCTCTGCCTCAGGGTACTGACAAAACACCTGAAATTCTGGATTCCGCGCTCTCCGGTTTATCTTCACGGTAAGCGAATATTATTTATCGTAATTTATATTGCTTCTTTAAAAACTTTGGAATTTTTTAAACTATATTTATATTTTTATAAAATTATTTTAGTATAAATAAGTGATATATGTATATATTTTTATAAAGAATAATTTAAATTAAATATCAAAATATTTTTCTTTTTTTTAAATATTTCAATAGATCATATAAGTTGATGAGGCCTGTCGTAGTGGAGGAGCACAAAGTGTGACTAAAATCTACTGGTTGTAGGTTCCATTCTCAATCGACGTAATTAAATATTTACTTGTATTTATATTTTCATTTCTTTGCTCTGGTGTCGAGGCAAAGTGCAGCATGCGTTGAGTTCCGCCACTCAACATGCAATGCCTTCAGACTTCAGAAAGTAGGGAACAGAGAGTTTTAACACTAGCTTCCCTCAGCTTACCCTGCTGTGTGTGGTGTGCGACAGCGTGAAGCTGATTGATTTTTATAATTCATTTGTTGTTAATATCTTATTTAGATGGCGGAACTGGGTGATTCGTGGAATATTTACCTGGCTGATGATTGGTGGATTCTGTTTACTGATTTATGGGGGTCCATTGGCTCTAATGATAACGGTAAGCATTTTTTATCTCCAGATTATTTTATTTTATTAAAAATAATACTAGATATATTTATAATATTATGTATTTCTATGTATGACATTATATAAATATTTGAATATAAAAAGTTGTAAGCTATCTTAATTACTGTAAGTAAAATAATTATTACTTTATTTAGATAAAAAATAAAAGTACAATGCAGTAGATTATACTATATTCTGAATATTTAGTCTTGTACATCAAATTTTTCTTTAAATATATCATAGTGTTTTTTTTCTTGTTCTATTGATCTGAGATGTAAATTCTTTATGGAACAATGCTTAAATTTTACAAATTTTGTAGCTTAACAATCACTAACACGACTAAATGATTGGAAAATTACTTGAGGTTATTATGGGACTGATGTGAATTTGATGTCGACTCTGTTAAGAAAAAGCATAGTGTTATTTTCCATCACTTAACATGTAATGCATCTCTTTTGACTGCTGATTCCTGCCATATATACATATATTTTTGTTTTAGGTACTTTGTGTACAAGTGAAATGCTTTGAAGAGATCATCAACATAGGTTATGCTGTATATCGAGTCCATGGTTTACCATGGTTCCGATCCCTCTCTTGGTACTTCCTATTGACATCCAACTACTTTTTGTATGGAGAGAATTTAATCGATTATTTTGGCGTTGTCATAAATCGAACGGTAAGTATATATTTTCTTTTTATATGTTTATTTTCTTGATTGGGAATCAAACCCACAATCGTTGTGTTTACAATTATATGCTTGTGCCCCTGCATCACAACTGGCCTGAATTCTATTAATTTTATTAGAATTTAATTGTGAGATAAGATTAACTAATTAGGTACCTAATTAGAGCCTAATAGTACCTATCTTCATTTTATTTAATGCATTTTATATAGATCCGTCTATTATAAAAATGTATATCTATATAACATATTTCTTTTATTTAATAAATAAAGGAAATGTGTATGGTAGTTGTGGTTTTAAATTTAACTCAAAATTTGTGTATAAACTAATTGTTTTCCTCTGTTTAATTAAAGTTGTAATGAAGTTGAATTATTATGATCATATAAAAGTGCAGATTTGAGTTCCGGCATTGAACATTGATTTAGATACAGTTTTATATAACATGAAGAGATTTCTAAACAAAACAAGTTTATTTTTATATTATAACTGGCATATGATTTATAAACACTCACTTATTTATCACTACAGTGGGGTGCAAGTCTAGTACTAAGTTTAAAACTAAAGATAAATGTATTAATAACACCTTTATTACCTATGCTCGTAAATAAATATCGCGTGCTATAGTCTGGGCTGGACTGTTATCTTGAATATATGTATGTATATAGTTATTGTTCATTGAAATGCTAATTGAGTTTTTATTCAAGTACTATTTCAATGTATATACGATATTCGGTACGAATATTTTATAAAGACTTGTTTTTTGGATTGTGGCAAATATGTTTAGGTCAAAAATGTGCTTATTTTCCATTCCCGTGGTGCAGGGGTACAAATCTGCGACTGTAAACTCGATGGTCGTGCGTTCGATCTCCCACTCGAAGGAATGAAATATTTAATATTTTCATTTTCTCGCGCGGGTTACGAGACAAAGCGTGGCGTTTAACTCCACCACTCAACACGCATTGCCTCAAGAATTCGCCTGAAAGTGTTAACACACTTTTAACACTAGGTGTCCAGGTTCCCTCTCTCTATCCTGCTATGCGGAATACAGCGTGAAGCTAAAAAAAATACTAATATTGAGGCCGCCGTAGTACAGGAACTGATTGTAAAAGCGAGGGTTCGGCTCCCCACTTGGAAAAAAGATTAGCTTTTCTCATTATTATTTTCTCGTCCAATATGTAAAAGAATATTTAAGGAAATAGTTCATTGAAATAAAAGCTTTGTTTCTTATAATCAAATTTGTGCTGAGAGGACAGTCTATTTCATAAACTAAAACGCAGCTGTAATAGTTATTGATCGGTAACCCGGTTACCTTTTCCCTATGCGCACTTTGGTGCTGGAATTTATGTAATGTAGTAACAGCGTTAGAAATATATACGTACTAAGAATAATAGAAAGAATATTGAATAGATTTTTAGCTGATTTTATTTTATATTCGATGCCAAGTTTAAGTATTTTTCTAATATCGATTGTTGTCTTTAATATTGTATAATTTGGTGATCCAATTGTTAGATATTGATTAAGACAAAATGGTTTACTCTATTTAAATATATGAATCAGTAACTACGTAAACTGTTGTTGTATTATTTGTCTTTCTTAATTTTTATTTGAAATGTAAATACTCCTCTTTTGTGATATTATCTTATACTTAAATTCAAAATATAAATCTATTACAAAAATTTTTATTCGCTTGAACATTGTTATTTTATAGACGATTGTAATTCAATGTATCTAAGTATATATACATTTTATTGCCATCGTATATTTATAATAAGAAATGTTATTTGAGAATATTTTTTATATACTACTAGTGTGCGCGCGCAGCTTCGCGCACTTATTTACTCTCACCCTTAGGGGTGAATTCTAAAAAATCCGCGAAACATGTGTTCAATAAAATATTTTTAACAGTCTGAATTTAAATTTTTATAAAAATCGGTGACGTTTTGAAGATTTTTCCATATAAACTTTTAACCCCTTATTTGAACCTTTAGGGGGTGAATTCTAAAAAACCATGAAGCACGTGTTCAATGAAATATTTTTTACGTTTCGGCCATCAGCGGTTACGGCTGTGCGTGTGTCTTACCTCAGTCAGTCAGGTACAAGTCCTTTTATATATATAGATAATATATATTTCTATCCATGGAGTTAACTTTTGGGCAGATGCTATATACAAACGTGAAAAAAGTATGTACTAAGAGTGAAATTAGCCATCATTTATAAATATCTATTTATTAATACTAACACGTGAAGGAATAATTTACCTATAATAAGTCGACCTTTCTTTAGAATATAGCGCAGACGTTTAAGTATACAAAATGGCATAAGAACAAAGTTTAAAAATTAAAGTTCATAATATAAAGTTTAAACCATATTATGGTGATAGAGTCCAACCAAAAATGATATATTAAAAATATTTTAAAATAATGAAATGTATAATACACATACCTACTGCCATTTATGATTGTTAATATACGTAACTATACTTTTATATAAAACGATATATAATAATAACATTACTAAAGTGACATGATTTTTAAATTTGTGAATGATTGTTAGGCTTACTAAAAATATTAAGCCATAACAAATAAAAAAAATCAGCTTCACGCTGTATCCCGCACACAGCTGGGTAGGCAGAGGGAACTTAGTGTTAAGACACTCCGTTCCCCATTTCCCGCTGAGTTCTGAAGGCATTGCTTGTTGAGTGGCGGAACTCAACGCCGCGCTTTGCCTCGATACCAGAATGAAGAAATGAAAATACAAATATAAATAATTATTTCATTTTCTCGTCACACTTTGTGCCCCTGCGCCACGACTGGCCTCGAGCCTATAACAGTAATTCAATAAGTAAATTGGTTTATGTCGCTTTGCTAGCATACCATTACTATAATTAATTTCGGAAAGTATCACGCGAATACCTAAAAAAATAAAGTTACTTAATATCGTTACGTATGATAAGTAGATTTGCAAGGATGGCATGGATGGCACTACATAACCAGAATTGGAAAGTTCTAAAACCTTTTTGTTTTATATTTATTGACCTGAAAAATTAAATCACAATTCTGTGACAGAGTATATTAACCCTATTGGAGACGTAACTATTGAATGTCATACAAATTGTTTTCCATTACGCGGCCTATCGCCGTTCAATTGAGTTCGTTAAAAGTACCTACTATACATTAATGTCTTTATTTAATAGAATACTCTATATATATACCTATGCACTGATAAAATGAAAAATATGCATTCTTATATTTACTAGAGGACCAATTGACGCGTATAATATAAACGCGTTACCATAGCAACGTGTATGTCACTATACATACACATATACAAAAATGTTGTATTGCCAAACGTAGTACGATAGAAGCATTATTTTTGAAAAATATAAGCGTTCTGCACTTCTACATATACACTATATGTGCGCCAACTTGTGCTTCACGTATTAATATATTGATACTTGCTTTTACTTATTACTAAGAGTTGTCTATGAAGTGTGACAGATGATATTGGGCATTTTAACTGCCCAAAGTAACTTATAGTATTACATCGTAAATATTAAATGTATGGCTTATGACCTTACTCTATGAATGGACTGTCGAACACATACAAATTATTTTTTGACTGTTTAAATACATTTTAATCTAATTTCGATACGTCACGCACGTGGTGACTAAAGTAAAATTGACATTTCGACCTTTCCGCCGTCAAAATACTTAAATTAACTTTGTTTTGATAAGAGAATCGAGGTTAAATTAATTAACGGGATTCGAGCCAAATCCGATAACCTTACTGTAAGGTAGGTATGGTATGATAGCGTGGTTCCTAATTTTCAACCGTTTCTTTCAAAATAGATTAGGTTTAGATGAAATACATATGTACGTCTAAATACACTCTAATCAATAACTCTAATAATATATCTCCTTTTTAGGAGGGCTCTTTCAATACAGACGCAGTTGTATAAAAAAATATATTAAAATAATATCAAATAAGCATAAATGACAAAACAAAAGAAGAGAGAGGCCAGTCGTGGCCCAGGGGCACAAAGTGTGACTGTAAAACCGACTGGTTGTGGGTTCGATCCTCACTCGAGGTAATGAAATATTTACTTAAATTTATATTTCCATTTCTTCGCTCTGGTGACGAGGACAAGCGCGGCGTTAAGTTCTGCCACTCAACGCCCAATGCCTCTAGGATTCGGCAGCAAGTGGGGAACGGTGTGTTTTTTTAATAAAAAAATCACTAATCATAAAATACAAACAAATAGTAGTTGGTTTATTGATAATTATTCTAAGAACTAAATTTATTCTCTGTGTGCCATTGAGTATGGGCAAATTCACGAGAATTTCTTTAATAGTTTATATTAGAACGTGATTTAGTAAAGGAATTTTAACAGTTTTACTAAAAAAATCATATTTACCTCTACAAGTTAAAACTCGGCCGGATCCGATTCTTTGAATAAAAAAGTAAAAGGCGTAAAGGTTTTGTTGTAGTTTAGTTTATTGTACTTAAATAATTATATTCTAAGGTCTATATACTTATATTATTTATCCATACCTATATTATAAATTCGAAAGTAACTCTGTCTGTCTGTCTGTCTGTCTGTCTGTCTGTGACGCAATCAGGGCCAAACCGCTAATTCAATTGTAATAAAATACTCATACAGAGATACTTGAGGGTCTTCGGATGAACATAGGTTACTTTTTTTCTCATATTTGTAATATTGTCGATATATACTAATATATTAAAATATTTTTTAATTTGACAGGCAATTTATTCCGCCATGTTAATAACAACCGACCGTTGCTAAGCAACGGTTTGCAAAGTTTATTTGTTGTTATAAACAAACGTCACCCAAAATGAGCTTGCTTAACGCATACATGGCGTGCGCCGACTCAACCTTATGAGATACATAAAAACAATGTTTTACAAAAATATTATTCTTTAATGTTTAAAAAAGTCCGCTATACATATACCATGTTTATCTCTGAAGTTTAAGCAAAAGTAATCATTTTAATTAATTTACTTTATATTTATCGGGTTTTTGTTGTATGTATTTTCTATAATTTGATATTAATCCTTATGAAAATGAATATAATAGTCACTTTTAACATTTCATCTGGATTGAAATTATAGTTTACTGTATAACATTCTAATAAATAATTAAGGAGATGTCACTGATTCGAAATGACCTAGCATACGACCGGCATAGTATGACCGACGCGAACGGGCAGATGACTTTGACAGTTTTGTAAATTTTCATACATTTTCGAACTACTATTAATTTTTATCTAATTATAATTAATTTATACTTTTCTTTGGTTCTTCGCTTATTCGAGTAGTAGTTTAGTTAGATTTTCATAAATTTCTTGGTGTGGTGTAAGTTGCGGCCCTGTGCGGCAGCGGCATAATATTATTTAAGTACTTATTATTTAAGGAAAGAATTGTTGGTTATTTCATCTTGGATGGTTATCTATTGCTTGTTATACACTTAATAAAATATGGTTTTAGTTTTTTGGGATTTTATTTGATATTGCTCGCAAAACTTATCATATTTAATGTAGAAAGGACTTTAGTTAGGTATTTCATATAGTATCTATGTACGCGCGCAAGGAAAACGTGTAAAAAGATTTTTCCCGGGTAAATTAGTAAAATCGATCACTGAAAGTCCAATAAAAATCAGTTCAGTTATTCTGGACATAGAAAAGGCTCAGGGAAATAGAAAGACAGACAGAGACAAAAAATATAATATTTTTTATTGTATTTAAGTATTATGTAAATAACCACATGCACTTGCAAAAACATAGCACAACACATTTAATTTTAATTCTTTTAAATATTTATTTTACTTTGATGATATTAATAATGTAGCTGGTTTTGTTAAATTTTTTTTTATAAATATTTTAATATGATTACGTTTACTTATAATTTTTTTCATTCAAATTAGATATTTTCAAAAACAATTTCATAAATATATCTAATAAGCATTCGTATAGTTCAAGCGGGCGAAGCCGCGTCCGGGTCCGCTAGTTCAATATATAGGCATGTAAAGGCCAAATTAATAAAAAACTAATTTGCATCCGTATGCAATACCCTTATTGAAATTTATTTTAAACAAAAATTATAAACAAAATAAATTTATCACTAGTATAAGTTTTACCACTATTATAGAGGTGTTTATGTGAAATTTCGCTGTAATTAATATTAATAAAAAGCAAACATAATTGCCGCGCCCAGCATTTACGGTCTCACGTAACAACTCATCTGTTGCGTTTATTATTTTATGATTACAAAGTATGATGTAGCATTGAAAAAGAAGAGTCTGAAGAGAGAAATTTTAATTCCATCGTCTCATATACTTATGAAATCAAATTTTTTATATGAAATCAAAATTTTTACATGGAAATTGTTAATAAAAGTAAAATTGTAAGAAGTAAGAACTTATATACTGTATTTCGTATTTTCTTCGGAGAGATACAGATTTTATTATATAATTTATTTGTTTCTAGGATTATCTCCGCTTCCTAGTGACCTACCATCGTTTCATCTCGTTCAGTTTGTACTGCGTGGGATTTGTCTGGTTCGTTCTGTCTCTGGTAAAACGATACTATATGCGCCAATTCAGCCTCTTCGCCTGGACCCACGTCGCTTTACTCATAGTGGTCACTCAGAGCTATCTCATTATACAGAATATATTTGAAGGTAAGTTTATTATATATCTATTTTCAGCTTCACGCTGTATCCCGCACACAGCAGAATATTGCGTATTGGTGAAACTCAACGCTGCCTATTGCTCCGACACCAGAGCGAAGACATGGAAATATAATTTAAATAAAAAATATAATATTTTATTTCTTCGAGTCGGGATCGAACCCACAACCAGTCGCGTTTAAAGTCACACTTTATTCTCCTGCGTCATAACTAGCCTCTATAATATAAAAAAATATTAATATAAAATGGTTATTAATATATCTCTGTTAATATTTAGTAACATCGGATCTCAGATCTTTTGATATTTCTTTCTTATATTGAGTACAATCTTTTTAACTAGATAAAAAAAAACACATATAGACATTGTTTTTTTTTAAAAAGCTTAAACCTATGACTGTTATCAATAAGACCTTTCACATGCCACAACAGCTTTGTATTTGTTGTTCATCTACAAATATTACAATGTATCATGATCACATAGAAAAATTTAAATGATATGCTAAATGGCAGCCTTTTTATTAAAGGTGCTGTAGTAGGTATTATACATAGTAATGATATGTACCTAATTACACATATACACAACCTCTTAATAGACGAGTAAAAGAGTGAATGTAGCAATAACATAAGTACTTGCTTTGCGAGGCTATTGGTTCTGTCTTGTTACGAAACCTACTATGAGAACATTCGGAAAATATTACAGAAATGTGAATTGATTTATAGGATATATGTATCATTGAAATATTTATAGTAAAAGGGGAAACGAAGTCACCATTGTAATTATATAAGCGGGGGAAATAATATTATAATTATTTTTATATCAGCTCAGCTCAGCAGCATTCTTTCTAGTAAAGTAAGCGTTATCATATACTGATTCCACTGATATTTGCAGGATGCGTAAAGTAGAAAATAATTTAACAGTGTTTCTTTAAAACATTAAGATTTACTTTTACATAATTTTATAACCACGAAATGCTATTTTAATTAAACTAATAAAAAACTTACCCAGCTACCTTGTACTTATAATAAATGCAATACAGTAAAAATAATGTTGAAACCATCCAACCATTAAGAGAATGTTTCGTTGGTGATATGATAAAGGCAACTAGAAAAATAAGGTCTTATTCGTTATATCAAGGCTAATCTTGCCTAACACGTGTTTGTATGTACATCACGTGCCTAACAAGAATAGTTTAATTTTTTTTACTGCTACTGCTTTCTTGAAAATTCATTTAACACTTTCTATACTGATTCCATTATTATCTTTCATAATTTTGAATGTAAATTTACTATTTTATCCGATCTCATAGGATTTTTCTGGAAATCCTCACACTCGACTCCACACTCACGCCTTCTCTAAGAAACTTACATAAATGTATAAATTTCAGCGATGTAGATTTGCCTGTACAGTGTCTGTCATCTGTCAATCGCTCTGTAACGAAAGAGTTTTATATTTAGGAATAAAAATATATTCCTACATGGTTAATTCTTTAAATACTTGTCATATACATAGATCTTTCGTGTTTTGTGGATGTAACAGTTGCTTATTCTTTCTACACTTCTTGGTGTTTCCAATGTGAATAAGAAAAAAATGATTTCGTTTGATAATCGATTTAGCTATCTCTATTATAGTAAAAAATAAATCTCTACTGTATCGTCATTTTGAAGGATTACGTTGTTTTTACATATTTTTTTTAATTACTATAGTATTTAATATTTTTATTATATGTACATATATATAGTATTTTTATTTTAGTGTCTATATAACATATAACTAGCTATTAACAGTATAGTGTGAAATATAAACTTCCTCATAAACGTATAATCATCGAAAAATAATCTTGTATAGAATTTAGTCTATGCTTAGACCGTCGAGCCGATGCAATAATATTACGTAGTTATGTTTACAAGGAAAATCTATTTTTGTATAAATTATATAGCAAGGACAACATTTCACAGATTTATGCTTTTCATTACTTGAGTTAATAATTTGGTTATAAGGCTATATAAAAAAAATACTAACGTAATTTGCTTTAGTAATATTAAGGGATATTATTTATATTTTGTATATTTACCTTTTAATTTAGATAGTCAGAGAGAACCTACTATCTGCCACTCAGATTAACATTTGTGGGTTTTGCGTGTAAATCGGGGGAAAGAATATTTTATTGATATTTTTTTGTAGATTCGTCTTCGACCGTACCCCTGCCCGTCTGTAGCATTTTCTGTGGCTTCCATGCTAGGGATAAAGCGTGGAGTTAAAAAAACTTCCGAGTAGGGGCCTGGCAACGAATCTACGACTATCGAGTATTCGGTCAGACAGTAACTGCTGTACAGCTATGTACTTATATAGTTATATAGTTTTTATATGATAATAGTTTGAGAGGGATTCAAACACGCTACAATTTAGGTGCAATGACCAGAAAGCTATTTGCAAACAAAACACCAAATATAAAGTCTCGTGAGATATCACATACTATCATCTGTAGTTTCTTTCTCTATCACTATATGGTTGCAAATTATATGAATTTAAATGTCTTTGAAATGGATTTAAGTAAGTAATTAGTAATTACTATATATTATTATTCAACTTCAGCCAAATTTAAAGGAAGAATAATGTTTTAATTAGGTTATTTGACAGTCGCTATACTTTTCATGTTGCACCTTTTTTGTAAATATTCTCATATTAGCTTAAACTTTTTGCTTAAATTTTAATTAAACATTTTGCTTGAATGCATTTATTTTTTAAAAATACAATATTTCTTCTGATTAAACAAAAATAACGTCGCCACCCATAGCGAATAAGCCATTTATTGTCAGTTACTATCTATAGATATATAATCTGACACATCGTCGCGGCGTGTACATTGATTGTCAGGGACGGGAAGCCTCTCGAGCTCGACTCAACTGGGTCATTTACTAGGGCTACCGCTAATGACTTCCTATTTATTTTTGCTAATTTTAATAAATATGTCCGTCGTGGCGCAAAGGCACAAATATGCGACTGTAAACTCGACGCTTGTAGGTTCAATTCTTAATAGGATAAATGAAATATTTATTATTTTCATTTCCACGCTCTGGTGACGTTGCAAAGTGTGCTGTTGAGTTCCGCCACTCAGATCGCAACGCCTAAAAGAATTCGGCAGAAAGGGGGAAACGGAAGTGTCTGAATGGGGAACAGAATAATATTAGGTTCACGGGTTCCTTTTGCCTACCCTGCTATTTGCCAAATACAACGTGAAGCTAAAAAGAGTTTTTACATGAAGTAATGGATATAAATAAAAATTCCGATAAGGGCAAATATTATTGAGTATTATGTCTAATAATAAGTTAGAACGTTTAAGGTTATCCGAGGTTATTTTTACGCGTTTACAAAGGTGATAGGCAACCCTGTAAATAGATTGGAAGTTATTGGATATAGGATAAATGATTTTACCCACGCCAACCATCATTTTGACCAAAATAACCTATGATATTTTAGGTGTGGACGACTGAGATGTATATATAATTTTTTAAATATGTTCTTATGCTATTGATTGAGATTAGATTGTTTGATTTTTGTCATTTAGTTATAGTTCAATTAAAATTTTGTGTAAAAAATGGAAAACCATAATAAAAATCACGTTTGGGAGCTTAAACACTTTAAAATGTATGTACTTCCTTCCTTATTGTAAGTATTTTTAATGAACTGGATTAATTGTTGCGTCGTATTACTACTCAGTACACCCAGTACAACCTCTAAACCGGAAAGTAGAGAATGGAGTCTTACACAAAAATGCAAGAGAGATGGTGTACTAATTGACACTAAAATGGTTTTTTATATAATTTGTATATTGGGGCTATTGACATACATTAGCAATAATTACAATTACTTTTGGTTTTTTTACGGTAATTAAAATTTGTACTTTGATTGCATATATAATAGGAATACAGTGCTATTGCCCGGCATTTTTTATGTTCGTCTATTATTTCGTACGTAGTGGCGCTTCAGCAGTTCTTTCAACATTTTGTGCTAACATTATGCTTACACGATAAATTTGTCGGTATTTAAAAAAAAATGTTAACACTAAAAGTAGATTGGAACTATTTCGGTATAGATGATTTTTGTGAATATAAATTAAATTAAAAAAAAATAACCATACATATATTTTTTTTATAATATTTAAAATATTATATTTTTATTTCACATAATTCCGTTTATATTGGAGTAACTATAAGTATAGAATCGTCAACCACAGTTACGTTCTCACACTGATAACGAGTCAATAGCCTTTAACTTAAAGATTATAATTAATTGTTATAATATATACATCGATGTATTTGTAACCTGCTTCTTTACATAGAATACATTTTATACTAACAACTTATTTTAGACAACACGGCGTTTGGTACGTCCATTTAATACGTAATGTCTCGAATTCAGGCGGAAAACGGAGAGCGGAGACTTCTTGAAACTAAGTTCTCCATGTCTACCCTTGAATGAACTTGATAGGTCTCTGTTCATCACATTGTTTATTCATTATCGTGTAGTGACGTTATTTGAATTGAATATTTTAAAAATTATAGGTAGGTAGGTACTATAGCTTTATGATATAATAGCAATTTTAACGCCCATTAAGAAAACTATGTTGTACATATTATATTACGTATTTGGTCGTAATACGCCATTATTTCGTACAATGGTACGTAACTTGTAATTTCGTTCTATAAAATAACTTAACATCGGTAGCCGTTTATAGTAGGAGAGCCCATGATGCTCGAGAATGTCGAGGTAATGTTTTTTTTTACAACTTTGTAGCCTTCCTCCTTCTGAACGTCACTCTCTAATTGTCAGATTATATATTGAAGTATCTGACGTGCTCGAGAATTTTAGATGATCATTTTTTTTATTTAGTTTTTAACTGAGTACAAAGAATCACCCAGTATATAAATCTGCCGCGCTTTACTAAATCCCGAAATCCTCGCTTGGGCTCTCCTGTTGTTATAACGATCATATGGACTAAAACAATATATTCGTATATTTCAACATAGGCATATTTGTTAAGTTAACTTTATTATTGTAAATGCAAATTATACTAATTTTTTAATATAATACAATAGTTCTTATCTTAATATTGTTTAGCACAATGTCATTTTCCACGATTCAGATTCGGTTGTCTGCTCATTTTTTTTTCATGACGATTTAACTAAACTCATTCGTTACACCGCAATGGTATATAATATACATATAATATGTATATATACTCATAATAAAATCATAACAAGTCGGTGTCTTTACATGGAAGATAAAATGTATTTTTGGCATTTAATAACGTAAGTAGAACCTATAACAATGATTATTAAAATTTTGTTTGTATGTACGTTTGTTCATGTTAACCTTAGAAACGGCTAAATCGATATAATTAAAGTTTTCACTATTGTATTGTATAAAAAAGTTACAGGATCTTAAGAATTAATTTATATAATATATAAGTGTCATAAATATCTATTATATGAAACTTTACTATACAATATAGGTATAGATATTGTTTTTTAAATTATATTATTATAAAATTAAAGTAAAGCAGACTCGTAAATTAATAATTATAGTCGCTAGTATTAATTAAACGTATAGTACTAAAAAAATGCATAACGACAAGCCAATAACCTACATTCACTGTGAATTTTGCCAATACTTCAATTTATAACTTGTATTTGTATGTAATATTTACCACATATTCAAGCGATGATGAAGCAGTTTAAATCGGAGCGTCCGTAATTACATTATATTTCATTTTCAAACAATACTGCTTCGTTGTTTTATAAACAATAAGCTATTCTTAGACGCGGTATGATTTTCTCTCCTCCTGTATTCTCATTGTTTTATTAATGAAAGTGATAATAATTTTTATGTTACGGTAGGTTCACTTACAATGATAAATTAGCTGAGAATAAAATTTATTTTGGTTCTTTGTGGAAACAATTACGAGTATATCTATTTATTATAGTGGCCATGGGCATAGGAATAGGGAAAGCCGGGTGGTCCGTGCCCACTCCACAATTTTTACCAAGAAAAATGACTAAAAACAAGGCCTAGTCTTTCCAATATCAATGACACAATTTTGACTGCAATTACGATGATTGTGGGTTCGATCTCGGAGGATTGAATTATGTTCAAATTCTCCGTTCTGGCGAGACATGGTTCTCCGCCACTCAGTACGAAATGTCTCGGTTTTCGGTGAAAATTGAAGACGGAGTGTCTTGACCTCTCTACTCACCCAATTATATACTAAGTAAAACGTGAACCTGAATTTTATTTTTCTATATGAATTATTTAAAAAAACACAATAGGTCTTTAAGCTAGTAAAATATTGTTATTTTCTGATTAATACATTGAAATTATCAAATCAGCAGCGTTGATTTCGTTTATATATATTCTCGAGCTTAATAAAAAACGATCGAATATAAAAACAGTATCTCATTATATATGCAGTAGTAATAAAAACAACGTATGCATGAAACTTGTAGATATCAAGTAAACTAAAACAAGAGGACGACTGATAAGGTGTTCAAAAATCTAATCTAGATATAATTGATTTATTATGAGGAAAATTTAAATAGCTAGCTAGTTCTTTAGATTTTAACTGAATTAATAACGTATAATTAGTATTACATTATTTTATATACCTACATTTCGAACTGTCTATATAATATTTTTAGTTCATTTACGCCCAATATTAATAACCATCTCCTACGTCAATCTTGGATTATTCCATATATTAATCCAATCTCTAGATTCGATAGATATAGGAACAATCGAAGATTGACGTAGGAGATAGATTATTAATATTGGGCGTTAGTCCACGGAATACTGTAATGTTCTATAAAACTTATGTTTCTAATTAATACGTTTGGGATATATCTTGATATTTTATTTTATATCCTTCTCTATTTTCTATATTAGAAGTGCCAGGAAAGCTTTTATGTTGTATATAATATATTGTTTGTACCCTACTTTAAGAATCACTAGGAGCGTACGTACAGCTTACAATACTGAACGACGCATTCAAATGAACATTTCATTTAACTGTCAATTACTTTGCTCTAACAGCTATCGAGTTTTGATATGGATGTCTTTGAAATAGTTATTTATTCACGGTTGGTTATTGTAATATATGTATGTATAAAATGGTCGTACATTTGTATGTACATAAATAATACAATTTACGTATAATTATAAACTATTATTAAATTATTTTAGGCCAGTTGTGTCGCAGGGGCACAATCGTGTGATTGTAAACGTGACAGGTTTTATGTTCGATTCCCACTCGAGGAAATTTTAAATATTTATCTAATAATATTTTTATTTCTTCGCCGCTCTTGAGGCAAAGCGCAGTATCGAGTTCCGCCACCTAATACGCATTGCCGCCAGAATTTGGCGGAAAGTGGGGAGCTACTATTTCTTATACCTATAGAAACGGTATTTAGGTACTTTAGGAAAATATTAATATTAATATCAAAATTATTTCAATCATTTTGATTAACTTTTACGTAATTAAGTACATACCAGTAATTTATTTTTTACCATTCTAAGTTACATTTGCTATAAAGTCAGGCAAAGTAATTCGAGTATTTTGAATTTAAATTTATTTAAATACCAGACGGACGTGCATCTGTATTGTATGTTAATTATATATAACTTTTTGTAAACTCATGGTAGGTTTTTCAAAATTATCAAGTATTTTATTTTCTTGTATCAATATTATGTTGTAGGTATAAATTAAAAAAAATAAGATATATGCTACCTATCTTTAGTTAGTATTCATTTTCATTTAGTCACCTTATTTTTTTGTGTATATATTTTTTTCTATGATATGGAAGCCAGTCGTGGCGCAGGGGCACAAAGTGTGACTGTAAAACCTACTGCTTGTGGGTTCGATCCCGAGGATCTCGAGGATGAAATATTTACTTAAATTTATATTTTCATTTCTTCGCTTTGGTGTCGAGGCAAAGCGCGGCGTTGAGTTCTGCCATTCAACACGCAATGCCTCCAGAATTCGGCAGAAAATGGGGAACGGAGTGTTTTAACATTAGGTTCCCTCTGCCTACCCTGCTATGTGCGGGATACAGCGTGAAGCTGATTTTTATCTATAATCTTTCTTTGGGTGTTTTTACACCCAACTGAAGGTATTATATTACGATTTTAAGAACAATTCTCAAACAGTTTTATTCTTTTTCTAGGTCTAATATGGTTTATAGTGCCGGTGTCTATGATCATTTGCAACGACGTAATGGCCTATGTCTTCGGTTTCTTCTTCGGCAAGACTCCTCTTATCAAGCTTAGTCCAAAGAAGACCTGGGAAGGATTTATCGGTGGAGGAGTATCCACTGTGGTTTTTGGCCTTGTGGTATGTCGTTTATTGTTAATACATATTACTGCTTACGAGCCGGTCATAATTTCCTGTAGGACTGACATTACTGACATTTCAAAAATGTTTAAAATTAAGTATTGGCCTAATAGATAGAGACAGAGAGACAATTACTTTGATTTCTTCTTTGGATTATTTTTAAGTATTTTCTTTAGATTGCGTAACTAAATATAATTTGACCGAAAGAACACATACAGAGTGTTTCACGAATAAGTGATAATTTTCCAAGCCATTGCATGCATTTTATTAATACAATAAAAAACTATTGCAGTAATAAAAATGTCGCATTAAAAATAAATAAATAAAATAAAATAAAAAAATAAAAATAATTTATTTCAGATTAAAATCCATATCTGTATAGTGTTAGTGTGTTAGTAACATTTTTTTTCTTATGAATTATGTTAGTTATTGTTATTTATATATTATTTTATTTGGCCGGTTATTGTTTCTATCCAATGTTTTTGAATAGAACAATCTAGGCGGGCCGTAATTGTCTTCAGAATGCTGTTGTGACTGCTCCTCATGCGCCGCAGCAGGGACGATGCTTTTTTACGAATTATAGCGTGGAATCCGTCCACCCGCGCGTCCGCGAACATTCCTGAGGCGCTGCAGAACCGCGGCAGATTCAACAACATTCTGAAGGCATTATTATATTGCACGCGTAGTGCGTTGTAGGCTCGACGCGTATAGCTCACCCACAGGCCTCCCGAGTAAAACGATTGACAGAATGCCCGAAATAGGGTAATCTTGACAACCGCGTCACCACGGGCAAACCTGCGTGCGACCATATTGCTTCTTACCGCCAGCGCCCTACGCTCTCTCTCAATGTCCTCGTCATCGCTCAAACACTCTGTGATTATATGACCCAAGTACTTAAATTTTATAACCTTATTCAATAAGGACCCGTTTAGAGTAATTGGCGGCACATGACTAGGTGAACGGTGACCGGCCTTAAATACAAGAATTTCACTTTTCTTAGCGTTATACACCAAACCATTTACCGCCGCATACGATTCACAGACACTTATCAATTCTCTTAAGCCTCTGATTGAGGGACTCAGCAGCACCATATCATCAGCATAGCTTAAGTTATTGAGGCATTGGCCATCTATGTAGCATCCAACATGGACGCTACTGAGTCTCTCAATCAGCTGATTAATATAGAGGTTAAAAAGGGTGGGGGAGCTAAGCCCACCTTGCCTTACACCACATGTAAGAGTGTATTCATCCGACAAGGCACCCGCCCACCTCACTTGATTTTTTTGATTTTTATACCAAAAATTAAATAACTGCGTACACTCTGCCGGCATACCCGTATCCTCCAGCTTCTGCCACAGGAGCTCATGATTTACCAGATCGAAGGCTTTAGATAAGTCCAGGAAGCACGCGTGTACCGGCGTTTTTCTCTTAGTGTAATACTTTACAGTATGCTTAAGGCTGAAAATAGCATTAAACGAGATTTTACACTTTAATAATATTAAGTATTAATTTTACAACTTGTGTTATTTTAAACATTACAAAAAAATTTGTCATTTTTAAAATGAATTATTTTTATTGACAATTTAATACGAAGTAATTACTTTTTGTGTATTACTTATTAAAATTTCTTATATATTTTTGCGGCGTTGAGTTCTGTTAAATCCATGTAGTTTTTTATTTATATAGCGATATAAGGTTATGATTAAAAATCGTTCTTAATTTTCAGCTGGCCTACATGATGTCTCAATACCCATACCTGGTTTGTCCGATCGAATATTCGGAGTCTCTGGGACGTATGACAATGGACTGCGAGCCGTCTTCCCTCTTCCGCCTTCAGGAGTACAATCCACCGCAGTTCTTACATTCCGTTATGAAAGTTGTGAGTTATTTTGTTATTGCTATTTTGTAAAACAAAAAAAAAAGAAAATTATATATATTTTTTTTACGTACCTATTAAACATAGCTGGGTAAAAAGATAGTTATTATATATATTATAACTTCTATTTTGCCTGTTATATTTTTACATAATCATTCATAAATTGCGATAAATTATCCAACATTATTAGAAATATGTAGTTAACTTTTGACTAATCGTATCGATTAAAAGAATTATATACAAATATACCTCTAGCAGGTTAGGAGGTTAGGAGTGGATGTTTTAACTGCAAACAAAATTATGAACACAGAAGTTTCCAGAAAGAAATCTAAAAATGTTCTTTATTATCTATATATTTTTAATATAATAAGAAATTATTTTAGTAATTTTAATTTGATGTATTTTTCAAATGTTTATTTTTTCTTTGTTTCTTTCAGTTCGGCCGCGACAAATTGATTATGTATCCGTTCATGATTCACTCGTTGGCGCTCAGTATCTTCAGCTCTGTCATTGGACCATTTGGAGGATTCTTTGCTTCGGGATTTAAACGCGCTTTCAAGATTAAGGTTTGCTTACTAAGTTTTAAGAGATTGTGTTACGTAACTCTATTTATAACACCCACAGAAGTCGTCTTGGCTCAGCGGCGCGGCGTCTGATTGTAAACGCGACAAATTTGAGTTGGTTTCCATTTCCTCTCTTTGGTAACAAGGCAAAGTCTCGAAAATTGGACTCTGCGTGGGTAACGGATTGACTTAGCAGTTAGCACTAAGTGAACTTTAAAAAAATTATAACGCTTATTTTAACTAAGCCGTATGTAGCGTCAGCATAACAATTGAGTAATAAATAGACTGTAAGAATTGCAATGAAAAATTAAAAATAATATAATACGTTTGTACTTGCAATGTGACATCCGTATAAGCGGCGTATTGTTTATAATTAACATTATTTTTTTTCTTAAGTATAAGTTAATTACATATAAATACAAAAACTTAAACATAAATATTATTATGTAGCTGGATCCCCATTATTATTGACATTTCTTTATTCCAAAAAACGGCTTTGAGTTCCGCACTTAATGCAATGTCTCATATTCGAGCTTTTTTAGCTATGCAGGCTGTTTCCTGCACAGCTAAAAAAAGAGTTTCTTTTACAAATATTCATTTCTATTCTCGTTTCCAGGACTTTGGTGACGTGATCCCCGGCCACGGTGGCATAATGGATCGTTTCGACTGCCAGTTCCTAATGGCCACCTTTGTCAACGTCTATATAACGAGCTTCATCCGCACGGCCACACCGCAGAAGTTGTTGCAACAGGTTTGTTAAAAATAGAAAAATACTTTAGAAAATATGTAAAATTTTTAACATAGTGGAATTATAAACTCTTGGCAAGTCAAAGCTGCGCTTTGCCTCGTTACCAGAGCGAGGATATGAAAATATTAAATATCTCATTTCCTCGAGTGGGAATCGAACGCACAACTTGTGTGGTTTACAGTCGTACTCTTATGCCCCCGTGCCACGACCTAATTTATATCTTTAATATAATTTGAATTGGCTTTTTCCTATCGTACTTAAAACGATACGTTTTATATATTCGTTCTATTTTTTTTATGAATCTATAATATTTACAACTTATATCTAATAAGATACAATTACTTTACCTAAAATGTAAATATTTTCATATATTTTTATTATATTTTATTTTGTTTATCACAGGTGTACAATTTGAAGTTGGAACAACAATTACAACTGTTCTACGCATTGAAAGAGTCTCTCGAGAACAGGAATATACTAAATACGGTACCCTAAACATCAATTAACAATTATGACATTGACAGTTAATGACAGTAATTTGACAGATAATGTGTATGTAGTGTCACACTTTACAATTTATTCAATTAATGCAAAGTTTCATTAGTATACAGCCATGATTTTGACTTTTAATTTTTAAATGTTTATATTACTTCATCTTACTATTATTATTTTTTCTATGAGAAGAAAATAGTAATTTTCATGATAATATATTTAATATTTAGTTTAATTATATTTATATGCCCACCGAATAAATAATATGTAATATAGTATTTTTTTAGTGTGACACTACACTGCACAGTAAGGTGTGACATATCCTATACTGTTCATTGAACGGTACATTCTAGTCTCTCTTTGTGTACTCATTACAATCCATCTTTACATACATTTATATGATATTATATAAATAGATACAAATATTCTATGATCTAAATAAATTAAAGCTTGTATTTTATACTTTAGCTTCTTTGTGGATTTTATTTTATTATTTCTTTCTTGAATTCTATATATGAAACAATAAAAAATATATATTTAATTGCCATTCTATATTATAATATATAGTTTAAATTTCACCATATAAATACATTAATGTTAGTTTTAATTTACTCTATTTCTTGCTAACTAATAATTCATTGATTGGATTAAAACAGGGAATATGCATTTGCTTTCTATAAGGGCCATTCATCGACGACGTCACACGTCAAGTGAGTCTAAGGCGAAGTGTGACGTCACGTTTTAAAATATATATATATATATCAGTATTAAAACATGAAGAGGCCGTAATGGCGCAGTGACACAGTGTGTGACTGTAAACACTACAATTTTGGATGTGGTTTCGTTTTCCACCCGGGAATAATATTTTTATTTCTTCGCTCTAGTAACAAGACAATGCGTACCGAATTTTGCGAAGTATGTGACGTCACACTAGGTAAGGGGTTCTCATTCATACGACTAACTGTGACAAGAGAGAGAGAGAAGGAGTTGAAATACCGTGAAATTCGTGTGACGTAATCTACGAATGGCTCCTAATTTAGACTGAAAATTGACTGCTTAATTATGTGCTAAATGTTCCACGCTACATAAATATTTTTCTATGTAATTTACTTTCTCATACTTTGTTTACTATTCGTTCATTTATTTATTTCTTGTAACTAATAATATCTTTATATTGTTTAAAATATATGTATTTTTTTATATTTGCTTTGGTATACGGGTTGAGATGTTTCTTTTATTTATTAAGTATACAGCATAGTTAAAATATAATAATAAATTGTACTTTCTAGATATATTATTATTATTATTATTATTCATTTATAATATGCGCTGTTATCAAATTTCTGAAATCTGAAATTCTGAAATTATCAAATTTCAAAGTAAATTTTGATCAAAATTTTATTTATATATTGTCTTTGAATTTGAATACACTTCTGTCACTAAATTAGAATTATTTAAATGTTTCGTTTCTCTATTTTGTTAAACAACATTTATAAAAAAAATCATTAGGCGATTATTTTAAAATAATGCTTTTAATAAGTCAGTTATTTAAAAGTTTCTTAAAAAACTACTGAGAGGTATTAAAACCATTGTTATGGAGCAGATGACAAGATATAAATTAAAATAAAAAAAAATATGTTTGTCTAATATATCTCTTCGTAGTTTTTTTTAAAACAAATATTCGTAATATAGAAATTTATTAAGTTTGTTGTGATTTATTTATGTGATTTTAAATTACGTTATGTTGATTTTTGCTTGATTGTAGTACGATTACGTTAGATAATATATATATATATTGTTATATTATATATGAATGATCTAGATTTCAGATCCAATGAATCATATAGAAGCAAAATTATACGATATTGCTGTTAACTTAGAAAAAAGATAATTGCTGTATTAATTTCTATGTAATTCAAATGTATTTTTTTTGTGTTCGTAATTGGCTTAAATTGATATTCCTATATATTCGTCCTCTCACATTGTATAAGGAGATAATTCAATTTTCTATAAATATTTTTAATATACATACATATGTATAAAAATATTAGATAATAGTATTTTACGTTATGTACCTTGTTTACTCAAAAGTATTCCAAGGACCAAATCCTTTTTGTTTATTGATTGTTATTCAATTATATAATAGCCTTTAAAATTATTTGCAAAATGCAAAATTTTAAAGTTTAATCGTGCGAAAGATAGATTTATTTGTCGTTAATATAAAGTTAGTCGATATTTGTCAGATACAGCACTAGTGGGGTGGAATGATTATTTATAATATTTTAACCTTTCAATTTGTATTTGATATTTAAAATACATAATGGTAATTTCTATTATTTTCCTTTATGTCTTCATTTTCTTAACAATATTTGTTTTTATTTTAAATTTCAAAGCGAGTTTTCAAACATCTGAGTCCTTATTAAATCTGTTTTATAATATTTTATATTATTATGAAAGCAACTTTTTGACAATATTGTGGAAACTATATGAAAGTTGATGGTATGTTTAAAAATTTTAAACAATGTCAATTTTTTTAACATTTTTAAAGTGCTTCCACACTTAGAAAAATACTTAGAAAACGTATAAAAATTTGAACGTAGCGGGACTCGAACCATCGCCTCCTGGAAACCGACCAGGCGCTCTGACCACTATGCCGTACGTTGAACGTATGGCTTAGTGGTCAGAGTGTACGTTTTCTAAATAAGTATTTTTCTATCCTAAATATCAAATTTATATAATATTTTTATTTTTATTTTTAATGTTTTAATATAATAATAATTATATTGATTTTAAATAATTATTTCACATCCCTAGTGCGTTAAACTACATATACGTCGTGTTAGTAATTAAATTGATGTTCTTATAGCGTAGTGTTGGAATAACGAGTGCTAAATTTTAAAGATAGATAATATATTGTTTTATTGTGACATGAATGTTGCCATAATTAATAATATGCACTACAGATAAAAAATATTCTGGATACATTCTTTTTCTTTTTTACCATAGTCTCACAGTTCTGGCAGCACTTGAGGAAAATTAAATAATAAGTAAATTATAATTATAAAATATATCTGCATAAAAGGATAGCTTTTATTTAAACCTTTTTGGTCACAAATGTACAAGTAAAATGTTATAAAGATCTGATATATAGTCATTGAACATTTTTCGATTATAAGAAATACAACTAGAGGAATTTATTGTTAATTAATAAATTCTCTCCATATATAATCTTTGATACAAATTTAAACAAAATTAAGAAATATTTCTAAACATCTAAGATTTTTTATCTATATTACAGTAATACTACTTATGTATATGATTTTTTTAGTAGGTAAAGTGAATTTTTGAATAGAAATCGAAGAATGTTTTTTGATATTTCAAATTTCAACCTATCTGTACCTTAGTGTTAGATACGTGTCTAATTAATAGATTAATTTATTGTGACTTATTGTATTGTAATAAATGAATAAATAAATGATTCCTGATGTATATGTTTTATTTAATTAAAATTTTAAAGTTGTAGTACCTACCTACTGAGTCCCATACGATTAAATAAATGAATACATCAAAATATACAAAGTACTGTCACCTTCATACAGATATTTAATGATATTTTCATTATACAAAAAAAATTCTTACCTTTTTAAAATTTTTGACTTATGGGACAAGTTGTTAGAGAGAGAACTTAGTGTTAAGTTTATATAAATATAAAAAAATGGTATTATATATTTACTATATAATACTATTTTTTTTATACAACATGAAAAATTATGCGTAATGTGTGTAGACTCTTCGCCGCGCTTTGTCTTGTTACCAGAACGAAGGAAGGAAAATATTAAATAATTGATTCTCAACAGTAAGAATCGTACCCACAACCGTCACGCTTAACAGGCACACGCTGTGCTCCACGACGGGGACTAACGGATATACGGATAAGCCTCGTTTGGTAGAACAATGATAATTTTTACCATTTACTCACTTCCGAATAAAGCATGCTAATTGAAAGCTGAGGTCGACAAACAAAGGGAATATTAGTGACTAAGGTCAAGAAAGAGTCTCGAATCGACATATTTGTTTGGATTTATTTTTAATTGTTTCTTCAGTTCAGGTGTTAAATGTAAAGTAGTAGTTAGTAGTAGTTAAAAATAAATAAATAAACCAGCTTCACGCTGTATCCCTTACTCAGCAGGGTAGGCAGAGGGAACGTAGTGTTAAGATACTCCGTTCCCCACTTTCTGCCGAATTCTGGAGGCATTGCGTGTTGAGTGGCAGAACTCAACGCCGCGCTTAGCCTCGACACCAGAGCGAAAAAATGGAAATATAAATTTAAGTAAATATTTCATTTCCTCGCATGGGGATCAAACTCACAACCAGTCGGTTTTACAGTCACACTTCGTGCTGCTGCGCCACGACTGGCTAGTAGTAATTTAACGAGTAAATTCTCTTTCTCTGAAACCCTAACGATTATTCATTAATTTTATCATAGAATTTAGTTTTATTACCATTTGTACTATAAAAGTGAATTATTTTTTCATTTATTTTTTACTCTCTCCAGTAAATTATTTCAATTCAAAAAGAGATATCTAAAATAAAACCTCTATATTCTGCGATATAACTATGCACGAGTCGGATGGGAGTTCCGGCGGTCTAGTTCTTGCATACAAACGTACAGCCGTACATGCGTTCCCACGCAGTTTACATAAGTATTGTTAGTCCACATGTTTTGATACGACACGATATGCGATACAAGCGTTGTTTCATATATATTTAGTATATTATAGCTTCATGCTATAAACTGAGCCACAAGTAAGTGGCTGAATGTAAACAATGTAAACGGACGGTTGTGGGTTCGATATTCACTCACACGCTCTGGTAGCAAGGCAAAGCGGCGGCGTTAAGTTTCGCTACTCAACACGCAATGAATTATTCAACAATTGCTTTTATCTCATCATAATATAATCAAGCAAGCATATTAAAATATTAAATATTTCTTTAAGTGGAAATCGAACCGAAAACCACGCTTGCAGCCGTAGTCTTGTGCCCACGTATCACTACTGGCCACTAATATAGAATATAGGTCCATAAGACCATTATTCAAATGTTACGCGGCCACTAAAGCTTTAGTTCAGCTTATTTATCTGTGTCTAATTCTAAATGTTAAACAAATGCTACTGTCATGAGGATGAGAATGATGAAACATTTAACGTTAATAAGTAAACACGTGAGGCTAGTGACGCAGGGGCACAAGAGCGTGATTGTGAACACTACAGGTTGTGGGTTCGGTTCCCATTCGAGGAAATTAAATATTTAATATTTTTATTCCTTCGCTCTGGCGTCGAAGCAAAGAACGGCGGTGTGTTCCACCACTCAACACGCAGTGCCTTAGTGGGAATAGAGTATCTTAACACTAGGTTCCTAAGTCCCCTCTGCCTACCCTATTTGCCTACGGGATATATTTTGAAACTAAATATATAACATTTTGGCATCACATTTTAACCATTACTCTTAAGATACAATGAGACGAGAAAGGCGCGACTTCAAATAAATGTAAAAGCTTTAAAAGGGGGGCAAAATTTGATACAGAATCTGCTAGTTCAAGTGAGGTATCAGATGAAAGGGCTCTGGCTAAGCTAAGCCTGAATTGGAGAAAAACTTGAGACCTCCAGTTTTTGTACGGAACCCTTAGTGGGCGAGCCCGACTCACGCTTGTCCGGTTTTTTGTATATAATGGAAACGCGCTGGATGCACGAGTATTGCAAAGATGATACATTTATTATTCACATCGCGTCAATACGACTGCGATCTGAATAAAAAGGGAAAGTCATTTAACTCCTTTTATAGACTATGTTATTAGAACATTAGAAGAAATCTAACTAAACCGCTTTTAGGAATAAAAAATAGTTAGATTTTAGAAATTCATTTGTTTAGTTTCACGTATATCATCGTTACGAGTATCGCGAGGTAGGCAGAGACAACATAGTGTAGAGACACTCTGTTGTGCGATTTCCACATAGTATCAATATATTGCAACAAAACTCAACGCCGGTATTTATTTATTTATAAGCATAGCGAGGAAATGACAATCATTTGTATACGATCCACCTATAGAGGTGCAGTATAGGTAAATTTTCTTAAATTGTTTATTTATACCAGATCTACTATTATTTGTGACACTAAGAACTTTACTTAGAGAGAGTTCTTATAGCCACATGTCTAATTTTACATACATTCACACGAAGAAAATATTTATATTTCAAACACATACAAAAAAAATCTGTAAATAAAATTCCAAACCACAACAGTTGCATACACAAAATTTAATATTATTATAAAACTAAATACATATGTATATTTACAGCATCGTTTAACAAATTTCTACAAGTTATACTAATTCTTGTTCAAAGATTTTCACAATTTTCCTCGCTAATAAGCTACTGGCACTGATACTGTGAGAGCTAGGGCTTAAACAACACTGTTTGGTAACACCTAGGCTTTATTTAACATGCTTATCATATTTCACACTCATCCACTTATCTATAATTATTATTATTCTTTTAGAGCTATCTAATCTAAACGACAAAATAATGTTATTGTACCATTTCAAATTGGCAGATACTGTAATGTAAGAGACGTATAAAAATAAAAGGAATAGTTCAAAATCAGATTGAAGTAAGTTTGAAGTTCACTCTCCAAAACAATGAATTTATTCGTCACTTACGCCCAATATTAATAACCTATCTCCAACGTCAATCTTAGATTGTTTCATATATCTATCCAATCTAGAGATTGACGTTGGAGATAGGCTATTAATATTGGGCGTTAGATGATTTTATTTTAGGAGGTACTAGGTAATGAAGAAAAGTAAAATCGGGGAATACCCTTATATTTTGATGCGTATTTTATTATTAGGTATCTATATTATATTAAGATCTTCAAGATATCCTATAATATTTTCTGTATCAATGTCAAGGCTTTGAGCGACATTATCTTAAAGATACATCTGAAATACAATATCCGGGCGTGTTTGTTATACAACTTAAATGTTTAAATTTTCATAATTTTTTTTAGCATCACGCTGTATCTCGCACACTGCAGGGTAGGCAGGGGGAACCTAGTGTTAAGACACTCTATTCCCCATTTTCTGCCGAATTCTGTAGAAAGAACTTGTTACCTATTGAACAATAACATTTGTCCACTATATATAGCGTTAAAAAAAAAGATAAGTGGATGAGTGTGAAATATTATAAGCAGATTAAATAAAGCCTAAGTGTTAAATAGTGTTGTTTAAGCCTCTTTTATAATATCAGTGGCAGTAATTTTCTGTAGATATTTAAAATATACATACAAAAATACCTGATATTTCGTATCTGTAGGCTGTGTACACAATACATAAGCTACACACTATTTTTTAATAATTTAAATAAATATATTAACCCCTTAACAATAACACATAAAATGTAAATATAATTACAAAATTGTAAGGATAAAAATTAATAAAATATATTGTAAGCGTGCCTGTCTCACATAAGTCAAATAGTCTAACAACACGAGACGACGCACCGACGACCTTGTGCATTTACGTAACCTAACTTTTGCAGAGATGAGCAAACTTGTTAACTGATCGCCAAAACTTGATTTCTCACTCATTCATTTCTAAATATTTTTACTATTAAGTGTAAGTTTGAGGCCGGTCGTGGCGCAGAGGCACAAAGTGTGACTGTAAACGCGACTGGTTGTGGGTTCGATACTCACTCGATGAAACGAAATGTTTATTTACATTTATATTTTCATTTCTTCGCTCTGGTGCCTAGGCAAAGTGCGGGGCTGAGATACGCCACTCAATACGTAATGTCTCCAGAATTCGGCGGGAAGCGGAATACGGAAGTGTCTTAACGCTAGGTTCCCTCTTCCTACCCTGCCGTTTGCCTGCAACGTGAAACTGAATTGTATTTTTTTTAAGTATATAAAAGTACCAACAGATTTATTATTATGTAATCTCATAGATAGAATGGTTCAAGATGAGCGATGAATCTTATAACTTGCTTTCATCTTATCAAGATATTTCTTGTGAATTTAAATAAATTTGAATAATTGTTAATTAAGACATGATCTATATTTATGAAAATTATTTTGGACAACATTTTGTAGGCCATAGTGGGGTAGTGAGACAGTGTTATTGTAAGCGTTATAGTTGTGGGTTCGATCCTTAGTCAGGAATCAATAGTTATAGTGTTGAGTTTTGTGGTTGAGTAAAACATGAAGCTGAAAAAATAAAACATTTTATAAAATCTAACCAAATAAATTCTGAAATAGTTATCAGATAACAAAGTGGTTTTATGGAATTGAATATGTATTCAACATTTTTATTTATTTTTTTAAAGCACCTAAACTAAGTATAGAACTTCGAATTTAAAAACAAACTGACTACGAATAAGAAATCAAAAGCCTATGGTGTACGTTAGAAATAGGAGTGAAATGCACACACTCAAGGAAATTTATAATAGATATCTGTTTAAATCCATAACCAATTTGTTTCTAGAAAAGTATTTTGAAGGTGGCTTTAGTAGGATCTACTTAATTAGGTAGAGAGAGATATTTGGTGAGAGAGTGATATTTACAGAGAGGAGCACAGACAATGGAGGCCAGCGCCAATACGCATTTTAACATTTGGGTTGCAAGTCCTTAGCACTGATCCAATCTCCTCTCTCTGCGAAATGATGGGCGCACTACATATCTACCGTTTAGATTTTAACGTTTTTTACTTAGTTATTCATATTTTTTGTTAATTATTCAAACAACGTATTGGATATCATCATTCAAAAGCTAAATCACTCCATCGCTGTACTAACTAACCAATTATTTAATTAAAAAAAAAACACGCAAACGCAAGTAGGGCTCGCCCACCGAGGATTCCGTACAAAAAGTATTAACGGCCATATTTTTTTAAGTATATGTAGAAATATTTTTTATTTTCAGTAAATCATGGGGCCATAGATCTTGGTATATGGTTAAAATTTCCAATCGATATTTCCAAGCGTTCCTGATATAAAGTCTCTTGACAGACAGACGGACAACAAAGTGATAACTGATAAGGGATCCTTTTTTTCTTAGAGGGTAAGGAAGGGCCCTAAAAAATCAGCTTCACTTTTCATCCCGCACATAACAGGGTAGGCAGAGGAAACTTAGTGTCAAAACACTCCGCTTCCAACTATAATATACTGTTTTATATATTTAATAAAAAAACCATATTTATTTCGAAATCTCCTATCTTACAATATTATTAATAAAGGAGCCTCGAGGACAATACTTTCCTAGCATAGTAACTAAGTAGGTTGGCCGGTTATGTCAAGTGTAGGCGCAGAGCTCTTGGACTATGAAGCACAAACATACATGGATTGAAGTGTAATGTACTGTCACATAAAACAATTTTATTAATATTTATTTAGCTTTAAGCTTTGTCCCGTATATAATTGAGAGAGAACCTGGGAACCCATTTAAGACACTCCGTTCCCACTAAGACACTGCCGTTACCCACTTTCCGCCGAATTCTTGAGGCAATGCACGCTCAAAGTCGGAACTCAACGCCGCGCTTTGCATCGTTACCCGAGCGAGAAAATGAAAAAATTAAATATTTCATTTCTTCGAGTGGGAATCGAACCCATAAATCGAATATTATAATATTTATATATTATTGTATTATTTATTTTTAATATTTTCATTTCTTCGCTCTGGCACCAACGCAAAAGCCCGGAGTTGAGTTCCGCCACACGCATTGCTTCGAAAAATTCGGCAGAGCGTGGGGAACCGTGTGTCTTAGCACTACGTTCCCTCTGCATACCCTGCCATGCCCGGGATAGAGCGTGAAACTGTTTTTTTTTATTTATCAACTTAATAAATAGCACATTAAGTACTAAACAACAGTAATAAAATATTGTAAACAGGACAAAAAAATGTAAAATATTGACGTCAAATTTATTTATACCAACAATAAAAATAGCAAACACATATTAATGACAGAAATTTCACTGTGTTTTATATATCAAAACAAACAAACCAAAAAAGGAAATGATGATAGTAAAAATATTACATATAAATAATCAAATACATAACCTTCCCTAACTTAGCCGCAGTCAAACCAAAACGCGCCAAACCACTGCTCCTATAAATCTTACCCGTCTGCATTCTTCTTGCAAAAATTAGGCACTATTAGGTAATTCACACAAAAATATATCATCGAGAATACTTTCTCTCATGATTATGCGGCGTTTAGATGGACCCGATGCTCGGCTTGCCTTGTTAGTACCGCGGCGGGCCGCGACGAGGTTGCGTGCGTGTTCACTTGCCAAGTAAATGCAATGTACGATCGTAAACTTGCAGTTATCAAATTCGACTTCGTTAGATCTGTTTTAGACGTTTTTGATAAGTCTATTTAAGTGCTTGTGCTGTGCGTGGACGCTAGTACGGAGTGCGGTCTAGATAGGTATGGATAGTTTATCTATGGTTAAACATCGATTGTTAGTTAACGTTAGTTATGTGTTTGATTGACTTTTTGTTTGAAAGTCGATGAGATTGTTATTCTATCTTTTAAATATATCGGATTTTTCTATCTATATCTATTATAATGTAAAGTAAAATATAATATATAAATACAAATTTATGTTTAAATTTGTATTACTATTATATTTCGTATATATGAATTCGTTTTTAGTTAACGTTTTAATTCTTTTGCTTCCCGTTTATTATGAATATTTTTATTTTATAAAACATTTAGTTAGATCCGGCAAAGATATGATTTATTAGCAATTTCGTATGTTTTTACGACTCCACTTGAGAATCACACGGTAATTAACCGTACACTAAATTCGCATCCGCGTGTTTGTATACAGTACAGTGTAGATAATTATATATTTCAATAAGTTTATTCAAACTTACTTGAATTACTTTTAAAAATTGTGTATCTAAGTATCTGTTGTCTTATTTAATATTATATTATATTAAAAAGTTATACGGTTGTAAAAATAGACTGTATATAATAGAAATATAAAAAGCGAGCGCGTTGAAGTCTTTTCTACGGATATAAGTTGAAAGACAATAAACAATATTTTTTATAACTAGTACAATAGGTAATTTTCTATAGAGTTTATTTATAGATTTCTCTATCATATTCTTTTAAATTTAAGGAAACATAACTTTAAAATCTAATTACCAGTGATAGTGATTTTTTTGTTTCTTCGTCTTTTAAAAGGTACTAATGAAATAACGTAAAAACAAAAAAAAATATATAATATTTATATTTAAGTCGTTGAAGACGAAAGAAGATCGAAGATCCAAGACTTATTTTTAATGTTATCGTATACAAAGTCGTGCGTGGTAATTTCCGAAATAAATTAATTAAATATTATACCAAACAATGCTTTACACTTAATCTTTATAGTGATAAAAAATCGTAATAAAAATTAAATAAAAGTAATAAGTTAGCTTTTCAAGTCTAAAAAGAAGTAAAAATATATTTTTTATACTAAAACTGTTAAAATAAATAAATTTTCCTCCTTTTAAATGTAATAGGATATATGGAAAATGAAGAGTAATTAGAGGCCAGTCGTGTCGTAGAAACACAAAGTGTGACTGCAAAATCGACTGTTTTCGGTTCGATTCCCACTCGAGAAAATTAAATATTTTCTTTCGCTCTGGTATCGAAGTAAAGCGCCGCGTAGAGTTCCGCCACTCAACACGCAATGCCTCCAGAACTCGGCGGAAAATGGGAAACGGAGTGTCTTAACACTAGGTTCCCTTTACCTACTTTGCTGTGTGCGGGATACAGCGTGAAGCTGAAGAGTAATTAGTATATATTTAAGTGCTAATAGCGTGAGAAATATATGATACATTGTTTCTGAATATTTACTTTTAATTTATAACCTGCCTCGCGAACCTATTGTTAGTTTTATGATCCAAAATCTATTACTGGTACCTACTTGTTATCAACTTGCTGTATAAAATAAACCTTTTGAATTTATAATTATAATTTTATGAACGCTGCTAATTTATGAATTAATAAATTATAATTAAGTTTTTAAAGGTTAAAAACAGTGTAAAGTATACAATGTATGAATATAAAAACACTAATACCTGAAAAATACGTTAGAACTTAGTTTTTTTGGAAATAAAATAAATATTTTTAAAATTATTAAAGTCTTATTCCACACTTAGGAAAAAACACTAATTTAGAAAACGTATAATAATTTGAACGTAGCGCGCCTCCAAGTTAAAATTTTTATACGTTTTCTAAATAAGTATAATATAATAAATAGTTAGAGAAATATAAAGCGTATATTTTAAACTTAGTTTTCACGTAATTTAATAACGCTGGTTAATTCAATAAACGAGTAATAGGACCTAGCTATTATTCTGTACTAAAGTACTCTTAAAGAGAACTAATAAAATATTATTATATTATGTAAAAAATATTGGTTAAATTTTAAAAATTATTTGTAAGATGAAATGCAGTTATCATTTTATTATTCTTGTTTTATATTAAAATAAATTCATTGAATTAATGTCTATTAACGTAACGAGGGAAAAGCGTGACGTTGAGTTTCGTCACTCAACATATAAGTATCCGGCGAAAAGTGAGAACATGGAGTATCTGAATGGGAACAAAGTATTTTAAATTAGGTTCTCAGGTTCCCTCTACCTAAATAAATATATACCCTAACATTTAGATACTT
Organism: Heliconius himera; assembly: GCA_021202915.1. Lineage (NCBI taxonomy): Eukaryota > Metazoa > Arthropoda > Insecta > Lepidoptera > Nymphalidae > Heliconius > Heliconius himera. The sequence goes on from JAJHJA010000069.1 coordinate 295,141, forward strand.
TTGAAATTCGATAAAAAATATTAAACTTAATATTTCTTGTTAAATGCTTATAATAAAATTTACTATTAGTAATACAGTATGATTATAAAAGCTTAACTATAAAAGCAAGAGTTACAAAAGACAATAGTAAGACGGTCGTTAAAAATGTAGCAGAGGTTTATTGCTGTAATAGCCACAAAGTTAAGGGCAGTGACGAAAAAACACGTGTGGTGAATAATATAGTTGTCATAATTTGTCCTTCCAAGGACTGATTACATTAAATATAACCTTAGAAGAATAATATAAAATTATATTTCATAAAAATATATAGAGTATGTGATTTTACAGTATGACTGTAAAATCGACTGGTTGTGAGTTCGATCCTCACTCGAGGAAGTAAAATATTTAAATAGTGCGCGGGACACAGCGTGAAGCTGTTAAAAAATATTGAGTATGATCACTTTTTCGTTTCTTTTAGTTGACTGAATAATTTTAAAAAATACATCACGTTGTATCCTGTACACAGCAGGGTAGGCAGAGGTAACCTAGTATTAAGACACTCCGTTCCCCACTTTCTGCCGAATTCTGGAGGCATTGCGTGTTGAGCGGCAGAACTCAACGCCGCGCTTTGCCTCGACACCAGAGCGAAGAAATGGAAATATACATTTAAGTAAATATTTCATCTCCTCGAGTGGGGATCGAACCCACAACCTTTTGGTTTTGCAGTCACACTTTGTTCCCCTGCGCCGTGACTGGCCTCCTCACTGGTGTATAATTTTGATTTAGGTTATGTTAGCTTCGAATCTCAGGCTTTTTTATCAGTTACAAAATTAACATTTTAATATAGACCTCCGTTTCTTAGACCAGTCGCGACTGGTTTTGGGTTCGATTCCAACTCGATAACTTAAAAAAATCTTTGTATCTGATCAAACAAAGTGTAGCAAGGTAAACAATAAAATCTATTCTAAATTGAAAATGCAGTTTTCTGTTTAAAGAGTATTTGTATTGGTTTGCCTAAAGGCTAGTGATTGCTAAAATAGAGTTAGTAATCCAATTCCTACACAAAATCACCTAATGAGTTCTAATATGTATGTAATAAATATATCATTTATATTTTGCATATAGTTATATTAATTTTCTCTCTCTGTTTCGATAAAGGCGGTGTTAGATTCCACAATTCAACATGTAATATCTATTACTGAAACGACGTGAAAGTAAACAAATATTTTTCTTTTACAAGGAAACATAAATATCTTCATATGCAAGATCAAAAATGTACTGAAACATTATTTTTTTTGTTTCAGATTATTTTTTAATAAAAGAGACTTCAACATGTCGGTGAAATTTAAGAGGCTTACTCTTCATTTAAGGACTTTTCTGATGGTAAGGCTATTATTATATATATTTTTATATATATTTTTTTTTTCTAAAAAAAAAATCTATAAACCTCAATCTTATGCATGTTATAAGTTTACTTAATCTTAAGTTTATTCCAAGTTAATTTTAGAATATTAATTTGCCTATTTTTTATTATTGAATACTTATCGACACATATACATTTTATTTATCAATTAAAACAAGGACCTAATTTAAAAAAAACGTTTTTCATGATTCTAAGTGATAGGGAATTATGAATAAAATTTGTACCTAAATATTAAAAACATATGAAAGTAAATAAAAAAAAATAATTTTAACTAAAATTCGAATGGAATTAACACAATGACGAATTAACACTATGTAAATCGGACATATCCTAAAAAATATATTATATATCCAACGTTAAGTAGCTAATTCTCTATACTACTATAGTCCTCGTATTTAGTTGTTTTGCTAAGTATCTCTATCGCATCATTTCGTTGTTCGTAGTGACATTCACGTTATTTCACCGTTACATTGCGTCACGGTCGCACTTGACATAAGCCGCAGCGGTTTATAGGTCAGATATTTAAATACAAGTGGTTACTCGAAATAGCTATACAATTTACTTACTGTAATTTTAAATGGTTTTTCTATTTGCCAATATTGAGCAAAATGTGTAGGTAAATAATTATTAATAAATATTCAAGAATGAATGCCTTACAATTATTAATAAGTCATCATATATATATAATTCCCTAATATAATATATACAAATGTAAATATGGGAATATATTATGAATGAAATATAGAGGCTGTTGTGGTAAAGGTATAAGCGTGTGACTGTAAGCGCGACGGTTTTGGTTTTGATGTCCACTCGAGGAAATTAAATATTTCATATTTTCGCTCTGGTGTCGAGAAAAAACTTGCCGTTGAGTTTCGCCACTCAATCTCCAGAATTTGGCGAAAAATGAAAAGCGAAGTGCCTTATTATAAGCCTCCCTTTGCCTAACCTGATACACGCGGAATACAGTGTAAAGCTAAAAAAATGTAAATAATTGTAGGTTATTTCTTTTAAATTCATAGATTAAATAACTGGACAAGTGCGAGTCGGGCTTACTCCCCGAGGTTTCGAGCTTTTTCTGAAATTTAAGCTTAGCTAAAAAAAATTCGATGCCTCCAGTTTTTTCTGAAATTCAAGCTTACCTTAGCCAGAGCCCTTTCATCTAATACCTCACTTGAACTAACGGCTTTAATACCAAATTCTGTCCCCCATTTGAGGCTATTACTTTTGAGGATTTAACCACAAATGTATAGTTTTTTCATTTTTTCCTGAACTAGTACTACATGTAGATGCTAGCTGACAAATTTCATAATTCTAGGCCAACCACCAAATAGTGTAGAAATATCAGTTTTTGCCATATAAAGGGCCATTTCTTTTCAGGAAATCGTGGGGCTGTAAACATGATTATATTTTTTGAATTTGAACTCGATATCTCCAAGCGTTCCTGAGATAAAGGCTCTTGACAGACAGACAACAAAGTATCTTATAAGGGTTCCTTTTTCCCTTAAAAGATACGATACTCCAAAAATGGAAAAAAGCATATTGTGATCATTAACATAATAACATTTATATCAATTATTTAAATTCAACAGTATCTAAATTTTATAGAAAAGCGTGTTTTTAAGATATCTCGGCAACTGTCAAATGTAACTTACATCTTACTGAATAAAGTTAAAGTGCAAAGCAGTCCTATAGTAAATTAGTCTTGAATAATTGACTGCTGAACTTGTTATTGATATCATAAATAAGCATATCTGATCGTAGCGCTACAATTTTACGGATCTAAATTTTATTGTGGTTGCTAATGTACTTTATCTTATTTATATAATCAATAGTGTTGTTGGTTCTTATTAATACATAAATCCAATAATTTAATGTAGTTGAGGCCGCCGTTGTGGGTGCGATTCTCACTCGGGGAAGTAAAAATTTTAATATTTCCTTTTTCTCGCTTTGGTGACGAGGGAACAATAATGTGGAATTGAGTTCCGCCACTCAACACGCAGATGATACGCACAGCGTCTCGAAAATTTAGTAGAAACTGGGGAATAGAAGTGTCTTTACGGTAACAGAGTGTAAACATTAGGTTTCCAGGTGCCCTCTTTACATTGTGCAGCGTGAAGCTAAAAAAGCATTGTACAGCATTGAGAGAATAGAGTTTTTAAGTAACTTATATATAAATAAGTATAATACATAATAATACAAAAAAATATATAATATTTTTTTTATTTAAATAAATCGTAAATAGCTTTGATAAAAACATTCTGTCAGTAACTATGATTGTAGATTTCTTTCATTTAACTAAACGTGATAAACAATTTGAGCAGACCAATCACTCTATTACACTATTATCACATCACGCGTCCACAGCGCGCGTGCGCCCGCGCATGTTTGCGTAACCCATTGACTCATATTTCATATACATATTGATGTTTATATCAAAATTATATTATAGCATCGTACTATGTATATTCAAAATTATAAGGAGATTCCGTCTTGGCTTAGCGACAGTGACATGACAAGCGGTACGATATAGAGATTTTCCTTTATTACTTTTATAAACGTCGTTTTCATGTCGTGGGCAGGGACAGGACAGTTTTTGGCTGTAAATATAATAGTAATGGGGTATCCATCCTCACACAGCTATGCCCAATATAGCGTAAAACTACTATATATACATTTTTTTATCACAGCAACATATCAATAATCCAGATGTCTTAATAAAATAAATATTCTTCCTTAACTTTGTTCTGTAAAGTAACTAGTAAAAATATAAATTTTCTGTTACTTCAATGAAAACTCTAAATATATAGTGTATTTTTTACATTAGACTTCTTTTATTTCGATTTCATGCTAATTTGACATATACTAACCGAGTGGATCGTTGGACTCGATTACATCAAATTTCAAGCGAAGAACCTACGTCTTGCTATATTTTATAAATAAATACTGAAATTTATTACATTTGATAATTTTTATAGCACAAATATTCATATAAAAATTAGTTGGTATTAAAATAATTAATTGAAAATAGCTATTTAAGTAAAATGTTCGATAGTGAGATTTATTTTAAAGATATAAAATAATTTCTTATTTATTTTCAATAATTGGCCACTATTATTTAGGGATTTTAGCAACAAGTTATATTTAAAATGCCATGAACATCTAATAAGCTATAATAATTATGTAAACGGTTATTATTTGCATAAGAACTGGTCAATAATATTAATAATTGGCTTGCTTTGATATTTTTCTTGAATTGTTTTCCATATTATGAGTAAATGTCTTATATATGATAATAAGGTAACAAATGTAGTGATTTTTCAACCTTGATCTTGACCCCGGTTTAAAAAGGTTATTTTAAAAGAGTGCGTTACATCGAAAGTTTCACAAATGATAAAAGTGCTTATTAATTTAAACTAAAACTAGAGAATATTAACAAGATTATTAAAAAAAATACAAATAGAGATTATACTGCTTATTCATTTTATTGATTCAAAACTAGAGAAGATTATTGAAATAAAAAAATACAAATAGAAATTGTATTTGTATTTATTTCCTTATTTTACTTTTTTGTTCTATATAAGCTTCCATTTAACTATTATATTTTTGTAGTTTTTTAGCGTCACCTTGTATCCCGCACAGGGTAGGCAGAGGGAATCTAGTGCTAAGACAGTCTGTTCCCCATTTTCCGCCGAACTCTGGAGGCATTGCCTGTTGAGTGGCGGAAGTCAACGCCGCGCTTTGCCTTGACACCAGAGCGAAGAAAATAGAAAATATAAATATTTAATTTCCTCGAGTGGAAATTGAACCCACGACTTGCCGCGTTTACAGTCACTTTGTGCCCCTGAGCCACGACTGGCAACTTATTATCTTTATATTTCTTTATTTTTGTAATGCCTTGTTTTATACACTTTTCCACTCTATACACTAATGTAAACAAAATATTAAGAACACAATATATCTAAATACGTAAATGCATATTACTAATGCATCTTGTATTAGTTATATGTAGAAGTAGACATTTCAGTATATAATAAGTTCTTTGATTTTCACGATTATTACACATTTTAAATGAAACTATTTTAACCGGATTAATCGCGTATATTTGGTACTTTTATACATTTTTGGAAACCCGACGTTTCGAACACTTTGCAGTAGTCCGTGGTCACGGGTAGACTGAGGTGGCATTCGTCTGTCAGTTGACATAATTATTATATCAAACTACCGCCAACGATTTCTTAATTGCCTCGCGTACTGCCCTGGATTCCTGCAGAATGAGCTGATAGTATCTTGCCCTCTGGTATGGTGGGTTTGAGACTTCAATGATTTTATGAGTGGGTCCCAGGTGGTAGAAAGTTTCCAGCCATCCTCTCTATTGAAATTAGGATGTTTTTGTATTTCAATAGCCTCGCGGATCATTCTAGGAATGTATCTGTTTTCCTTAGCGAGGATTTGGGGTTTATCAAACCTAATGTAGTGGCTGGGTTTATCCACAGTATGCTCACACACAGCTGACTTCGATACATGCCCATTCTTGATATCAGAGATGTGTTCTTTCACCCTAACACCGATGCTTCTCTTTGTTTGACCGATGTATGATAAGCCACAGTCACAGTCTAGTTTGTATACACCTGCACTCTGTAAAGGAATATTACTTTTTACTGGTCTCAAGAATTGGCTCACTTTCTTGTTAGGCTTGAATATGGTTTTTATGGAAGCTCTTCTTAAGATGTTGCCAATCCTGTCTGTAACCCCCTTCACATATGGAAGAAATGCTGGCTGTCTCTCTACTGTGGGTGGCTTGTTGGTCTTCTGACAACGCTGGCGGGGAACTGGCAGCTTGTTCTGATGAAGGCTATTCTTCACCTGGCGAAGCTCGTCCCCTAGGTGTTCAGCGTCGCAGAGGTGGTGGGCTCTCTGAAACAAAGATTTGCCAACGGTAGATAACTGTGTAGGGTGATGGTGAGATTCACCATTGAGGTATCTATTGGTGTGCGTGGGTTTCCTATATACTGTGTGGCCTATTGTGCCATTGGGATTTCTTATGACTAAAACATCAAGAAAAGCTAGGGAATTATTTGCCTGTAATTCTATTGTAAATTTAATATTGTCATTAATAGAATTGAGGTGGTTTAGGAATATATAAATACTGTCCGTAGGTAAAATGGTAAAAGTGTCATCTACGTACCGCTTATATATCCTAGGTAGACAGGGTGCAGAGCTAAGAGCCATCTCCTCAAAGTCCTCCATGTATATATCTGCTATTACCGGGGACACGGGCGAACCCATAGCAATGCCATCTATTTGTAAATAGAATTCTTGATTGAACATAAGGTATCCAGATGTGAGGCAATGTTCTAAAAGTTCAAGATATTCTATAGGCATATTGTTATCCTCTAGCTTCCTCTTGACAATCTTGATGCAGTCCTTGACGGGAATACTGGTGAACAGCGACTGGACATCAAAACTGACCATGGTTTCATTGTTAGCTAACTTAAGATCTTTCAGTCCGCTAACAAAATGGTAAGAGTCCCTGACATAAGATGTTGTGTGGCCACGCAGTGGAGAAAGTACTTTGGCGACATGTTGAGCCAGTTTATACGTCGGCGTATCGATTTGGCTGACTATTGGTCGAAAAGGTACATCTTTTTTGTGTATTTTTGGTAACCCATACAACTTTGGAGGTTTTACACAGCTAGGCACGAGAGATTTAATGTCAAGATGTAATGTTTTCGCGTGTTTTTTGATCAAATCGGATGTATTTTTAAGTATTTTTGTTGTAGGGTCTTTATCAACAATTTTATAAGTTTTTTGATCCGATAGCAATATTGACATTTTTTGTATATACTCGTCGGTGTCTAGTATAACCGTCGCGTTACCTTTATCGGCTTTGAGGACTGTTATATCCTCGTTTTTTCGTAGTTTACTAAGAGCTCGAGATTCATCACGAGAAAGATTTGATTTAGGTGGTTTACTACGGCGCAGTAAAGATGATATATCTTGGCGAATAACTTCAGAATCTTCCTTCAAAATCTGGTTTTTATATAAACAGTCCTCAACGTTAGTTATTATTTCCTCGATAGGTATTTTTCTAGGCGCCGGCGCAAAGTTAAAACCTTTATTTAGTACTTCAATAGTCGAATCATCTAAAGTTTGTTTTGACAGATTGACAACTGACGTTTGTGTTGTCTGTGTAGAGGTTACGGCGTTACCATAGACATTTTTCCGTTCGGATTTTAATTCGAGATTATGGTACTTTCGAATTTGTCTAATTTTATATTGATTATATTTATTTTGCGCGCGTTTATTAGTAAATTCTACACATTGATGGAAATCTGTCTTAGAAAAACACGTCTCGATATCATTGCTTAAGGCTTTTATTTGTTCGTCGAAACGATTTAAATCATAACGGTGTTCTTTAATGAGTTGACATAATAATTTTTTACTTGCCTGATTGAGTATCTTTTTGCAATATTTTATGTCTTTTTTCGGCGCGATTTGTACACAAGTTGGTATGAGATTATTATCACGGCACCTTTTTAAGAAATTAATCGATGTTAAATATCTTGCACGTTTTGTTTTTAGATACTCAAATCGACGTATTTTATTCGCGTTTTCCAGTCCGTACTGGTTCACATAATAAGTTCTTTGATTTTCACGATTATTACACATTTTAAATGAAACTATTTTAACCGGATTAATCGCGTATATTTGGTACTTTTATACATTTTTGGAAACCCGACGTTTCGAACACTTTGCAGTAGTCCGTGGTCACGGGTAGACTGAGGTGGCATTCGTCTGTCAGTTGACATAATTATTATATCAAACTACTAATCGTTTCGACGAACAAATAAAAGCCTTAAGCAATGATATCGAGACGTGTTTTTCTAAGACAGATTTCCATCAATGTGTAGAATTTACTAATAAACGCGCGCAAAATAAATATAATCAATATAAAATTAGACAAATTCGAAAGTACCATAATCTCGAATTAAAATCCGAACGGAAAAATGTCTATGGTAACGCCGTAACCTCTACACAGACAACACAAACGTCAGTTGTCAATCTGTCAAAACAAACTTTAGATGATTCGACTATTGAAGTACTAAATAAAGGTTTTAACTTTGCGCCGGCGCCTAGAAAAATACCTATCGAGGAAATAATAACTAACGTTGAGGACTGTTTATATAAAAACCAGATTTTGAAGGAAGATTCTGAAGTTATTCGCCAAGATATATCATCTTTACTGCGCCGTAGTAAACCACCTAAATCAAATCTTTCTCGTGATGAATCTCGAGCTCTTAGTAAACTACGAAAAAACGAGGATATAACAGTCCTCAAAGCCGATAAAGGTAACGCGACGGTTATACTAGACACCGACGAGTATATACAAAAAATGTCAATATTGCTATCGGATCAAAAAACTTATAAAATTGTTGATAAAGACCCTACAACAAAAATACTTAAAAATACATCCGATTTGATCAAAAAACACGCGAAAACATTACATCTTGACATTAAATCTCTCGTGCCTAGCTGTGTAAAACCTCCAAAGTTGTATGGGTTACCAAAAATACACAAAAAAGATGTACCTTTTCGACCAATAGTCAGCCAAATCGATACGCCGACGTATAAACTGGCTCAACATGTCGCCAAAGTACTTTCTCCACTGCGTGGCCACACAACATCTTATGTCAGGGACTCTTACCATTTTGTTAGCGGACTGAAAGATCTTAAGTTAGCTAACAATGAAACCATGGTCAGTTTTGATGTCCAGTCGCTGTTCACCAGTATTCCCGTCAAGGACTGCATCAAGATTGTCAAGAGGAAGCTAGAGGATAACAATATGCCTATAGAATATCTTGAACTTTTAGAACATTGCCTCACATCTGGATACCTTATGTTCAATCAAGAATTCTATTTACAAATAGATGGCATTGCTATGGGTTCGCCCGTGTCCCCGGTAATAGCAGATATATACATGGAGGACTTTGAGGAGATGGCTCTTAGCTCTGCACCCTGTCTACCTAGGATATATAAGCGGTACGTAGATGACACTTTTACCATTTTACCTACGGACAGTATTTATATATTCCTAAACCACCTCAATTCTATTAATGACAATATTAAATTTACAATAGAATTACAGGCAAATAATTCCCTAGCTTTTCTTGATGTTTTAGTCATAAGAAATCCCAATGGCACAATAGGCCACACAGTATATAGGAAACCCACGCACACCAATAGATACCTCAATGGTGAATCTCACCATCACCCTACACAGTTATCTACCGTTGGCAAATCTTTGTTTCAGAGAGCCCACCACCTCTGCGACGCTGAACACCTAGGGGACGAGCTTCGCCAGGTGAAGAATAGCCTTCATCAGAACAAGCTGCCAGTTCCCCGCCAGCGTTGTCAGAAGACCAACAAGCCACCCACAGTAGAGAGACAGCCAGCATTTCTTCCATATGTGAAGGGGGTTACAGACAGGATTGGCAACATCTTAAGAAGAGCTTCCATAAAAACCATATTCAAGCCTAACAAGAAAGTGAGCCAATTCTTGAGACCAGTAAAAAGTAATATTCCTTTACAGAGTGCAGGTGTATACAAACTAGACTGTGACTGTGGCTTATCATACATCGGTCAAACAAAGAGAAGCATCGGTGTTAGGGTGAAAGAACACATCTCTGATATCAAGAATGGGCATGTATCGAAGTCAGCTGTGTGTGAGCATACTGTGGATAAACCCAGCCACTACATTAGGTTTGATAAACCCCAAATCCTCGCTAAGGAAAACAGATACATTCCTAGAATGATCCGCGAGGCTATTGAAATACAAAAACATCCTAATTTCAATAGAGAGGATGGCTGGAAACTTTCTACCACCTGGGACCCACTCATAAAATCATTGAAGTCTCAAACCCACCATACCAGAGGGCAAGATACTATCAGCTCATTCTGCAGGAATCCAGGGCAGTACGCGAGGCAATTAAGAAATCGTTGGCGGTAGTTTGATATAATAATTATGTCAACTGACAGACGAATGCCACCTCAGTCTACCCGTGACCACGGACTACTGCAAAGTGTTCGAAACGTCGGGTTTCCAAAAATGTATAAAAGTACCAAATATACGCGATTAATCCGGTTAAAATAGTTTCATTTAAAATTTCAGTATATTCTATTAAGGCTTCCAGACAACTAACAACCGAAACCAAAAATCCAGGTGCAGTTATTCTTTATATTAAAATCCAACTTAGGGAAAAGTCTAAGATTTATAAAAATTCCACGCATCTGCAAAAGAATAAAATGTTAACATTTTTTAAATTATGTTCATCAACACGTTTACTCAACACGCAATGCCTCCAGAATTCGGTAGAAAGTGGGGAACGGAGTGTCTTAACACTAGATTCCCTCTGCCTACCCTGCTGTGTGCGGGATACAGCGTGAAGCTGAAGCTGAAACGTGTTATACGTGAATTAGTATAAAATACATCCTAGACGGCAAATTCTTACTTCGAGAGCTTTGTTCTTGACCGTGTTTGAAGTCGTGACCCAGCGACGCTGCTCCCGCCCTTGCGTTGCCGCGGCGCGACGACCTATTGTCTGCTAAAGGTCTGGCTTCTTAGAATTCGATTTGCAATTTGGTAACGGAAATACGCAGAATTTAAAGTTTTAGTTTCCTTAATAATGTTATATTTAGAAAATAAATTAATTATTTCTGAATTATAAATGCAATACGAGAGTTTTAATCATTATTATTGTTATTTCTTATTGTAAAAAGAAAACACCTATAAGTAGTACAGTAGGTACGAGTACCTAGTACTAAATACATAAAGGATATCGCGGTAGCTGCTTGAGCTTTGCGTTGAGAAATGTAAACAATACGTGAATTATCTATAATATATAATATTATAATACAATTCAAAATGTAAAAAAATACATTATATTCTATTAAATAATGTCTTATTTGACATTTTTAAAGTGTTATTTTTACAATAATGATATATTTTTTTATACTTTCCAAGAGGCGTGGATTTAAGTCACGCCATGTATATAATGTTTTTTTAAGTTTTTAAAAATAAGTTAATGTCTTTTTAATTTAAATATAAGACATTTTCACTAAAGAAGGAAAAGTACAAAAATATATTAAGAGTTAGTTTTACTGAATACTAATTTTGAATTTAATTAAATAAATGATTCCACAAAAAAAAAGTAAATTAACTTTTAATCATTTTTATAGCCTAAAGTTAGTCTATCAAATTATTTTATATTGCTACAGAAATTATACTGTAGGTACCAGGCAGTAAAATATGAACATAATTATATTACGTACATAATATATCAAATATTTTGTCGTTGCCATTGTGTAGTTTTAACATGTTTAATGGTAAATGTTTCGAAATAGAAAACGTTAAATCTTATAATAATAACTTACTGGACATAAAGAGAGGAAAAATAATTAAATAAAAATAAAATATTTTAAATAAAAAAATATATATAATGTGCACGTCAATTAACGAAATATTTGTTGTTTTTTAAATGTTATTCATTACATATGTGCTATTTGTTGTTTTTTAAATGTTATTCATTACATATGTGCTTTTCACGATTGAATTTCTAAAAATAAGCATAATTTTTAATAAAAATTGTGTGTGCCAGACGCACAAAGTGTGACTGTTAAAACGACTGGTTGTGGGTTCGATTCCCATTCGAGGAGATGAAATATTTACTTAAATTTATTTCATTTCCTCGCTCTGGTATCGAGGACAAGCGCGGCTTTGAGTTCTGCCAGTCAACCCGCAATGCCTCCAGAATTTGGCAGAAAGTGGGGAACGGACTGTCTTAACACTAGGTTCTCTCTCCCTACCCTGCAGTGTGCGGGATACAGCGTGAAGCTATTTATTTTATTTTTTTAATAAAAATTGATAATCTTTTAAAGTCCTTTTTGGTGCAATCTCAATGATGGCCGTGTGTGGCAAATAGATTTATTTCATAAGCGATAATAAGAGACAGGCAAACAAATTATTGCTATAGTATATTTGATGGATTTCTAAAAAAGAAACTACAGTGTCAGAGGCGCTATAAATCTTTTTTAATTTATGTTTATATATTTTCGTCGATGCATGGATTTCTCTCGAGTTTGATTACAAAGAACTACAAATTCGATATCTATACACCTTATACCAGTCAGAGGCCAGTCGTGGCGCAGCGGCACAAAGTGTGACTGTAAAACAGACTGGTTGTGGGTTCGATCCCTACTCGAGGAGATGAAATATTTACTTAAATTTATATATCCATTTCTTGGCTCTGGTGCAAAAGCGCAGCGTTGAGTTCTGCCACTCAACACGCAATGCCTCCAGAATCCGGCAGAAAGTGGGGAACGGAGTGTCCTAACACTAGGTTCCCTCTGCCTACCCTGCTGTGTGCGGGATATAGCGTGAAGCTAATAAAATTATACACCTTATCGGTTTTCATATGATTAACAAAAGGCATATATTTAATAATAAAGAATATATATTAGTTTATTATAGGCATCAATGTACCTAATATTACAATTTTTCAATTTTAATTATATTTTTTAGGGTTCCGTTTATCAATAGGTAAAAATAGCCCTTATGAGATCATTTGTTGTATGTCTATCCGTCTGTCAAGATCATTTCGATTTCAAGACCATCTCGATCTCAAGATTACGTGAAGGTATCAAGCTGAAATTATATAATCTTGAAATTTGTACGGAAGCCTCGTTGAGCGAGTTCGACTCGCACTTAACCGGTTTTTTTATATAAGTTGGGTAAAATCATATTAAGATCAAATTAATCAGTAAGGTATTTAAAATCTATGAAAACGTCTAGACAGGATTACACATAAAACTTATGTTCTCTATTATTATCGAATTCCATTGAAACTGACCACCTTGGCCGACATCGTTCAAGAAGATTATTTATTACGTACAAAACCGTTTACAGGCTATAAAAAATAATGGAATTTCATCAAATCCTCATTACTTTCTTAATAAGCGTCTTCTCACCTAATGTTCATTACAATTGCGCAAGACTTTAGTTGTACGGTAAATAATCATGTTTATTTTATTATACAAACGAAAATATTAAATTTGAAATGTCATTTCAGCTATAATATTAGATTAGAAGACCTTGAGATATAATGTATGAAAGCGTAATCATCGCTTGCGTAAAGATTGGCGGTAAATCTTCTTCATTCACCTTTCATTTGATAAATTAGGTTGTTTCTTTAGTTTGGTATCTATATTTAGAAGCATATAAGAAACAGATGAATACAATTATAAAATACTAGTCATAGCGCGCAGCTCCGCTTACGTAAGCTGCAACCTGTAAAAAAACGTATTTAAAAAAACTATTTTTCAAGTTTCTGTAGAAATGAGAAAAATTTCTAGTAGTCCCTCTACACTTTCTAGCCTACCCAAATTTCGACTTTTCTTAGAAAGTTTAGTATTTTCATCTTTTACACACTCAGTAACAGAAGAGTTGTATATGTTATATAGATTTTTGTGTCTTGCATAGAGTCGACTAAAATTAAGATTCAGAAATATGTTTCAATTCATAATTTGATTTTTATCATTATTTTTATAACAAAGTGCAGTTCGCGTCTCGAAAATTCTGCGGAAAATGGTGCGTGGGGTTTTAATTAATACTGAAGCATTTGATTATTATTTGAGAATTTACTGATAAATTCGATATTGATAGAACATATACCGATAAATCATTTCGAGTCTATATTTCTAGTAATATTGAAGACATTTGATTTCATGTATACTAGTAAAATTATAGTAATCATATTATAGTTATAAGGTTATAGTAGTTTCTCATAATAATCCCACTGTTGAAATATCAAACCAAGGATCTCGATAGAATAAAAATATTGACAGGTTACTGTGAGGAAATATATGGGACCAAATATGAGAGAAGAGACACATGGCGCCTCGAATGTTTAAATTACATACATTGACTAATGACGCTGATGTATCATGTAATCATGTTATTGCTATTTATAAGCTTCGTAACATTTGTTGAAATAATTTATCAATTAGTCAAATGATCATTTATACATTTATTGATACATTTCTCATTTGCTTACGGAATATAAAAAAATGGATGAATTGGCCCCACAAAATTCACTGCCAATATTAAAACAGTATGCTTTTATTGCATCTAAATCTCTATCTATCCAAACCCTACTTATGGGAAAACCGAGAGGAGAGGAATAGGGCAGGTAAAATAAGAGAGAGGATAGGTAAAAGAAAGAAGGGAACTAAGGAAAGGAGGAGGAGGGGAGGGAGGATAGTCTTGATACCCTCTGAATAAACGTTACAGATCGAGCAAAGTGGAGTAAGCAGGAAAGCAGACCCTGGCAACATATGCCGGGATTAATGCCAGGAGGAAGAAGAGGAAGTATATAAATATTGATATACATATTTAGGGTTGTGATATTGAAAGCTAGAGCTATTTAATTAATGAAACAATTTTGTTTCAAAGAAATTTGTTTGTTAAAGAATTTTCTTTAATAAAGTTTATTTTGTGTTATCGCTATCCTTGATATAAAAGTTGCATTATATAGGAAATAACTAGTATTGTGCCTTGTAATAGTACCAGATCGATCTATCTACAATTTATCATATTAAATTGTATAGATATAGCTTCTTATCAGTCTTCATTTACATTTTACATTAGCTCTTAATGTCGACTCGCGACTTTAAGTCAGACATTGACACTAATAAGTCACATAAAAGCTACAGCCACATTTATTTTCTGTTACGACTAAAAGACGCCGTCGTAGGCGCCACCGGTGTTGCCACCTGACATATTTGAATATTTGCCTAAAAAAATTCTTATAAAGCTATTTATTAAAGTCTTTTTTATTCCATGTCAATTTTTTTATGTTAAAAGGCGCGATGAAATCGTTTTTTTCCGGATTGCCAATTTGTTGCATTTGATTATCATGCTCTGGCCTTCAATATATTTATTTTATTCTTATATTTATATATTGTTTAGTATAAGGGTAATACGTATATGTCACATACATAAATAGTAACACAAAAACCTTTTAATATAAATATTATATGTTTTTTTATCGTTTTTATATTATATTAATTAATTTTACAAATATTACCAAACATAAATTTATATACCCGTATATAGTCTTATGTTTAATTGCTGATAATTTTTAACTTTGACTCAAAAAAGGCTACGAGCGTAAAAATGAAACGCAAGGTCTTAAAGAATCAAGGGCTTATTTAAATAGATTTGTATAAAAACTAAAGTTCATTGCCTTTCAGCTTATTAAATGCTTTTTACCGGATTAAGTAAGATCATTGATTCGACAAACAGGCGCAAATAGTAACGAAGAGATGTTAATGAACTTTAAAATCGATGTTTTAAAATGAAAGAATATAAATTGATAAAGATGGCAATATCTCGAGAAATATTTAATTCTAAAAGTTTATATAGGATTTATAACATGACACTTGATATATTTTTAACAAGCTTGGTCTAGTGTTGATCTAATTAAATATACAAATTAATTTATTGTTATTATTATCGATATTGTCACTTCAAGGATTTCCTTCTAGGCTTTGTTATTGTAATCAGAGACATGAAATCAGATTATAACAAATCAAATATCGTGACAGAATAGATAATATCGATACACGATTTTGAAAGTAATTACATGCTAATTAAAACCGAATAACGAAGTCCTTGGGTTAAATTGAACCTTATAATTTAACGGCAAAAAATTACAATCAATATTTAGTTTTCTTGTAAAATAGTCTTAAAAGGCAGCGTTGAGTTCCGCCATACAAAATTCAATATTATGTTCCACCCCTCAAAGCGAAAAAAGTAGTTTTGAGAATGGTTCGCTTTACTTTTCATACTAAACGCTATGCGCGTGAATCAAAACGAAAATAGTCATACTCATATATGACTCAGTTTACAAAATATTAGAACAATATTTATTTTAGGCAGATCTTTTTAATAATACTATTAATTATTTTTTAAATTTTTCATCCCTATATGGATATTCCGAGTAGAATTAAACAGTAGAATTTTAAATAATGTCTATTCGCACAGGAGTATCGTAAAGGCATTTATAACCAAATACGTTATTAAAAAATAATAAACCTATAATACAATTTATATAATTTCACTTTGAGAATTATATAGCGTTTTATAACTTTTTTTGCGTAAAAATTACAATTCGATAAATAATTAACATATTTTGGTCTTTACTCAGTATTACGAGAAAAAAAATTTTTTTTTAAATAATTAAGTAACATTTTCACGATGAGTAACCGCCAAAAAGTATCGCACTATACAAATAATTAATATGCGGTCTCTATTGTAGCCTAATACTATGCATGTAGAGCGAGGCTGTACCTGTGCGCTCACAGGTGTCAAAGTTGCCTAATCTAAATATGTACATAGACATACACACATAACAGCTAAGTGTGAAACTAAATATCATTAGAAAAATAATTAATTTTCATTCTTTCAATGAATGAAAACGATATATAGTACAAAATAGTTTGTTTTAAATAAAAAAATACATGTTGTATTTCTTTGAGGTAAACGAAGCACAGGGGTTTTGTTATAATTTTGGGCTCGATCTCACTTCCACGCTATCGTAAAGACAAAATGCAACGTCGAGCTCCGCCTTTAACCACGCAATGACTCGAATTCAGGTGGAAAATAGAGAATAGAGTGCATTGCGATTGTGTCTGCTTTACGCAGAATACAGCGTACAATCTTTTATATTTTCGTTCTAAAAAAATATTTGTAAAGCTTTTAATATACATATGTATATATCATAAATCTCTCGTTTCCTTAAATAGATGAAGAAAACTAATTCATTATTTTTATACATTATAATTACTTCAATTACTGGAACAAGATTGTTTATTTAATACAATAACTTACGAGAATTTCTCGCGAATGTACACAATGGGAAAAACAACAGATTTACTCCTATCCCAAGAAAATTTTATTTCCTAGGAAAACAACATATTATATTACTTCGCCTTGTGACTTTATATACAGTAATTAATTAAGACATTCTTTTATAATTTTGTATTGAAAATTAATCCTGTGTACATAAGAATACGTGGAATTTAATAAACATTTATTAATAAAAAAATATGTTCTAGTTTCAAATTCCATACTCATATACCTTATATATGTACTACACATATATCCGTAAACTATTAATTGTTAGGTTCATTAGGGTTCCATACTCTTAGAGTAAAAACGAAACGTTGACCGCCTGCTCGTATGTTTAATAAAATCTTTCTTCTCAGTATAATACTTAACGGAAATATAAAGTAAATATTCATCATTAAAGTGAAAAAATTAAAAATGTAAACAATAAACATATGACCGGCTAGGGTGTATATTTTAGCAACTTTAGTGAATTCTATCTATAGGATTTTGGTTTTTGAACACGTATATTTAGATGAATATTTGTACGGAACCCTCGAAGCGTAAATACAACTTACATTTGCCTGTTTGCTTTTTTATATATATTCTGAGTATAAAATAAATTATCTTATAACTTGTCACTCATATAGACTTTAATTGACATATTACGCCAGAGTTAAAACCTAGCGGTTTTTAACTGAAATGATTAATATTCTTTAATTATAACACAATATTACCTATTGGTTCAACTATCAATCCACCTATTTTTTAAATAAAAATAAATGACGTCTCAAAACAAATATATGAATATAAAAAGAGAAATCAGGAGGAAAAATTATAATACTTACTTTTAAAAAATAAAATAAATCAGCTTCACGCTGTATCCCGCACACAGCAGGATAGGCAGAGGGAACCTAGTGTGAAGATACTCCGTTCCCCATTTTCTGCCGAATTCTGGAGGCATTGCATGTTGAGTGGCTTTGCCTCGACACCAGAGCGAAGAAATGGAAATATAAATGTAAGTAAATATTTAATCTCCTCGAGTGGGGATGGAACCCACAACCAGTCGGTTTTACAGTCACACTTTGTGCCCCTACGACACGACTAGCCTCAAATACTTACTTTGCTTTTGGTTATATAATACTAGGGAATTTCTCGCGGCCTCGCATGCTTAAACTACTGAATTATTTACTTAATACACTGTATTACGTTCGAGTTTTAATATATCTATAACGTATGCTTGCAGCGCACTTAGGATTTCTAATGTAAAAATTATTAAAACTTTAGATTGCGTTTTCATAATTCCCATAAGAATATTCAATTGAATGTTTGAAAAAAAAACATGTTATCGATATGTACAATAAAATCGTAACTCATCGGTGTCTGTACATGGAAGATATACTAGAAAAAATAAAATCACGGGCATTTAATAATGTAATAGAATTTGGTCAGTTTGTCTGTTTGTCTGTGCGTTTGTTCACGCTAATCTCAGAAACGACTTAACTGACTTAAGTGCACTGTTGTATTTTGTAAAACTTCCTTTAATATTTAGTATTTGTTTTATTTTGTATTGGTTCATAAATAAAAAAGGTTATGTTATTACTATACAAAAAATCGGAGTGTCTTAACACTGAGTCCCCAAGTACTTTCTGCCTTTCCTGCTATATAAAGGATACAATGTGAAGCTAAAAAATATACATATAGATAAATGAAATGCTTATTGTCCTATACCCACATATTTATAGTAAATCTGATAAGTAGCGACACCTTAGTCTTAAGATACTTTGGTCTTAACCATATCACCCCTCTGAATTCGAGACTAAAAAAGAAATACTGTACCTAATTTATTTAAATTAAGGCTATCAAAACAAAAAAAAAGATTAGATCTTATCATATCTATTTAACGACATATCCGATATATTAATAGTCGTGACTGAGACAAGGCTGTGTAGAGCAATGATTAGTACGGAAGTGTTTTTTTTCACTTAGGCACAATTAATAATTTTATTAATAGTATTTTAGTTTAAATTAATAGTATTTTTTCCGCAAACTGTAGGATAGGTAGAAATAACCAAAGTGTCAGTCGTGATGGGTGCCAGAAATCAACGCCGCTTTTTTTAAGACTATTAATACAGCGAGAAAATTAAAATAATTCATTGTTCTCAATCAAAAAAAAAATCAGCTGCACGCTGTATCCCGCACCCAGCAGGGTAGGCAGAGGGAACCTAGTGTAAAACACTGCGTTCCCCACTTTCTGCCAAATTCTGGAGGCATTGCGTGATGAGTGGTAGAACTCAACACCGCGCTTAGCCTCGACACCAGAGCGAAGAAATGGAAATATAAATTTAAGTAAATATTTCATTGTTCTCAGTAGGAATTAAATCCAAAATCATTACATTTATAGACGGAAGCAGTACACTACATTAATCTTAATTATATTTTTAATAAAAAAATTAAAACATTATATCAGCTTTACGCGGTATCCCACATACAGCAGGGTAGGCAGAGGAACTCTAGTGTAAAGACACTGCGTTCCCCACTTGAGGCATTATTGCGTGTTGAATGGCGGAACTCAACGCCGTGCTTTACCTCGACACCAGAGCAAAGAAACGGAAATATTAATTTAAATAAATATTTTATTTCCTCGAGTGGAGATCGAATCCACAACCAAAAGCGTTTACAGTCACATTCTGTGCCCCTGCGCCATACCTATTAAATAAATAATTACTAATTAAAAAAGTTAACTATATCAATAATTTTCATAAAAACTTATGCAATTAATTCTTATTATAAAACCTTTTTCAAAACACAAGTAAATCTATTGCTAGTTCCACAAGTGCGTGTGCGCACGATTATCCTTGATTTGTGTAGTACAGCACTTTCGTTGCGCTACCAACGCCCGCTGTCACGAGGTGGGTGTGGCTGTCAGCAATTAAACTGCGCCACAAGGAACTGTGTTAAATCACAATAAGGAAAACTATAACATTGTTAACCTAATTAGGTTAACAATGTTATACTAATATATTGTTACAAATGATTCAATGAAATTTGAAATAAATATATAAAGGTGTGGTTTCGAATTCCACTTAAGGAAATGAAACATTTAATATTTTCATTTCTTCGTTCTGATGTCGACGACAAGCGCGGCGTTAAGTTCCGCCACTTAATACACAATGCTTCTAGAATTTAGTGGAAAGTAGGGAATGGAGTCTTTTTCTAGAACACTAGGTTCCCTCTAACTACCCTGCTATAAAAAACAAAAATATCTATAAGCAGTTCAATTTTTGTTAGCTCTACAATTTGAGCTTGCACAAATTCACTTTGCATGTTTTGTTTTCGTTATACACAAAATTTACTGCCCGATTTTCCTGCATATAGCAACACCCTGCTGTATGCTGTATACACTAAGAACTCTCCACTTTCCGCCTAAATTTCGAGACAATATGTGTTGTGTGACAGAACTCAACGCGTGCGACGTCCTTCTCCTACTAGTGACGAGAGATATGTCCATACATGTACATAATATAAATATAATCAATAATTCCTCCGTATTTGCTACTTGCATATTTTTACTAAAATTGTTTAATTAAATTTCAACGAGTTATTAGAAATCATTCCTTACTAATTTTCATCAGTAATAAGACAATCATAAATTTAAAACGCAGGTTACTTCCACTTAGACCTATGTCACACAAACAAACCTTTAACTCTGTTAATTTCTTGTTGACAGATTTCGTAATGTGGGACGAGGATGACTCAAGAGTTTACCCATTTAGTTCCTTTATTATGTACCAAAGTCACTTAATAAGTATTATTATAAAAGGCCTTTCTCAATAATATATACATAAAATTTATTTAAAAATTTCTCAATACTAATAAAAATATGTGTAGGTATAGTAATTAAATTTAAGAAAAATCTCAAATTATATGTATACTCCTTACTTAATTAATAATTGTTTATTTAATAAAACAATACCTAATAATTTGTTACACACGATCACTGGAAATTTGTTTATTTAAGATAACTTTAAGTAGTTATATATTAGTATTTAAGCTCAATATAAGCGAACATTGTTCTTTTTGAGTGAATAAAGTTTTCTATAACCTTAAATAATATTTGTTACTTACAAAAGAAACACGTAAAATACCACTTACTGTCTAAACAAGATGTTATTCAAATAAAGGAGTCTTAAATATAGGAGTGAAATTTAGAAAAAAAATTACAATTCATCGGAAGCATCGGTAATTTAGTTTAGGTACAGTAGAAAATCCGTTGTAAATAAACATACATACATATAAGTGAATTAGAAGGCATTTTGCATTCAGCGTGAAGACAGATTTTATCTTCGTTGCGCAGTATCTGAGTTATCGCCAGCTTTAGTCGCTTTCCAAAACGCTTCTGCCATAAACGTTATGTAAAATAAAGGACGTGATTTGAACTTGTCACCATAAAAAAAATGTTACCTCGAGTGGTTAGTTATTTCGACAATTTAGAATTTATCATAGAATTTTAATTATCTGGCGTTGATAGTTGATACAATAATTGTACAAGATAAGTCTAAATAATCAAAGCATGCAAAAAATATGTTTTCTGAAAATATAATACAACGTTAAGCTATATACTTATTCAAGAAGTCTAAATAAGAAAATGAGCAAAAACTTCTATATATTCCAAGTATTCAATGTGCGGGTTCCGCTCATCGTGTGGAGAGGAGTAACTTCTATTTCGAGTGTAGGCTTTAGGGGCCTCAGTAAAATATGTCACGGTCAGAGCTCTCACTACCTAACTAAATCAGAAATTATTTTATCGACGTTTTAAAAATGAATTGATGATAATTCGGGACAGGCTGAGGTTTTTAAGCTGATTACAGATAGATGTCTCTGTTATGTTTTTGGCTTATACTTTTACAGCGTACAAAATAATTGTAAACCTTTTATTTGTTGTTTGTTCGTTAGGAAGGTCCATAACAGTAAGGTTTGGTTTTCTTAGGTTTAGCAATGATATTGTATCGTATATGGATTTTAATGAAAATCTGAGAAACAAATAAATCTTATATAAATTAATCTTGTAAATAAAAAATAATCATATAATTCAATACTCGAAAAATTATATTCGTTTACACGCATGCATGATTTATGATATCTAGTCTTTCACTGACTTGCTTCATTTGTAATGCAGAAGTGACACGTTGTAGTACACGCACGTACAGTTACCACACAATGCCTAACGTAATTCTAACGTAACTTCCGTTTTTTTCCCATAATTAATATGACAATATTGATAGTGACTGATATAACAGTGAAAAATTATGAACTTCCTGCAAACTTTTACAAGGAAAAATACAAATTACGCAAATTTCACTTGTTTGATTTTTATACGATTAGTTGCGAATTCAAATTCTAATCGATAAATATCTTTTAAAATTAATATTTTTAATGTAGATATTTAGAGTAGGATGCAGAACATATTCTTCACTAGTTCGTATTCGGACATAGTCTCACATAATATGGAAACTATGTGTAAATAAGTATATATTTTTAATGTTCAAGATGTCTTGAAAATTGGGCAGCAAGTGGGTAGCGGAGTGTTTTGACACTAAGTTCCTCCTGACTGCCTTGATATACAGGAAAAAACGTAAAGGTATTTTCTTTATAGTAATGTAAACGTAGAATAGTAACGCGTGTGTTTCTCTTTGGATAATATAGAGTGGAGTATGATATTTCTATACCTGTAATATTATTGAATAATTGAAAGCTTATTTAGATAACATTTTAATATATAGATAAAAATTATTGAATGGAAAAAAGTCTACTTTAAATCTTTAAAAGAAGTTAAATTTAAAAATTTTAAGCGACTTTTTCATTACTTTCATAAGTAATTTATTTCAGTTTTGTATCGTTTAATATTCTTATCTTATTTTATTATCGGCTTAATAGATCATTTCTATAACAAAATATTGTTATTATATGTAAACGCTTTTATTATGCAAAAAGTAATTTATTGTTATCATTAAGTGACTTGTGCTACGTTGCGATTCATAAATAATTAAACATAAATAACCTAGACAAAGATATCATTGATATAATATACATGCTTTGACATTGTTTATAGAATAATTTACTTTTGATGCCGGTCGTGGCACAGGTGTGCAAGCATGTGACTGTACACGCGACAGGTTGTGGGTTCGATTCCCATTCGAGGAAATAAAATATTTAATAATTTATTTTGTCGTTCTTCCTCCGGAATTCGAACTAAAATGGGGAACGGAGCGTCCCACCGGGTAATGGCAATGGAACCCACAATGCCCCATGTGCCCTAACGCCACGATTTCATTGGTCTCGAAATTTTTGGGAAGCATAGAACGGATTTTTTTAAATTAAGTTTTCCCTGCCTACTTCTGTATAATAAAGGACTATAGAACAAAATACAATCCTAAATTAGCAAATACATATACTTTAGTTGAAGATAATAGTTGATTATAAAATTAGCCTTAAATAATTAATTATTATGATAATAAAAAAAATGAACAAAGTTACTACCACGTAAAAATTAAAATGTTAATTCTATACAAAACTTTAATAATATAGCATATTATAAAATTTAAAACATCATTACATAGCAAGTAAAACAAGGAAAATGGAGGCTCATAATCATATTTTTACCATTGTCTTTAGTGTAATTCAAGCAGAAAAATATGTATATTATGTAAATGAGATACACAAACTAAACAATAGCGCTGTGTTCGTTCTGGTTCCACATAAATTAATAGCGAACTCCGCCTATGTACTTAGTTGGTAAAGTATAATATTATTTAACTAAAATGAAGCCGTCGTGTCGCAGTGGGACTGTGACTATGCAATGGTTTAGGGTTCTCCTCTTAGGAAAATCTTGATATTTAGATTATTTTCTTTATCTCTCTATTGTAGATAACTTTTTGCCACTCATGTATGTATATATCTTGAAACTTGGGCGGAAAGTAGAAAAAATAAAACATATTTCTGTTAACATAAAGTTTCTTATTATTTAATTATATAAATTATATAAATTTTACAATACCTATGTTACGTTTACATTTAAAAGTGTTTCAGAAATTATTCTCAATAAGGAAAACATATTCAATAAATGCCTATACGTATATTTTAGTAATATTGCTAAAATTTGAAGGCAAAATTATGAAATTACACATAGTAAGTACATTGTACATACATCCTTATTAGGCAATGTAAAGTATATTTCGAGGCTCAAAAAGGAAAACTATTTAAAATTATATTACGTAAAACTCGTCTCGTCCTACTTAAGTTTAGGCTAACATGGCTATTGAAGATAATGTGTTCAAATTCAAAGTTTTGAACAGACATCATTTTAAATTTATTTAGGCTACAGTATTTACATGGCTAAACTATTTAATATAATAACGCATTTGGAATTGTGTGGCGTAGAACGCTGAAATTTGGTATGTAAATTCGTTGGGCGTCCCCCAAGGAACCTAGGGGAGCACTAAGTTTTTTTTTTATTTATATTAACATATACCCTCGTGACGAAGTGATTGTAACGACGACGGCGATTTTCATTTACTTCGCTCTGATATCAACACAAAATACGCCGTTGAGTTCCGCCACTCAACATGCTATGTCTAGAAAACTAGGCGAAAAGTGAGAAACAGAATGTCTTAACACTCTGAATCCTGTATCTTCCCCTTAAAAATTAAACATAAGTTTGTACCTACTACAGACGAAGACCAGTCATCGATATTCTCGATCTCGACGCCGAAGCTTAATAGACCAATCCGCTAGCAATTGTTCTCTTTAATTCCTAGTAATAAGATGTTGTATGATCATTGTTGTAAATCGACGTGATTATCTGACATTACACAGCCTTGCCCCTAAAGTGACAAGACGAATTAATAGTAAGACCTTATTGCAACCACTCCTACGATTAGCATAATGTAAAGTTATTGTGGTTGTGAAAGACGGACGGATATATATATATATATATATATATATATATATATATATATATATATATATATATATATATATATATATATATATATATATATATATATATATATTTATATTTATAGTTTATTTATATAGATATATTTATTCCCGATAAGGGTTGTAGGTGTCATGTTAATCGTTTAATATTAATAAGTTCTCTTTATTTGACCACACGGGGGAAGTCGCAGGTGAAAGCTAGTTTTGAAAAACTTTTCTCTTAAGAAGGATAGTAAGTAACATAAACAAATATTCAACCTCTTCCAGGTTACCTTAAAACGTTATTTATCACTCGCAAACCTCAGTGATGAGTTAAAAGTTAGTTTAGCGAGTATTTTTTGTGTCCTTGGCCATAGTATATGCTTTGCCATAATATGTATATTCCTATATATGTATATTATAGTGCTTAGACAAAAAAATAAAAATAGAATAATTCGACGAAAGTATGATAAATTTTAGTTCAAAATTATAAAGGAAACAAAATACAGTACTTTACTTCTATTTCACCTTCTCAAGCTGTCTAACCAATATCGAATGAGTCAACACAGTCGTTAGTTATTCGTATCACACAAACGAAAGCGACTCGTCGCGCTAATCTGAATCGCCTGTTGAATATCCACACTAGTGGGTTTAGCCGCTGTAAATGTAAACAAAACTACGCTTTTGTTTTAATCACGTAGGAATTGAGAACTTTCTCTTTAAATCTTGGTTTTACAATGTTACTTTTTTTTATGTGTAGCTTCACACTGTATTTCGCATATAGCAGGGTATGCAGAGGGAATCTAGGAACCTAGCGTTCTCTCCTTCTCATTAACACATTTCCGTTCCCCAATTTCCTTCGAATTTTGGGGGCGTTGCGTGTTGGAGGGCAAAATTAAACGCCGCACTTTGCCTCGACACTAAAAAGAAGAAATGAATATATTTAATATTTTCTCGAGTAGAAATAGAACGAACAACCTGTCGCAAAGCGGTGTTGAGTTCTGCCACTCAACACGCAATGCCTTCAGAATCCGGCAGAAAGTGGGGAACGCAGTGTCTTAACACTAGTTTCCCTCTGCCTATCCTGCTGTGTGCGGGATACAGCGTG
Organism: Heliconius himera; assembly: GCA_021202915.1. Classification (NCBI taxonomy): domain Eukaryota; kingdom Metazoa; phylum Arthropoda; class Insecta; order Lepidoptera; family Nymphalidae; genus Heliconius; species Heliconius himera. Next base: position 321,571 of record JAJHJA010000069.1, read on the forward strand.
AAGCTGATTTATTTTATTTATTTATAATAAAATTTATCTAATCTTATTTGATATCATATGACTCATAATTTTTACCACACTAAATAATTATTATTTATATCATGTCTGGCTATTGTTCTAAATAGAGTACCTATGTACATAGTCAAAGAACGTTGCACTATTTTAACGAACATCTAATAAATATAATCATTGAGTATTTTTTAAATTTATTGTAAAAACTATTGTAATGAATAAACTATTGTATTGTAAACGGGGAAAGTCGCAGGTGAAAGCTAGTTTAAATTTATTTTATTATTGTAATGCATGGAAATTGAACCTACAAGTTTTTTCAAGGCTTGCTACTACAACAAAAAAACCATGTGAACGGGAATAAAAATAGAGATTTGCTTTATAATATTAGAAGTTTTAAAAAAATTAAGGAAAGCAAATATTGCTTCACTCTTTTTCCCGCACTGCAGTGGATTCAGAGAGAATCTAGAGTCAAGACATTCCGATCGCTATTTTCCGTTCGATTTCCAAACAGTGTAATTCGAGGAACTTAACGCCGCGCGTTCTCTTCACAGAGTAGGGAAGTATAAGTAATATATTTCCCCGAGTCGAACTCCCAAGAATAGCGTTTACAAACATACGCTGTCCCACTGCGCCTCGATGGCCCCATAAAATTCATAAAGCAAAATTTGCATGTCAAATATTATATTACATCAAAATTCTGTACAGATCATTTCGCTACGTTTTTTTGCTTGAGATTGGCTGCCGATGAATAATGATGACATTGACATTTGTGTTTTGTATCCAAACCGGTGGGTGTTACAGCAATGCAGGGCAGAGCTGTGGCCGTGCTACGTTTACATCTATTATTTACCTTGCCATTGACTATTTAATAATCTGATGACTATATACATTTTATACTTACTATATTTGCCTTCCTATTTTATAGTGTATTAAGTTTATTTTTTGTTATAGAAAAAAATATATGATTAAAGCTTTAAGTTCATATATTTTTTTCCATTATATGTGAAAGAAAATATTAAGAACGGTCATAAAATTTAAATATACGAGACTTGATGTGCAACAACTAGTATGCTTTTATGTATCTCTAAGCTGCCACCCAGGGTGTACAGGGTTCTAATTTATTCTTTTTGTAACGGAAAAAATATAAAACAAACACAGTTCTATATATAATTATTTTATATCATTTTTGTCACAATTTAAAAAGTCTCATAAATATTTTAATTATTTATAGATAATTTGGGCAGCAAGAGGTGGTGCAGGCTACAACTGCCCCTATGGTCAGAACTGCGTGTTCGAGCCCGCACCGCCGGGCCGGGCGCCTGCGTGTGCGCAGCCTGGACTCACCTATTGCTTACATCCGGAGCCATATCCTGAGTAAGTGTATATTTTGATTAGGATTTTGAAATGTAGAATCTAATGTTTTTGTATTTTGTATCTATGATGTAATTTCAATAGTGAAGTGCAAAATCAAATTTTGCAGGTTCATAAATATTTTATTTCACATTTTTTGTATAACTCACCAGGAATAAGTTTAGAATCAATTTGTCCGCTGTAGGAATATGAGCGAGAAATATAACAACGAAATCTCTGTATAACTAAAATGAACTAAACGTGTTAAAAAAATGTCAGCCTGTATAACTATTCAACGACTCTAGTAGAATAATTTTGCATTCGGTTGGGAAAACCGAGGACAGTGAACATTTGGATCGCAAATCAGATCCTGCTCTCAACTTTTCAACCGATAGGCCCGGTCCTTGGGAGCCTCATTTATAATTGTCATAATTATATTTAAAATGTTCCATTTTCAGAAAAGTAATAAGAAAACTAGTTGAAGCTGGACAGTACGATATTAGAACTCTTTTGTCCGATGAAAGTCGGGATGATTTCGATTCGAACAAGAAAAGCAGCTACCCGTACGGATATGGCCCAAATTCGCTGCCTCATGTCGACCAAATTTCTTTGGTTGATGATAGTTTGTTCCACAAGGATTATAACACAAAGTTTCATACAAAATATAATCATGGTAAGCACATTAAGAAATAATGTTTATAATTACATAGTAATATCGTTCGAGCTTTTAAGTTCAAGTGTGAGACAGGCAAAATTATATTTTTATATAACAATATTATATGTCGTTCAATTTTTATTAAATAACATTACTAATAAATGTGATAAAAGAGCAATATGATTAAGTTCCTTCTCTACTTCCTACCTATTCCGCAAGATATACGTGTAGCTCCGATGTAGCATACGTGCAAAAAAATTTATTTTATAAATTGATCGTTAATTATAAAAATATATATATTATATAATTTTCAAATTCAAAATAATATTTATTTGATTTTTATTTATTTTTTTTATTTATTTGATTTTATTCAAAATAATTACCAAGTCAATATTTACGACATATTTTGACAGCCTCACACCGTCTTAATATCCCTTAAGGATTTAGAAAAGTAATATTCTCTATTTGTCCATCCACAATTAAGATATAAGATTCTTCCATTCGTAAGCTAACTAATATAAGTTTCCACGAACATTAGTTACAGATGGTGATAAGTAATGTTCTTCAAACGCAAACACGAAAAGTTTATTAAGGTCTTTGTCATTAGAAAGTAAATACGTAAAGTTCGATAGGTTGCAGTGAAACTTTTAAAGTAATTTGTTAACGTCTTTACTGTGGGAATCGTTAAATACGTTAAATATTATTCTAAAACACATTTTTTAAACACGAATATTTCGATGATATGTCGTTATGATATGTTATTGAATTTTAAATATAAAATCAAAATCAGCTTCACGCTGTATCCCGCACACAGCAGGGTAGGCAGAGGGAACCTAGTGTTAAGACACTCCGTTCCCCACTTTCTGCCGAATTCTTTAAGGCATTGCGTGTTGAGTGGTAGAATTCAACGCCGTGCTTAGCCTTGACACCAGAGCGAAGAAATGGAAATAGAAATTTAAGTAAATATTTCATTTCCTCAAGTGGGGATCGAACCCACAACCAGTCGAATTTACAGTCACACTTCGTGCCGCTGCTCCACAACTGGCCTCCTTTTAAATATAATTTTAAAATTTGAAATGTTGTTCTGGGTATTTGTTTATTTTTATCATAAAAGTTAACAACTTAACTTAATAATTTTAAATAATATTTAGCATTAAATGTAATACTACTGGTATGATATTATTTTTTAATACATTATTAATTTAAATTACAGACATATACTCAGAGAAGACTCCACTCCAGCCACCTTCTATAGCTGGACCAACGCCATACAACGTAAAGGCTTATCAGGCATCAAATTACTCTAAATTCGGTTTCCAAGGCTACCAAAGCAACCCATACTGGAACCCATCAGAACAATTCGGCTACGACAATAGAAGATTAAGGCAAAATAACGAAAATTTAAACGTCTATAATCCCAATTATTTTAACCCGCAGCAGTACCAAAACTATAATTCGGACTGGCTCAGAGCGTCCAGCGGAGTGACCCAGTACGATCCGAGTGAATGGTGGAAGTAAGTGGCTTTACGTGGTTTGCGTGGGTTGATTTATGGTAACACTAAGGTATTTCCGTTCTAATATTCAAATAGGCTTAATATAAGGTATTATTTCAAGATTTGATACGGTATAAATAAGGATATGTGCATTTTTGAAGTTTGTCCGTCTTTTGTTTGCTTTTTATAGTAGAAATATAAAAAATAATGTTTTTTTTTTAAATCCTACTAATATTACAAATGTACAAGGCTACGCAACAAGTACTGAAGATTGACTGATTTAGATAAAACTTTACAATAATATAGCTTAGGCATACACCAAAATAACAAATAGGCTACAATATATTTAAAGATTTTTATAATTTCGATACAATATAACAATAAGGTTAAGCGAACGAAGCTATATTTCGATCGGTAGTGAAAAATCAACAAAATTTAGCCATCGTCTTAAAAACTATGTAATGCATCGTTAAAATTAAATATACTTACTTTACTGTAATGTTATGAAGAGACGTCATGTAGTGTAGTGTAGCATTGATTTGAACTTAGAGAATTAAGGTGGAAATATATTTTCATTATTATATTACGACGTCTCTATAAAACAAAAATTATAATTTATTTTTAACAATGTAAATTTAGTTATTTATCATTTAATATAATGATTAAAAATGCGAATAAAATATTTAGTTTACTGATGTAAAAACTTAGAAGCTGAAATATTTGAACTGGAAATAATTTAGACTACAATAGAACAACTATATAATGCTATTTTATAAATTACAAATACTCATTGCTCACAGTTGGGTAAATCCCAAACACCACGTATGTACATCAGTCATCGTCTAACAACATAAAAATTAGGACCAACAGTATTTTATGAATCACATTTTCATTGCTGAAGCTTTTCAGCATGACTCACATACTAGAACAATAGATACTAAAAATATATTTTTTTATTTTGGATTCGTGGAATTTATATAATGATATGTGGTTTATCTTTTGACACAGTTTTAAGGTTACTTGTCTTCGAAATACTTGTTTTTTATTTAGCTTTACGCCGGGAACCTAGTGTTAAGACACTCCGTTTCCAATTTACCGATTTTTTGAGCCATTGTGTGTTGAGTGGCGGAATTCAACAGAAAACAGAAAATAAATAAATTCATTTGCTCGAGTGGGGATCAAACCCACAACCGTCGCGTTACTGACACACCCTTGTGTCGCTGCGCCGTGGCGGCCACAGACTGTGTATTTAGATATGCACTACATTAAATGCTATGGTTCCCAAGGTTTCGAATGAAAAACAAATACAAGTGTTCTATTTATTATCAGCTTAAACAAAATGGACACAGTTTTCATGTGTAGAGAATTTATATTTCTTAACATATTTAAGAAACTAAGCGTTATAAAATCCTAAAGTAAATTTAAAAATGTATAGATTATTTTATTGGTATAACTTTTAAATTATATTGTTTACAAAATAATTCAAAGAATGCTAACACCCTTGTAGTCTCTAGTATAGTAGTAATCTAGTAGTAATCTAGCCTTTGTAACGATTTCAAGGTACATATCACCGTCCAGATCAGATTCGGGCGTGACAGTACAACGTTCTATAACGTTCCCGACGCGCACCTCCACGCTGCACTCGCGTCGCCGTCGCAACGTCGAGCTTGTGAAGGCTGCTGAGAGCAGAACCTTGAGTGGAGTGGAAGCTTTACGGATAGCTTTAGGTTTGGCTAAGTGAGTTATCGTTTATTTAAATTAATATTGTTGTTGTTATTTTTTTATAGTTTTTCACTTTATCCCTAGCTGGAGCCAGAGAGAGAGAGAGTGTGGAGTGCTAAATTCAACGGTCTCTGCATACCTTTTGCCTCTCGTCCACGGTCATAATGCTTTTTACATTCCTCCAGTATAATGAATAGTCAACCGAGTTTGCATCAAATGAGTGATATAATGTCATCGCAAGATGGCTGTCACGTCTCAACTAAGATGTTAGACGTGACAGTTGTGGTTTCAAATTCCGCTGAAAAAGAAATCTACTCTAAAATATAAGAGTTACATTGCACTTATTTTATATTGCACTTTGCAATATAACCAATATTAGTGCATTATTGGATACACATATTGTAACATCTCAAAGTACTCTATATTTTTTTCCTTAAACAATCTTTCATTCGATCTATGTTTCTATAATCCACAAAAAAACTTAATTACGGCACATAAAGCGAAAATGACTATTATTTAGAAGCTAAACTTTTATAAAAAAAAAGAGAGAATAAGAGACAAAATATGATCAGTCTCCGTACTACTACTAGCAGTAGTGGTACTGCTATTATTAGTAGTAGTAATAACAAGTGAATATATGTTTTTTGTAATAGCGAAGACGCGTCAGTCGAGCGCCCGCGACGCCAGACGGCTACCACCGAGGAGCTGTGCCAGGCGCGCACCCAGTTCATCCAGCCCCGCGCCGCCCTCAACAATAAAGGGAACTGGAGATACGTTGTTAATATGCCCGATAATATGACACAGCTTGTGAGGGCTGAGATTTGCACGTAAGTTAACGTTTTCAGTGAACCTATATAGAATTTATAATAGGCTACGATAGAAATTTCGACATAAATGTCAAGACATTAATGTATGTACCTACTGTTTTACTATTGTTTTGCTTATACGGATTTTTTGTGTTTGAGTAGAGTCTATTTGTAAGTGTACGGAAGTCGTGACCGAGCTGTTATAGCTGAAATATTGAAAATGTGTGTGTGAAATCTGCTCAAAAATTTTCAACTGCATTAGACACAAAATATTCACACAACGGCTGATGCGCTAATAATTACTATCCTATCATAATAAATTTTGTAATTAGAATTTGATATACACTGTGAGTGTACCGTGTATAGTGTCTGTCGTATTCTATTCGTACATTAAAGCTTTCAAAAAATATATGCTAATTAGTAATTTTAATAATATTACAATAATGATAAAAATGTGTAAAAAAGACATTCATATGAGATTTCAGTGATTGTAGTTTTTGCAAGAAATTAAATATGCTTATAATAATTTAATGACGCTATCTGGATAATATTTGTGTAACTAAAACATTTATAGCAGCGCCATCTATTATTGAATAGAAATGCGATTCGTTTTTAAAGTTTTAATATTAAAATATTATTGTTTCATATTTCTTTAACAGATCAAATGAATGCAGTGGAATTTGTACACTACCCATTGGATATACTTCCCGTTGCGAGCAAAAGTACATACAAAAACGTTTAGTGGCTCTCGAATCGAGCGGTCAAAACTTGTATACTGATGTTTTCTGGATACCGAGCTGTTGTCAGTGCACTATTATGAATAATAATTAATGTTTATGTTCATTTTAATTTTGTGATGTAATTTTAAGATTTGATATGCTTGTTTAATATTGAAAGCTTCTCAGTTATTGCTACCCGCCACAAGATGGCGCTACACGCTTAAGCTTTCAATTGCTGTGTATATGACTAAAAGCTTGATGTGACAGGCAACTCGCTTTACAGCGATTTGTATTAATTTTATCATTTATTCTACTATTAAATGAAATTTTATTTTGGCTTATTTTTATGCAAAGTCATGACATTAACGATGTAATATGTTTTTATGTAATGGTTCTGTGTGTTTCTATTAGGTAAAAGTTTATAAAATTAACGTAGAATCTAAATGACAGACTATTAAATACATATGTATATAAACATAGATTAATAAGAATATTAAATCGAGTATTATTTTTTAATTTAATGTGGAATGTAAATATGAAAAATATATATTAATATAATTTAATTATTGTATATGTTTTGCTGATAAGAAATTATATTTTCTTTTATATTTTCAATAATTAATAATATATTATAATATTGTTTTTTGAATTATGTTTAAATGCTTGTTTGCATGATCGTTTCGTAGTTCCGAGCTTATACCTAACTCTACAATATGATGTTTAGTATTTAAATATAATTTTAAACTTGCAAAAAGTATGGTTTTTTTGGGTTCAATCGCTAAAAACATTTATAATTAATAAAATTATCCGTTGATCCATCAATTATGACACCGTTAAATCACAGCCTCTTACTGATCTTGATCTTAATCTTGATCCCCATTGGGGGAAAATGAAAATAATTAAACTATAATCATTTATATTGTTTTATTTTCCCAGCTCTGGGTTAAAATGCATTATATGTCTAGGTATGTTCTCAAACTAATGATTTTAAATTAAATTATACAATTTGACCGCTTAATATTGATTAAGCGGTCAAACCGTATAATTTAATCTAAAATTCATATTGATCAATTTATACTTTATAACTATGTGAAAATATTATAGACAATAATTCGTACAGTAGTAGCTGCTGTGCATAAATAATACATTTTTCATATAAATTTAAAATAAATTATGTCAACGATTTTTGTAATAATAAATAAATGTAAAAAATTATGTTTGTTTGATTTTTTACAAAACAATTCAAGTTTCTGTTAAAATTTTATAGGTATTTACTTGCTTAAAAATAAGAATAATTCATCTTTTCAATTGATCATAGTATATTTATGCGACAAGAAATAGTTGAGACCGGTCATGGTGCAGCTTGTGACTGTAAACGCGACAGATTGTGGGTTCAAACTCTCAACACGCTATGTCTCCAGAATTCAACGGAAAGCTGGAAGCGAATGGTTTCAATACAAGGGCAAGAAGAAGTTAATTTTTTGAAGTTTTAATTTTCCCGTTCTGGTAAGACAAAACTCAACGTTGAGCAATGCCTTGAATTCAGGCTCACTGTTTGTCATATGTCCATGTGGAGTCCCTTGTCCTATATCTATTTTATTTATACGATGCGTATGGAGAAAGGCTCTTTAATGAGTTTTCAGTTATGGAATTCTGATAAGTTAGATCTTATAAGAAAGCGATAAGTAGATGTCAAAATGACGACACTAGGATGACCAAAAGCGAAATTGTTGTTTTTGTTCATTGATATTTCGCACAAAGCTGTATATATGTATATCTGATATATAAGTATTTGATTGTTTTATTGTAATAATAAATCCCTTATCATCATTTAACGCCTTAACATGCCCTTTTTATCCTACAAATAGAAGAGTCGGCGAAGAAAACGTGATGTCAAAACCTTCCGTTCTCTGCTTTTGTAAGAGTTCAAGTATGCGTGTTCAGTGGCGGAACTCAATGACCAACCAACTCCAAACGAATCCATCAAAAAAAGGCTGTAATGTTATATTGGTTATTATCATTACAAACGGAAAAATATTAATTAATTAAGAACATTAACGAATGCGATGAAAAATGTACATCCATCCATCCATTTCGTTTCTTTCCACACAGTTTACATACTTGTGAGGTCTTAAGAGAACCTAGTGTCAAGACATTTCTTATTTCACTTTTTTCCTGCCGTCGTGGCAATTCGTTACCAAATTCTGTACCAAAAAGGAAATAAAATGAAAATAGTTAATTCCTCCGGGCGGGGAACGAACTCACAACAACAACTGCACTTACATCAAAATTTCCATCATCAGATTTTTTCTACATAACTGTATAATATCGAATTAAGTTAAATTTATAAAAACCTAAGATATCGTCATGGCGAAGCTGAAATCTATAAACTGATATGGCAGTAGTCATGGCTGCTTCTAGAGATGTTTTCCAGGGATGGCTTTGACTTTAGTTTTGAAGTGGTCATTTGGTGTAATATTTTTTCAGCTCACTGATATATAATTTTACTTTTCTTAACTTTTTATGTAGTTCGTACTATAAAATTTTATTTTTTTACAGCTTTTTATATATTTTTTATGTGCTTATAAAATGGATGGTTTTTACTTTTTCTTTGATGGAATGATTTCGGGACGATATATAAACAGAATATAAGCTATATTATTTAAATTATATATTAAGTTAACCTCTAATATGATAATCCAATATGATTTACCACGAACAATAACATTACCTGCACTAAATTCTGTATATAAGATAAAAATGCATGCATGCTGTGCTACATGATGGCTTACTCTATAAAAAAGTAAGTAAATAAATAACTCAATGGAGAGAAATGTGAATATGTCTTTTTTCTTCTTATACTGTAAATGTGATATTAATTTAAAAACTGCTAAATTAATTGAGACAAAAATAGATTGTGTTTACCACGTGTAAAGTGTTTTTACCTACGTCATACATACATCATTGTTTTATTGAATAGTATTTACTTTATTTATTTAAGATTTAAGTTTTCTTATAAACAATTTTATTCGGCGGAAAGTGGAAAATCGTAGTGTCTTAATGGGAACGGAATGTCTTAACACTACGTCCAGTAGGCATAGGCCTACTCTGCTATATGTGGGATACAACGTAAAGCTAAAAAATCTCATCTAGGCCTAAACTTACAGGCTGTATGTAGCACTCAATCAGAACCGTTTTTTAAAGAATCCATTACTTAAGTATTATATAAACAAGACAACCGTATATTCCATCAAATATTCACGAAATTATTCATCTCATATTATAGTGAGAAATTGTTCTGTTTGCACAATCTGTTTCTTTATAGACTCTTCACTGTCAGGCAATCTTAGAAACATGGTGCTCTAAGTAGGGCCCGCATCTACAGCGTTTTCCTCAGATTGAGTTAACAACGGAGTTAGAGGGTGAAAATCCGGTTGCGAGGGACAGCATGGGCCCTCGGGTGAACGGGCCTACCTTAACTTATTTCGTCTTAAGTAACGAAATAATTTGTTTATGTAAATAGAAGATCGTATGGTGGATATTTTGTTATTGATACGTTATTTTGAAAGCTAATAATATGTTATGTGATAAATAAAAGCTCTAGAGTATAGGTTTTCATTTTAAAGTATAAGTAAATTTCATGCAAATTTACTTATTACTATTTAAATTGTTTATTGAAAAAAAAACCCCTATATAAGGGTTTTTTTTAATAAACAATTTAGGTAAGAGCTGCAAAGGGAAAAAATAACAAAGCTCAAAATAAAAAAGGAATACCAAACGTTTAGTGTCTCACAAACGCTACAACCCGTTCAAATAACCGAGAGCACTCGTACACAGCGCCAAAACTCGCGCTTTTAAAATAAAAATCCAAGCAAAAAGTCGACACGCGTAAAAGTAAAAGAGGAAGCGGGGAAAAAATCAATGCCTGCGTTTTATGTTCTGTGCGTGTGACAGATCGGTTGTCATGGCAACCACGGCGGGGGGAGCGCGTGGCGGGAAAAAAGGACGTAAAGCGGCGGAGGAAACAAAATGGCGTTTGTGTTGGGCGCGCAAAGTTGACGTTTGGATGCGTTCCGTTTTACGATGTTGTTCGGGTATCGGAGAGTGCGTCGAAGCGGGCAGGGAGGGGGAGGGGGGGGGAGGCGGTAATCGATATTACGCACTTTGTAGCAATGAAATTGGCGCGCTGCAAGAACGCTTGCACGCACTGCAACTTTTATGTTTTGGATTTTTTTTTTCGAGTTTTATGATTTTGGGGTTGTGTTTACAGTATTTGTGGTCTTGTTTATGTTTTTGTTCTAGTTCGTAAATATGAAGTTTTTAAACATTTTTCTTAAGATTTTACAAAATCTTCATATATACAAACTTTAATTAAAAACATAGTTTCAATCTCAATACTATTTGGTATTAAAAACATATTTAATATGTAAAGAATTTTATATTATTTCAATGAACCAACTAGTTTTACATAAGAAGCGATAAAAATAATAATTAATTATATCCTAACATAAACTTCAATAAAAAAAATAACACAACTTCCTAAACACACACGAAACTAATCATATTGGAAATTCACAAAATTGACTCCATTCAAATTGGATTCCAATTTTCTCCACATAAAATATTAGTCAGCAATAAAAATATAATCAATAACAGTGCACAGATGGCGAATGGAAACGCATGCATAGAAAAAATAATGACGTCGGGACAGTTAGTAATTCGTTTGTGAAAATTTGATGAGTCACTCGGGCGCGGTGCAAACACCGCAATTATTGTAAACGCACTAAATTTAAGACTTTCTTAGAAAACTAATACCCTAAGTAGAAATAAACGGTCATAGTCTATATAATTAAAAATAATTAATTTATATTTGATATATACGTCTGTGAAAAATTAAGTTTTTTAAATGTAAGTTTTTTAAATTAAGTATAATATTATAATTATGCATTTTGTACACTTAGAGTGACTCACGACGTGAATAGCGGTCTTTATTTTTTGCCAATATCGTGTAATGCGTACTGGCCATCGTCACGCTTGCTTTAACAATATATTATGTACATATGTATGCTATATACTGATATGACTAATATAAAAATGAGGTCTTACAAGAAATGCGCAATCAATACATAAGCATAATATTTTTGTGACTTTTACATGAACTTAAAGCTTAAAATCCAGATTATATTTATTGTTAAAAATCTAAAGAAATAAAATATTCTGTAAGTTTACTAGTATTAATATTTTCATATAATCCTCAGTTTAATTAAGTAACAACATAAAAATAAGCTATACTATTTATCAAATAAACTATAAATGACTCTACAAAGCTCTTGCAAAGACCCTGTTCATATCGATCGCGCAGCCGAGTTTAGTATAGCTTGAAGTATAGTATAGTTTTTTTTTGCAATTATAATCCTTATTTTAAAAGAATTAAAAGTGATAATCGTACGCTGAACAGAAACTATTGTAAGTCGCGTTATATCGTCGTACTTTTAACGACGGTTTTGGTAATATATCACTGTTATTATTTAGCATTGTGAATACTGAATAAAATAATAATGTTCTGGTATTATTATTTTCACATACATATCTATATAATTTTATTTAATTTTAATTTATTTTATGTAAATGCCCTACGGTACTTGTTGGTCGTGGGTTTTTCCTAACGTTTATTTTGAATTTGTTCGCAGTTAATAAAACCTGAAGAATATCATAATCTTACAATCAAAAACCTCAAGGTGTAAATGTTTTAAGGATAATGAATGGATTTGATTACTTCTGTTGCAATTGATTTTATTCTAAACATAAAACCATATAATAAATATAGAAAATATATAAACATTGAACATTTTGATCGAAAAATGCAAATCACTTCTGTCGATCAGCTTATATTTAAGTATACTTTGTATGATATAAAATTGATATAAAAGTTAAAATTTAATATGGCATGCCTTACTTTGTATCAGTTCTTCGTAGGCTCTCATCAGCATAACTATTTTCTAAGTCGGTAAAAACTTTCCGTAGGACTGGATGTACTGATTTTTTTGTGCTAAATAAAAAAATAATATTTTTAATAAACTTATAAAATAAGTAATAAATTAGTTTCACGCTGTATCCCACACACAGCAGGCTAGGCAGAGGGAACATAGTGTTAAGACACTCCGTTCTCCACTTTCCGTCGAGTTCTGGAGGCATTGTGTGTTGAGTGGCGAAACTCAATGCCGTGCTTAGCCTCGACACCAGTGCGAAGAAATGAAAATGTAAATGTAAATAAATATTTCATTTCCTCGAGTGGGGATCGAACCCACAACCAATCGATTTTACACCTGCGCCACAACTGGCCTTAAAGAAAGAATAAAAATAAAAATTATTCACTTTCGATTTTTTATTTTTTAACATCTCATATTTGTATAGTGGTTAATATAGCCCATACGCACTTTAGTGACCACAATAGTGATTATGATGATGATAATAAATCAATACTACTTTAATAGTACATTATTATAATGCGACTGTAAACACGACGGTTGTGAGTTCTATTTCAACTCAGGAGAATGAAATACTCAATATTTTTATTTCCTTGCTGAACTTGGTAACTCAACACGTAGTGCCTAAAGTATTTGGCGGAAAGTGGGCAACGGATATGTCATAATGGGAAACGGAGTGTTTTAACACTAGGTTCCACGGTTTCCACTGTCTAACATGTTATGTGGGGGTCAGTGTCAAGCTAAAAAAAAATCTAATCTAATCTAGCTTCACGCTTTCTCCCTAGCGGGGTAGTCAGAGAGAAATAATATTAATTATTAGAGAAATAATATTATTAATAAAGGCTAAAAAAATAATATTTTAATAATGGATGTAGATAATTATTTCAAATTTTACTAACTTACAGTCTTACCCTTTGAGATAAGGTTGAAGGTAGAAATTAGTAGAGTAAATACAGAGTATCAGTTTCACGCTGTCTCACGCGTATAGGTAAGTAGAAGAAACCTAGTGTTAAAACACTCCGTTTCCCACTTTTTGACAATTTTTTTGAGGCATTATGTGTGGAGTGGCGGAACTCGAGGCCGGGCCTTGGTACCAGAGCGAATAAATGAAAATATAAATAAATAATAATTCATTCTCCCGAGAGGGGATCAAACCCATAACCGTCGCTTTACGGTCACACTATTGTGTGCTTGTCGCCACGACGCCTCATATAGAGTAAAAATAAGAGAAATAGAAATTAAAGAAAAATCTTTCTCAAATTAGGAAGCTGTATCACGATTCACGTTAGAGCTTAAAAGCTATTCTTCCGCAATAAGAAATTAATTAGTGAAACAATGACAAAGACGAAACTTAGATAAATAAGTATATGATACTTAATAATTTCTTTTCTCATTTCTTCGAGACTATTAATCATAACTAACGACCAGATAGAATATTTACAATACAAAGTAAATATGAGATATGTAAGTTTTGCTGAATTATCTTTCTATTGTATGAAAATTGTTTTTGTGAATTAATAAAATAAATAAATCAGCTTCACGCTGTATCCCGCACACAGTAGAGTAGGCAGAGGGAACCTAGTGCTAAAACACACCGTTCCCCACTTTAAGCCGACTGGCCTCGTTTTTGTGAATGATTTTTATAATTTGTAATACAGTATGAAAGTCAAAAACATCGTACATGTTTATTACAGCGAGTGAAGCAAAGAGAGAGGGCAAGGGCCTAAACGTTGGTTAATTTCCTTAGTAACTTGTATAATTTTTAAAAAATATTGAAAGCAGTGTTGATACACTTTGTTCACTCCACTTTTAGAATTCGAGAAATTGAGTGTTAAAAGACGGAAATCAACGTCCTGAGAGAGCCGGACCCATTTTGCGACTGCAGCATTAAAGCTTTTATATAAAAGATCAATATTATTTATAAAACTTATCGCAAATAGTTTTATATAAAAAATACAGTAATCATGCTTATCTAGTATTAGACGAACATTAATTTTTCTCGTGATCTTTAAGTCTCTAAATATCACAGTCCTTATTATTATTGTTAAGTAAAATATTTTAAAATTTTATAATATTTATATATTATATTATATCAATATACAATTTAATAATTTTACCATTAGACGGGTCTAATTGGAAAATTCCTCAAAAGTTACATAATTTCACATTCCGTTGTGTATTTAACGCCACGCCTTGTCCTTACGAAACTATAACGTAAAGTGGAATTTAGTACATAAAAATTGCGTTTAATATTTATTATTTGTTTATGTTATTTATTGTATTTTATTTTTCATTATTATATTGCAAATATATAGTATTGGTAATAATAGTCATAGCAGAAGCCGTCGTGGTTGATGGATACAACGCCAGACTATAAACGTGACGGTTGTTGGTTCGATTCCCATTCCTTTGATTCACTTTTTTTTATTTCTCCGTTCTGTTAATAAAACAAAATGCAGCATTGAGTTTCACTATTCATTACGCAATGTCTCGAAGATTGGGCGGAAAGTTGTGAATAAAGTGTCCCAACACTAGAGAAATCTGCTTACTCTGATATACTCTTGAGAGAGCGCGAAAGTTAAAAATAGTAATAATAGTATTTGTAAATATGTATAATGTTGTTAATTCCTTTATTAATCAAAAATTCAGGCTACGTAGCTATTTGATATAAAATCTTTATATCAAATAGCTACGTAGTATAAATTTATTTAATAAAAAAAGAAAATCACAGTGTGCGTATCCCGCACACAGCAGGGTAGGCAGAGGGAACCTAGTAAAACACCGTTCCCCACTTTCTGCTTAATTCTGGAGGCATTGCGTGTGGAGTGGTATTTATTAGATTTGGTGGTATTTTTTTAATAGAGTACAACATATTTAATTCTTAATTTAATAAAAACATTACTACAAATCAAACTTTCATTATATAGAGTTAATAACGAACTCTATATAATGAATGTTTGATTTTTAAACAAAATATAACAAATCTCTTTTTCTATATAAAAAGTTATACTTGAGCTTTCTATTGTGATCAAATTGTCAACATCGGCGTAATCGGTATAAGCGTATCTTAGACCTTTTGTCGTTGCATATGTCGTGTAGCATCTGCCAACGAAACAGTCCATTTAAACTGTTTCAGCTGCTTTATAGGATGATATCGAATTTGATTTCTTCAGTTACGTATTCGAGTTGATATAAGTAATTATTTAAACATATATTTTGTGTCTTCGAATACTGGAGATGCATTCAAAAGATTACGTAGTCGACTCTACATAAATAAATGTTAAAAAATTTGCTAAATTGTTAATCGATTTTCTATTGAAAGATGACACCGATTACCCTATATTTTGCAACCGTATGTTATTGTAATTTAGGAAGGTAGCAAGGTAAATGTCGAGATAACGAGGGTGTATTAACTGGGTGAAGGGGATCAGCTAGGAGTCTGTCAAGTGTTTCACTAACAGGCCACGGGGCACCTCGCGAGGGGCCAGCGATATAGGTGAGCAGCATGGGGAGCAGCTCTACCCTCCTTACACCTTACGCCACGAGCAAAACAATCGGAAACACCAACCTGTCGCAACACGCACCCTTGCCAAAACGGCGAAATAATTCCATTACTGGGCATCAACTGAGGAAACGATATGGAAATGAGCGTGGAAACCGAATATACGAAAACGCGAACGACCGAACAACTCGAAACCGAACGCGATCGATCGAAAGCTTGTTGCGAGTTGTAAGTAAACAGATCGAAGCGCTGCCTCGAATCCCGCCAAATGCAGCGACAGCTGTGCGTAGCTCGTAGCGCGTAGCCGCCGCGGCCGCCGCACGCCGCCGCGCCGCCGCTGGAGGCGCCACCGGCCCTATTATTATTATTTGTAAACAAGCTGCGGGCGCGCGGGCGGCGGCGGGGGGCGCGCGGGCCAGCGCGGGCGGCGGCGCGGCGGGGGGGCGGTCACGTGACCCGCCGCCATTGGCCGCCGCGCCGGCAGCTGCATGCCCGCGCTAGTCCGCCGCCGACCGCCGACGAGACTGCACGCGCTTTCACTCCCGCGTCGCAACACGCACCGACGCGATCGCGATCTGCAGCCCTTTTTGTTTATTTTTCGCGCGCGTCCTTCGGGCCGTTTTGTGTTTCGGAGCAGCGAGACGAAGAAAAAAAGGAGCGGATGGATCAAGCGACCGGAGAAGGTAGCGCGAGTTTGTAAAGTTTTGTGCGAGTTGAAAAGTTGTGGAAGTGTTTGTAAAGTAGTATAGTGGAAGCTTCTGGTTGTTTTTGTGATGTTGGTCGGGCAGGACGACGGCGGTGGAGCGCGACGCGGGCTCCGGTGCCGGCTCGCGCGCTTCCGCCAGAGCTTTCGTTGTGCTTTTGCGAATTGATCCCCGTTTTCCTGTCGTGGCCATGCCATTGTCACAACACAAGGATTGTGAAACGTAAACAAAAATTATATTTAACAGTTTCAATGTTACATTCAAATTAATGGATCTATATAATATATATTCGAGTAAAGCTTCAATGATTTTATAAAAGAGGAATGTTGTTTGAAACGTTGTTGACAAGATGAGTATGCGCAGGAACACGGGGTGTAGAGTAAATTAGTGCGATGATACATCGGCATGTCATAGTTATTACGCATGATTCGCAATTTATCCTTTAATTTTATTAGAACACTCAAAATGTAATATTGTAAAAAAAAGGTAGAGATGTTAAAAAAAATTGTTTATTTTGTTTAGAAATCAAATTGGTAGTAATACATTAAATTATACATTATTTCAGTATTTAAATATACATTAATTATATGTAATGGATTGAATATGTTGGAATTTTCATTTATTACTACTACATAAATCTAATAAGATGCCCGAAAATAAAAATGATGTTACTTCTCATTAGAGATATAACTAAAATTATTTTGACTTACTTTCTTCTGTTCTGTAGAAAATTCTGCAAACTAGGCTTTAAACGTATAGATACTACTATTACACATTGTAAATGCAATATAATTCTAAAAAAATATATTCTATCTTTGTACTAGTACGTATTGTATACATACAAAAATTAATAACTAAGGAATAAGTTTCAAATCGTTTAAAGAATTATATTTAACATAGCATGCTCTATATGTATAACATATTAAAGAGCATAGCCCACCTCATAAGGGAAAATTCTTCTAATAGTAGTTGTTACTTATCCAAAGGAAAAAATCAGTGATGCTATTTATTTCACTTTGAAATTAATTTAATATAAAGTTAATATAGCTATAATTCCACTCAACCTCAGCATCACCACATATCTTAAAACAACAACAAGACAATTTAAAAATAAAATCATTCCCGTCTTTCATCGTTACAAGCAAGTACAATCAAATAAACGTGTATCTAATATAGTACGCGCTCTACATACATTATTTACGATAAGAGTCTATACGAGGAGCGGTTAACAGCGAAGACGACCCGGACGGTCCCACGGAATAATCGAATAAATAATACGCCTTCCTCCCGTGAATGCGATAATGGCGAGTCAAGTTCAGTGCGGCCAATGAAAACAAATAAACAAATTGGCCAATTTCGCCGCTGACTGCCGCTGCCGATGGTAAGCGGTTGTGCAACGAACTTCCTTTGAGTTATGCTTCCTTTTTCTAGATTTGTTGTATAGATATAAGTTCTTTACCCTTTCATCTTGCAATTCTATACACATTTTTTGATAGCTAAACGCTACTTAACTTCTGTATATATTCGTATATTTCAATGATAGCTAAGAATATGTATTTATTTTTATATAAGCATAGCTTCCAATTATAATTTTGTTAATTTAGGCTCTACTAACGCTAAGAATAAAATATCTTAATATCTAAAAGTAAATATACCTATATAGTTTATTTCCAAATACTGAAATATGTTCATTGAAATTTAGAACTATTGCTTGGATATCTTACTTTGAATTAACGATCAGCCATTTGTAAAACATTTATAAGTGTATAAGATACTAGAAAATATCCACCATTCAAAATTAAAAATTTAATTTTCCTACCTACGATATAGAGACTAAAATCGAATTCTAGTAGAGTTCTATGAAATATTCATATATATTTATGTTTTGTTTCTAACGCTTATTTATCATTAATGTTTGATAAGAAAAATATCAAAACTTTAAAAAAAATT
Organism: Heliconius himera; assembly: GCA_021202915.1. Taxonomy (NCBI): domain Eukaryota; kingdom Metazoa; phylum Arthropoda; class Insecta; order Lepidoptera; family Nymphalidae; genus Heliconius; species Heliconius himera. The sequence continues at coordinate 340,471 of JAJHJA010000069.1, forward strand.
GTCTTGTAAGTTTTACATTATACCGTATCGAAATTTTTCTTTCATTTAATTCCTTCATTCAGATTTCCTATAATAAATACATAGATCTGTTAAGTGTTTACCATGTTCTCTGGATCCGTTCTCTTTAACCTCTATGGAAAGTTTACGTTCATTCTTGATACTGGGTTGACCCTTTGCTTTCGTGGATCTAATTATCATTTCCAGAACAATGACTTACAATAAGTTCAATTTTTACACGACGAAATATAATTGAACTTCCGACCGACGCTCTTTCGTTTACAGTCAAACAATGTTCAATTGCGCAACAACGGAGTTCGATTTTGAATTCATTTATAACTTAAATTGACTACAACAACAACTTTTGCTAATGTGGCATTTCATTAATTCTTACACCTTTTCCCTTAGTACTTCATTTTTTAGGTGTTTCAAAACTCTATATTTATATGTCAATGGGTAATGTCTAACACGCTAAATAACTATTGATAGAAGGGAATTCATAATATATTTTAGTTTAGTTAAGCTGAACCACTGTGGTTATATCAATTGCATAATTAGATCCTGCCCAAACTTAATAGTTATACATTAAAGAAAGTTCAGTAGTTCCTAAGATGTGCGTGTATAAGCAGACACCCATCATGAAAGTTAAACCTCGAATAAACTAAACCTTGCGCATGGTTGATACTTTTGATTTGATGATTATAATGTTAATTCTATATTTTCATTCATGTTACGGTTAAATGTATTATCTCACTGGATAAATAGGAAATTTGAAAAAAAAACACTGATTGTTTTTACTGTCTTTCTGTAATAATAATAATTAGTAGAGTGGTTTCTATAATAATTAATAGAGTGCTAAATTAATAACGCGATAGTTTGATTTAAAAAAATGTCTTTAATCTGATAATAATTAAAATTAGCTTCACGCTGTATCCCGCACACAGCAGGGTAGGCAGAGGGAACCTAGTGTTAAGACACTCCGTTCCCCACTTTCTGCCGAATTCTGGAGGCGTTGCGTGTTGAGTGGCAGAACTCAACGCCGCGCTTAACCTCGACACCAGAGCGAAGAAATGGAAATATAAATTTAAGTAAATATTTCATCTCCTCGAGTGGGGATCGAACCCACAACCAGTCGGTTTTGCAGTCACACCTCGTGCCGCTGCGCCACGACCGGTCTCTTTAATCTGATAATATCAATAATCTACAATAGTAGCTACTCAATATATTATTGAACTGCCCAAAACTCTCATCTTACTCTTGACTCAAATTTTGATCCAATGGCATTGTAATTTGAAGCTCGCATTTTTATATATAAATTATATTTTTCAGTAAATCTTATATTTGGAAGTGGTTCAGTTATATTCTTTTATATATCCACGGTGATATAAATAGCTATATTTATGGCAAAAACAAAAAGTGTAAAAAACGGTAAAGAATCCCAATGTAAAACGTTCGACACGGCTTCCTGAACAACGTTATTTGTGAAAAATAAATTTGTTAATACAAAATATTTATAATTATAAGAACACTTAACTTCTAAATTTAACATATTATAAATGTTTCTCTATACAAATAAATCTCACATCTTCGAGCCGTCAAACCGACAAGTACCTAATATGTACAATATACTAAATCGATTCATATTTTCTTAAGGATAATCCGCATCTTATTGCTCCTAAGTAAACTAAGGGTTTCGGTTTTCATATTGAATATATAAAAGCTTCGCGTTCAAACATTCGCTGGACAAAGTTTGTGAGTAATTGACGATATTTTATTTAGACGGAGTCTCGCCGGTGAACGCTCGGTGGTATTGTATCAGAGATCGCACTCCGATCTCTATTTCGGTGCTCATTCAATATATTCGCGAGTCGTTATTGATAATAAGTGGCGTTATAACGTCTACTCTGCTTCTAGTACTAATTGTATGTTGGTTCAGTTTTTCTCTTTGTTCTGTTTATATGAAAATCCGTATATATAGAGTATATTGATTTATTCCACAGTTATAGGATTGTCTATTAGTTGTCTGGTATTAAAATACTTTGTAAGCAGCGTCATTTGCTCTAATTCTGCTTTTCTATATACATACATACTACTTTCATATATTTTATTGTTAATATGTTTTCTTATAACTTTTAGAACTTTTCAATAATCTCTATCATTTATCACTTTTTAAATGTTTGATTAATGTCTTTTCTTTTAATTTAAGTTTTGTGTAGAGTTACCTAAATGAGCAGATGTAAAATGTTACTTTGGTAGCATAGTAAAATTTAAATAATGGCTGTAATTCAAAAAGGAAACAATACTAAATCATACAGTGCATGTGTGACTTCCTTCAAATTTAGTCAGTCTCATAGGTGTAAGTACAAAAAATACTCAATTTCCGATGTCGCATCTGATAGTAAAAGACGTATGCACAAAAAATCTTTACAAAACTATAACAAACCGACTTACTAATGCGTTTGAATATCTAAAACTATTCAAATTAGACCTCTATCGTGTATACAATAGAGCTTAAAACGTTGACATTTAATTTTGTGCATTATAATTTAATATGGTGAGGTATTAAGGCATAAGAAAAAGTGGTAGTGTGGGAAAGATTGTTGTAAAAAACGCCACATCTGCGTCTCTATTCATAATTCGAGTGCCTCAATGGGATGGGACGGTAACTCTATATCGGTATTCCTATCATTGTACTGTCTTAATCACGGCTCGTCTTTTGTTTTATATGTCACGTCACTGACGTCACGTCACACTTTAGGTATGAATTTCGGTGTTTTTGTACTGCGAGACATGTGGTCATAATTTATGCACGCGATTGACTTTTTGCTTTATTAAAAGACAAGATGTATTTGTTTTATTAAAATATCTTTTCGAAGAATATTTTTAAACATAAAGATGTTCATGTCATTGTCGAGTATAGTTTTTTTTTTATATATATTATGTGTATGTTTGTATTTTATTTTAGTGCTTTAGCTAAAGGTAAAAGTTACAGTACAAATGCTCATATAAACTAGTTTTCAATTTAAATTAACTATTCAAAATTTAATATACCTTTTCATGTTTTTAATTCATTACAATAAAACTTGTTTTACATAATATGACTAAATATTTTTTTAATAATTATTTAAAAAATAATAGGTTAGTTAATAAATAACTTGAAATTATAAATTTTACTTTTTAATATTTATGACTGTTAAAACATATTAAATATAATAATATATATTTATTTACAAATTAACTGTAAAGCGAGATATAAATATACGCATATTTTGTGTGAGCTTTCAACTTTCAATTTTTCATTCAACTTAAAGACTAAGGTTTGATTCTCACTTGGTGAAATAATTTTTCCGTCACAAATTACGCAATGTATCGAAAATTGGGTGGAAAGTGGGGAACAAAGTATTTTAATACTAGATTTCTTCTACATATCGTGAATTTGAGATAATTTTATTTGCCATTTGTATTACACTACACTGTTGTATATATCAAAACTAAAATTAATTATAAACCGTCTTAAAATAATGATTTTTGCTGTAGTTGCATATATAATAGCATAAAATAGGGTCTACACTATAATAATAAGTGTGATGTATCCTGTGTTTGTGGTTATTATATTGATGGCGTTCGCGGGAGCGGTCAGAAATTGCTGCGCCATAGAGATTATACGTTTAAATAAAGACTGACACTATAGAAATTTCATTATTGATCAATAGATAAATATTTTTCGTCAAATTTCATCATTTTTTTATTTAATCTGTATTATTATATATCGAAGCCTCAGTCATAATAGCGCTTATAAGTAGTATAAAGTTTGCATAATTGATAGATAAAGGTATCGATAACTTTTATCAGTAAAATGATCAGTGTAACGGAGATATCAGTTTCCGGCGCAGGTATTATGCGCAGGCGCCGGATGTGATACTTTGTATAACACAGCCGGTAGTGCTATAAAAATTTATTTAAGTAAACCAATACTTTTAAAACTTTATTGCTCGAAGTAGGCACGCGGCAATTCTTAAGCCACATCACATTTTTAACATATTTTCTTTCATTCTCTTCAAAGTTCTCGACAAAAGAATCGCGACAAATCTGCCTGCATTACCAAAAACGCTTACATTAAAACATCTGTGAAACAATGGGTATTGCATTAACGCGCGCATTTCCAACGGCGTCGCAAAAGCGAAAACATGAAAATAGCGGGCAAACTTCAAGTTCAGCTTTCAAGATTCAAGGATTTCCGAACGTCATCTAAACGTGGTCGGCGTTGCGCCAGAACGCGCCAGAACGAGCCAGGACAAAAAGGCGACAACATCCGATGCTAAAAATAAGCCGTATAATTACAGCGCAAAGCTGAAAGCGCAATGCTTTCGCTGCAGCGGTTGTACGGTTGCCCTTGACAACCGAGACCCAGATACTATCGCGTTCCGCTCGCACACACGCGCCGCTCACGCACACACGCGCGCCGCCGCATACACGGACAGATCCTGGCGCGCACAAGCACGATCGCCGAATAATAAAGCACGCACACAAATCCAAAGTTGCGTTCCGTTCCGACTGAGCTTTTTAATCTTTTTTTTCGACGAACACTCTTTGTGCGCATCTACAAAGAGTTTCGCCTTGTGATTACTAGTCGGGACATTTTGATCGCACTTTTAAGGCTTGATGATGCAATGTTGGAGTGATTTTCTTTTGATTTTTAGAAATTAACTAAAGGCATTAAGGCTGTGCTAAGATTATAATATATTTAAATTCGTTTTTCTGTTTATTACAACACGACCCCTACAAATCTCTATTTAAAACGTAATTTTATATTTACATTTTTTATCATCATTCAAAATACTATGTTTAAGTACTTAGTACCTAATCTTAGTGAGAGTCGTCCCGAGTTTAAATAGAGGCTTTGATGGTCCTTATGCGAATTCTCAGTTAGTTCCGACTTCCGAAAATGTTCAAGTGGCGTAAGTTGTAGATGTATAAAACTTTCCTTTCCCCAGGAAAATCGACTCGAGGGGTAGAAGTTGAAACAAGCATGTTTGCAATTCAGCTTCTTTTTGTAGGAAAAATAAAAGACATCTTTTAAAGTACCTAATCTCAATTTCAATATAAGAAATATATATTCTTTTACTAACTATAATTATACCTTCATGTTAGTAATACATTAATATATTTAATCATAGACCATACTGAACCATTTTTATTAAAAGCTTTATAAATAAATTCCTATTTCTATTTTAGAATTAGTTTTAAGTAACATGTCAAAAACAATACAGTTAAAAATAAAATGCTATCAAAAACGCGGTTTTAAATCGAATTCTACCAAAATAGTTGTCTTAAAATAGTGGCTCCGAAATAGAGCGTAGCACTAGCGTACCCTTCTATTAATAGTTTGTTTACAACAGCAACACGTGACGAGATATTCCAATAGTTTAGGACGTACAAAATATTTTGTGAAATATTATTGAACTGTAAGAATGATAAAATTCAGAGATGTTTTAGCTTTTTTATGCAAAGATATTTTTATATTTTCAATATTTTTTAGTAGAACCGCGTCTGACTATAAATGGGATTGTTGTCGGTACCATCCCCATTCAATAAAGATGTGGTGTTGAGTACCGCCAACGAACACGTAAATTCTTGAATTTGGGGGAGAAAGTTAATAACTATTTGTCTACTTGTATTGCCTTATTGTATTGTATTGCCTATTGCTATTTGTGAGATACAACGTGAAACTAAAAATCAAATAATTCTTTCGTATCGCAGATTTTTTAATTGAAATTTAAAATATATCTCTTTTTATTTTTTTAAATGCTTTTTTAATACGACCCAAATTAGCTAATTTACATTAAACTAGTGTCAGTTATGCAACCATACTTCGCGCCATCGATTTATGCACGCTTCAAAACACAGCATACGCATGCGCTCCCTCGTGCGTAATAAATATACCTGAGCGTTGCCATATTTTTAAATAACAAGTCGATGCCATAGTTTAGCACAGAGTTTCTACATATTATGTTTTATTGTCCACAGACCGGTGCAGGCCGCGCGGATAACACCGGCCAGCCTCCGCCCGCCAGACACAGAACTGAAGAACAAAATCAACCAAAAGCCACAAAAGCCTCAAACCAAAGCCTCCAGTCATATCTTTCGTTTCAAAAAAATTATATAAGCACTATTTTTTAATACCTTTTAACGATAAAATTTACGCAAATAGTATACGCTAACTCCCAAACAGTACAAATTAATTTAAGTCTGAAGTGATCGGTATTTACAATAAAAGAAGCCTTCAAAAGTTTAAAAGAGAATCTATCAACGACCAGTATTTTAACGTTCCAAAATAAAATAGATCGTTAAATGAGTGCACAAATATTTTATTAATAGTTAAAAATTTAATACAAAAACGAACCAATTCCTCGAGCATTTTTTAAAATCAGCCAAAGATTTTTATAAGCCTTAGATATAAGACTCAAATAAGTTAACTGCCTGTTGTTAAGGACTTTTTATATAATTTATTTGATAGTGAGAAATCGAAGATATTGTGATTAGTGTAGTGTCAACCAGTGTGCCGTATAATCGTAACTTAAGTGCTATTTAATATATCGGGGACGTAACGAAGCCAGTTCAAAGAGTACAAATTATCAAGTTCCAGTTCAGTTCCGAGTGTTCAGTACAACGTAAATAGACTTAGTAGAGCTTATTTTTTCTAAAGATAGGTGTGAATAAGAGTGACGCGATGAGGTTGCGTCGAGGTAACACGTCATGAGCGAAACGCTCCGTAGTGAGGCGGGCGCGGATAGCGCGCATTTGCCGCCTTTCTCAACCTTCGGCGAGATGGCCGAGAACGAGCAACGGATACTCACCGCCGACACCCGGCTCCTCGATCCGGGCTGGGAGTACTACGAGAGGACCGGCGACACGGTGTCCGTGATCGCCAGCCAGCCGCAATACAGGCCGTGGGAGTCTATGCCCATCACGGTGAACTCGAAAGATGCAATACTCCGTGCTGGCTTCTCATCCCCTCTTGAATACCAGTCTGTTACGCTACAGCCAATAGCAAACAAGCTACCGTCCTTCCAAAGCCAATTTCAAACATTTCCAGAAACCACAGTCATACCAGAAACGGGGCTACCAAGTGTGACGCCAGTGCCTGTCACAACCAGCCCAACCCCTAGCGCGAGTCCTAGTCAGTTAACCCAGCTCACGCAACTCACAACTCCTTCATCACCACATCTTACCACTTTGGCACAGGTGGCTCCGCTGTCTACAACTCTAACGACACTGTCACCTGTAAACGCCACAACATTCCATACTTTAACTGCTGTAAATGCTCGGAGCTATCCAATTGTTCCCGCGCCTTTGCAAGCACGAGAACTAGCACCAGCTGGTCAAACATACATCGATGATCGGCATATACAGCTTTATCAGCCAAACATTGCGACAATAAATGCGTTTCCTACACAAAATGGTATATTACATCAAAACGGAACGCTTCTGCATCAAAATGGCAGTTTAATACAAAACATTCAAAGCCCTACTGTCGTTCATGTATTGAAAAATGAACCATTCGATGTGAAATCTCTACAAGATAAGTACACACCGAACGGATTACATCACAGTAATTTCCAAAATCCTATGTTGATAGACAACGGATATGACAAAAAAACAAATGGTTTCGGAAGCGGCTCTTCACCAACACGATCAGATTTTCGAAAGAAGGAGAGACGGAAAATGAGAGCGAATAGTTCGGAGTCCGACGGTTCGAACATGGAAGTAGGGTCAGAAAGTAGTGGGCAAGTTGCGGCAGTGTCATCTACTGCCGGCTTCAAATCTCCGATGCATGGAGCTCCGCCAATGAACACTGGACCAATGGAACTTGATGATATATCGAGTGAAAAACAGGTGAGTACCTTAATTATGAAATACGTTTTTCATAGAAAATGTATAAATTCATTACTAATTAAATTAAAGAGACGCCCACTGTTGACAAATGCTGTTGGGTGTACAAACGTTGTCTGCTAAACTTGAGTAGGATATTAGCAGTCGGTTTACGTTGTAGATCTGATATTAATGACAAAATGACATTCAATACGGAACACCAACAGGTAATGGGATGACCACTAGTCATCTCGACCTAGCTTAGAAACGATCGTTTTATACAATGAGTAAAATATTCGGTATTAATAAATTAATTAAGCGCGCGTAGAGTTTTATCACTCAACACCCAATGCCTCCAGAATTCGGCGGTAAGTGGGCAGCAGTATCTTAACACTAGGCTCCCTCTACCTATCGTGCCTGTAGCACGTGAAGCTATTAAATAAATTATTTCTTACTATTTCAACTCTGTGAAAAATACAAATTAATAAAATATGAGGTGTATTCACCATAATAAGGCCAATAAAATTAGACCAGACAGTAAATCTGTTTCCGGGAATTGCCAAATTGCGTAAACAAGAGGCAAGGGAATAGCGAATAGTCGACGAAAGAGATATGAGGATTCTCTGAATTTCAACCGACAACACGGCGACGGCTCCGGCACATATTCGGAACTTCGAAAAAGGGAAAGTTTTCCAGTAATTCCACCTTTTATTATTCGTGAAGCAGTTTTTATTCTCAATGCCGTGTTCAAAATGGCCGAACTCTCTGTCTTCGCGGCTATAAATTTTATAGTTAGCCGATTCGCTTGCTCCTCCAATAAATTAACTTCCTCTCTCATTTAAAACACAAATTAAAGTAGGACGATTTACGCGTGTCCTGCTTTGAAATTTTCACGAGCTTTTCTACTTTTTTCTTTCGTTAAGCTACCTTTATGTAAAAAGCGGACTACGAAATAAATAATTAAAACCTTTGACAGTCAAAAAGTATTATTATTAATTTATTATTGTATTTAAGAATGGGGCTACAATATAGCATCAACGCTTAATCCAAAATAATTATGATACGACTTGTTACAAACTAAGACCAATTTACTATTTCTTTTAATTACAAAAACGATGGTTACAGGAATCAATAAAAAATACGTAAGAAAAGCTTCTAATTTCTAGAAAATGTTCATACTAGTGACATTCCATTACAAATGTCAGCATTTCCTAGTCTAATAATGAACACCTTTGCCCGCGCGCAGCTGCTCACATCTATACTGCAGTAATTACATGCGGCGCGTTTCCCTTACTGTGAGAAGTTTGTTAAATAGCTACAACTTAATTACAATACATATTTTAAATATAATAATTACAAAATTCACGTTAATGTAACTATTACCGGTTTTTGCGGGATAGGAACAGACTTATTATCGTTACAACTGTATTTCTCTTTTTTTTTCAACTCATTTAAATATATTTCTGGGTGGAGGAGTCAGGCTGGATAGAATAGGTTTATTTATGTATATTTTAAACTAACATAAAAAATTGTTAATCGTATGCTAGTTAAATACGTCTCAATTCTAGGATAAAAAGGAATAATCTAAGTTACATCTGTATGTGTCAACAAAATAATGCTGACACCGTATCAATTGTTTAAGAAAACAAATAAAAAAGAAAAACAAAGTATTTTCGTAGAGAAATCAATATTCACATTATATTACTAAATGTATACATTTAGTCTGATTATAACGTGTTTTAATGTTTAATAGTAATACAATTGCGTTGTATTTTATAAAAAGATTTTATCGAGCACCTCATTAGCAGCACGCATATGGTAATCACAAATTTAAAATTTAATAATGACAATACTGTTAGGCTATTCAGTTATATCAAATTTTCACGTCAGCCTATTATTTTTTATGGCTGTAAACACTTATATATAAAATATTAAGAATTTAGTAATTACTCGACAGTACCAATTATATTGCATCTATATGCAATATAATAAACAAATAAATATCTATATATTTATGTATAGCAGTGGAATATGTATGATATTTTCTTAATGTAAAACACTCCTTCGTTAAAATGTAACCAACGTCTTAAATAATTCTCCAGAGGGAGGCTTCCATTTTTCGGTATTACAAACGATATTACAATAGCTTTGAGTCGTACGAATGAGTCAAGCTGGGAAAACCGAAGTTTCCTAGAAACTGAACTCATAACAGGAAAGGAACGATGAAAGATAGACATTTAACATTTTATATATTAAACTAAGAGATAATAAATAATCAGTAATGTATAAAAAATAATAATACAAATAATAATGTATGTTTCTAGTTAAACTAAACTGTAAAATGATTAAAAAGCTAATGTAAAGTTATAGAAAAAGTGGCATTATTACATAATATATATTTTATTTTTCAATTATTACATTCTATATAAAAGTTGCAAAAGTAGGCTTGTTGATATTAAAACTTAAATCATTAAGTTTAAGGTTAGGCCCATAGATTAATGCGTTAAAAATGCAAAAAATCCATATATGGTGTAAACTGGTTCAATTAGAATATTGTTTATTGACTTACCTCACATCTGTCGTAGAGCAAAGGTGTTAGAATTTGAAAATATAAACGAATGTGCCGGTAGTTGAAAGAAAATGAATTGAAAATATTTTACAATTTAACTAAGTTTTATGGTACACGTAACTTTAAAGTAAAATATAAAAAAAGTAAAAATACATAAAATTTTAAATTACTAAACTTTTATATTATTGTATGTAAAAACAAATTCCCTTTTTTATAACGCGTCAGCTGTTTGTCGGGAACAATCGAGCGATTTCAATCGCGATAGTAACATGGATAAAATGGCGGCTTCGCATCACAGCTGTATATAATTTTTATGGTTATAAGTTCATTCCGCCTTGTTTATAGATAACTATGGAATAAGTGCAATAAGTTGATAATATGTTTGCTTAAACATAAAATGATTTATAAATAAAATATGAAATCGTGATGGCGCAATGAGACAGCCACTGACTGTAAATACGAACGCTTAATTATTCAGAATAAATATATGATTTATATCAAATTTCTCGTGGATAACAGAATATCTTAACAATTAATTCACTCTGGCTACAAGAGTGTATGCTATTAGTACCGTAGTAGTGATAGTGCAGTAGTAGTAGTAACAAATTTTGTTCGCCCCATTAGGCTTAATCCCTCTAAATACTTTTCTAATGCGTGCTAATTTTCACTACATTGGCACCCAAACTTCGTCCAACTTGACTTGAGAAACATATTAAAATACCTAACACGTTGAGCTTCAAACCAATAATTTTACCTCCACCCAAGCATATGACAATGATATAAATTAATATTTATTATTATACCAAAACACTTGTAATATTAATTCGTAAAATTTTCTAAAATTATACTTATAACTTCTCTTACTAATATATACGTATGATTTATCAAATTATATAAATCAGAGATGATGTCTCAATAGAGCTTTAACACTATAATTCAATATAAACGTTAACAAAGATCGATATCGTCGCCGTCACGATCGAGCGCAGGCGCATGACGCGAGCCAGACGAGTCATTAGCGAGCTCAGAATGCGCCGAAATTGTTGTCTGACTCTGACGATAATTGCAATCTTTGTGTCTGTACGGATGTATACACGCAAATCAAATATTAAGAACAAACATGTCAAAATTAATCAGTTTCTCTATTTTTCTGTACATTCAATTATATTCTATAATTCTTAACATCTAGGATTTTTTTTATTCTGACATAGAATAATAAATTTATTATTCGTATAATTTAAAAAAAAACCGAACAGTTACGAGTCGGACTCGCCCACCGAGGATTCCGTGCCAATTTTAAGATCGTAGGTCAACGTGGAGTACTAATAAAAGTCGACTAACTTAAGTTTGCACGAGTATGAATTCATTTTGTATGAAATTAATTACAATTATAAATTTGTAATAGTTTTATACTTAATATAAACATAAATTTCCGTTTTTCTAATTTCTCCTTTATTTGTACTGCAAGTTCTCATTTCTTGCCAAATTTCATAATTGTAGAGCTACGGGAAATACTGTATAAGTTTTGCTTACGCGGCGAATAATGTTGAAAAACTTAATTCACTCATTTTCTATGACATGAACTACAAATATAATAAGTTTGTGATTATATTTTTCTATGAAATAACAACAAAATTTCACATTTCGTGCCAAACTTCATAGCTGAAGGTCCACGAGAAAAACAATAAAAGGTTTTGATTACCCAGACAATTTCATACAAAATGCAGCAACAACGATGCATAAATGCTTTTGATTGTGTTCTCTTAGAAGCTTAATTTTTTCTGTGTTCTAAAGGACTGTAGATCCGAATATTTGATATTATTTTAATCATGATTACTCGACGCTATCTCGAGATAAATGGTCGTGACCCACAGACAGACGAACAACTAAGTGATCCTGTAAGGGTTTCGGTTTCTCCTTTTACAGAACTCTAAAATAACCAACTAACAGTATGCTCAACTGAAGCACCCCTATAGTCTATTGCATTTACAACCTATCTGCTTTTGGATATAAGCTATTTACTGTAACTCCAAAACCTTCTGGCTAGACAATTTATAAGAATTTTACCGTAGCTCTGATGATAAAAAGTCTAACCACAATTTAATTCTAATTGAGTTAGTAGAATAGCTTAAGTTGTGAATTGATACTCTATTACCAATCTCTATCAATGTACGCTACATTTATGTTTTTGTTTACTTAGTCTATTAATAATGTCTGTCATTAATATTAGGTCTACCAGCCAACTCACAGCTTTATACGGCCACTATGAAGTATCCGTATCCACTATCCATGTAACATACTTGTAACACCAAAATATTATGTTGTATAAAATTCACAATATATCAATTTAATCAGCAATTAGACAAACAAATTGACTCAATTCTAGTACTTCCCGTCACAGACAAAGAAGAAAAGAAAGAGATGTGGCGAATGCATCGGATGCCAAAGGAAAGACAACTGCGGCGATTGTGCACCATGCCGCAACGACAAGTCCCATCAAATATGCAAGCAGCGTCGATGCGAGAAGTTGACGGAGAAGAAGGTGAGAATTTTAATATTGTTATCTGTAATATTGTAAAGATTATTCAAGCCTTTCAAGTTACGTATTCATTTATTTTTTATTAAGGTATTTTTAATTTCTCACTTCAAAGTCTATCCATGATAATTAATAAACATGTCTTATAATGACGTAAAGAAAAGATTAATTTAGGCGTAAATCGACTGTTTCCCAAAAAAAATAATGCAGGTGATATTAAAAAGTAAGTAGTCGTTAATACGTTGTGAAGTCAACTGAAAAAACTGAATCGATTTGTGAATGACGCAAACACTTTGTATGACTTATTTACGAGGCGCAATTTACATTAATTTATTCGTCTTCATAGATTAACGCCATCTTGTTTTGAGTTGTCGGTTTTGCGGTCTTTGTAAAATGGCGGAAGCAATGTGTCTCACTTTATAACCTGTATATACATATAAAGAATGTACGGACGTCCTCACAAATATTATATTATTAACGACTATTGTAATTTTAAGCAAAACGATAGTCCGTTTATTTTCCAAATGAAAATCAATGTATAGGTCAATATAATACCTAAACCATACACCAGGAAAAAAGTTGATTTGAAATTATCAGGGATATTTATTTAGCGACAGAGTTGAAAGTATATTTTTCCGATTCGAAATTCAAAACATAGACTGGTGATTACCATAAAACTGTAATAAAAACAACTGCAAAGTTAATAGCCCATGAAAAATCGTAGGCAATCTCTTTTCGCGTTATTTTTTTTTTCTGAAATTGATATTGTGATAATGGTAGCGTTAGTCGTGTGATATTTTAGTTTTAGAGTAAATGTAATTTTCCAAGTGAACACAATCGAGTAATGGTCCAAAAACACAAATGTAATTATTATTTAATTAATATTTAGGTATTAGAAATAAAAATTATTTTTATTTTATTTATTTATTTATTTTATTTGGATGTATCATAGTTATAAAGAAAGGTTTTATGAATTTATTTCATATAACTACAAATTAGACGTCCAAAAAACGCACACTAAACTTAGTTGCTTCTGACAATCGTATATCGGCTAAAATATATAAATCGTTATATCAATTTTACCTGTAACGTTTTAAATGTAACTTTTCATATATAGACATCTCAAGAAATCGATACGTAAAGCAAGAACGATACGTGAAAAGTGGATATTAAGAAGTAAATTGCTTTGTAAATTAAATTAACGCTATACCTACGTAATGGTTAGTCTTATAAACTTTTGAGACATTTTAGAACAATTTTTGGGTAACGTTTTTAATATTTACAAAAAAACGACAATAGAAATAAAACTATTTTAATAAAAAGAACGAAAAAGTATAATAATTAATATTGAGCAGATTCCGAAGGAAAACTTTCGGTAGAAACTTGAGAGAAGAAACCTACTTGACTTAATTTACGATTATAAGTTAAGGGCTGCAAAGTAACTTAAACTTAGCAAATTAGTTTTATAACAACCGCCGTAAAGCTGAGCCAGGGAGAGAAGGGAGACATTCCCTGTTCTGTTCACCTTTATTTAAAGCCTTCTGAAGCAATTATGCTGTGCCTGACGTTTTTACTAGTGTTCTCATTATAATGACATCAATTTATGTGGATTCTATGACTATTAAATGAAGAATTATTTATGAGTTTAGGTAATTAATGAAAGACAGATAAAATAATATTGTTAGAAATTGTGACATCTTATTTCAATCAATCATTTATTTTCTCAACGATTCTTCATATCACACGCTGTATGCGAATTCAGTGTTTATGGAAGTTAACTTAACTTGTTTATTAAGTTTCCAGTATGCTTAAAATTTATTTATGTTTTTGCATATTTTCCAAAACTAGTCATATAACTAGTACTACACTAATATATAGCTAGTTTTTATAATTATATACCTTGTTAGTTACATCTTTCAGTGCACAGAGTTTTCCACGAGAAAAATAGATATTTATAATTGAATAACTATAGAAAGCAGATAAAGAAAAATATTTAAAAATAGTAACATATGTAGGCGTTGACATATTATTCAATACTATTGACATAATAATAATTAATAGAGAAATTAATAATAACTACTAATGTATATCGATCGGTGTTTTTCTATAATATCGTCACAGGAACTAAGTAAATCTTATTTAAACAAGCTGTGACGTCCGTTACCGTCTTTTTTTTCAAGTTTAGTAAAACCTCACAAGATTATTTATATTATGGTTCATATGTCGCCCACATTATCTGTGCGCACGAGTCGCGCAATGTGCTCACCAGCTGCGCGCGCGCTCCAATCAAAATCGATGCAGTGGATACACCTCTAGGATCTTTATCATAGGCCGTTCCTACCTATTGTCGACCAAAGGTGCCTTTTTGTTAGTGTTTTTGTATCAGGCAGATGTTACAATTGTGTACACTTTATATAAAATTATAATCTTTTTTATCAACATGCTTGTGATTAAAAATCTTTAAGCTTAAGTGTCAGCATGTTTCGTTACTATTGAATGAACACGCCTTTCCCATTTTAAAATTTTAAATATTTTTGAATAAATTATTCGCTAATATTGCACAAATATGCCTGCTGAAACTTTTAAATACGTTGAACAAAATTTAGGTCAACAGAAAATAGTCTTAACTAAATAAAAACCAATGAATTCTCGCTTTTCCTGTTAGAACTTCACGAACAATATAGCAATAAACATTACTGACAAACTTTGTTACAAATCCACTGCTTTTATCGCAGGTTTTAATGGCTTTTTTGTTTTGTAGATTGTTTACTTTAATCGACAACCTTTTTTTGCACCTAAAATAATGAAAATGAATACTGTCGCGACATCTTGGAATTAAAGTAAATTTATTAACAGTACATTATTTTGTAAGATACCCCAATTGCTTTGCGCTAATAACATTATGTCTAGGTCGTTGATATTTATGAGAATAATATTGCTCGGGCCTTACTTGTATAGTTTTATGATTCCTTAGACTGCTACAATCAAATACTAATAAACATAAATATTCCTTATAAAGAATACTTACTCTTTTTTTATGACGTTTTGTAATACTTTGTTCTACCAAATAATAATATATTAAATCAATATGATTGTCATTTTATTCATGTTTTAAATATCGTATTATAATAAATTAGAAATAAACGTTATTAAAAACCATTGATTTGATGTTAAAAGTAATATGAAATCAATGCTATTTTATAACACATTGACAGTTCAAACAAAATTCCCGCCAATGAGTAAGACAGATGATAAATAAAGAAAAAAAATCGCAATATCGTGGCACGAAAAAAAATCGATTTTACAAACAGGGGTCCTGCCACGTGGGTGGACCCACGGATATAACGGTTGAGTTGTTTTTTTTTGGCACGCGCCAAGGGCCGGTGATTCATGGGCCGGCAGATGGTTAAGGTTTTTGTGCTATCAGCTGATGTAACGGGCAGATCGACGCGTTAATGATGCATCTTGCTTTCTTAATAAAGGTTGTGTAATCAACATCTTTTTTTTACTGTAGGTCGAGTACGTTTTAAATTTTTTATTACTGACAAGTGAAGATTTTAATTGAAATGAATTTTTAATGTACTTGTACGTGGAAATATTTATTATTGATGTTTAATTTTGTATTAAGCTTTTAGTTATGTTTTTTTAAATATAAAGATAGTTAATATTTAGTTTATATATTATTTTATAAATGTGTTTTTATTCTGTGGCGTACTTTTTTATGTCATTACAAAAACCAAATGAGGTATGACCTAAAGAATATAACTTGTTTTATTGAAAACAGTCTCACAAAGCACGTTCGTTGGACATGAGACATTGTTATTCGATTATAATTTAAAACATTTATAATAGAATTCTTTATATATTAAAAAGAAGGGTACAGACAATCAATCTTCTCAAACGGGTTTACGTATCAGTCCTGTTTTAACAATTCAAAAATATTAACTTGTACGTACGTACGTTTAACTTCAAAAAATCTCAAGTAATCTTAAAATTGCGAAAGCTCAACAAAACTCTTCCAACGAACAACAAATCAATACTTTTTCCTAGCGAAGACTACCCCAATGCACGCAACTAATTCATATAGCCTAGACATAAATAACTCTATCTATACGACCTCCTTTCTACACGAAACAGGTACACATACATAGAAAGATCTCGACCAATCGCGTCCCAGTTTCATAATATAGGTGCACTGTGTGTACAAGTGTGCGTAAGTGCGTGAGGGGTGCGTTGATGCACCCCTACTACGCATTCAGAACTATACAAATGCTGCGTTTTATTTATCATATTACTCTTTGAAATTTCATATTGCATAATATTTTATTAGAACTGACCGTGTAAATTAAAGGATTGGATCAAACGACATCGTTTTATACTTAAAAATACATTTATTTTCAATTTTTAGTTTTATAAATGCTTTTTCACCATTACTAACTTTTAGTAAAGCCATAGATAGCTATTATATATTATTATTAAACATGTTATTATTATAATTTTCCGTTTTATACGACACAATAAATAATTAATTATAATTATTTTTGGTGCATTACGTGTGGATGAACACGACCTCTTGCCATTAAGTAAAGCGGTGGAAGCAAACGATGCGTTCAGACGCAATGCGGTGGTAAAATCGCGCGTGGCCACGCATACGCAGTTCCGCGCCCCGGGCTCTAACTATTCTAATGTAGCTTCAAGTACTTTTAACACATATTTAAAAAAATATTTTCCTTTAAAGTGAACGTGCTTGATGACTATGAAGTTTCATATAGTAAATGTACGATATAATATTTTTATAATTATTTAGTTGAAGGTTGAAGCAATTATTTATTATTGGTTAATTTAAGCATTTTTTTTTGTTGGTTTTATTTTATTTTCACATACAAAGTATAAAATAGGATTAACGTACAAATAATATGTTTCAGTATAGCTTCTTAATACTTAACGCGTCAGTTTCATTTTTTTTTCGTTGATATACGTATTCTTAATTGACTTTTCGAGACAGATTATTTTATTTTTCTTCTCTCAATCATAATTTTAATTAATGAGGTCACATATTTTATGTTGTAAAATAAAATCAAACCGAAAAAAAAACAAAGAACTTATCTACACGAAACAAAAAACCTACGTGAGAGCTTTTAATTTTTTAATGTCATCGCGTAGCAAGAAAGCTTTAGCATAAAAATACCAAGTAAAGTAACATTAAAGTTGACATACGTGACGCGGTCTAGGCACAGGTCTCTACGCAACTTCTAGTTCATCCAGTTCATTAGAGGCACCCCACAGGCACGCGTCGGGGG
Organism: Heliconius himera; assembly: GCA_021202915.1. Lineage (NCBI taxonomy): Eukaryota > Metazoa > Arthropoda > Insecta > Lepidoptera > Nymphalidae > Heliconius > Heliconius himera. Next base: position 358,745 of record JAJHJA010000069.1, read on the forward strand.
CATGCAGCGTGAACGCCTCACCCCCGATATCTAATTCTGTCCTTAGAACATCTATGCCTGCTATGTGCTATGAGAGCTATTGTTTTGATGGAATTTTGCTTTATAACTACATATATAGTAGTGTTCTTTTAAGTTCATTTAGTAAAGGAGTTAAGGAAAATATTGATCATGTCAATTTATGATTCGTAGTATTCGAAGTAGTATTTTCGAAATTATGAATATTTTATAATCGAAATCTGATCGCAATTTCGAAATTATGAATGTGAATATTTCATATACATATATCAATTAAATGTTACAATATGATATAAAATAATATTCTTCACTATATTCTTTTTTTTTGCTTAATCATAATTATTGTATCTAGTACATATAAAAGAAAAGATAAGTAATTTGCTTAATTAAATGTCTTATATTAGAAGTTTGAATCTGGTCTCCCAATTATATATTTTTTTCGTAATCAACATTTTCAATATAATTTATATTTTTTCTCTTTCTTATAATGTTGTTATAATTAATATGTTATATTATAACACTTAACATACTCACTCCTCCAACGTTTTTCTTATTAAATAAAACCATTCAAATGAATAAAACAAAAATATAAGAAAATATATAAAATAATTTCATATTTCCCTTCACGCAGCAACTTTTAATGGCAATTGTAACTCTACAACTCTAAAGCTGGAGTACCATAAGCTACAGTACATACATAAACACATTTTCCTACAGGAAACTGAGAATTTCTTTCTAGCTTATGTACTAGCTATGTGCTAGACGCTCCGCCCCCAGTGAACGCCTAACCCACATCTGCTGACCTACGCCTCGAATTGTGTCATATAAACATGTATTTCGATTCGATACGGTATTCATAACTGATTTATTAGTTTAAATTATTTTTTTCTAACTTAAAAAAATAATTAGATTAAATAATAATAATTTTATTTATAAAAAAAATCTAAATACTGTTATAAAGTATACGTACTTGTCGTCTACGAAAATATATTTTATCTCGGCAAACACAATTTTTCAGAGAACGATTTATAAAATTGACAAAGAGATTTATAGCACAGCTTAACAATACCAGTCGTGTTTTGCATACTAAAAGATATTGTTTTTTATATTAATCTTGAAAAACATGGGTGTTGATTGCAATGGTTTTGTAAAATTTTTAATAAACGTCTGTATAATCTATTGTTACTTATGATAAATGTTTTAACTAACATCTAAAATTATATTAAAGACTTATTGTTTTTCGTTTCGAATAAGTATAGTTTATTATTATTGGCATTACTTTCTTTGTTATAAAACTCATGTTAATCATAATTTAAAAAAAAAACAAGAATTCACTTGGAACGTTCACCCAGCCTTAGGTACATACTTTAAGTATGTGATGCGCTTAGAAATATATACATTTATCGTACATGAGTTTAAAGACCGAGATATATTCCTTTTCATCCCGTTTCTCCTGAGCAGTGCGTATAAGATGTTATTTAACCGTTTACCTCGGGCGATCCAGGTAATGAGAGCAAGGGTTAAAGATAGTTTATTTACTATGTAAAACTAAGCAATGCCCTATGTACTGGCTAGAAGTCGAAGGGGGAACGCATAACCTAGTGAACGCACTGCCTACTTTACAAGAGGTATATAGGGGGCGAACGGGGAAAAGCAAATACATACGATTCTTACGTGAACAGCCTTTTATGTTTCAACTCGTACACGCATTTCAAAGAATATTCTATTTCCTAGTAAATATAGGCGTCCCTATCATACATCGTTTACTAACATATCGTCAAACGAAACGGTTTTCAATTTACAACACGGATTAACATACAAGTTCTAATGGCACTACTATAAAATAAACTTTTCCACAATAAAAGACACCTACTTATCTTACTAACAATATTATTATAAATATATATTATGTGGATATATTTATAATTCTCTTTACTAGTAAACTTCCCGTTTATTTACGTCAACAAGTGTCTTATTGCTGTACTCATCGAACAATCAAAGCTAGGCTAACGACCTCCCAGCTTTTGCCCCTTCAGCTTTCACCATTCACACTCGAGCCCTGTATCTTCGTGTTCCACCCTCTCGTTTAACCAATCTTCTAAGTAAGCAGGAGACGAGGAAGGTCAGATAAGGCTGGTTAGGGCTTACTTAGCATCGTGAGTGATAGGTGATTGCAGTTTTATACAGCGATGTAGGGTAAGGGAGAGGAGGGCACGCAATTGAGGTAAATAAAATACTCTAATGAAGCCTGATGAAGTGCTAATTACTAAATGAGAGTAATTTCGTATGTCGATGTTTTTATGATGCTTATTGTGATCGTTGAAAACGTTTTGTGCCTAGTACTTGTGTAACTTATTTGTTTATGTATTATATTTAAGATTTATTTTACGAAATTTGTTATTGTATATGAATAGTTAAAATAGTAAATAAACTGTCACTATTTTCAATTGAAAGATAGTGTGTGTTTACTCTCCATTAAGCAAGTAATAAATAAACGTTGAAAAATTAATATTTCTTTAGACTTTAAAATAAGCAAATATTAATATTATTATTCATTTAAACGTTAAATTAAGAACAGATTATAAATAAAAAATAGAACTTCTATCTCATCGAAGGTAATCATTGTGCTGCCTAAAGTAAGAAACTAAAATGATTTCATAATCTTTTTTTAGTTCTAGTTCGAGTATAATTCGACTGTATCTATGCTTTTAATCCGCTGCAATAATATTAAAAAAAAAAAGAATTAAAAGTATTTTTTTTTAATTTAAGTGGCAAATTTTGACACTACCTATCTAGTACTTAGTACTTGTATTACAAACTAGCAATTTAGGTAATACTGAAAATATTCAAAATTAAACTTGTTCAAAAAGCTTCTAAGCTTAAATTTTTCAAAGTTTCGTAATATAATTAAGAAAATACTTTATATGAGCGCTAAATCAGAGCAGACCTGGAGCGTGGCAGTTCTCACCGATAATCACAATCGAGAAGCGATAATCGTAATAATCCAACGTAACCGGATCCCGGCGGGAACAGTAAAGTATAATTTATGGTGCAGCTCCGGTTCCGCGCTTCCGCCGCGCCTCGCTCAAACATTGTAACGCTATACGGAGACACCTTTATTTGATTTATGCCTAGTTTTACTTTTTTTCTTCATTCATAAAAAGCTATGAGAAAATGTTGACAGCCGAGAATTATTACTAATTTTGTTATTACGTTTCAATTATTTGAAATTGAAATATGCTTGTGTTATTTGTTAATAAGTACTTACTTTTATTGTATTATTATATTTTCCCGTTCAACCCTTAAATCGGTCAAGCGTGAATTAAGAAATTAGCATGTTGTAAAATTCGACAGATAAAAAATTCACATAGGAACTAAACAGATAATTAAAATTATACAATACAATAGGTAACTTAGGCACGCATATCAATTGTATGGCACCATATGTTGCGGTTGTTGTTGTTGTGACAGATATGTCATCAAGTTGTGAAATAAATTGTGAAATTATGGTATATTCGCTCCTATTTAATTATAATTACAAAGTGAAGTAATGTATGTAATATTAAATAACAAGCACCTTTTATATTTTTATCCACTATATAGTTGTTTAATCAGCTTCACGGTGTATCCCGCTCACAGCAGGGTAGGCAGAGGGAACCTAGCGGTAAGACACTCCGTTCCCCACTTTCTGCTGAATTCTGGAGGCATTGCGTGTTTAGTCGCAGAACTCAACGCCGCGCTTAACCTCGACACCAGAGCGAAGAAATGGAAATATAAATTTAAATAAATATTTAATCTCCTCGAGTGGGGATGGAACCCACAACCAGTTGGTTTTACAGTCACATCTCGTGTCGCTGCGCCACGACTAGCCTCAAGTTGTTGTTTAATAGTTTCAATATTATAAATATATAGTAATTATTATGATACCAAATTCCAGACAAACTCTTTTTTAAAACAGAATTTTGACACAGTTTTGATCATAAATTTGGTTCAACACACATATCTGTACGATACAGTGAATTTTACGTACCTAAAACACATTCCAAATCGAACTTACCATTGTCTTGTTGTCTTGTCTTGTGTGTTTTGATCATGATTATGGGCAACCTAAACTATCATATCGTCATACTTAATATTATAAATGAGACTGTAAGTTTGTTTTTTACGTTCACACCAAAACGAATCAACTGATTATCATAAAACTTTATATACATATTCCTAAAAATATTAGAAAGTAATTTCGAATTATTGTATGTTATAACGAAATAAATCGCGGGTACATCGCTTCAATAAAGACGATAAACCTAAATATAATAAATAATGCACATGAAGTACAATTTAAATTGAACATATATTTTTTAATAATTAATTACAAACACGTTGTGTTAATTCATAAAAATGCAAGCCACGATGCATAAAATCTCAATTCAATTCATATGAAACCGGCGTGCATTTATTAATTTTTGACATAATGCCGCCATTTTGAATTGGAGCAGCTGTTGCATTGAGTTCGATGACCCGTTTTTTATACTCCATCCAGGTAGACTCTTCTAAGGCCGACCGTATTTTGAAACCTTATGTTTAGATATCAACTTCACATTATGAAATTTTGAACCACAAGTTTTTTTAACATAAAAAATATCATTAATATATTAAGAATGTTTTCATTTTAACGTAATTATATTGGTGAAGTTTAATGAACTTTACCAATATAATTTCTTACTAGACTATCATTAAATAGTTCAGACATACCTACCTGCAACTGTCTATAAAATTATACTATTTATAAATAGATGCCAATATAAGTCGGCAAATTATTAAAACATTCTTTTATTTCCATTGCAGACATGTCTAAACAACAAACGGTCAGAGTACCTAAGCAAGTTTAACATTTTTAAATCAAATGTTAAATGATCTAGATAAGTTTTAGCCATACCGTTTTGTTATATCAATTTTATATTGTCGATTATTGAATAATTAAGGCCGGTCGTGGCGCAGCAGCACGAAGTGTGACTGTAAAACCGACTGGTTGTGGGTTCGATCCCCACTCGAGGAGATGAAATATTTACTTAAATGTATATTTCCATTTCTTCACTCTGGTGTCGCGGCTAAGCGCGGCGTTGAGTTCTGCCACTCAACACGCAATGCCTCCAGAATTCGGCAGAAAGTGGGGAACAGAGTGTCTCAAAACTACGTTCTCTCTGCCTACCCTGCTGTGTGCGGGATACAGCGTGAAGCTGATAATTGAATAAATAGATAGAGAAATATTTCAAGACTTGTTTAACTCAATATATATTATATTTTAGAAACAACTTTATAAATCTATTATATAGATAATGGAGTCTATTTCTCAATACAAAAATTCCATGGTATAAACGTCACGTTTACAAAAGATATGGGATATCTTCCCTCGTTAATGGATTCGTGTGAAATAATCTTCTATGCTATCAATTAAGTTGCATAGTGTCGGCGCAAGTTAGCATGCACCTTCATAAATTGTTACCGATAGTACCTTCTATTTTCACAGTTGAAACTATTTTTTATTGTAAACCTTACAATTTAGAATATTAGGTTTTAATGTGAAAATTGTTTTTTTTTTTCTTAATTTTTATATACATATGAATGCTATTATTTTTCTTATGTTTGAATTTGCATCTAGTGAACATCGTAAAATATACCTATATTTTTTCATTAATTTGCTTTGCCTATGAGTGTATGTATATGTGAAACTGTTTCATATTAAATGCACAGACAAAGTTACTACACTAAGAAGTTACAATTTGGCATGTAGGTAGTAAAGTAGTATGAAGTAAAACACGATTTTAAATTTTAAGTTTTAAGAATCCACAAGAGTAAAGTTGAGGACGACGATGAGTTCTACATAATGTAATGATTTTAATATTGTTAACATTATATTTCATGAAATTATTATATATAATGTAAATTCCTAATTATTTCGATTCTCATTGTTTAGTTTTAAAATAAAAGAAACTAAGTATTTCTTGACAAGTTGACGTCGGGAAAAGAAAAAACTTTAAGAAAGCAATCACACTAAGTGAAAAGTTTTTGTTACTTCTTTTTTATAGGTAATGAAAATTTTTACTCCGCTGTCTTTTCCCTTTTCTTTACCTTCAAATGTCAGAACAATATATACTTGATACAACTTATATTAAATTAATTAAAAATAATAAAAAAAAATATTTTATAATAATTTGATAATTAAATATAATAAAAACTTAATTATTAAACTAATTGTTAAATAAGAAAAATGATAACCTTTCTGGTTGTCAGTCATCATAACCTTTGACGCAGCTGCCTGGAAGTAGGCACCACATGTCTGCATGTCAGCTGCCTCCGTCGATGGATTTATCGTATTGTTCCATTAATCCAGTAAAAAGCGCGTGCCTTAAAATGTTAAATCAGTTATATCGACTTCATTATTCTTGATTAATATTAAATACCAGGCCAGTCGTGGCGAAGCGGCACAAGCGTGTTATTGTAAACGCGACAGGTAATGGGTTCGATTGCCACTGGAGAAAAATAAATATTTAATATTTTTATTTCTTCGCTCTGGTGTCGAGGCAAATCGCGGCGTTGAGTTCCATCACTCAACACGCAATGCTTCCAGTATTTGGCGGAATATGGGCAGCGGAACGTCTTAACACTAGGCTCCATCTGCATACCCTGCTACATGCAGGATACAGCGTGAAGCTAATAAAACAAAAAAAAATGTTAACTTGTTGCTATATTAGAAACGTATTGTTAACTTCACTTATGTCTAAATAAGAGATTTTACAACTTTAATTTACTCATTTCCTATACTACGATTCGCTTACAAATTTGCACACGCATTAGAATCTAAGAGAGTACAATATTTTAATATCATTGGACCATATATCTTCTTCCGGACTAAAATAGAGATAAAAATTAAGAAATAAAAATAAAAGTTAGGTAGTTTTTTTTAAACTATTGTATTGTAGTAATATAGAAAAACTAATAAGCGACTTTAAATGTAGCTCTTACATGTTAAAGACACGATAACCGTTTACTGATCATGATTTAAATCAATGCGTCTAGTATTGTGGTTAGATGTATACGATTCAAATTACAATCATCGACTCCATCAAATATACAAGTTTTTAACGTGTTATAGTAGTTACAACGTTAAACCGAAATCGATAAATATTATTAACAATATATTACGTTACGATTTTGTGTTTTACATAAATAGTTAGTGGATAAATATTTAATATGAAAGCAATATCGATTATAATATTTAATTTGAAATTAATAAGAATATTTATTTAATTTTTTTAAATTTTTGATTAGGCATTACCACTACGGAATACAGACTGCTAGTAATTCTTTAGGTATATGTTTTAGTTGAATCTATATATAAATATTATTAGACATTTTCTTTGTTACAGGTAAGATTAACATAGTTATTTTCAGAATCACCACGAAACTATAAGTGCTGGTTGGCGTTCAACAATAAGGTAACATAAATTAAGACGTAGACTGGGTGAAAGTCGACAGATTGCTTCGTTTCAAATAAATAATGCATATTTACTTAAATTATTACCAATACACGTCTATATAATCACTTTTAAAGTATTTTTAGTGGTATCAAGCTGCTAAATTTACTTATGAATAATAATTTTTACGCGTAAAAGAAAAAAGAAACTATCTTTTTAAATTATAATGATAAATATATTTATATATATTTAAATTTCGGTCGTATTTTACGTTTTTCGGTGATACTGGCTTCAAAAGATGGCTACCCGCATCGTTGTACCTCTAAATAAACTGATTTCAATAGAATAAAAGCGCGTGCGACCTACTCGACATATGAAACTTTCAATTATATTCAAGTTATTGATAACGAAAGATGATAAAAAGGATTATAGATAGGTATCATATCAATTACGTAGGATGGTTGGTTTATATGTCCAGTACTTTAAAATTTATTTCATTTTCTTTTGCAATTACGCCAAGTGAAACATATAATGTACATATATATTTTAAGCACCATTTAGACAAAAAAACATTAGTAATAATGACATTATGTTAACAAAATTTTAAATTATAAAACCAAACTATAATGTACGTTTGTGATTGTTTCTTTGAATTTTGTTGCACTATACTGTTATTGAGTCGAAAACCAATGGTAGCGGTGCAAAGTTTGAATGAGTCACCGCGAGGGAGTATGAGGGAGCGCGACGATCCCCGCCTTCGCTCCACGCAAAATCTCTCTTCGCCCTCTAATTACTAAGGATTGTTTTGAAACGCAAAGAATATTCATATTATATTGCAAGACGCTTTGAGATGAAAGTGTTTTACGTTAGAAAAACGCAGGAATCTTAATTTACCATTAATTAAAAAAAACGTTTATTTTGCTTGTAAAGTAATTTAGTTCTTTAAACTTAAACGCATTTATATATTTATATCTATAATTTAAGCATATTTATCGAATATACTATTCTACGTGACCACGTCTATTGTAGAGTCTTAGTAAAAAACATTATGTGGTGACGTATGTCCTAGAATAATAAGTTTTGTTGCGTCAATTTTATCATTATTTTCGTTACCTTGTAAAATTAATGTTAGATTTTTTTTCACGCTTTTAATTTAAAATGTATGAGCATTTAACATAGCAGCAATCTATTCCATGATATTCCGCATATTTATAGGCAAAACCTGCTCTTTTTTATATCACAACAATAAAACTAAAAAAAATCCTCCAGGAGAGAATTTTACCCATAACCGATGTTCAAATACTTAACATGAAAAAGAAATCCTTATAGGAAAGTTTCACGAACTATACAAATTTATATGACCCATATCACTTGACATTTACCTACATGTTCGTGTAATGGTACTAAATCGTTATATACGATATTCAGTTAGTCTAAAACAACGTATTGAATATCGTATTAAGACGTCGATATAAATAGAATAAATGAATATTTTATATAGGAAATATTGAATTTTATCGTATAATTTATCTTAAAGTTGACTATCAATGATGAATCTTATCAAAAAATAGTGCCAATATAAATAGCAAAATTGTATGTTTGTTTTCTACCAAAAAATCAACCAAAATTTTTGGTTCCAGCTGCAGAATTGTTAAATCAGCGATTTATCAGTCATTGTGTACAATGCGAATAGCAGCTTTCGTTGCACAAGAGTCACATAACAAAAGAGACTACCTGGTTCTTTATTTTTTAACAACAATACGTTTATACGGTTTACTGAGAAATGTCAACTTTGATTGAGTAACCTTTATTATTTTAGCCAAAAAGCTTATAATCGCTTGCCAAAAATGAACAGATGCACGCATTAGTTGCAATGTCGCATATCATAATATATTGTTATTGAGATGAAAAGGAATCACTTCGATTCAAGATAACAATAAATTAAGACTTACTTTCTTTGATTTGTCTCTAACAATAATAATACATGAGAAATAATGAAAGGTTGAACTCACTCATAACCTTTTGAGTTAGGACTAAGCACGAATAGCTATTAATATCATATTATGTATATTAGTTATTTCTTTACTACAAAATAAGTGATTGCTTAGTAAGTTTAAAATAAAACCTAGACTTACCTAAAGCCATACAAATCCGACAAAAACCTATTTTCAATGAGACTCGTGTACAAAAACGCAATGCAAACGCAAGATGGCGCGCGTCCTGTACTTCCGCCGCATCCGGCGTAACTCGACTCCTGCGCAGCCTGCTTAGCCAATCGATTTATGCCGTGAAGCCTTTACAGAAAAAAAATGTTTAGTACGAGTCCAATTGGACGGAAACGGAAATAGACACCTAAGTGAGCCAGGCTAAATAAAAGAAACGTATGAACAGCGCTATAAAACATGTGCATCTATAGACTTAAATAGCCTGGATACGTATAGCATAATAAAAATATTTTTTCATTTTTTTATAGCTTATTCACACAGTAAGGAAAAAATATTTCTTTATAATTAGTTATCCTAATAGTTTCTTATACAGCATTATTATTATATTTTTACGCGTATTACAATTTATTGTACAGTGACGTTTCGTATTTTTTATTTGGCAGAAATGGGGCACAGACTATTTTAGCATTAGGCTCCCTATGCTTACTTTGTTATATGCGGGATACAGCATAAAACAAAAAAAAAATCTTAAATACTTATTTAGAAAACGTATAAAAATTTGAACGTAGTGGAACGTACTCGAACCCGCGCCTCCTGAAAACCAACCAGGTCGGTCTCAAAAATCTTATGGAATACTTATAGCAAAATATTGAACCAATTTAAACCTTTCTGACTATACTTCATGACCTTGGGTCATAAACCAGTGGTCGCTGCATAAATTGATCTGATACTAAATAATATGCGAAACTTGTTGGTATGGTGAAACCATTTAGATAAAGACAAGGACTTGCATAAAAGATGAAGACGAAGTTATAAATTATTTAAATGTCACGTGCTTGGCACGTTGGAAATGGAAAATCGGTATTCAATTAGAAAAGAAATTTAAAACCAAAAAAAATACGATATCTTGGCGCAATTGATATTTACTCTGATTAATGGTTAAAATTAGGGGATAAACATTTGTTTATAATATTGTTTCCTTGATCTAGTTAAATAGTTTTTCAGTTGAGTTTGAGTGAAGAATGCCTAATAACAAGTCATTCGATTTGGTATAATTAAATAATATTTGATTAATAAATATTAAATAAATAAATAAATTGAAATTGTTAATAACTTTTTATTATAAATTGTAGATCTATAATTATTTGTAAATAAAGTATGAAATTTGATTTTTTTTATGAGATATTGAGAGTTGAGTAGTATTTTACTCTTGCTCTATGCGAGTAATGGAAAAAAGACTTCAATTTACTTTGTGTTTTGTAAAATAATAAGAAGTTCTTACAATTACGTTCCCAATTAGTAAGTTTTACACAGAAATATGTAAATAAAAACACTGATCATTCCAAATTAAACGACATCAAAAGCAAAAATAACAATAAACTAAAATTTAAACTACTTTGTATTCAAAACTAAAGGCGTAGGGACTTTATCAAAAGATTCTAACGCATAGTCATTACTTTCAATTTCAACATTCGCGAACAGAATTATAAAACTCCAAAACGGAAAGTATTCAACTCGCGTCCCTTTGCAAGTCGATAGTCGTGAGAGGGAGACGGTATGTCAGTTGCACTGTTCCCGCATTCAAGGATGACACTTCCGAGAATCGTCTGAGCTTTGAAGTGGCGTATTCGAAATGCCCTACACACTATACCGTTAGTTTACTATAACTTTCACTTTTTTTTTTATTTTTTTATTTGTTTAAAAATAAATAGGAATATATAAAAAAGTATTTGGGTAAATGATGTATATTTAAATTTAGGCATTAAACATAAGATATATGTGAACAATTAAATTCGAAAGCTTACCTATTTCAAATCTAAAAGATTATATTATGTATATAAATAATATAATAAATACTATTTTTCTAATTTTAATTTAACATTTTACCGCTTGGAAGTCAGATGGCAACATTAAAAATGTAAATGTCGGTTTCGGAACGAACTAGCCGCACCACCCCCTTTTAAATGTCGACGAACGGGGGGGTGCGACGTTGCCAAAACGGAAAGTGAAATTTCGTCACACTCTCTCTCTCATTCACGCACACAACTAAAGCTCGGAATGGTGCTACGCGTGTGTGAGTAATTCGGCAGACGCATGTTCGATGTGTGCGTTTGTTTTGATGAATACTTGCGTTTGTGTGCATCAAATTCGTAAGAGCATTGCAGTACCTACGACGCTTCCGTGTTCGATCGACTTTCGTAGACGCCGACTTGTAGAGACAATTAAAGACATCACGAAGAGTATAAAAAAAAAATGCTTTTTTTGTATTATTTTCTAAGTCGCTCCTTTAACGAAGATAGTTTTAATGATCTACTAGTTTTTCTTTGAAACTTTATTGTCTAAGTGTGTAATAAATCTATGTATATTTCTGAGAGTGCTCCAATTTATGTCATATATAAAAGTGCTGCCAAAAATGTTAATAGTATTGCCCATTTAGGTAAAACAAACAAAGCAATAATAATGTATCAAGGTATAAAAAAACAACGCTAAACAAAATTGAGCTTTCAAGTTCAATCTGTGTATCTAAAAATATTGTTCCAATTCCAACTAACTTTGTTTTTCTTTGTAATATTTGAGGCCGGTCGTGGCGCAGCGGCACGAGGTGTGACTGCAAAACCGACTGGTTCTGGGTTCGATTCCCACTCGAGGAGATGAAATATTTACTTAAATTTATATTTCCATTTTCTTCGCTCTGGTGTCGAGGTTAAGCGCGGCGTTGAGTTCTGCCACTCAACACGCAATGCCTCCAGAATTCGGCAGAAAGTGGGGAACGCAGTGTCTTAACACTAAGTTCCCTCTGCCTACCCTGCTGTATGCGGGATACAGCGTGAAGCTAATTTAATTTAATTTAATGTTTATGTTTACGCTACATTTTTTACAGTAAAATAATCTATTATAACTAAACTTCGTAATAGAAAAAAAAATACATTTTATGATCATTCTGAATAAATTATACAAGATTATTTCGACCGATATAAGCTTATAATCTATAAGACTAAAGTTATAGCTAATCTGTAAAACCGTGATAATTTATTATCTGTGACAGTTGACTTTGGCGATATTATTGTCTTGACAGATAATTATTCGAGCGATAGTGAAATAAAGCTGTTAACCTTCGTACTGATTGCGCCGAGCTCACGGCTGGAGGCGCGAAAATCCGATAACTTTACCCCCACCACCCTAGCTCCTCCCCCATCTTTAATGGCATAAAAAATCAATTTCCCGCCCAAATTACGCCGAGTCGACAAATTGCGCGTCTAGTCTATAATCAAGTATTTCGGTAACGTCTACGTTTATTGAGAAAAAAAAACTATTTGGCAAAAGCTAATGGTATTTCAAAAATGGTTGGTATTTTTTGTTCTTATAGTTTAGTGATTTATAATTTGTTGTTTTATTCTTTCCTCCTAAAGTAAAGGAGTATAATTAATAATTACTCTAATTTTTTTAAATTATTTTTTTAAGCTTTTTTATTATATAAAATTTAAACATTAGCTTTACTAAAAATATATACCTTAACTGCTTATTTTGAATAAATCTCAGTATATTTTGTAATTCGAGTTTAAAACCCATAGTAAGTTCACTTTCGATTCTACGTAAACACCCGAATTCGTAGCCGAACTGAACCCACACTGGCACCCTGTGACCTTGGCGCGAGGGTGAAAGTCCCCCACGTGTCTTCCGCGTCTATTTTCAGCCTACAATACTATGATTTTGTTTTATTCTACCTATGATTTAGGCTAAAATTGTATTTTTTTCTATCTGCGCTCGTACAAATTGATTTATATTTTCTATCTGCCTTATTTATTTAGCAAAGGTAAATTTATGATTGCGTAGAATTTTATTAAAAATAATCGTCACTTTTATAATATATAGGAGAGTATAAAATAAACAGCTATCGTGTTTTTTAGGCTAGATTTAGTACCCACTTAAAACATCCCCTGCTTTTATCTGTAGAGACTGAAAGAAAGACAATTAAGAATGTAAAAGTACTCTAGAACAAAGGAATCGTTCTTGTGGTCCAATAATTGTTTATCATTTTTATCTTGGTTTCACTTTATTTTAGGAGTTATTTTGGTAAAAAATCTTTCTTTATATTACATACATATTGAATTGTTGGCTCATTAATAAAATAATTAATTGACTTTTTTTTTTTAAATTCAAGACAATAATTACAGCGTAAAATACATACAAAATTAATAATTATTATCAAATAGATAAAACATTAGATATATCTTTAATAATTAAGCCATAAGATATAGATTAAATATACACTTACACAGATAATGTCATGCATTTTTGTAATGTCAAAGGGATCGCAACGCGCTCGGATACCCACACCTGCAGCCCTGACCTTGAGTCAATAGATAAGCATTAATCTCGATAACGTATCCAGACGCGCGCCAGACGGTCCGAAGGGACCAGCTCCGGATATTCATAAACCCAAGGGATGGTAATGTCGTAAAGGAAAACATCGCAACGTCAACCTTTTACTTCACTTCTCTCGTCACTTACGTCACGCCTGAGTTTTACACCTGAATGAAATTGAAAACGTTGAAATGTTATTTTGAATTTTACAGAGAGTTTGCGGTTTTTTTGACAAAAAATAACATTTTAGTTAGAAACTTTTAAATAATTAGAATGCATTAGAATTATGATCTCATGAATTGGAGACATTTACTAAAGATTTTGGGACATAAGAGCCACAACTTTAATTATACGCGTTGGTCTCGCTTGACATTAAACACAGTAAGTTAGTATATATACAAGAAACTATAGAATGTTGCGTCCGTAACAGTGTAGGCGTGTCTGGTCGTCTACGAGCTGTCTACTTGACCGGGATTAAGGCCGTTACGTCCGGGGTTCCCGCGTAATCCCGGGACACCGCTCTGAGGTCAGGTTCAAGACCACACTCCATCATTTACATCTATTTTGTTATATACAAAGAAAAGCGCCCAAGCCTTTTAAATTGCATACAAAGGAACGTTTTACGTTTCTTTCATTCGAAGCTTTCTAAAGATGGATTTTGTTCAACTTTTTATACGCTGTCTCAATTTATAGAATATTTTTAAAAATAAAACAATATACATACACAAACGTACAGAGTTCAGTAAAGAAATAATAGAAATAGCTCGTATATTGTATTTTTAAGCAAAAATATGAATATCTGCTCACTCACTCACTCACTGCGGGCCTCTTTCTTTTCCATGGGATAGCCAAGTTATTTATTATTTAATTTATCAAAAGGATAATTTATTTTCAAGTTGATTTATATCAATCATTAATCAATGTATTTTGAAAGAGGGCTGAGGGTGAATGAAAATGCAATCTTGCAACAGATAGATCTCAGAGGGTACAAATCATTCATTCGAAGTACATGACATCCACAGGGAATAATATTATTTTGAAATATGTCCTCTTTCGGATTTCAAAATCATGATAAGAGAGTGCTCTTAAGCTCTCACACAAAATATATTATGACAGTTTTTCTTTTTTTTTGTTCTTCGTAACTTTCAACGCCAAATATTACTTTTTCGAAGTTTATCTTCAATTTTAACGCAGGCTTTTTTTTAATGCGAAACGATAATGTCAATAAACTCATATAGTTTAATTATAATTCTTATAGTAATATACGTAATATAGTATATACGATAGGTAGGTAAGTACATATTACGTACGGCTTCTGAATCGCAGTGCTTAAAATATTTTTTATTTATTAATTTTTATATTTACTATATACATTTATATTTATAATAAAAGAAATTAATTAATTCACCGTGTTAATGTTTAACCATGTTTTAGTCGCTTATGTTTAATTTATATTAAATACTTTCCTTACTTACACAAGTATTTTATTATTTGTCACTATAAAACTACCATGTTAGCGATAGCATTTTATTGCCTTGACACCACTGACATATAAGGGCCGAAGACGGGGGCTCGATTTTATAACGTCTAGACGAATTAATAGACTACCTTATATTATTAGTAAGCAAGAATAATAATTATGAAGGATACTATGACTGTACACCAAGCAATTTCTCAATTTTTATAAGTATCAAACATGTTAAAATAGACTTTTTTATAGTATTTTGTATTTATATTTTCAATTTTTTAATTATTTTAATAAGTTTTGATATGAAAACAAATAATAATTTGTTAAGTAAATGGCTGTACTTAATTACTATATTGGTATTGAAGAGGTGAATTAATAAGCAATCTGTTACCAGTGGATATTCCTGTCACTCGATACGATTATTATATTAAACTGGTTCAAATGATTTCGTGCCTACTGGTGTCTACTCTAGCGTAATATACTGACACAGCCTTGATGAGTGGTGAATCCAAGTAATGGGAAATTGAAGTACCACGTAGAACAAAATATTTGTAACATTTAACAACTATCTCTCGATCGATCATTATCTACGAATTACGGTATTGCTTGAAATCCATCGCATATATAATATAAAATAATGTTGATTTTATAAAATTATCTTTGTATTTTTATCTATTGTCTTGCAAATTCTGTACGTATCTTTTACTGATACAGTAACTATACAAAAAATCATTGCCATCTCTAGTTTCTGTCCATTTAATTATGAAAATTTAGGAGCTAGATAATAATGTCTAAATTTGCTAATTGCAATTGTATTTCGTGAAATAATCAAATATCATCTTATTTTTAATGCGAATTCTTAAAATCAACATAGCCTTAATAAAACTATAAAGATTAAAAAGACTATAAAATTATAGGCCTCGTAAGTGAATTTTATCTTATTGGCCTTTAGATTTATGTGACCTTAAGGGACTGAAGTGTTGCCTTTCCGCAGTATCATGAAAAGGTCGTAGAAGGAAAATGCTCGAGTCCGAGTTGAAATAAACCGCTCACAAAAATACCCACATATGCCGAAGGTCAGGCACGTCCTTGAACTTGATAAGAAAATGAAATGTTTACAAAATATGCACTAGTTTTGTATCCTGACTTAATATGATTCGCAAGGTAAAGCTTTTTATTAAAATGTAAGGAGTAACATAGAATTTATCAATATCATCTCTGTGTTTAGTGATATTTTCAAAATCAATTCTATAATAATATTTACCAAAACGGTACAAAGAAAATATCGGGATATGAGATTTTAAATTTTTTTAATATTTTTAACTATAAAAATACAATTATATAACATTTAATAACAATTATTTTTACAACATATAACAATATTATGTTTTTAAGAATGAAGTTGGAGGCAGTCAGTGCTCTGGTTATGGCATTTCGAGCGTACGAGTTGAGTACAAATTACTTTGCCAATATCGCTATTTTGGTGCAACAACGGAGAATTTGTAATTTTTTCAAATATTGCAAGGAATACTTTTGAAAAAAAAAGAATCAATTGCGTCAGTGTTATAACAAATAAGCGTCGTATTAAGTCAATTACAATTTTTCTTGCTGAAGTCAATTATAAAAATAAAATAAAAATCTAACTTCACTAAAAAAAAACTTCTAGCCGACTATATAGCCCGACCTTAATTGTAAACTTTTTTTGCTTAACATAACATATTATTTAGCTTCAACAGAATTAAATTGACATTGATAAAGTTTACTAAATGTCTTAATTTTATGTTTCGTTCCATATAAAGTAAACAAGCTCGCTGCGGATGTATGAGTCAATGTCCAGCACAATGTAACTGAATCACCAGCCGTTTTTCACTCGAATTCCAAATTTAAATTATCCCGCCATTGCGTGATTGACATTTGGCTTTGTAGTTTTTTTTTAAAATCGCAATGTCAAATCAAAGACTTTCGATGTTCGTTGATAAATAAATGGTTGTGCCAAAATGTCACTGATTTATAACAATTTCTATATAAATATTTATAAAAATAAAATAACATATGTTTATTAAATGTACTATTATTTATGTTAATCCTCTTTTTTGTGTTTCTAAAAAAAAATATCAAATACAAATATTTACACATCTGGTATAATTTTGACAAGTGTCCAAAAAACAAACATTCATATAATTTGATATATTATTGCCAGAATGAAAAATGTTTTGTTTCTGTCTAATGGCTGTGTACGTAATGTGCGTCACAGCGCGGCATCATGGCGTATCCGGCACTTGGCTCGGCGGAAGGCGCTTCAATTTGTTAAATTAAGCGCATTTGCTCGTTGCACAGATTCACTCGTGAGTGGATTATGAAGGATGTCAATGATTTTCGCGCATTGTTCCTTGTGAAGTATCTGTTAGGTACGGGATGGGTTAATCGCTGTAAACGGTGCCGCTTGTAATTGCATGAGAACTTGTTCAGTCGATGTTCTATTGCACTCATTGTTTTATCTGTAGTACGATATACTCGGCGTGAGCGCTGTTAGGTGTGGAGCACACGTTAGTAATTGGTTTTTCTTTTAAAATTAACTTTAAAGTCAATCAGTAATATTGTAGCCACAATAACATCGAAAAAACAACTTTAATTAATTTTTAAATCTAGAACTCCTTAAAGAAATATATATACATACATATAAAATAGCACTCCACCATTGTCGTCAGTAGCGTCTCTGTGACGCAACTACTGTGCGTACGCGCCTGATTGCGCTGAATTAAGCTTCCGTCGACAGGATAAAAGCCCGGCCTCTAAACAACGCCAATCTGACCGACTATTCCACTACCACTCACTCCGTAATTGAATTGACTGACGACTTTTTTTTTTGATATTCGATCGTAATACAACATTGTCGCAGTAGTGGGGCTATATAATTCTGTTATGGCTTTTAGTAATTGGGATGTATTTGCCTCGATTTGAATCAAGTATTTTTAAATTGGATTTAGAAAATAATGTTATGTACTTATAAAAACGCTTATTTAAATAAAATAGAGTATTTTTTTCAATAGAATATTAAATAAAAAAAAAAATGTTTTTAAAATATAATAAATAATTGATATAATAATTTCACGGCACAGTTTCCAGTTAGCGAGTAGCGTTATGTGATATATTTTAGCTTCACGCGGTATCCCGCATTTATTTTGTGCTATTTGCATATTCATTGGCGAAACTCAACGTCGCAGTTTGTTTCGTTGGGCCAAATATCAATAGGAAAAATATAATAATATAATAGCGTTGTTCTGATTTTATAAGACAAAATGCACCGTCAAGTCGCTTCCATACCGATAAATCCAAGAACGTTATGATATATATCTTTCTTTCTTGATTTTCCTTTTCTAATAAAAAAAAATAACATCATGTTTCTTTTATTAGTAAACATATCTTTTAAGAAACATGTATGTGAATTTCATCGATAGATCTTTATTATATTACAAATTATATGGCTTAATTGTTAGTTCGCTTAGACGGCTTCAAATAGGCGCGGGTTAAAATCCCGTCTACGTTCAAAACTTTTATACGTTTTCTAAAATATTTTTCTATCCCTAATGTGGAATAACACAATAGATTTTTTAAAATCTGAACAACACATACATTACGTATAAAACAAAATTATTCAATTATTATAAATTTTTCAGCAATTTCAAGGTATTTAAACATACGTGATGGTTATTTACGAAAAGTTTCTGGGCGATTTACGCCCAATCACTGTTCGCCCCCGGCGCCCTCGCTGTCAGCCGCAGCTAAGCAAATAACACCTGTAACCTTGGACTCTGATATACCCCTTGCCGTCTTGCAATGCAAAATAGTATTGAAAAAAAAAACAATAACCTATTTTATATTGTAAATGGATCTTTTTCAATATTTTAGTTCAATAGGTTCTTACTCTCTTCTAGTTAAAATATATATTTTATCAAAATATGATAAAGTAATTTCATCCTGAATCTTCATTTTTTATCTAAAGAGTGATGAGACTTATGAGTTTTCTATCATTTATATGTAATTTTAGAGCCACAATGTTTGCAATTTGGATATAGGTACGATATAATTTGTTTTAATCTCAAATAGCATGGTAGGTAGGGAGGACTTAGTTTTTACGATATCCCGCCCCCCATTTTTTTTTCAAGATATTGCGTGTTGAGTGGAAGAAGTCAAAGCCGCGCTTTGTTATTACTTTAGTGAATAAATTACGATAATTCATTTCCTCGAGTCGAAATCGAACTCACAACCGCCGCGTTTACAGTCAGACGTTTAGTCTCATTTAATTTGCTAATATTTGTTTTTATGACAGACATGTATTGTATGTATATTTTTTATATAAAAAATAATAAAAGTTGTCTATTACTGTTTATTAATTTTATAAAATTTAGTAAGTAATCCGTCCTACGCTTAACCCAGAAATCAAAATAAAAAACATAATTCTACATCGTTTGTGACCACAAACTTGGTCCCCAAACAAGTTTTACAATAAATACTTAAATTTCGTTTACGCGCACTGAAATACTTACATATTTTCATTTCATTTTCGAAATTATTCAGACATCTTAAAAATTTCGATAAAACGTTACAATTTTCCTCTTGATTTAACATTGTCGTGACAGCGATGTGTCAAATCGCATTTCGTCTTACATATATATATGTGCGAGAGTACTTTTATTTGCAGCCGTTCGCAACTATTTATAGCTTTAAAATAATGTGCCGTAGAATTTTGCCTTTTTTATTATATATACGTGGCGTAATTGCACAAAGTGTGACTGTAAGCGTGATAGTTGAGTTCCACCACTCAACATTTAATGTCTGGAAAATTCTTATCTTTTCTCTCTGCTTACCCAACCCTACTGTAGCTAGAAAATAATTATATTTTCTTCACGCTAAATCTCTCACATAGCAGGGTAGGCAGAGGGAACCTAGAGTTAAGACACTTCGTTGCCCACATTTCGCTGAATTATCAAGGCATACCGTGATGAGTGGCGAAACTCAACGCCGCGCTTTTCATAACCTTTTTCACCAGAGCGAAGAAATGGAAATAAAAATGTAAATTAATATTTCCTCCAGTGGGGATTGAATCCAGAACCAGTCGCGTTTACAGTCAAACTTTGTGCCGCTGTGCCATGACTGGCCTGAATGTACATTAGTTAAATATGTTTAATTTTAAGCCATATGATGCATTACCTCATTTAGAACATTATGCTAATAAATATTATTATTTAAGCTTAACCCCTATTGTAATACTGAATATTTTTACCATAATCCGCCATCTGTCGTCGAATAGCGGAACTAAATATTGCGAAATTTACTAACGGTTACTTCGTCTTATTAAAATACAGTAAAATAAAACAAAAACGTATTCTAATTACCCGCCTCAATTTTACTACAACGATTAACTGTAGAGATTATCTTTTCCTTTTATCTTGTATATTGAACACACCTGCCGTTTTAACCGATTTTAAATAACTGCCACTTCCATCCATCATGGAATGACAATTTAGTGAATTATTATTGCAAACGGCATTAAAATGAATGCAGATTTAAATCAGACATGCATATGTTTTCTATGTATGTGTTAATTTCAGATATAAATAGTAGGAACGATAATAAATTATTTAAAAAATGTTAATTAATTCAACTTTCACCTAAAATAATTTTAAGCGAAACTTTGTATCGTTGTTCAATTTTCACACTACTTCTAAGCGTTGGGATCAATGGAGCAATCAGGGTTTGCGTGTCATGACCTGCCCCAACAAGCGGCCCACGCATTACGCACATTCTCATTATCACGTTACACACGCTAGAGTAAAATGAGCTTATAAGTGAGATTGTAAACGCCGGATTTTGTTGTCGCATCCAATAATTATTTTAAATGTTATTGTAGGAAGTTCTAAGGAAAGCTATACTATTATGTTAAAAACATTGCTTGTATACAATTCTTATTTAGTTGTTTAATATTTATTTTTTGTATTATTGATTGCAATTGGTATAAATTTTACAAGCAATGTAGTTTTTTCTGTTTTAAAAGTTTATAGTAGATATTTACCTAAACTTATAAGCTCTGAGTTCCTTTATACTATATATAGAAAGCTATTAAATAAACTCTTAATAAAAAAAGTGTAATAAATTTTCTAAAATTATTAAAAAATTGAAAATTTCTTGAATATATTACGCTATGAACGTAAACGTAGCATTTTACACTAGAAATTAGGCGCCCATGTTTTATCTATTCTAATTAAGTTGACGATAACCGGTTAACTACTTAACGCAGCTGCGACGTAACCGTCGTACTTGTTGATGTGATGTAGGCGCTTGTTATTCCTTAAATCATATACACATTAAAATCATCTGACCTCGCAAGGATAATTACAAAACCTGCAATTTGAATGAGAATAGATAGAGAGCTTTCGTGTGAGAGAGACGGATAGAACAAATGTCGTGCGTTCTAACACAAAATAGGAGTAACGAACTAAAACGCCAGGTGTGAACCGATGCCATGTGCTCGGCAACAGAAACTACATTTATTTATACGTATCAGAGTATTCGTTCTATTTAGCGATTTCATATCGAATCCATAATAACCGTAACATTTGTGTGGCATTTGTCTTAATTCTCCAACTGCTCCTATTATAGCGTTCCGACTATTACGCTAAGCTAAACTGTGATACTTTTGTAGATAATTAATGTTTTAAGCTCAATAAACTACGGCAAATTTGTACTTTTATAAATAGTAAAACAAATATATTTACTTTAAAATTCGGAATTTCACTAGGCAGTAGGAAAATTCTGAAGTTTATTTTTTATAAAAAATATTATAACCAAAACTATGACATCGTGAATATATCAAATTTAGTTTTTTAAACATATTTTTATTTACTAAGGCTGTTCTTTACTTTAGTAATTTCGTAAATTAAGAGCGCCATCTGTTACAAGCTAGGAGTATTCGTAAAACTGCCCTCTAGCGTCAAATAGCATTACTACTAGAAGTAGCAAAGGAGCTTAGATTAAAATAACAATAGATGGCGCTTTGTAATAAACTTTGATTAAAACCGAATAAATTTTTCACAATATAATATTACACTAAAATCACTAATCTGTCGCCATCTAACCCATCCATTGCATGATTGTCTATTAATTTTCCCTTATTTTGTGTTAACGTTCTGTTTATTTTTTACTTTATTTTGCTTTATGTTAAGTCTGTGGTGTGTCTTTGTAGCTTATTTTGGCGCCGGACGGGACGTTGCAGACGGTCAAGAGCGAGTCGCGTCGAGGTCGCGGAAGAGGGCGCGCTACAACGACACCTGTGAGTACTTTCTTACTTTCCTTATTTCTTTTGTTTTATCCCTTCCTTTACCATTAAACATGTGTTTGTGACTAATTGTTATTAACACTTAAACATGATACTTTAAACAGCTTTGCTCTTTGAGTAGAGCGCTAAACTGTTTTTACGATATACATGAATCAACAACGATGACTTCAAATTGCGCCAATATAAAATATCTTTTACGAGTTTTAAAATAATGTAATATTTTGGTTTAATTAAAGTTTTGTCGTGTCAAAACGGACAATCAATCTTCAGCAGCAGGTGCGCTGACGTAACACGCTATTATTTGTTCTTCCAATTATATTTATTGCATAATCGGAAATGATAAAGTGGAAATTGACGTAAAATTGTTTTATTTTAAATTTGTTATGCAAATATGGAAACCATAATTAGTAATTCGTTATTTATGACAAACTTTCTATGATCGTTACAAAATTGGGCTACCAGCTGGAATCAAACGATCGAGGTCGCCAAAGTCGGGCAGTGATAAATCAACAAAAACCGGGTCGCTTTCGCTTTCCGTCCGAATGTAGGAATAAAGTGTAACCCGCGTGTCCGCAGAAACAAACACCATTCACTAATATTAACACTCTGTGCATCACTTCGGACGGGATCCAGCGCGATTCGATGTACATTGCTGTTTTTGTGGCGATCCTCCAAACTCAGTTCGAAGGATACAATTTATGAATACAGCGTAATAAAGAGTATCGCATCGGAGTCCGCCGTTTCACAGCCTCCGGCCTGCCACCTGTAGTTCATTCAGTGGTGGATTTTGAATTGCAAATTGTAATTCAATGAGTGAAAATTTTCTCATTGTCAAGCTTTGTCCTCGTGTCACCCTTTCGTTTTTACGGATACAATGTTTCTTCAGCTTTTTTATCTGCTTTTTAACAGCCTCTTTACGTGATTTAAATTACTAGCTAGCTCATTTTCCTCGGAAAATACAATGAATAAATTAATAAATATAAATACTATTGTAAATAAAGTATACTGTAATGTTTCTATTATGATTTCACATAAACAGAAAACGATATGAATTGAAAGGGGCTGCCTATACTCGGTGCGTAGTACTTAGAGCTCCAATCTACTTTTGTGTAGGGGAAAGGCGTAGATATATGCCGTGCTAATGTATGCTGCGTAATGTTACCTTTAGATGGGTCTGAACGGTGAAGTAGGTACAATGCTTTTCAATTTTCATTGTTATTCTCGATTATTTGCAATGACGATTGTTTAAAAGCTTTTTTTTAAACATAAAATATACTTTTATACATTTAGAAAAAAAACATTATTTAGATAAATTATTTTCGAATAGTGATAAAATTATTAATTTATTAGAAAAGTATTAAACTTAAGCATATCTTCTTTCAGAAATTGAACTCACAACCATAACGTGTACAGTCGGGTACATTTCGACTTTACAACAATATCTTCTAATTTCCGGTACAATAGGTTTTTATAAATTTAAAATATTTTACGTAGCAATAATATAAAATATATAAAACTCTTCCAGCAGCTATAAGCCAAATTATTACAACCAGACTATCAGCTAATGTATTTTCAATCACATAATTTTGAAAAAGGAAGTAGTCTAAAAGATGATGTATGGCGCGTGTAGTGTAGTGATGCATTTTTCATTGCATCGATAATCGACAAATCAAATGATGAGTTTATTTTTGTATATTTTTTTATTACTCTGTCTTCTCATGTTTTTTACAATAAAAAAAGGTTTTTTTTATTTAATATTATATATTGAAAAATATTTTTTTCTATTTTTAATTGAAGTGTATAATAGTAAGTGTAACGGAAACATGTGATTAGTAAAACACGTAGCGTAAAGTTGAAATTTTAAATTTGTTTCTAAAACTGTATTTAATAGCTTCCCTAGTTTTTCCAATAAGTTTGAGAGTAAAGTAAACTAATTTACTCAAACATATGCGGGTGCATGAGTGAAGGTTTGGCAGAGATTTTTAAAATTATTTTGTCTAGCTTTATGCTGTATCCTGCACGTGGCAGGCAGCGGGAACGTATTAGTAAAACACTACGTTCCCATTACGACACTTCCGTTCCCCATATTTTGCCTTGGCAGCACTCACCGCCGTTAGATTATTTTATGACAAAAATATTATTTAGCTAAGTAGACGCAGATAAGTGTCAAGACATTCCATGAGCAAATTATTTCATTTATTTCTCTGTGAGATTTTTCGAGACTAGGTGCCATAATGCACCATAATATTTTCCAGAAGAACATTTATTTAATTTTAAAATATGCTCTATTGAGACCGGTCGTGGCGCAGCGGCACGAGGTGTGACTGCAAAACCGACTGGTTGTGGGTTCGATCCCCACTCGAGGAGATGAAATATTTACTTAAATTTATATTTCCATTTCTTCGCTCTGGCGCGGCGTTGAGTTCTGCCACTCAACACGCAATGCCTCCAGAATTCGGCAGAAAGTGGGGAACGGAGTGTCTTAACACTAGGTTCCCTCTGCCTACCCTGCTGTGTGCGGGATATAGCGTGAAGCTAATTTAATTTTTTTTTTTTTTTTTTAAATATGCTCAGTTGTTTAAAACTATTTTATATAAAAAAAAACTTTAAATTACAATAATATCTTTGGTCTCTACAAGTAAGTAAAAAACAAAGATCTATATTATTTACACAATTCAGACTTGAACTGTTACCTACTACTACTTAACCTTACTTAAACTTAACCTTAACTACACCATACGAATTAAAATTTAATAGAAAAATAAGTTAAACTACGGTACTGAGCTCTCGGACAACTGACAACGTTTTGAATTTATTTACTGTAAACTATATTATTTTAGTTTATATAAAAACTCTTCCTTACCAGTACATATACATATATACTTCATGGAAATGTCATCCACTGTCTTTATCTTTGTTGAGATGGACGAAATTTGATTTTAAATTTCTTTTTCACTATTTATGGTAAAACTCAACACAATATTGTAATTAAAACTATTAGTTTTATAAATTTTTATTTACATTGCCTAACTTTAACGCAATATCGTAATTGCAAAATACTTAAAGCCGTAGGGGGCTGCGGCGCGGTACCTGATTGTAACGCGGCGTTGGGTTCCGCCATTCAGCATGTAATGTCTCGATAATTGGGCGGAATGGTATGTATATACCAACAGTATTGTTGTGACACTTTCAGTTTCCCTATACTTATCCTGCTTTACACGGAACACAGAGTGAATTAAAAAAAAAACTAAAGAATAAATCAAACGCCAAAATGGAAATCTTTTACTAAAGTACAAAAGGCAAATTAGAACATTTCTAGGTCCATAATGTAATGAAAATAAAGCCTCTCAGATATTCTTAGGCACTCGGTTAAGTGCGGGGAAACTGTTTTCTTTCAATCATCTAAGTACGTTGATAAAATGAACATTTCTCATTTTCTTGGAGTTTCTGTAATTTTGCGATTTCTTTAGAATTACAAAATCGTCATTAATTTTCAAATGTATTTATTAATAATTTAATCAGAATTACTTTGAAAGAAAAAACAAAGAAATATTGTCTTCTGATCACTATTGCTATTCTAAACTTACTAAACGAACCTCCTTCTACTCGCAAACAAACAGATTCTCGAAAGAAATGGAAGATAAAATTTAAACTCTTATAAAACACGTGAATGTGAGTGCATCTAGCACGTTGCGTAACCGATGTGACAGACTTTTAAAAGACAACATACGCACTAAAGGTTAACAAAGCAACCTTTCAAAACTACAGAAGCGAAACTAATACAAATTCTAATCCGAAGTTCAATTCGGAAATAAATTGAAATCCGACATAATGAAGACGGTGCGCATAAAGCCTGCAGACGTAGGTACTAATTTCGCGGAGGCCATCTTGCGGTTGCCATGGCAACCAGACTGCGCCCCCTCCCCCCGGGGGCCCACACCCCTCTCCCCCCCTCTACCCCGGTGCACTCTAAAAGCTAGACTATGTCTAGGTACGTTGAGATGGTTCGCCTGATTAGCCAATTCGGACGCCACCCACCGATGCATTTTTAATCACTTTTCGTTTCACTTTCCTTTGATGCTTTATTGCTTTTAAAAATTGTTCATTAAATCAGAACATTTGTTTTTCGTTATGTCTTGAGAGTTACAGAAGAAAGTAAAATTTGCCGCCTTATCAAATATTTGTGGGAACGATATGGAGATCTTTTCTCACATTTACATATATTTACATACATAAGGTGAATGTATCTGTATTTTATTTTCTCCAATAATAAATTTAATTTAAACCATAATATAATATATCACGGACATATTATTAAAAAAAAAACTTT
The DNA here is from genome assembly GCA_021202915.1 of Heliconius himera. NCBI lineage: Eukaryota > Metazoa > Arthropoda > Insecta > Lepidoptera > Nymphalidae > Heliconius > Heliconius himera. The sequence goes on from JAJHJA010000069.1 coordinate 385,899, forward strand.
ACTGCCAGTTATAAAAACCATCTCAGTACTTAATTACATTTAAAACAATTAATGTAACACAAATTACTCTCTTATGACGGCCGAAACTTTTTTAATTAAAATATTTTTACAAAAGGCGAAGGAATGTGGAAATTTTGAAAGTGGCGCATCTACAATATATTTCCAATATGTGGTTGCTACGCTTGCCGCCGTGAAGCAAAAATCGCCGCTAAAGGCCACCTCCGAATTATAAACTCGGACGAAATTTGCACAGACCACTTTGTAATTGCAAATTTCGTTGTTTTACGCATGCGCCGCACGCCGATCAATACACAAACACTTTATTATTATTTTTTATAGAAAATACATTTTTACCCGCCAAAATATAAAAAGCGTGTTTCTTATACTATGGAATTTAATAAGCGAGATTATTAATTTTTTATTAAGTCGAAAACTTTGAGTTTCCTTTTAATTTGTGTTTGCGGGTCGAAGGAGGGGCGAGTGGGGTCACGACGCCCGCCGCTATTGGATAGTTACTCTAAACTATTGCCTGAAAGTTTCATTAATGCATTCTATTGCCTCGTTATGCATTTTCGGTGTCCCTTTGCCGTTTCAATAGTGTTCTAACTTTGAAATAGTGGTATTGTTTTGGTTATAATTTAATTTGAACTTTATTAATTTATAGCTCTTTCGCTGAACTGGAAATGTATTATTCGTTTCATTAATTGTTATAGTTGGGCAAAGTTTTTTGATGATAAACTAAAATTAATATTACAAGATAATGAAATAGAATTTGATTTTGTTTTCTTCAAATATAATTGAGTTAAATGGAATTTATTGAAATCTCCTTAAATTATTTTATCCCTATCTCTTAAAGCTAGTATGAATATTATCAATGTTTTAATGAATGAACTTTTTTTACAAAATATTAGGTAAAAAGTGAACAACTTAAAAATGAATTTGTAGATATAAAAAAACATGCTCACATCGCACTTCTGGAATTTTGCACAGCAAAGCTTAATTTCCGGATATTTGAAAATATCATAACTTTTCAAACGGCTGTTACGAGGAGACGTTAAATATTTTATTCGCAGTCGAAATTGCTCTTTTGATTACAGAAACAAACGGCTACAGGAAGGTTCTCAATTGATTTCGTAAATATATAATATTCTTACGTACTTACAAAATTTCCCCAAACTCACGTTGTAATATAAAATATTGTTATAAAATTTTCCTTAATTTTGGTTCTATTTTATTTTTTATATGTAAAAATTGTTTTAAATAAACAATTAAACTTTTAACGTTTTTTTGATAACGTTTTATGAAGTTATAATTAACTGTAAAGGGTTTATAATAAAATGTAAAATGTGTTGTTGTCAACAAATATGCTGTAAAAAAGCGTTTAAAAAAAGATACTCAAAAACATTTTTCATCGAGTTAAAACACATCAGATATAAAACCTTTTCCGTGCCGAGTTCCGTTAGTCAATTAAGTCAAGGCTGGCAACATTCGGAACTCAAAAAAAGTACTTAAAACAATGCCCTATTGTAACCCGTCTGGCACGCACACGTGCACACAAATACACACACATTGCAATCATTTTCTGCATTCTACATACAGGGCATGTGCGTTTTGGCAAAAGGTCTTTATTTCCAACGGGACAGGGCTCACATTTTATATTTGTGTATGGCACTAACGAGCCAATATGCTGATGTGGACGTCTGCCGCTAAGAATGCCTTGTATTCCTTTGTACAAGCATATGAAAACGGGTGTTTGAATCGGAAAAATCCGATAGAACACGCTATTACACAGTACACTCGTACTGTGTAATAGTGGACGGTGTTCAAAGAAATACGTTTAGCGATATCTCTTGAATCATTTTTTATTTGTTACTTTGAGATGATCTATCTACTTATAAATATTTTTATCATATATAATTTGTTATTAATACTGATTACTGGTATTTTAACTAAAAACACAATAATCCCATTTATATAACATAATATATTAATTATGATATTAGATACTTTAAAATAAAATTCAACGTAAACATCTACAATATAACGTTATTTTCTAATATAAACATACGCTATTTCTATAAACATTCAAAATAAATACTACTAGGTTATCTGCAATCCGGTAACCCACTGAATGTCACGCAGCGGGATTTGCGGCGTCCCGCGAAATAAGCCCCGAGAGAAAACGATTGTTCAACAAGTGAAAATAAGTAAAAAAGTGTAGTAAAATTTATAGCTAAATTAATACGGAAATAAATAATTTGCGATTGATTTAATTTTATTATAAAAAAAGAAATAAATAAATATCTGGAGCTCGAGGAAATATCTACGTTAGCCTAAGAAACTTTAGCTTTAGCAGTTTTAGATATCATATAACGTCTATATTCGATACACAGAATTATCATTTACATTAATTTAATAATATAACTTGTATAAGAGAGCGAAGAGAAAAAAGAAGAGAAGTATTTTTCCTTATTTAAACTATTTATTAAAAAATGCTAAGTAATGTTACAGCATCAATAACAATATGTATATAATAATTTCTATAATACTATAAACCCTTTATAGTATAATAACTCTTTATATATTAACAAATATAAATAAAAAAATATATGCAATACTAAACTGAATAAAGCAAACCCAAGAATCACAGTACCCCAAACCAATCCCATAATTTGTTCAGAAGCAACAAGTGAATCGACTTCTGAACTCGACACTAATAAGACACTGTGACAAACACCAGACCGTTTAGTACCCTCACGCCCAACGGGATCGCGACAAGTGGGGTCGGATTGTCGGATATCCGACTGACATCGAACTTTAGAGCTTTTCTTTACAATAATAAAAGATATTTAATAGATTTTATTTCATTTTATGTTTATCTTTTTGTTATTTTTTCCATTTATAGTATATTCTAATCTTGATTTCATAAAAAACCGGCTTCAATTCATGTTAATAAATTTGCAACTATGGTACGATTCGATATGTCTTTTCTAAATCTGATATTTTGATACATATTCATATAAATAAATGTTTTTATTCAAATAATAAATAAACTGGCTATATCGTATAAAACACAAAGAGACTACACAAAATACTAATATAAAAGAAGAGGCACAGGCGTGAAGCCAAACAGCCCTGCGATATGATCTGTGACAGCGCAATCGCGGTCGCAGCGTGAAAGAATCCGAGCAACAAGTACCGTAAATCCTCCCCCGATAACGACTAGTGTGGTATTTCAAACTGTATTCGAACTCAAATTGTGGAATATAGGAAATGAAAAAGATAAATGAAAATGTTATCTTTTGAAAGAAATGCCGTCAATTGTTTTATAAATAAATTGAACTTTAGTGTTAATATGTAATTTTAATATATTGTTGTGAGTTCATTTTAAGTGTTGGGTTTACTTCAATTATTGGTTTTATAATATGGTTATGTATGCTAAGCTAAGTCGTCCTTTTATTTAGCTGCGAATGAATTTTATTGGAAAGCTTTATTCTCCGCTGTCTTCCACAAAGTATCCTACCCTTAATATAAATACTCAAATTAAAATCTTGTACATGGAAAAATACTAAGTATATCATTTTAACAACTTAAAATATTATCGAAGATCTCGATGTAACGTGTTCAGTGCACATTTGTACGGTTAAAGAGCCAAGCGTATATCACGTTCGCGGGTGACACCACAATGTTGCAGTGAAAGAATCTGTGCAACAAGTGCAATAAATCCTCCTCCCTCCTCCCTCCTCCCTGCTCCCTCCTCCTAGCAGGTAGTGCGTTGACAACGTGCGTGTCTGAAATAAAAACAGAGTTACCCTACGAATTGAATTGTAATCAAATTCAACAGGAGCAGGGCTCACAACAGGAATAAACAATATTTCTAGTATTAGTTTTATAGCAATGATGCATGATGTGTTATCTTAAATCACCGAAGCGGAATAACTTATTGATTTTAAGCAAAAAAATTAAATCAATTGCTGCTAATATTGAACGTATAAATATTTCTTTTGTGTTTAAGACAAAGCTTTTGGTTATCTGCTCGTCGATTTACATGCCCTTTTTCCTCTTTATCTTATTTTATATTATGTAACATAATATAATATTTAGTTACTTATATCACAAATAAAATAATATGTTTCAAATGAAATCTTGGAAGATTTCAATATCCATTTGAAAGACTATTTATAGTAGAGTAGAATTTCAATAGTTTTCACAAAAAAATATATTTCATTTAACATATCATATACATAAATATTTCTTTTTTAAATATTTTTATAAATATATATATAATTACATAAAACTTTATAATTATAAAGGACAAAGTTCTTATTCTCTTAAGCGACCGATAAGAGAGCTTTTCAATATAATAAGGAATAGATATATTACATAAGTATTTCAATTTGAAGTGAATAGAGCTACCGCAAACTTGGTAGCTTACGTAAAGCTGCGGTAAGTAAAAATATTTTTTTATTATACTGTCACAAGTATAGGTATGAATAGTGAACATCTTGATATTGTTTCTTGATAAAAATGTACAAAACTAATTTGTAATTGTAATTTATTGCATTACACGTCTTTTTACTCCTTTTTGAAAATTTATTTGCTTTATAAGGTAAATGGAATTTAATTTTTATTCTCGTTTCACTAGAAACTTTAAATATGATTAATGTAACTGAAATGTAATTGGAGTAGCTATTTTTATATGCTTATGTTTTTTTCTGCTGAGTTTAAAGTAATTGAATATATAGAACAATACTTTGTGGCCATATTACCATGTAAACAAAAATAGCCATAGCATTGCTGAAAGATAATAAAATATACATTATGTATTACCGCATACATTATTCATGCACGATGTCAATTTCCAGAAAGTTCTCCGGCAACATTTACATATTATCTAGTTCAAGAAAAAACTTAAGTTTAATTTAAATATGCCATGTGAACTTATATAAACTGTATTTAAATTAAAATATCACTTTAAAATGTAAAGTTGGGTTATGTAAGGTTTTATTTCTAAACTAACATATTCATTCACCTTACGGAAAGTAAAATAATCATAAAATTATTTTTCTGTACTTCTACGGATTGACAACTAATAAGCACTATATGATTTCAAAGGGTATTTCAATATATATAATATTATTAACAAAAATACAAGAACGTAATTGATATTTTTTCTAAGTCTTATATTAGTTTTATATTTCATATAGATACATACAGTGCACCACAAAGTTTCGTACATTGTCACACGCATGCTTAATGTAATAAGGGTGTGTAAGGGCGGGGTGTACGGTAAGAGGCTTACCCGACGACTTTTAATATATCTCGGATTACTCGTCAGAGCTCTAAAATCTGCTTTATAGCGAGATTATACTTCCACGTGGCTTACCTATACGTTTATAGTCAATTAAATATTTATTGTAGGAAATTTGCGTGTCTTTTATTCACCCCATAAAAGTCCAAGTGAAGACAAGTAAAGATTGGTTACAAAAATTTACGATCATGTCGATGTTGGTTTTAATTTGTGCTTAAAGCAATTACAAAAAAATGATTTAAATATTTTTAAATTCTACTCTGTTATTTTAGGCAGATATCATAAAATATGGAGGAAAAAAAGACATTTAAAAAATAAAGAACCAAATCAAGTTTACAAACAAAACAATATTATTAACTTACAAAAAATCCTATTATTACTATAAAAATGTATTCTACAGGAGTATTCTCAGGTATTTGCCTTGTTTTAGGCGTATAGCTTTTTCCTTGAGCGTTGAATTTAATTTACCGTAGAAATTGCTATCCCGAGGCATAGCGGCGCTGCAGTAAATTGAATTTAGCCGATAAACCTTCCATAAATACAAATTATGAGAAGCTTAGAATCAAATAAGATATTTTAAAGACTCTTTGTTTACATTTTTGAAGTCAAAATTATTTTTTATACTAACGTATAGAACGTAATATAATAAACACAGCACAAGTATAAGAACTTCACTTGGCTTCGTTTTAAATTAAATCAGCTTCGTGCTGTTATCCGCACACAACGGGGTATGCAGAGAGAACCTAGTGTTGAGACACTCCGTTCTACACTTTCCGCCGAGTTCTGGGGGCATAGCGTGTTAAGTAGCGGAACGCAACGCCGCTTCAAAAAATACTTTTTCGTCATATAAACATTTAAGTAAGCATAGTTTATTTGTTTGTTAATGTATAACATCCAAAGTTCTTCGTACCAATAACTTATGTTAGCTTTAAAATTCCTACTGTCATTTTGCAAAGCCTGCTATATAAACCATACCTACATATACACCTACTTCGATAGGTTGCGTGACCAGTAAATTATTCGTTGATACATTGAAAAATAATGTTGTCAAGTGAATAATGCATTTAGTTCTACGTTATAATATTGTAGCAAAAGCTCACTCAACTTAGAAGAAACCTATACAAATCTATACACGTAATAAGTCTGTAGAGTATGTTTAGTAGAACGCGCTAATCTTAGAAACTACTGCTTAGAATAGAGACTTTATGTCTATGTTAAATACTACATTTTCGGAGAAAGAAAATTTTTAATTATTTCTATTGGGCCACGCAGGCGAAGCCCCAAGTGCAGGCCTTATAAAAAAATCTAACAATTCGCAGAAATTGAACCCGCACCGTTACCCGTAAAAAACTGTCTAAGCTTCTAACAATTCACTGTGTTTTAAATTAAATAAACAATCATAGCCGATATCGCTTACGTTCAGTAGGAAGTTAGTGATGTGGAAACTCCACATGTTCCATCTACTATACAATATCAATTCTTAACTAAATTACATGAATTCTAATATATGAACTTAAATAGTAATAATCATAATAATAATTTGGCAAAGCGTGGCGTTGGGTTCTACCACTTAACACGCGCAATGCCTTCAGAATTCAGCAGGAAGTGGCGAACGAAAGTGCCCTAATGGGAATCGCAGTGTCTTAACACTAGGTTCCCAGGTTCCCTATGCCTACCGTGCTATGTGTGTGATACAGCGTGAAGCTACAATAAACATCGTCTGAGTGTAAAAGCCATGTTTGTAAGTTCGATCCCCTGTATAGCCGATTAATTATTTTTATTTTTCTCCTCGGTTAAAGCAAAACTAGGTGTTGAGTTTAGTCACCCAACACGGAGTGTCTCAAATTTAGGTGAGAAGAGAATAATGGAGTATAACATTAACACTAGATTGTCTCTGCTTACCTCACATGAATCTTAAAATAAAAACCTAAAATTTAAAAAAATAATCAAATCATATAAAAAATATATTAATAATATATTATTATTTATAAGTAGACTTAATAATATAATAACATTCATAAATTCGAGATAAATCAACCTTGAACCGCGCTTGAACCAACAATTATCGACACTCGTAAATCACTAAAAGATATTTTAATTAAACATCCTCTATATATCAGATGGCGGGGGCGAGGCGCGAGGGGGGCGGGGGGCGGAATTAATTTAATTTTAACTTGATAATATATCACCCAGCGTCTTCGCTAATAATGGAATTATGTTTGTTCTTCCAGAATCCATTTGCATTCTTATTAGACTTGTTATGAGAATCGATGAGTATGTAGAGAAATTTAAATATAATATACTTCACATGTCATTCGAGCTTTAGTTTTTGTTTTAGAAAATTTTGGCTAAAATACAATACAATACAATACAATAATATTGTGTAATATTAGCCTATTAATATATAAGTTGCATAGTTGCGACAAAAGACATAAAAATATAATTAAAAATTGTAACCAAATTCAATTCTGTAATAATTTTATAACAATTATTATTTAACGCAGGATACACTCTGTATTTTACAGTACTAATTTAAATCTAATGTATTTTCGTAGTGATGGGCAGCCAGTAACGCCAGGTATTCCATTCAAGCGACCAGACAATTCAGGCTCCCTAGATTGCTATTCTAGACCCCACCTTCTCCCTACACCCTGGGAGGAACGTCTACCCCTCTTCCCTATAGCGCTTAATTTCCGTATCGTATGGTCATTAATTTGTAAAATGATACGTTAGATAATTAAATTTGTATATTACTGGCGCAATATAATGATGAATTTTATTATTGAGTACACTATTAAAATTATTTAGAAAAATAAATAACTATTGACAAGCCTTTGAGTAAAGTTTTAGTTTATGTTTGTTCAATATTTTTGATATTCGGTATTAAAGTAATTCATTATAATAAATACACTTGTATAAAACAGTATCATAAAAGTAAGGATAACATTTTTAACGTCTTAAATTATTAACATCTTTATGAGCAGTCCTATAAAAATAGCCTATAAAATAACCCAAGGAAATAATAACGTTTAGATAGATAGAAGCAAGACCTTGACTTTCACATTTTAAACTCTATTAAAACTGAGAGCTTTTGATCTTTCAAATCGCAACAAAAAGGCGAGAAGTTGTTTATCTGTGGAAGTTTGGCGCCCTTTTCACCGACGGCCGAGACATGGTGGATTGCTGTCACCGCGCAGTGCTACCAACTTTTAATTACGACCATTGTGCAAAAGTTTAACTCGACGACAAAAGACTTTTTCTAATGAAACTTGGAACTCGTTACTTCCTAAGCGCTTGCCCGGTCCGGCCATTTTTATAAACAAAATTTAAATAAGGTTTCTACAGATTCTTTATAATTTCTGGATTGTTTAAGCGCATATTCTCGAACGCAAATTGAGCTCGTTCTTGGTGTTTACACAGAAAACTGAGACACGGTCCTGCATAAATTGCAGAGCTCTACATAATTAAAAATCAACATTTACTTTCTATTCAATTTCTGTGCTCTCTTATACACATAGATGTTGTATTTACTATAGCAAATATATTGAAATAATACCTGTTTTTATTAAACAACTTAAAAAGTAAACTAATAACGTACAAATAGACCAAATAAAGCATAAAATATATATTGTGAAGCGGCCGATGATGGTATACAATTTGAGTAATTGCAGTAATCGCCTGTAATCATCTATAATCATAGGTCGAGCATGTTTATTCAATATGTTACCGGTCGTAAGATCGACAATATGGCGGGCGGCAGATTAAATATTGAAATGCAAAGTGGACTTTCCAATAAAAATGCCATGCTAAAAGTGTGTTGAGTCGTAAATAAGCAAAAGCAATTATTAGTATAGTGTAAATAAAATACATAAAAAGAAGATATAATAGATATTTTCTAAATATCTTCGTTAACGTACTATCTTAAAACATTTTATATTAAATAAAGGTATTATTAAAAGTATGTGAAAAAAATAAAAAATAAACTTAGAAATTGTTCAATTATGGAGAATAAACATTATTTCCAAGCGATAAAGTGGAAAGTTCTAACTTTAACAAATCTATTTGAAGCAGAAGAAACTGGCAAAGCAATAAAAGCGAAATAATAGTTATGGAAATAGTCTTTCATTTTCCACGAAAGAAAACTCCGCGAAACTACCGACAATATGAATGAAACTATAATATTAGAAAAGTTTCGTCCCGGGAAATGAGAAAACGCTGTACGAACTCGTTCGTCTAATACACGTAGTTATAAACTTGTTCAATATAATATCGAGTGGTGCGCCCTCTCGCTCGCACCCGCCCTCTCCGACTGCCCTCATTTAATTGCATATTCAGCTGAATAATGCAACCACGACTGTCTATAGCCACACTTTACGAAACCAACAATGACTATATTATATTTTTAATCATGCCCAAATCTGCCAGCCAAATGTTCATAAAACATGTTACTTGCCCTTGATGTTAAAATAATTCAAAAAAAGAAAAGTAAAAGACAGAAGTATATTTTTTCAACTGGTAACATTTCTCTGTGTAGATCGTATCATCGAAAAAAAAATTTACCGCTAAGATATCGATAGCGTCATATATGATCGATTATTATAAATCGATTAATCTTTAAGAAAAATCGAGCGATATCGTAGTTTGATGCTGACGAAATTATGTATATTATGAGGTCCATGTGCATAAATTCATAGAGCAGGGCAAAACGCTTAGCGTAGTCCGCGATTGTTATGATAATATGGACTGCAATGGACGGGCGGCGATGAAATATCGGCCTCTTTTGCATAAGCACCGCGTAGACCGGAACGCGTCTACAACCGCTACGAACCGTGGCCGGAACACGTAGCTAGTTAATTGTTCATTAAATCAGAGGTAATAAATAGCTTAATGACAAAGATTTTGAATATTTTGAAGTAAAATAAATATTAATTATTAATAAGCAAAAGCACAATCAGTACATTACTAGGACCTGATACTTTTTGCACTCTTCTGTCTTTTCTCTATTATAATATTCCATCGTACTTTGATGATCGCCTGGAAGAGACCACTTGTAGTAATCAGGCCGCATATTATGCTACCTGAACATGGTTTTATTTTTATGGTGCTGCTTTTGCTGTACAATAAATATTATTATTATTATTGTTACGATTACATTTGTTGATTCTCCGTAGTATCAGATATTGTTGTAATGCTTATTGTAAATTCAGAAATGAACCTAACAATAAATGCCAATACTGACGTCGTATTTTATGCAACCAGATCAAAAACTTCTATAATTATGCTTTAATTAATATAATATAGATACATAAGAATTCCTCTAAATTTGCCCTCAAAACCATTGTATTCAAACATCTTCTACGTAATTGTGCCATATAGGGGTCAAGATTTTTTTTAACTTGAAATATTCATTTAGGCAGAAAGTGGGGAACGGAGTGTCTTAACACTAGGTTCCCTCTGCCTACCCTGCTGTGTGCGGAATACAGCGTGAAGCTATTTTTTTTAAAACTTATTCATAAAACCGTCCTAAGTAAAATTCATAAATGATAATATATAAGACAAGAATCGTAAACAATATTACTCCAGGTAACTTATCGTAAAATACTGAGGGAAGAAAATACATTCATCATGTAGAGATGCGCGATAATTAACATGTTCGAGCGCTCTCCGATACGGAACTTCTCCGGAAATATCGTGAGAAAACATAAATATTATAAACTTTATATTATTAAAGTAAATGAATTTCGTGTAAATCATTTTATACGCTTGGATGGTGTCCAAGTTAACACTTAAAACTTATAAAGTAAGTAAATTTAATTTTACAATATGCTTTTTGCCACAGAAAAGTATAAAAATATACTAATAATAAGAAATAAGCGACCAAAGTAATGTCATTAACATTTAACGTCTTGTGGTGGCAACAACAAATTAAAAAGTTTTAATTAAAAAGCACACGCTTTGGTAGTGTTTCGTTTATTAACTTTTTTGATAAATTTAATTAAAATATAATAAAGATTTCAATTGTTAATTTTTTTAGCTTCACGCTGTATAATGCACATAGCAGGGTAGGCTGAAGGAACCTGGGAACCTAATGTAATGTAAGACACTTCGTTCCCATTTCCTTTCCCCACTTTCCCCCGATATCAGGAGGCATTGCTTGTAGAGCGGCGGAATTTAGCGCCGCGCTTTGCCTCGTTACCAAGTAGAAATGGCACCTACGCCACTTGGTTTTCAAATGAAAAAAAACTATTATCGAGGTCTCTCGCCTGTTATATCTAATTTCTTTATTGTAACTTTGTTATATATTCCAAAATTATGCCTTCTACATAATATAACCACTGTATGTATTATTTAAAATCAAATTAGACCAATTTCGTCTATAGCAGCCATTTGCATGGAATATTGCACTCAAGCATCAATCGCATCAAATATTTGTATAGGCCACGCGCAAGCTTGTCGATAACATTTTTTAAAGTTCAAGAACGAAATAAACAATTCATGTCGAGTATTTTTGTATTTGATTGTTACATAACAACTTATTTATGCTTAGGATGCGATAGATGTGGGTTCGAATCCAATTCGTGGGGCATTACTTCATGTTTTTGTTTCCTTAGTCTCATTAGATTACTATGACCTGTTATTTTTATACTACGTCCATACTAGGACGCAGTATAACAGTAAAAGATAAATAGATAATGTCTATTTATCTTTTACAGACAGACAGAAAATTATTTTATGAAATTTTCTATGCCTAACCGACAAAAATATGTATTTTCAAGTATTTTTTTATGGAGCAATAGATTTTCCACTTGTTCTTTTTAAATTTAAGAAGAACAACAATGCAGTCTTTGGTACATTTACGCTGGGAATATATTAAAATATTCAATTGATATTATAAAGATCCGATTCTTTCGATTTGCTTTACATTTTGTTGTGATATTTAACATAACAATGGCCTATTATAAATGATTTATGACCCAACTTTAAATGTCGTATAAATAAACCATATCGTTTTTATAATAATAAAATATAACTTATTCATTTGTGTACGTAATGTAATGTACATAAATTAAAAAATAAAACATAACTAATATGACCTTTCCTACACGTAAATTTAAATATCATTATGAAATCAATGAGAGTGATTGATTTAGGCTAACGTAATTGTTTAATATTAAACTATCAATATTTAAAATTTACATTTCTATGTATGTATTTTTTCTACATAAAAGATTATTTCGAAAAATATTATATTAAAAAAATATAATAAGCTCTACCAACTCTACATGTTATAATAATACTACACTATGACCTTCCACAATTAAAAATTAACATAATACTAAAACATTTTAAGCTTAACAAAGTCAAATAAATGTCAAACCATAAAAATTCCTATACGTCCATCGCATCTCGACATATCTCGACGTATCTACAAAATCGTAATTTGTTTACGCGGGGCGGGCGCGGGGGCGCGCTCGCTCGCTCAGTCACGTGCGACGTTCCGGACTCGCCACGCGCCTATACGAGCGACCACAGTCACTTCCCGCGCGAATCACTTCGGATAATTTCAAATTTCGAACGTGTGTGTTGTGTTTGTTTTAATTTTTTTTTATTCTGTGACTGGATTTTCGGCCAGCTCGCTTTTGAAATTTTGAGGTTTGTTTTTTGAGGATATTTTTCTTGTATTATTAATTTTCACAATTTACGTTTGTTTAGAAAAAAAAGCATCATAACATAAATAATAAAACAAATTAATATTGTGTATTCATTATAATAATATTTTTAACAAAAAAAAATTATAAGGGTCGATAAACTTTACGGCACGCGACTAAGACAGTAAATGTAGAGCGTTACCGTCCTATCTGATGGATGAATGATGCTTGACCGCTTATCACGCGTTAAAATGTTTAATTTATTCATATTATTATCATTATTTCTATTGTGTAATTATAATATATAAAAAAAACTTCATAATTTACGTATTTCTATTTCAGAATTTACTATCTCCGTACTTTGAAAACCAAGGTTAAATTTAACTATAGGTTTACTTCACTTTCTTTGTAATACTATTTTGTATTTTATTAATATTGATATAAAACACATTTTAAATAATAATCTAATCACACTACAGACTACAGTTTTAATATACTCATTTTATTTTATTTATATTTTATTTTAATTATTTTTACTCTATTCTGCAACAACATTAAAATATAATAATTATAATTTAAAGAAAATTTATGATCTGATTACTTATAAAACTAATCTGTTAAAACATTTTTACAAAATTACTAAGAATATTTCTAATATTCTTAGTAATTTTTAATTACTTTTTTATCTTATAATTGTCAAAGACTCATTAAAATCTTGCAAACAAAAATTTATATATGTTTCCAACAATTTATAGACAGGATGTTATTTATTGAGTTATTAGTTCTCACATCCTCTAATGAATAGATAAGATATTTCAAGTCCAAAATTCTAAGGCACTATCAGTTATCATGATAGTGTTGACCTTACTGAACAAATAATAAATGAAATGGACACAGGCATTGTAGAGCTCAATTTATGATCATAGTTTTTTATTTAATGAACATTTAAAATGAATGTTTAAACAGATTTTATTTTCGATTTCTAGTTGTATAAATTAAAAATATTAATAATTATGTTTCACTGTAAATATCGTATCATTATCTTCATCAAAGCCGTGATTCTATTTTTAAATGCGTTCCGCGTCACGTGTGGCAACGCATTAACATATGTAAAACCATATGATTATTAGTATTTTATGTTTAATTAGTTAACATTAAAATTATTTACGACTACTTATAAATAAAACATTTAAAAATAAATCTCTTAATATATGTTTGAAATAAGTGTATTGAATATACATAGTAGTAGTTTTACTTTCTAAAATAAACTGATATACTACAGTAAAATCTAAATAAGATTGACAATTTTCATTTCCAAAGATCCGCAAAAGAAATACTTGAAATATTTCGTTCAATCTTTTTAAATTGCTAGTTTTGACGAGCAATGGCGAAGCCTGACATGTCAATTGACGCCCACACTGTACGCACAGCGTGGCGTGGCGAAAAATGTAGGTCATTCTGGCCTCGATCCATTGAGAGCCGATAGCTGTTTGATAGTGGTGTAAATAAAAACACGTGGTTTTCACGCACGCTCAATTTGTGTAACCGTACAACTGGTAACATTCCGACGCTGTATAAACGATGCTTGTATGATAACATTAGTTTTATATGAAATAACGTAAGATTTCGCATGGCGTCACGCATCTTGTTTGTTTAGTTGAATCGACTGAGAAAATGTAATGAAAACACATTATATTTTCCGTTTTTTGGTGATTTATACATGTGCTCACTATAACGCAACCCAACGCAGCAATTTCTCTAACCAGGCACACAGATACCAAACACCTTGAGACTACCAAAATTATCTTAAGCCCACTGATTATTATAATTTTTGTTATTGTTTATCTGTAGGAAAAGAGAGTACAATCCTATAGTTGAAATTAATGTAGTAAATAATATAGTATCAATTTAAGATAAAAACACAGGAAAGCTATAGTGAGATATGTGAATAAAACTATTGTGAAATAAGGACTTATAAAGTGTAGTCAAGCATGGCCTATACAAATATCATACACGTAGAGCGACGGGAATTGTCACATGAACTTGGCCATAAATAAGGGCGACCCTGAAATTACAGTAAAAACCTCCCTCGGTGTCCACGTCCTGTGACACAACACACGGCACAGCGACGGACACAGCGTATTAATAAGCGTATTTTAAAGCAGACGACCGCGGAAGGGCAAAAAAGTGAAAATCAATAATGGACACCGGCAGACGAGATAATTGCAATACCGTGAAACCCGTACATTTTTACTTTTGCACGTCGCGTCGGTAGTGACGTGTAGAATGTACATTTGTTTACAACTTTTGATTCGTACTCGCAAAGTAATATTGGTTTAATTAAAAACGGTCTGTTAATTAAAAATGTCCAATATGCGACGGGGATGTGTTGTTACGAAAATGAAGAGACAATTTTTTTTTATATATGAAGCTAAATAAATATATTTTTGTAAAAGTTTCAAAAATAATTATAAGTAGAATAGTATCATCAATTATCTCTTACTCAAAATAGACTTGAAAGTTTGTAGACTGATAATGATATTACAATATTTTGCACTAAGTCTAGACTATTACCGAAAGGTGTATAAAACTTTCTTTATTAGCTTTAAATCAATTTCTGATTAAAACTATTACAAAATAAGATTACTTTAAGAAAGTGTTTGTTCTCACTTTCTCGTATTATAAATTATAATTTTACAAAATAACTACTATTAGACGCTAAATACACTTACATATTATACTTATAATACATTCTACGCCATAATTTTCTATAATAGTGACTATTCTAGAAGAAAACTAGCATCCTATAGATAAGCACCTAAATCATTTGCAGCCTGTTTATAATTACATTTCATCTTAAACGAATGTTTTAATATTTACTTATTTATATTGGTATATATCTGTTATGTATCCGAAGTATTATTCAATTCATGAATAATACTTGACTGACTGAAACGAGACGTGGTTGTAGGTTCGATCCCCACTAGAGGAAATGAAATATTTATTTACATTTATAATTTCATTTCTTCGCTCTGGTGTCAACGCAAAGCGCGGCGTTGATATCGGTGGAAAGTGGGGAACGGAGTGTCTTAACACTTTGTTCCCTCTGCCTACCATGCTGTGTGTAGAATGCAGCGTGAAGCTGATTTATTTATTTTCATTTCTTCGATCTGGTACCAACCTCTGGTGGTAGTTTCACCACACTCAAACAATTCACAAAAGAAGGTGCGGAACGGAGTAATTTAACCCTATGTTCCTTCAGCCTTGCAACATGCGGGATACAGCGTGAAACTGGAAGAAAAAACGATAGCATTATTCCTTTTTGCACCCTAGTAATAAGTAACTTTAAATGAAGATGCACTTAAATTTTTCGACAGTTTTCTGTCACATTTAAACATTAATTTAGTATAGCACCATCGCCATCACCAGGGTATCTTAAGAAGAAAACAATTTGATATTTCGATGAATTTTTAATTAAACATTGAAACAAGCAATATAAAATACTTCTCTTTACAAAAATTTCTATCTTTACAATTGAATTTCCATTATATAACAAATGTACGGGAATGTGGATAAAAAACGTAATTTTGTAGTCATCCATTACACGTGGGGCTTTTACGGCGAGTGTAAATTTTAATTCCGCGCGTAGCGAGCGCCGTAATTGAGTTTACGACTCATATCAGGTACAATTAGCCTGTGTCATGCTTTCCAAGGCACATTCTAAAAATTAAAAACTCTACATATTTTTTATTTTTATATTATTAAAACATAATCATATTTTTTTATACTATATTGAATCGAAAAATAAATCAGATGTCATATCGATTTTAAACGTTAAAAAATATTTTTTATCTGTAATCACATTCAAATATTGAAAGTGACATATTATAGTTTACCGCTTATTATTTAGAATTTCATTCACTTGGGCTCATTTAGAAGACATATCTGTAACTTTCTCTTATGCTTTCTACTCAAAAATGAAACGATATTAGCATTATTGAGAAACAATAGGACAAAGGAACTTTCTTGAACGGTCTTAATTCACATATGATAATTATGTTGCATGTAATGATTTTCATATGTCGTGTATATTTAATCTATTTTACATTTTAGTTATTTAAAATTAATAATGGTGTGTAGATTGAACAGATAATAAATTTGAGGACAAATTTTTAATATAATCTGACGAAATGTGTCAACTGCCAAAGTTAAGGTTGTGACGCTTCATCCGGAAAAATATATTTATTTATTTATTCTAATGTTTTAGTTCATCACTTTTTATATCAAAAAGATCTCATTCGTGTATCTAGTGAGTGGGTACTTGTTGATTTGAGTGTTATTTCAAGGGGTTCTTATATCAGAGCGATGAGATGGCGCTAGACGGCGCGACGCCGCTGTCACCTTGTGATCCTACCGTATAGTATAACGATAACGTTTGTTTGTAAATTTACTATTTAAATGCTATTAGGGATATTACACATACGTCATTATTTTACATTCATTAAAAAATATACTAGTACGTAGTATATAGATAGATAGGTTGTTTGGATTTTTTGTTAATATATCAAAATTAAGCAGTGCGTTTGAATAGTAAATATTGTTAAAATAAACAATATTATAAATATTAGTAAAATAAACATAAACAAAATAAAATGCCTTAGCTTACAACTATTGTGAGCATTCATTCTCGCCTATGAACGTGACTCGCGTTGCGGTAGGTTAGTACGAGCGCGGCGATCCTTTTGCTAAAAACTAATATATGACATATATGACTTGCATAATCACGCTTGCAATGTCATTTTAATAGACTTTAAGTTTTTAATTTCTTGTACCTAGAGTTTCTTAACAAGGCTTATATAGAGAATTAGGAGTAACTAAGTTATACACTGTTGAAAAACATAAATATAATGCTATAAATTTAATATTTCTTTAGTATAAAGCTCACAGAATCCCCACAAAGATGAAAGATCGAAAGTTAAAAGTCCGACAAGTTGTAAACGCGTTTAAAACTTTACTAGCAATACAACCATCCGTAGAGCCCTTAGTGAACTCCAAACAGCCAGAACGTTGAACTCGATTCAGGTGTGAGGCTATTGAACTTACAATAAAATGTAAACGTTGTTTACAAACAAACCTAAGCGTTTCATTCAGTGGCTGATCGCGAGCCCTCGGGATTGCTGGGATCCCGGTGAATCCCGCCCTTGAACTTGTGCGTGACGATACCTCCACTGTAGACCCGTCGCTCACCGGGGACCGGGATCTGAACTGGGATAGAATTATTGTAATGCAAATTGTTCGCGTTTCGTCCAATATTTCTGCTATTTGATTCAATTTTGCTTTTGATTAAGCTACAAGTCTTTTAACTTTAAAATGTATGTACAATGTAACGAAACTTCATAATAAAATGCAACTTAATATAATATTAGAAGTACATAAAGCGTTTATCGCACTCGCCTAAAGATTTCTTCATTAATTTTATGCAAAGCAATGCCGTGAAAGAGATCGTTAAAACTTGCAATTTTACGCTATAAGAAAAGTTAATATAATGTTTTACATAAAGCTATTAAACCGTAACACCCTGATGATTCTACAATTTTGTAATAAAAATAATATAAAATAATAGGTACTAAAGAAATTATATACATTTTAAATATTAAAATAAAATATGGCTATTGGTAAATGGCTTCACATTAATATTTAAAAACTTGTACAATTTCAACATTCGAATTAAAATAACGAATGATATTTTATATATAATGATAAAATTAGCATATCTGTAGCATTTTTAGTTAAAAATTTCCTCGTACATTAACATATAAAATTATATTATTTATTTAAAAACACAAGGTTACATTGTCTAACAATATTATTTAAATTACGTATAAATAAAGTTTTATAAATTATTTAATATATTAATGGTATTTAATTTGGAAGTTATGAAATAAACAGTTTGTTAGTACAAGTACAATAGTATACTCATATCGACGACAGTCAATTAAAGCGATTTAACACCAGTTAGCGAGTGTTTTTTTTTATCAGCTTCACGCTATATCCCGCACACAACAGGGTAGGCAGAGGGAACCTAGTGTTAAGACACTCCGTTCCCCACTTTCAGCCGAATCCTAGAGGCAAACACAAGTACAATAGTATACTCGTACACAACAGTAAATTAGAGCGATTTAGCACCAGTTAGCGAGTGTTGTGCAATGATAATCAACTAAGATAATACATGTAACAGTAATTTTGGAACCTTCAATCGAACAAAAAATAAATTATTAATAACAGAAATTAAATTATTTTTATTAGAAATAAATTTTGGAGGCTTATTCTGTTTTTTGTTTAATATTTCCCACTATACTTCGCATGTATAGTGATGGCAGTTATAGATATGAAACCTATATAACCTTATATTATGAAACACATCAGATTCATCAGACAGACGCCGCACTTTGCCTTGATAAGGTAGGGAAATAAAAATATTTCATGTTTCCAAGTGGAGAGTGAACCCACAACTAAAACGTATATAGTATTCCACGATGGCCATTCTCATCATAAAAATATTTGGCTTGATTATATAAACGTTGTATATACATATTTATATATCTAAAACCTTTAGAGGAGATAACAAAAATTGCCATTGGACGTCATCCCATCACTTGAAATGTGGAAATTCTAATATATATATTTATTATACAGTCAATGTATAGAAGATTTATAATCTTCTAAAATACTTATTATTTCTATAAAACAAAAACAGAATATATTATACGTGTAATATAAAAGATAAAAAAAATAGCATTCTTGATTTCACGAAAAATACGTAATCAAATTACATTCGAATCCAGTTCGTTTGTTTAATCGATAAAAAACTAACACACCTGTTCGGCTTAGCTCTAGTTCAGCACTTGTTTGAACAGCGATAGTTCACGCGGATCGTGACGATAAATGAAACTACTATTTATTATCCGGATATACACATATCTGCCGGCTTGCAAAACTTTTCTATTATGAAATATGGTACTATTAATATATGTGTATTTTTGTCGTATAGAAGTACTGTGCTCTGTCAAAAAAAAGTGCGGCGTTGAGTTCCGCCTCTCATCGTGACGATGAGTCTCAATGTCTCGGATGAAATGCAGAGAAGAGAGTGTTTTATTACTTGATACTTTATTTGCCTACTCTACTATGTGTATGATAAACAGTGAAGCTAAAAAATCACTTACAGTTTTGTCCACATTCTTGGCGAGAAGCTGAGAAAATAACTTTATATACATATTATATACAATAAATTTTATCATTCTTCATAATAAGTAAACAGTGAATAAATTTCGTGTATATAAACTTGACCTGTCCCCAATAACTATCTCTGAAATAATGATCAAGACCTCGAATCCCTTTCAATCACATTCAAATTGTTCAAAATAAACTTATACTGCGAAGTCGGCCAACTCTACGAATAACGTAGAGTAAGCGAATAATGCAGTGTAAACAAACCTGACCTAAGTCCAAACGATGATTATCAGGGCCGGGTCACTCTGAGATGGTGACCTTTGCTTTCTTAGAAACCACTCAGAGCGATTTCTGTACTTTGGAGTAAATATATCTTACAATAAAAGCTTAATAAAAGCTTACTGACAACTTTTATAATACAGATAATTTTAGAAATAATCGTTTTTAAGTTCTATTTAAGTCTATTTAATTCGAAGCCATCGTGACGTAGTGACTCACCGTTTGATTATGAAAGCAACGGTTTTGGGTTTGATTCCGAGTAGGAATCAAACCCAAAACCGAGGAACCCGTGAGTAACGGGAATGATTTTTCTTTATCTTCTCGCTCTGATAAGTTCCGCGAACGGATGGTGCGTGGCGAACGGGGAGTGTTAATACTAGATTCCCTTTGCCTACCCTGCTAAACGTAGGATACAGCGTGAAAGTAAAAAAAATATCACACAATCAAATTATGATGATTTATTTGTAGGATAGACAGAATAAACTTATTGTTAGTGACCAACAAAAAAATCTACATCATTAATATTTATATTCAATCAATCAACTCGTATCAAAAGTATGAAAATCAAACAAATTATTTATTACTAATATTTAAAAATGTATTAGGCACTATGCAACAACGGTTTCTTGGATTACTGTAATATATTTATTCTTATCATAAAAAAATAAAATCAACGTTTATATGCATTTATTTAAACTTTATTCAACTGTTGAATAAAACTATAAGGCTATCCAGTCTTCGTCATTTCTGTCGATCGACGTCCCATCACCCGCATTTGATTGCCTATCTTTACACACTACTGAGTAACATTGGTTTCAATAGTATTTTAAAATATATTCTTTTCTTACTTAGAAATTTCTTACAGGATGGCAGCCATCAACCATCACTTAATATATCTTTAATATATTTTATATTATATAAATAAGTGCGACATATTATGTTTTCTAAACTAATATGAATCTAATTGTTTACAGGTCTTACAAGACATCAAGGTAAATATTGTAGATAAAAAACTCTTTTTCTCTCCTTAGCTGTCTCTATTTATTTTTCGTACAGCTTATATTTTATGTTGCATTTTACCTGTCTGTGCTATTCTAATTTTCATTTCGCGTTGTGATTATATATTTTTTTTGTTATTACCTAGACCTTCCTTAAATTTACTAATATATATGACAACAAGCAGTGTAGTAGTAGTAGTCACAGTACTGACAAACTAACTTGTTTTTTGTGATATTATTATATTAAAAATATGAAAAATATCATCACAGGACATTTTGATTTAGAGTAGACTGTACATTTATTTACCATGCCTAAATAAAATAACTAAGACATATCACATCCGCGAAGGTTCGATACGACTGGAGGGAGTGGGGGGGCGGTCGATGTGTCGACGACCCCGGCCTGAAACCACCCTCCGCCCGCCACTTATTTATTTATTATTTCGTATATATTGACGGAGGGGAGATGAAATTAGAAGTATCTAATATTTTTTAAAATTATGTGAATATATTTCAAGCTATAAATATATAGTATATTGGGCTTAATGTAACACTGTAATACTAAATGTCCTCTTATATAACCCATAGGGTAATACTACGTTAACAGAATTAAAGTGCTCTTAGCTCGTTTTCTCTTCTCCTGTTGGAAGCTATAATAATTTTCAATAGAAAAAACATAAGTGTTTCTGTACTACTCTTACAATTTTTTTCAACAATACTACAAACAATAATACAGAAAAGTGTATTTCCCTGTCCATTTAACAGATACGATTTTTTTTTATAAAATTCAATTTCTTCCAAAGGGGACGTTAATAAAGATCCAACAATGAGTCCAAGGACGACATTGTAGCTAAAATAGCTAAAAGATTGCGAAGACGAGATTACGCAACGTTCAACATTTAATTAACTTTGTTGGAAGAAAACTTCACGGATGCGTTAATCTATTAATTAATCAGTCCGTTGCAACTAACGTAATAAACGGAATAGTTGCTGATAAACTAATATTACTCGAAGCTCAACACGCGCAGGCGGCTCGGAAATATCCTAACTGTACATAAAAAAACTCCAGAAACATATTCTGAATTCCATAATTCTTGCCCATAGAGTTCAATTTTGTTTTTTGACATGTTCTCCGTCCCTTTCGTTTGCATGGATGCGTCCCGCTCTTACAACAATCGTTCTATTTACAAAACATTTTAAGCGAGGTTGCCATTCTGTGTTGCGCCCGCGCCGGTGACGTCACACATGCTGTCCCGCTCTCCCACATATTGTGCTTCCCGGTTACTCACTAGTCACTAATACGCTGTAGTCGTGGTTGACAGGAAAAATGTACCATTATTTTTATTACGGCGTCGTAAAGAACCTTTCCTTTGCGTTTAAATAAAATATTCACACACTATCGTTTAAATATCGATTTTAAATTATTTTAAACTACTTTAAATAAAAATATAAATAATATTACGAAAAATAAAGTATTTAAACCTTTAAATAAACCAAAAGGTTCAGTATAATTTAAAGTGGAAACCGCAACAGAAAACCAAACTGTATCTTCTAGTTTCCAACTCCATTTCAACTTGCTTGTATAGGTTTCAGTGTTTCACAGTCTTTCATGTGACTTGTTCCATTGTTCAATAACTGGAGAACGCCGCTCGGGGCGCCTCTAGTATAGAATTTATACTTCACATGTGAACCTAAGGAATTTGCATCTTGTATAGCAGTTATGTAAGACGCATTGCCCAATATATGGTTACAGATAAACTATGTAATAAATCAGCTTCACGCTGTATTCCGCTCACTGCAGGGTAGGCAGAGGGAACCTAGTGTTAAGACACTCCGTTTCCCACTTTCTGCCGAATGCTGGAGGCATTGCGTGTTGAGTGGAGGACCTCAACGCCGCTTACCTTCGACACCAGAGCGAGGAAATGGAAATATAAATTTAAGTAAATATTTCGTCTCCTAGAGTGGGGATCGAACCCACAACCAGTCGGTTTTACAGTCACACTTTGTGCCCCTGCGCTACGACTGGCCTCTATGTGATGGTTTTTAAATACGATAAAGATTATAATAAATTAAGTAATTTTTAAAAATAAGCTCGATTTTGAAAATTAATTTTAATATGCAATTTTTGGGCAATCTATTTGCGTAACACGAAAATATTGCGTATTGTAAAAAAAACTCCATAGGAACCTGCTACCAAGTGATGTGCTCGTAACTCTAAATAGCCCAGTATATTTCGATATTATTGATTAAATCTGATTCACAGTCAAATAACATAGATGTTTTGATAAGAACGGATGTTTGGAATAGCCGCGAATTATTACCGTTCGCAATGAAATAATATTTATTAAACATTATCATTATTTATATAACAATCGAGGAATCGTTATCGAATAACGTTTGGGTACATCACTAATAACATAACAAATTCAAAGCTTTTACTATGAAGACAATGAAACATGAAGTAATCGAAAAGTAAAATATTTTAGATACAGTTCTTATAGTTCTATAGAATACATAAGCGTTTATTATTTTTATGTTTATGCTTTGTAAAATATTGTATATTTGTATATTGTATATATAACTTCTAGCCTATATAGAAAAAAGATCCACGTTTCCGACTGAACGTGGTGGTTGTTAGTTCGAATCTCATTCAGGAGAATAATTTACATTTTATATATAGGTATAATAGAGTGAGGACAGTCGTGGCCCAGGGGCACAAAGTGTGATTGTAAACGTGAGAAGTTGTGGGTTCGATTCCCACAGGTAAGATAATATTTATTATTTTCATTTCTTCTCTCTGGTGATGAGGTAAAGCGTGGCGTTGAGTTCTGCCGCCCAACACGCAAAATGGGTAACGGAGTGACTTAACACAAGGTTCTCTCTGCGTAAAAAAACAGTGGTTTCTGAACTGATCTGAATTCTGCAGTCTAACATTTCTCTTAAAATACCAATGAAGGGATTGCTAATCACTGGATCTTTCTTTACATATTCAAATAAATTGAACAAAGTCAAAGATCACTCCGCCCCCTATATTATATTTTATACACATATATATAATATTTGTAATTATATAAATACATAATATATTACGTATGTATGTATGTACATGTAGATCTTGCGGAAGTAATCAATTCAAGAACATAATAGGCTCAATAAGGAAGGTGAGGAGTCAATCGCGACACAGCACGGTTAACCTTCGAGTTATTTAAATTATATCGATCTACGCTCAGATTAATTTAAAATGTTTTAGCATCGGAGTTCATACATATTTTTTTATACTAGTATCTTTATAGCTTCACGCCGAATGGGACTAGTACTTCACGGGAACCTAGCCTCGTATTTATAAACCGCTCTTAATGTTTAGGCTACTGTGGAGGCATTATTGGATATATTACTTTGAATAATAAATGAATATTAAGAATTATGAAGATTACGTATGAGTAATATTAAAACTTCACACGCGCTACCTCAACTAAAGTAGAAAACGAAAAGTTATAGGTTATTTTCATCTTTATTTAGATTTAGATTTGTATCACCTAAACTATTAATTATATTATGCTGTATTATATAATAATAAGGTATTTTCCATACAAATAGCGAGACAAAGCAATGAAATATAATAAAATCGTAAAATAACATAATTATGGGAGGTCCAATTTGAATCCACAGAACCATTACTATTTTAAAGCAAGCATAATAAATGAGTGCACTTAAGTAGGACGTATATTTATGAATATCATTTGTCACGCACGTCAAGAATTGATCGTAATCTATCATCTATTATTATGTAGATACTCCTCCGTACGGCGGTTTGGCCTCTTTCTTTTAAAACACTTTTTACCAAGCAACCAAGTAAGATTGTTGAAAAACCCAGTGTATCTGGCATCCGTCTCTCTCATTCATAACACATCAGACAGAGACAGCATGATACGAAAGATAGTCGGTCTTGATATACATGACAATAGCCATGGTACTTTTCATCATATGCATTTTCCCTGGCATTTCCAAACCGTTTGTATGTAGAGACAGTATGTATATTTTTAAATATAAATATAAAATTTAAAAATCCTTTTTTTATTATACAACTTCACGCTGTATCCCGCACACAGCAGCGTAGGCAGAGGGAACCTTGTGTTAAGACATCCCGGTTAACTTTCCGCCGAATTCTGGAAAAATTATGTATTGAGTGGCGGAACTGAACGCCGCACTTTGCCTCGACTAGACCAGAGCTAAGGGAAATATACATTTAAATTAATAACATATAAATATGTATTATACAACAATGATTTTAATAAAGAAGATAATGACATACCTCTGTATTACTATTAGATACAATTTTTTTCTTATCAGTATTAGTATATATTACAGTCAAATATTAACTGAATATATGACGCGCCTACACTCCCGCCTCGGGCAGGAATAAATATCGGCCAACGTGGTGTAACACGTGTTCTGACCGAGCACTTCTAAATCACGTACACACTCCAATGTTAACTAATATCAAACTTAACCCCTTTGTTATAAAGTTAAAAATTATATACAGTTTTTGCATTAAGTATGTAATGTAGGTTACATTTTATCATAGTTATTGGTGATAAGTCACTTTCAGGGCTTCTAAGAATAATATACAAGTTTTCAAATGTGAAAATGTTTGTTCTGTCCTGAATGATTTTACTTTTTTAGAGTTCCGTACCTTTTAAAGACAAATATCCATTATAAGATCACGTTGTTGTCCGTCCGTCTGTCGGTCTCTCTGTCTGTCAAGAGCTTTTATCTCAGAAACGCTTGGATTGGAGATGTCGAGTTGAAAGTCAAACCATATACTCAGAGCGGCCCTATGATTACCTGAAAAATAATTATTTCTACATTTACTTAAAAAACCGATATGGCCGTTTAGGCAAGGGAATCAATTCATTTCATAGGATACTTCCGGTTAACCTACAATTATTAAATTTGGCAGCTAACATCTACAGGTAGTACTAGATAAGAAAAAAATATGAAAACTATACATTTGTTATTAAATCTCAAAAAATTATAGCCTTAAAAAGTAAAAAACGCGTATTTTGACTCTATAAAGACAATTAAAATGAATAGGGTACTTCCGGTAAACTTAGAATTATGAAATTTGGCACCTAGTATCTACAGATAGTACTGACTTAGGAAAACAATTGAAAACTATACATTTGTAATTAAATCCTTGAGAAAATAATAGCCTTAAAAGGGGGGCAAAATTTATTAAGGCCGCTAGTTCAAGTAAAGTATCAGATGAAAGGGCTCTTTCTAAGCAAAACCTGCATTTCAGAAAAAAGTGGGCGAGCCCGACATGCCCGCCCTTGTCCGGTATTTTTTTATATTTTAGCTTCTGATATATTTTGCCTTGCGGGTTTAACAAGGTTTAATAAGGTTAGCATTTTGAAAAACTCTATTGTAAAAGTGTTTAGTTCTGTAAACCATACTTTGACGCCATTGCAATGCATTCGGATGGTATGGACTACACGAACACTTGGTTGTGTCTTTGAAACCCTATGAAAGCTATGAAATCTTAAAATATTTTCGGCTATATAACACGGCTTTGAGTTACGCGATATAATACACAGCTTCTTTTTGTACTGGAATGGATATTTAAATGAGGCACAAGTGAATAAAGTAAATTTTGTTAAGGAACCGTGCAAAATACAGCAGATGCCCAAAGAACAAGAACAAAGATTTGATTATTGCACATAGCTAAGAAAAATATGTAAATTTATGTATGTCGTTATAATAAATAACACGAACAACAGTAAGACAATAAATCACAGCACACATGTCGACACATTGTTAAACGTTTCTGAGTCTTGATTTATCGGAAAAGTAGATTGGTAAACTCTCGTGCACTGTTATCATAAGTAAAAATATATACAAAAAAAAATTCATACTATATGTACCAGTGGTATATGTATACCAGTTGCAACTTGAATGTGCCGTAATTTAATTTATTTCAAGGGAGGGAATTAGTCACTTTATCACTCATGCCCTGACCTTAAAATATTACCATACTATCAATGTGAATATTGATCGTGCGCAAAGTAATGAACACATAAGTTATATACAGAGTGTTTTTGTCATCACCACATCGATGGAAGCACAGTTTTAACTTCCCTATAAAAACCTAATACAATTCAAAGAAAATAGTGATTTTTTCAGAATAATTAAATAAATTATCGTTATTAAATAAAACTCCATTTGTTAAGAATGACGCACACAGAGACACTCATTCACGAAATCGAGTCGAAGGTATTGGGGGTGAAGTTGAAAGTTGTTTAGATTTATTATAGAAAAATAGATAATTGCGAGAGATATCTTTTTCTCGTTCAAGTATGTTTTTCGAGCATGAAAAGTGGCAGAGCGGCGAAGTTTCGTAGTATTTTTGTTAACTAGGTGTTTACGTTATTGGTCTATCTATTCGTAAGTGCGTCACGTACGTAATACAGTATATGGAGAAAAATCATGAAATAAAAAAACCTACGTCTAAACTGCCTAATCTTGATTATTTTTTTTAGGTATGGGTTAGAAATGTATGTATATCTGCTGCTGTCGTAAAAGGAGCGCAGACGCTTCCACTCCTTATAATACATACGAGTTGATTGTAAAAGTGTTTAATAAATAAAAACATTTAAACAATGTTTGGGCAATTTAAAAAATTCCAATAAAGTAATTTTCGGCAAAAAAAAAACAACAAATTTTGCTTCATGCACAGTTTTAATATAGTACATTTTTTATTTAAATATAAAATGGAAAAATACACTTAAAAACAGACAAAAACGCTGAAATCGTTATTTTCCATTTAAAAACATTCACGGGATAGCTGAATAATATTTTTGTAATGAGCCTCGTTTATTGCCCGCGGCGCACTTCGCCTAAAGTATTGCTTTTCTCTGCCGCTGTATTTACATATATTTGCCATTCCGAGGTTTTTACAAGCCTGTTTTATCAGATATCGTGAGGCCAGATTAGCATTTTCCCTAAAACATATGTATTTAAAACTTTGTATAGTCATACAGAAACAACATAAACACAGTTTTGATGCTTCAAACTCGTTCTTTATATTTGTGTTGAGTGAAAACAAAAAATAACGTTATATGCATAGAAAAGTTGTATGACTGTAGCTTTTTTGTTTTGTATATCGATTAAATTATGTATTTTTAAAAATGTTATCGATAGCACTGATATGAAGGAGTATTTATGTTTGTGTATACGTGTCTCCGTTTGCTTTAAAAATATTTGTGTGCTCAAGAGATATGATAGCATTGTTTGATTTAGATCTACAAAATATTGGAGGGTTTTTCGAATTCATTAAAATTAAATAAATTTTTCTTCTAAAATTTTATTTTACTACCTATATAACATATAATAAAAGATATTGTATATTATATCAAATAAAAAATTCATTCGGCTTGAATTGTAAATCTATATGACTATTAATTTTTTTTAAATATTTATTAATATAACTAATAAATACTATATATATAATATTGTAAACACTGCAGGTTGTAGATTCAATTTCCACTCGAAAAAAAAAGGAAAACATTTTTACATTTATTAATAAACTATAGTTACTCTATACTATATAACAGCTATGCTGTTTCCCCCGTTCAGTAACTTTATCGTTAGGTTCCGCTACCCAGCACGCGATGTTTTATTAGACTACTTGTACGAAATGCCTCCCGCAGTTGTAAACATAAATAAAATTATGAATATTTATTAAATTAAATCTATTTAATAAATTACTACAACCATATATAAAAAATATTATATAAAAAGTTTTGTTTTCTTTCTAAATTTATCGCGACCTATTTCCTTGTCCATGGTGATTAATAATTTGTTGGGACGGAAACCATCGCTCTGATAACACTATCTAACGAGGCCGCGGGTGCGCCTCCACATCTCTTTCACTTAAATTGATTATAAAATAAAACTTACAACCCACTTTTAACACGAAACTAATCACGCGATAGACACGAAAGCTTGTCTTAAAATAATGACTTATGGTTGATGGGAAAATATTTTTTTAGTTAAAGTATTTTATGTTAAATAAAATTATTTAAACGCATAGTTGATCTAATAATAATGATGAAAATGTGGAGTGGGAAATCATAATGATACAACAAAATGATTAAATCACAAATGGCAACGCGCTGAGTTGAGTTCCGCCACTCAATACTCAATGTCTCCAGAATTCTACGGAAAGTGAGTAATGGGAGTGTCTTAACTTGTAACGAGTGTCTTGACACCAGGTTCTCAGGCCTGCGGGACAGAACGTGAACGCTAATATGTTGATAAATGATAAATCTACATATTTACAATATAAAACTTTTAACAAAAATTTAATACACATAATATTTAAAAACAACACAACCAATATCAAAGTGTTAAATATAATAAAAAAATAATTTACATTTTAATTATATTAAAAACACCTTGAAAACGATTTCCTGTGCAAAGCATTGTTCGGTCAGTAACAAAAGTAATATTCCGTAATAAATCTCTACGATACACACCGAGACCGACCACACATCATATTCTAAAAACAAACAAACACCCGCCTAAATTAATTCGAAAGTCACACAAAATTATTAATTTACGTGTTTTGATCTCGCGCCAAAAAGATCAAACGCTGGCGTGACCTTCGGTTCAAACGATTTACAATACTGGTATTATAGGAACATAAAAATTATATTAAAACGTTTTTTTTTTATTTTAAATTAACTATAAACATAAATGATTATAATGTTTTTTTTTAAATTGAATAAGTTTTATCAATGTATAAGAAATTTTGAAAACTAAAGAACACTTTATTTTTGTATGCATGTAAATTTCATATATGGTTAGATATTCGTATATATAATATGTATAACGTTAGTTTTGTCAGTTCGTGTAAGAAAATAATATCATCTTAAGCAATGACAGTTTCATTAGTCGATTTATCATAACTGTTGTAAAGGCAATTAAAATGAGAGCTAAAGGCGCTTACACAAAGTTACACAAAGCGGTTTACAGCGAGTTGTGGGCCAACAATGAGCTTTTGTTTGTTGGTAATGGACGGCCTTTGTCGCAGGCCTAAAATTTGACTTATTGTTCACGGTGTGCATACACCTTTACAATAAAATTTATGTTTACATTAACTTTTAGGAAATCCTAAGATTCTGTATGTTTTACATACTAAATCATGTGAGGAATTATATTTGTGGTTTTTAAAATAACAAACTCAGTAACTATTAAATATATTATTATAGATATACCTATTATATTATAGATATATTTAATATAGATATGCTACGTCTCTGATCAGAAAACAATTGTGTTTCATATCTCTGTGGAGGAAATTGGATAAAGTGATAAATTGGGTAACCGAACTCAGTACTGTTAGTAAGTTCGGTTACCCTTATCAATTCATCACATTCAAAATGTGCGAAAAATAAAAAAAAATATGCAAATTAATAATTAATTTTCTTTTTTACATTGCACCACCGCGCAACATCGACTCAAGTTCATTTATATATTTACCTTCATACAATCTTCAAATACACAAAAACATATTTCAATATGTGAACCTCCAATAAACTTTACTTGTGCCTTATATTAAATTTACTTTGCGTCATAACACTATTCATATAAACACAATCCCAGGTAAGAAATATTCAACACATAAAAAGCTTAAATTTAAAAAGCTTTAAGATTTTTTCTATAATATATCTTAGAAGCCAACAAAAGAATAAAATGAAATATAATAACTCAGTACTTATTAATATTAGAGATAAAGATTTAAGTTAGTTTATGCAGTGTACCGGCAAATATTGAACCCGCAGCTGCTCCTAGTTTGTTGTTTAATGAACCGATATAAGTTTTAAGTTATCGAAATCTTTTATATTAAATATCGTTCTTATCCTTAACAAAAAGTTTTTATATTACACACAGCTTAAAAAGTATATATTTTTAGAGTTCTGTACCTCAAAAGAAAAAAGCGGAACCCTTATAGGATCACTTTGTTATCAAGACCATTCACCTCGAAATCGCTTGGAGGTATTAAGCTAAAATATGATATGACATATTCAAATATCTCTTGAAGCATCAAAATTTAAACTTCCGAGTTAACGCGATTAAAAAATTAGAACCATTTATGCATCGATTTTGTTGCATTTTGTACGAAATTCAAAGTATAAAATTTGACACGCAGCAAGTACTTGCAATACAAACAAAAGGAAAATCCGAATTTAGATACTTCACAGAAAAATCATTATAAACTTATATTTGTAGTTTCTACCATACAACATGCGTGCATACACACGCAAACTTAAGTTTGTCAACTTTTTCAAATTGTACTTCTTGACCTACATTCCTAAAAT
Organism: Heliconius himera; assembly: GCA_021202915.1. Taxonomy (NCBI): domain Eukaryota; kingdom Metazoa; phylum Arthropoda; class Insecta; order Lepidoptera; family Nymphalidae; genus Heliconius; species Heliconius himera. The sequence continues at coordinate 417,748 of JAJHJA010000069.1, forward strand.
TAGTACGGAACCCTCGGTTAGCGGATCCAACTCGCATTTAACAAGTTTTATTTTGTAAAACTATGTGATTTTAGTATATTTAGTCGATATTATTTATCAAAGCTCTGATCTATAAGATTCTTCACTTGATTCCAAGAGACGCGAGTTCGAATCCCGCAACGTTATATTTTCCTTAACAAGGAAATAACACTTCAATAAAAGATTATAAAATAATATAGAACTGTTACACCACAAAAGCTCTCTAAAAAGCTAAGAAAACTTTACCTTTCAATCCTAAAGTCAAGAAATTAGAACTAACGTTTAAAGTTTAGTGTTAAAAACAAACTAGTCTTCCTGAACAGTCTTTGATCTCTCTACAAATGAGCCAAACTTTTTTTGCGTCTTTATTTGAATTAGCCCGTTACTTTAGCGATAGCCATATTATTATAAGTAATTTTACTATTTATATACGGTTATCACTAGCTATTACTTATATTCGATCACCACTTCATTTATTTTTTTTATTTTCCTACTCTAGCAAGACAAAACGCGACGTTGAGTTCCGCTACTCATCGCGCAATGTCTTTTTTTAACTCTGGCTGAAAGTGGAGAACGGAGTAGTTGCACAAAAATATATTTTAAAAGAAACATAGTAACTGTTATATGTATATTATAACATATGTATATAAGACCATACAGGAATAGAAAATATAGGTATGTATGTAAATTAACGTATCAAAGTTGTAAGTCCAACGATCCGGATCAAAGTTAATCGTTCCACGGTGAATGAACATTGTAGGTATGTACCTAATATTGTTTCAATCGCGTCATTGTTCGCAACACGCCGCGTGTATAATAATGAATACGTTTAAACATAATTTGGTTTTGTTTTTTATTTTGCAAAACTAAATTTGCGTGAAATCCTATTCATTCAAACAATAGAATATCTGATGGCCGTTTTGTTTTTTTTTTTTGTAATAACGATTTTTAATCTCTTGACTTTTCCGTTTTCGAAATGTGATGTTGAATACTTATATAAACAAGAATAATATAATAAGTAGTTTTAAACTTACTTGAGATAAACAATTGTAGTAGCTATGTGGGTGGTAGTTGAGTATAGTGCAAGTTAGTCGATACAAACGGTTCCAACTGCTAGTAATACTGAAAAAAATCGATAATGCTAACAATGGCAAACTTTAAAGTAAAAAAGTTTCACTTATGTTATTGAACTCTTCTCGATATTTTTTAAACAGATAAAAAAATATTTCTATTAGTGACACGGACATAGGTTTCTTCCAATAAAATATGTATATATATATTTAAGCTTCTGCTCTGTGCAGGATAGAGCGATCCTGCACAGAGAAGGGTAGGCAGAGGGATTCTGGCAACCTGATCTTAAGACACTCCGTTCCCATTAAGATGTTTCCGTTCCCCACCCTCCGCCGAATTTTCGAGGCACAACCTGTTGAGTGGCGGAACTCAACGCCTTCCTTTATATGGCTACCAGAGGAAAGAAATGAAAATATTAAATATTTAATCCCTCAAGTGAGAATCCAACCCAAAACCATAGCGTTTACAGTCGCACTCTTATGCCCCTCCACCACAAATAGGAACATGAAATTACTAAACAAAAGCTTCCATTAAGCCCATATTCAATATAAACATCGTGATTAAATAACACGTATTACCTATTATTACATGAAAATGCTCTTCCTTTATTTTACACTGTTATTTGAGGAGTTCAAACAAGTTTCTAATGACGGCAAATTAGCCTCATTATATCTGGTAATAGAATATAATGACATAGGAATAGTAATCATCAATTTTCTATTTCCAATTTGAGATAATTTCTGATCGTGCATCTCTCGCAACGGTTGTGTCGACCTGGGTACTTAAATATTTCTTAATTATTTCAAAGGTTCCGTACTTGCGTTTACATAAATCTATATATATAAAAGGACTTGTGCTGACTGACTGAGGTAAGACGCACTCACAGCCGTAACCGCTGATGGTAGAAACGTGAAACTTGGGCAGATGTTTGTTTTCATATTCTGGACATCCACTAAGAAGGGAATTTGAAAAATTTTAACCCTCAAGGGATGTAATAGGGGTTGAAAGTTTGTATGGATTTTTTTTTTAATCTATACCGATTTCTATAAAATTTGAAATTCAGACTCTTAAAAATATTTCAATGAACACGTGTTTCATGGTTTTTAAGAATTCACCCCCTAAGGGTTCAAATAAGGGGTTGAAAGTTTATATGGAAAAATCTTTAAATTACCACCGATTTTTATAAAAATTTAAATTCAGATTGTTAAAAATATTTTATTGAACACGTGTTTCGTGGTTTTTTTAGAATTCACTCCTAATAAGCGGGCGAAGCCGCGCGCGCCCTCTTGTTGTATATAAGTAACAATAGAAATTTATGACTAAAAACGAGTTAACCTATTCAATAAATAATTTTTCGGCTATCTTTATTTCTTTTACATCTTGGAGGATTAATTTTCAAGCAAAGCACGAGCTTTTTTTTTGTAGACTAATTTGTTTTTTTTATTCTTATTTTGTATTATTATTTTCTAAAGTGCATGTTTTCGTCATGAAGAAGCGATATCTTATATGTCTAACACGCTCTGCTCTTTCTTTTCTCTGCATTCTTTGCATAAGTACTCTTTGCAAAATTCCTCATTCCTCTGAAATCATTCTTCTTCAAATTGGGCATGAAATGGATAAAGTAGTGTCTCAATATAGGTTCTCTCTGCCTACCATGCTACAACTGTACACTATATTCCAGAGTTACCGCGGTCGCAAGCCGCTAGGTGGAACAGTGTCGGTCGGCCTCAGCCCCGGGTTGCCCGCCGCCGCGTCTCCCGGCCCCGCGGCGCCCGCCGCTCCCAGCCCCGCGCCCGCTACAGCACCAGCTATGAAGCAAGAACATCCTAGCCAGCCGATGGTAAGTTCGACTTTCCATTATAGTATCTCAGATGACTGCACTATACATAAATTGATTTTTTATATTGTGTTAGATAAATTACGTGTTTTATGGTACCAGACCAATTTTCACAATTTCTTCGTAATTAATAATAATATAATAAATAATATTTATTGTATAGTTATCGAAAATCAAAGAAAAACGACTTAAAGATTAAAATAATATAAAAATTTAAGTAATTACCCAAACTCAGAAATTGTTGTCTATAAGTACTCGACGACGCGACGTTAAATCGAATTCTTGACAAATAAAATATGCGAGGTCCCGTCAAAGAAGTTAGTTAATTTGTTTATCTTTACCCCATTATATCCTTCCACAGAACGGAACAGGTTTTCATAATTATAATCAACTTAAGTTTGTACTGCGTAATTGTGTTTGTTTCTTTGGTAAATTCATTTTATTATTCGTGTAACCTAATTAAGAACAGGGATGGGTCTTAGAACATTTTCATTTAAAGTAACATTGAAATATCTAATTAAAGAAAATGCAAGGATTAAAATACTGGAAGAATATCGAGGCAAGTCGTGGCACGAAGTGTAACTGTAAGCGCGTCTGGTTGTGGGTTCGATCACCAGTCAAGGAAATGAAATATTTATTTAAATTTATGTCTCCATTTCTTCGCTCTGATGTCGAGGTAAAGCGCAGTTTTTCCACTCAACATGCAATGCGTTTAGAATTCAGTGGCAACTGGGGAACGGAGAACTGGTGGAACATTAACACTAAGTTCCCTCTGCCTACACTGATGTGTGTGGGATACAACGTGAAGCTGATTTGATTTATTTATTTACTGGAAGAACTGGAACTATTTATATTATCTAAACTTGTATATTAAAAACTAACAACTTTCCTCTACTACTATATCGTACAACTTCATTAAAAAGTTAAATTAATTGAACTTATAAAACAGCAATGATTAATTGGCATTATAAGCATTAGATATATTACCTATTATTTTTATATATCACATATATATCTACTTAAAATTGTACAATATATTTTTATCGTGACTTTTACACGATTGGTAAAAATCGTATTTGCTCTTAACACTTAGATATAAATTATGGGAAAAAGTTGAAAAATGTTTGAAATTCAACGGCAACTTGAGCAATTCACGGCACAGTCGAGTCGCAACTCGCGTCCAATTTATGGTCCCGATTGAAACTCCGCGTTTTATATCGCACTTCACAAACGAACGCATTCCAAATACTTGCGAATAACACTCCGTACCGTGGCAACTTGTACTTTTTGGATGTATTGAGTACTTGGAAGATATATCATTTAGATTTTTTTTATCAGCTTCACGTTGTATCCCGCACACAGCAGGGTAGGCAGAGGGAACCTAGTGTAAAGACACTCCGTTCCCCACTTTCTGCTGAATTCTGTGTGTGTAATTGGTGGAATTCAAAGCCGCGCTTTGCCTTGACACCAGAGCGAAGAAATGGAAATATAAATTTAAGTAAATATTTCATCTCCTCGAGTGGGGATCGAACCCACAACCAGTCGGTTTTACAGTCACACTTTGTGCCCCTGCGCCACGACCGGCCTCAGATTATTTATAGTTATTTTTATATAGTTACTTTTATGCTTACCTATTATAAGATAAAAAAATCGACAGATCAACAATAATATTGGCCTAATTTAATTATACGAGAACACATAATAACACTTTTATTAACCATGTTAACAATTAAGCTCGTGTTGCGGCGGAACGTTGATTAATGAAATTTCAAACTTTGAACTGCTCCTGGCTTGTAAGAAATTAAAATCTTCGTCAAAGTTCAACTGTTTCAAAGAACCTTGTAATATTACATATTTGTAACGCGCATTTATTTATGAAGTTTAAGAATTTAATTATACTTTTTACCTTAAAAAATATATTAAAAGATATTGCTTATTTTTTATTAAATAACTCCTCATGCATATATAGCAGCAAAATCAAATTATTGCACTTAAAAATGTTACGTAAGACATAAGGAAAAGAAACATACTTAAAGAGAAAATTAAATACCAATTCATATAAAAACTTGTCTCAAAAATGAGAATAAAATTTTTCAAGGAATATTAAACTCTGCTTATGAAAACTTGTGTTAAGTTCTTTTTGTTCACGAGAAAATATCTCGCTATAGGTCAACGACAGAATATAAATTAACCGCGTAATGTTCCGAGGTTTTACATTTTTATAGCTTTTAAAAATGAAATATCTTTTGCATAAAATATATACTTCAGTTATTTTTTATATTAAAAATATATGTTATGTAATTTTTAATTTCAAAATTCTTAAAATATGATATTATACGAGTAATACAAAATAATCAACAATAAATTCATTGTAACGTAACCTTCACAATGTGCCCTTGGTTAAAAATGAGTTATAGTATTTACTCTTCATAAATACATGGTTTGTCGACCTCGATGCGTGATTGCGTTGGGCAGTTCATAGGTAATTAGGTAAACAACGCCCGAGGTCGCGTACCCTTGACCAACTTAAACTATTGTTAAAAAAAAATTAAATTAGCTTCACGCTGTATCCCGCACACAGCAGGGTAGGCAGAGGGAACCTAGTGTTAAGACACTCCGTTCCCCACTTTCTGCCGAATTCTGGAGGCATTGCGTGTTGAGGGGCAGAACTCAACGCCGCGCTTAACCTCGACACCAGAGCGAAGAAATGGAAATATAAATTTAAGTAAATATTTCATCTCCTCGAGTGGGAATCGAACCCAGAACCAGTCGGTTTTGCAGTCACACCTCGTGCCGCTGCGCCACGACCGGCCTAAACTATTGTTCACATACTAACTATTAGATATGCACATTTTATCCTATTATTATTTGAAAAACTAATAATTTATAATTATTTTACTTTTATATATCTTCAATACATTATACTTAAATGTTAATTAAAAATTATTACGCTCATTTGAAACATCTTCAAATATTTTTGTTTCAGGCCCCGATGCCGTTCTACGCGGGAGATCCAAACAGATTCCCCACAGCCTGGCAGACGGATCCTTCGCAAGGTACGTGCCAATGTTTACTATTCATTAAAATGTTGTTAGAGTAAATTAAAATTTGCAGAGTTTTAAGCCCACCAAAGTAAAAAAAAAATGTTTTAACGAGGACGTGTGCTTTTCACAAAATTCATAATTAACGCTGACAGCGGATTAGCGGTCCGACCACTCTAATGAACGGTTTTAATTACAAAATTGTTGTAAGGCTATATCATATTCTTTTTAAATATATTTAATATTTTAATTAATATTTATAATAAGTATATTAATAACCATATGATATTTTCCTTCCAGGTTGGCAAAACCAGTTCATCCAGCAACTCCCAACACAAACGGGTCAGACAACTTTAGACTATCAAGGCAATCACACTCCCTACGCAACTTCTCCTCATTACCAGGCCAATACTACATACACCGTCCAAAACGTTGCAACCACATTTGATGTTACAAGCAATACTTACTATCAAACCGGAGTTCAGGCAGTCCCAGCACAAAGACCACCATCAAATCGGGGCGCCTATACGCCAGTGCCATCTCCAAGAGCTCCTCATTATGCGACGGAGTACCAACAGCAATACGCACAACAAGCTCCCACACCTGGAGCTACCTCAGGGAACGACTCAAGACCTGCATCTGCTGCGTCATACCAAAGCTCCGTGCCAACGACAGCGGCGTCAGTCTACACAGTAAGTCAACCGAACTATGAACATTCTGAAGATTATAATAGCGGTGAAAATACAGTTGAAAGTAATGAGGGCGATAGGCAAGAGCAAAATGCCTCGAATGGTCAGCATTCGGGAAACGCCGAGCCTGGATACCTGCAGGGGAGCAACGGTCCGCGAGCTTCACTAGATTGTAACGGGTATCCGGGCAACTATACAGGCGGACAATATACAGAAAACGGTCAAACGCAAAATCAAAACGATTGGCAACAACGTCAATGGCAACATAACCAAAGAATACAGAATCAACAATTACAAAATCAACAGATGCAAAATCAGCAACAATTACAGAGCCAGCAACAAAATCAAAATCAGCAACAAATTCAAAATCAACAACAACTACAAAATCAACAACAACTACAAAATCAACAACAGTTGCAAAATCAACAACAGATGCAAAATCAACAACAGATGCAAAATCAACAACAGATGCAAAATCAACAGCAGCTTCAAAATCAACAGCAGCTTCAAAATCAACAGCAGCTTCAAAATCAGCAACTACAACATCAGCAACAATTGCATAATCAGCAGCAGCTTCAAAACCAACAACAACTGAATCAATTACAAAGCCAACAACAACAAATGCAAAATCAGCAGCAACAAATGCAAAATCAGCAACAACAAATCCAAAATCAAATTCATAATCATCAAAATCAACAGCAAATGCAGAACCAACAGCTTCAAAATCAGCAAATGCAACAACACAGACAAGAAGAGTCTGAACAGCAAATGTTTTCTCAATCTGATAGGGTTAATTTGAACTCTAGATTGAAAACAATGATATTAAATAAGCAAAATCATATACGAGATGGCACAAACACTCCACCTGACAAAGGTGACCCAGGGGAGGGACCTCCGCGCGTAGATGACAGAAAAGGAGGAATGACCGATGACAGAAATACTACCGGTCATTTTTTATCGTATAGCCACCATCTCCGAGATAATTACCATATAGGCGAACAGGGTTATCCTGTCGCTGGTAATTATTCACAAAGCACTCATGCTTATGGCGTGAGTGGATTCGGAGGTGGTGGCCACCAAATATGGGAGGGGGGGACAAATATCTCGAAAGCTTATGATAAGCATAGTTTATCCAAGAACGTTTCAAAAACTCCTCATAAATTACCACCTTATTCAGATATGAGAAGGCAGTATGAAACACATCCTATCATACCACACGATGCACAGAAATACGCAGAAATGTACGGAAGTGATTCAGGTTATAATCAACAAAATGACAGCAAAGATTTCCAATCTAAAATGCTTATTGGACCAGTTTCTGATGTAAACCAACAGAATTCAACACGAGTAGCAAATGTAGAAAAAAAAGCTTACGATAAAGGACCCTATGATTCTAAATTAAGACATCCATCAGCACCTTTAATACCCAAACTAGAAATCCTTGAAAATCATCAATATTTTGGAGATCCTATTAAATCCGAACCTCAAAGAGTTGTAAATAAAAATTTCTACCCAAAACCAAATGATTCTATTAATTTACCATATAAGGAATATCCAAATGGTATAGCGCATCGAAATTCCCAAATTCCAGTATTACCACCTATATCAACAATAAAACATGAACATTTTTCGCAAAAACCGGAAATTTATCAGAATTTTCAAAACGCTGCGGCAACTATGGATAACTATGCTCCAATTCCTCGAATGCCGGAGAGCTTAGCTTTTCAAAAATATAATAGGAATTATAATACTAGACATCATAAGGAAACAGATAGCCGAGAAAATTCTGAACGTAACACACCAGTGGATCCAAAACCATATTACATAGAGCAAATTAAATCTGAGCACTCGCCACCAGGACATAAAATATATAAAAACTTAAATTATGGTCCACCAAGAAGTGAACCCTATATGTTCGCTGGCGAAGGAGGTCCAGCTTGTATCAGAAACGAAGTGGGCTACGCTTGCTGTAGACAGGGCTCCACCAAAAAGCCTCCGCCAGAACATTTAAGAGACGGCGCTTGCCCTGGACTGCAAACTAAAGATGAAGTTTTAGAAGATGATTCAGATAACGCTGAAAAAAGTGATCCTAAAGGACAGCCTAAGCCTGGTACTCCTGTACCAGATCCATATGTCAAAAATGTGAAAGAAAATCAATTCAATTACTCTAAAGAATATTTAGAAAACTTGGAAAAGCTAAGAAACAATTCAAGAACAGAAGTGCCCGACTGTAACTGTTTTCCTGCGGACAAGAATCCTCCAGAACCTGGCAGTTACTATACTCATTTAGGTAATATAGTTTTTTATTTTTTTTCTTCTCTATTACATAATAAAATTATATATTAATTCTGAATATACTTTTTTATTTATAATTTGAATGTTCTAATATAATAATTTTACAATTAATTATTACAGGAGCAGCAACTTCATTATCTGAGTTGAGAAAAGATTTTGAAGCACGAACTGGTTTGACGGGAAAAGAACTAAGGATAGAGAAAATATGCTACACTGGAAAAGAAGGCAAAACTGCTCAAGGTTGTCCTATGGCTAAATGGGTGAGTGTATGAATCGGAACAATTGATTTTTCATATTCTTTTAAATAAACAATAGAGTTCTTATCCACACTTTGTCGTAGAGTTGATGAAGGTTTCTAAACAAAGAATGACCTTAGTCTTTATTCGACATTATTCATTGTTTCTTATTTTTGTTTATTTTTTTAATGTATAAATCATCGATTTATTTCGTTTACAGGTTATTCGCCGATCAAATTACACTGAAAAAGTTTTAGTAATAGTCAAATTTCGTAACGGTCATAAATGTTCTACTTCCTGGATAGTAGTGTGCTTAGTTGCGTGGGAGGGCATTCCGCAATCGGAAGCTGATTTAGATTACAATCTACTATCTCATAAATTAAATAGATATGGATTACCAACAACACGTCGATGTGCGACTAATGAAAACAGAACATGTGCCTGCCAAGGTAAGTATTGTATAACATACGAATCTTTTTTATTTATCATTTTGAACATAAAATATGAAAATTTTCGTTGTTATTTTTACTCACTACAGCTTATAAAAATACTTAACTTATAATTGCTCAGGTCTCGACCCGGAAACATGCGGCGCTTCATACAGTTTCGGCTGCTCCTGGTCCATGTACTACAATGGATGCAAATACGCCCGTTCGAAAACCGTCCGGAAGTTCCGACTTTCGGTCAAAACCGAGGAGAGTGAAATTGAAGAACGCATGCATGTGTTGGCGACTCTGCTGAGCCCTTTATATATGAATCTAGCTCCGAAATCATTTGACAATCAGTGTCAGTTTGAAAAGGAAGCATCAGATTGCCGATTAGGATTCAAACCAGGACGCCCATTCTCAGGTATTTCATGTATTATGTACCTTTTAGCGACTTATTTTTTTTAAACTATATCAGTTTTAGAAAATTATATAAAACGATTAAATTATTAACATTATTTAATAAAAAATATAATATTCATAAAAAGTTACTTCGAGTTGGATATTTTGTAAGGTAAACGATATCTTAGAATTATATTTTTTTCTTCTATTTACAGGTGTTACAGCATGTATAGATTTTTGCGCACATGCACATAGAGACTTACATAATATGAATAATGGCTGCACCGCAGTTGTGACTCTTGCCAAACATCGTGCACTCTCCAAACCAAACGACGAGCAGTTACATGTTCTACCATTGTACGTTCTCGACACATCAGATGAATTTGGTTCTAAAGAAGCTCAGGAAGAAAAGATCAAAAGTGGAGCTTTGGAAGTTTTGGACAAGTGAGTGGTGATGTACAAGTTTTATGATACTTACCATATTGTAAAAATAAATAAACGACATACATGTATAATGTAAAGCAAATCATAAAATTATTTTAGTATTAATCTTATCTCATTTTTAAATCAAAATATTTTATGTTTTACAGATATCCAATGGAAGTAAGGGTTCGATCGGTTCCTTTGCAACCATGTAGACGACACGGAAAGAAAAGAAAAGATGAAGATAACTCCGAATCAAATAACTCAACGAATACTCCGCAACCGAGCCCAGGAAGTCAGAAGAAACCTCAGTGTACCACACCTGCACCTAAAACACCACAACCAAATGACATGAGAAATAATGCAAGTCCACGAAGTCAAAGCAGTGCTTCTCCCAGAGCTACAACACCTGCCTTCAATCAGCCAAATACTCAATTCTCAAATAATCCACATTATAATTCTGCATTTGTCAATCCTAATATGCATAATCCTAACTCAGGCTTAATGAATCCTAATTTAAGTAACCCAGCACTACTTGACATGGCTTCTATGATCGATAATTTCACTGATGCTCAATTACAAAGTAATCAGATATCTAGTACTGTATTGGATTCTCCATATAACCCTTACGACCAAAGCTATAATTTACATAATCAAAATCCTGTATACAATCCAAATCACGTGCCGCCTTTAGTGGAAAATAATTGTCAAAATGCAAATTCTAATCAACTGCCAAGTTTTGCTCCTGCGTTGCAAAAAAGAGAACAACAGTACAATGGGCAAAATCCTGTATCAGTGAATCCTCAACAACAATGGCCAGATTTTGACAATCCTGAAATGTTTAATAATGTTGTTAAAGAAGATCCGGACTCAACTACAGCCCATTTAAATATTCCACCGAATAATTATAGCCCAGATTCTAATAGAAGCGAACCAACTTCCGAACAAATTCATAAGAATAGCTTAGAACCAGAAAAACAAAATATGATTGGTGACGTAACTCAAAAAATGCCCGAATTTGATATGCCGAATTCTCCACGTCTGACAGAAATCTCTCAAAAAACACAAAGAACGCCAGAGTCACCTATTCCTACGAACGACTTAAAATCACCTAGTAATGATGTTATCCATAACTCTGACGTTCGTAAAAGTGTATGGAGGTCACCAGAATCAAAAAACTGGGAATCACCAAAATCTAAAGAAATTAATGAAAATGAAAGTGCACTATTTAGAGTTCCAAAAGCGCGACCACCTTCCCGCTCTCAGTATGTAAACCCTTCCGAAAATATGGAAAATTCTACTTTCCTCAAACCTTATCCACCATCAGAAAGACCGCCCTTAAACCAAGGATATGAAAACAGAAATCCTTACGACAACAGAATGAACTGTGCACCTCCAACAACGGCACCCCAAACTAATTATACTATTAATCATGATGAAAATCAAAATAGCGAAAATAAAGTTGCTGCTGAGTTTACGGGAAATAATTTTCACCCAATTAATCAAAATAATTTCAACAACCAAGCTACGGTGCAAGGCTACGGAAACTATCCGCAAATGAGTAACGCTTATCCATTCACTCCGAATCCTTATGGACATTTTAATCCTTATGAAAATACTTACAATGATTATAATATTGCTTACTATAATGCCGAAAAATACAAAAGAGAGGAACTTATAAGAAATTCACATTGTTACAATTCGTATGGATATCAATATAATCCTAATTTTGCAGCAAACTTTTATCAAAATCCAAGCCCAAATTGGTGTCAATCTTCACCTAATTGGTGTTTATATCCTCCACCTTTCTCAATTCCATATCCACCAGAACCACCCAAAGCAGAACCTATAGGAGAAGTTACCGGATTAAGTGACAATCTGGAATGTTTCAAAGACAGTCAAATGGGTGGCGTTGCAATCGCATTAGGCCATGGGAGTGTTTTATTTGAATGTGCCAAGCACGAAATGCATTCTACAACCGCTGTTAAGAGTCCAAATAGAGTAAATCCAACTCGAATATCGCTAGTTTTCTATCAACACAGAAATTTAAATCGCCCAAAACACGGACTTGAAGAATGGGAAGAAAAGATGCGGTTAAAGAAATTAGGCTTAAATCCGTCTACACCGAGTACCCCGGGAGCTAATTCAAATTCAGTTTCGCCGACAACCACGCCAGGACCTGAACAAAGGCAGACGTCCACAAAAAAATGGAGTAACAGAGAAAATCATATTCCAGGAGGCTACAGTTCTTTGTCAGCCTTAGTGGAGGCTACGAATGTTGCTAAAAAGAGCGGTCAAATAAGGCTAAGAACCGACACTCAAACAACCATGTCCTGGACGACCTTGTTCCCCATGCATCCGTGTACTGTAACTGGACCGTACCAAGAATCTGGTACTTGACGTAAACCAGGCCCGGTAGGGCAATGTTCTTCCAAGAAGCGGAGTGAAATCCCTCCCTTAGGCATTTAAGGTCTCAATTGTCTATTGATCTAAGTCTTCTATGGCAACGTGCTTTCCAAAATCGTTTGTAGTTCCTGGATTTATAGAATTAAGCTCTCCGATCCTCGATACTGGTCCAAATTATTGTTCCGATGACTATTGCATTTACATTGGAATTGACTACCGTTTTAACAAGTATTTTTCAAACCGAGTGAGTTTTTAATCAAAGATATAATTTAAGTTTATATTTTTAATAGTGTTTATCGCATTTCAGCTAGTCTTACGTTACTACGTTAGTGCTATGGTATTTCTTAGGCCGTAACTGTAGAGCTATTTGTATATTGACGTATTTAGTTTTACCGGCGATTTTCAGAATAAGTTTATATTTTTACATGCTCTGTAAAATGACATTAGCGTACGGTTTGTCTACATATTTTGACAAGTTTCTAATTAAGCGCATAAACGACGTTTTATGCGACTCAATGATCTCATAAAATACTAACTACGATTTATTCATTATAATGTAATATTGTTTATTCAGAGCGAAAGTACAAAAGTCACAGGAAGGCTACGCTAGCCCTCGCCTAGAGGAGTCACGTTCGAAGATCGTGTTTATTTATATTTTTGTACCTTTGTCTATAAGTTACTTTGTATTTTAATGGTTTTTATTATCATTCCTCTGTCTTTCCGGTTGTTTGTTTTGGCATTTTGTTCTTGTGATGAGGTCACGGGCGCGTCGCGGCGGCGCGTGAACCACAAGCGCAACGAGTGCTTTTATATTATAGGTTAAGAGGTGTGTATTTTTAACTTTTAGAATATTTAACTTATTTATATGTATTACGTGAACCATTATGAAATCATTTTCTTTGTAATATTTTAGCGTAGGTATTAATATTTAATATATTTGCTTTACAATTTGACATTAAATTATTGGCAGTTGTTTTATGCATGTTTCGAGAGCCTTTACTTTAACTTGAGTGCCTGCGTCTGGCGAAACCAGAGAAATTCTTATTTGGTAACTTTTAAATATTGAATGTGACCTTATTTAAGAATCGAGTGCATCTATTATTGTTCTGATATATAAGCGATTGTGAAAAGTTAGTTACGTTCGTTCATAAAAAAAGAAAAGAAGAATAATAAATTACATACATTTATAAGATAGAGTATTTGCAAAAAAATCAGGCGCTTGAAAAGATTATAAAGTAGGCATATTATTGAAAATGATCGAAAACATACTGATGAATAGTTATTAATATATAAATAGGTTAAGGAGAAGTTTGTTTTAAAGATTAAACTATTGATATAGTTTATATTTTTTACGTGTACGTATTTATTGAATGGTAAATTTATTGGAACGTGAAATTATTTATAGGTAGAAGTTTTGAGAACAAAACTTATAAAAACTAAGCAATAATAGACGTCGAAGTCTATGTACGTTGTAGTGTAGGAGTGAAGAATATTAAATAGTTAACGAATGGTGCGACTTATCGTCTGTCTTATGGAAATACTTACTCTTACCAGAAATTGCCTAAATTTTAATCTGATATTCTTTTGTCATCGGTGAATGCCTGAACTTGCCATTAGTTTTGTTTTTGTGTAACGTCCGTACGTGGAGATGCATTGTGTGACAAGACATATCAGAAGCATACACAGTAAATTACACTAATTATGTTTTATTTCGAAAATGATATTATGGGAAATTGTAAAAAATATAATTCAAACTGCACCAAACTATTTATGTATCGCGTCACGGTTGACTACTTAATTGTATACTTTTATAGAGTCTAAAAAAATTAAAGAGATTATATTCACGCGTTTCAATTTTGTATTTTGTGAAGTAGTCGATGAAATGGCGCGAATACTAAAAATATTGTTTCAATGACAGTGAATGTCAACATTGGATATTATAAAGTATAAAAAAAAGAGTTTGAATTATATTTTACCGCCAACCATCCATTTTTAATTATGGCAACTTTAGTAATTATGTTTATGAATTAAGTATTCGGATATGATATTACGTTATTTTTATATCAGCAATACCTGTATGGATGCAATTCGGAAGGTTGTATTGTAGATGTAACTGCGAGCTGTTTTTATAAGAATCATTTAGGCAACATTAGGAACCTGTGATATACCATTAACTCACGAGTGCTTGCTTGTATGGTATGTATGTCTGTTGTCGCGACACTTACTGACAGAACGCAAAAAAAATAAAAAAATATTTAAGTATAGTATATTATTGTGTATCCGATTGCCACAAACCAAAAACGACCAGTATTTTCTAATATTGTAACCAAAAAGTTTTGTTTAAGTATGTTTGAGTTTGCGTTCTCGCACGTGTTTCCGAACGACGTTCGTTGCGTTTCAGTTACGACGGACATATTTGTGTAATATTTTGTCTTCTGCCAAAACAAAAGAATGTGTCATGTAAATAGAACTACCATTATTTATTAATATAATAATTTAAAAAAGACATTGCCTTGTTTTATTTTTACTGTGTTACACATATTTGAAAAATAAAAGACGAGAGATTCATTCATTTCATTTTATTAAAATGAGCAAAAGCTCATAAGTACAAAAGTGTAAAATACTCAATACAAAGGTACAGTTTGGAATATTTGTTGCTTACAAATTAAACTAAACCTTATAATCTAATTAATAATCAACATTATATATATAAAAATATTTGTGAGCTATAAAGAGTTATTTTTTACAATATAGAAAATACTATTAACCATATATATATTTTTTTATTCCCATTTCCTTGTTTTGGTAACTACAAGTTTTATATGAAATATAAAATTATAAATTAGTATAAAAAAATATAACATTATTTTAATTTTTTTAATTCAAAATAGATGCCCAGTAGCTCCTATCAATATATTTAATAACAATAATTATATGACTAAATCAATAATACACAATAATTATATAAAAAAAGTAGAAATAGTATACTTACATTTCAAGTTGAGCTAGAATACGTACAAACATACATATTTTTTTAAATTTATATAAAAAAATACACTAATATATTTTAAAACTGTCTTTTCATTGCGCCGCCTTTTGTCATATCCTTTAATATTTCCTCCTCAGCAATATCTAGCTTTAAAATAAAACCGTCATTATCCAAAAGCATTAGCAATAATGAACAATATACATATTTTTATATATAATTAATAAACAATTTTAATATCGCTTTATTTGGGAATCGTTACTTAATTGCTTCTTTTTTAAAGGTTGGTTTAACATAACGTTGCAACCAAAATCGCAAGAAGTCAGAGAAGTACATACATTTTCGTTTAGTGACGGTGTAATATTTCGATTTGATTATTTACTGAGTCAATTCCTTGCAATAAATAAATAAATGATGATAGTTTGTAAAACAGAGTGCTAAGGATGCATAGCAACAATAATATTAGATAAGGCAGTTCTCGCGTCACAGTACGGGAAGAACTCCAACCCTTCCCGCGCGCGCGTTATGTGCTCGCGTATTAATTGCTTTGTTTGTTCGATGCCGTCGCCTTCGACCACTGCCTTGTAGAGCTGTAATGGAAAAAATATATCTTATCATTAAAAAAATTAAATCAGCTTCACGCTGTATGCCGCACATAGCAGGGTAGGCAGAGGGAACCTAGTGTTAAGACACTCCGTTCCCCACTTTCTGCCGAATTCTGGAGACATTGCGTGTCGAGTGGCAGAACTCAACGCCGCGCTTAACCTCGACACCAGAGCGAAGAAACGGAAATATAAATTTAAGTAAATATTTCATCTCCTCGAGTGGGGATCGAACCCACAACCAGTCGGTTGTATAATCACACTTCGTGCCGCTGCGCTACGACTGGCCTCCGACACCTTGATGTTATTTATTTTATTAGAAACTTAAAGAATATAGAGAATATGGTGTTGATAAAGTCATTGTCTATTTTAAGCCCAATTTCGAGACATTGTGTTGGGTAATGCAAACCAAGGTTACGCTTTATCCGACCAGATCAGGGATAAATAAATTTTAAATATGATTTTTCCGAATGAGGGAACGTATCACTGTACCAACAATCATAGCGATTATAATTTCAAGATGAAAGTTACAATATAATAAAAGAAAATATTACATACTGTATACATACATAAAATGTAATAATTTAATGGAAATTTTAATTAAAAAATATAAAATAAGAACTTATTTGTTTTTTTTCACTACTTTTAAGTCTATGATTACTAATTTTCACACATTGCATCCCCAGCATGTGATAAAGGAGACAGAAATTTAATTTAATATTTGATTTTTATAAAACACAGTTTTTATACGGAATTTGAACCCGCTATCTTCTAACCACCACATAATGGCTCATTATCTACAACATCTAGACAAATCTTTCCAAACACAGTACACAATATGACAATTTCGCCACTGATATTTAAATGTATTACACAATGTAGGTTAGCTTTGAAATCGTTCGCAACCTTTACAAAACACGAAAGTTACACAAACATGAAGATCGTGTAATTTTGTTGTTAACAAAATATGTTCACGTTCTTATTGCATTTGCAATGACAAATTAAAAAAAAAGTTCCTTGCTCTTTGCTTTTTTTATTTAGTTTTTTATTTAATTTGCCCTTATTTTTTTTATTAAAGTAATACGGCGTACAAAGTGCAGTTGTTTAATTTTTTTTTAGTTACACTTTGTATTCTTCACTTAACAGCATAACTAGAGTTTAGAGGGAATTTCTTAAGACACTCCGTTTTTCATTTTCCACCGAAGTCTAAAGACATTGCATGTTGCGTTTACAATCACGACTGGCCTCACTAGTTGTTTTAAGTTATTACTAACAAATTTTCTCTATCTATTATTTTTAATTATTTTTCCTACTTTATATAAGATAGTTCTCTTTTGTCAATCAAATACAATAAAATTAAACTTACGGCATGATAATCCACATCGTGAACACTCTTTTTCCCAGCTTCTATATACGAGTATAGCTCGGGTCTGTCCTCTAAAGTGAAGGCTAGAGGCGCCCCTACAAGGGAAAAGCTAGCGGGTTCAGGTCCCGTAAAGGATTCTAGGTCCAAAAACGCCTGCCACGCCAACGCTAAGTGACAACCGAAGAGGTAGCCCTAGAAAATTAAAATGTTATTTGTTAATAAGCTTATATTTTAATCGGAATAATCATTGTTAGAACATACATTCTCTTTACTGTTATGTCACTTATTTGAGATAACAAAAAATAGAGTATATAAGAAGTATAAAGTTGGCAAGATTTGCTTTGCGCTTTGTTACCAGATAAAAATAATAAATATTTTATTCATCCATGTAGGAATTGAATCCACAACCGTAGCGTTTATTGTCCCATGCATGTGCCTCTGCGCCACGTCGGCCACCTCAACAAAATTGTTGAATGAACAAAATACATACGTATTTTGTTCAATATACTAATATACAAGATTATATTCTCTTCATTTGATTGTTATTAAAAAATATTATCACTTGATTCTCAATGAGAATTAAATGATAATAAAAGGTCCAGTAACTTTCTACTATTCATCTCTCAAAGCCATAAATAATAATGTATTAAATACATGTCACTTCAACCATTTGAATGCACGATCTGACCTAGACAATGTGTTTCTCTAACACTATTTGAAAGTGAACATGATTCTCAGAAGCTATAAACATTTGCTTGTAAGGAATTTAACAAGTACTATGTAATGTACATACTGAATTGAAATGTATATACTGGTACGTGTGAAATATCGAACACGAAAATGTCTGAAATAGGCTTTATTATTGCGATCCAAACTACTTTCACTCAAAATACTACTAGTCTAATGGTCTCTCAAAACTGTTACTGTTACTAGAAAATCTAAATTACACAACAGTATGTATAAGAAAGGGATAGGAAGTAAGGCAGATAATGAAATTAAAATTATATTATACCTATTAAATTTATGTAGAGTGGCACAATCCAGCACTCGGGTTTGTCTTACCAGATAAATAAAAACAACTTTTTAATGTCTCCTAGCAGGGATAAAATCCACCCCCGGGTGTCCGTTATCGTTAAATATTCAGAAGTAAGATAAGAAACAACAAACCTGTGTCTGCAAGGCGGGCTTGTGTCCGGCCAGCTTGAGCGCGGCGGAGCAGCTCTTGCCGAGCAGCGCGCCGGCCGCCAGCACGTGGCGCGCCGACCACTCGCGCCGCGCGCAGCCGTACACGCCCTCCATCGGCAGCGGCGACAGGATGCATTCCCACTCTGTTATGTACACAGATTAAACATATTACAAACTATTTTATTTTTTATTTTTATTCCTAACGAACAAAAATCATGTCCTTAAGTTGAATCGTATATTGTATTGAATAAATCATCGTCTCAGATGTGTACTTAAAGCGGTCAAAACGTTGTTGAGATGACTGACTGCAATTGGTATTTGTAAGTTCAAATATAAGGCATATTTTTATAGTTCAAAAAAATTGTTTTCTAGGTAATATTTTGTTCCTTAATTAGACATTGTTTTAGGATTTGAGAATATGCCAATTTACAATTACTATATGGAGAAACGAGAAATATATCTGTATCAAGTTTCGCACAAAAAAGTGGCATTCAACATTTTTTATTTTAAAAATATTTACAAATATATAGGTAGTTATAATGACTAGAATTAAAATTTTAAAATTTGTAAACAACTAAATCATTTATGCATTTTTTAAAAATGTATATTTCATATTTAACATTTTCGTAAGAAATATTATCTTAAAGTATTGTCTTGTAAATCTAAATTTGTTTTAAGTTGTAAAATGGTAGTTTTATGCGCTCGTTACGCTATCTGCTTCCACATTAATGTTACAACTAAACAATTGTTAATTATAAATACAATTGCACATTATTTTATATGTTTGTATACAGCTAATAAAAAAGTTTTTAGTACAATATAATAATATAATTTCAACATTATATTATAAAGTAACAGCTTTTCTGGAGGGTATGAGTAATCAAAAAAAACTTTAAAATACATCCAACAGTTTGCTCTTTGCGTTTTAAAAATATAAAAATATCTAGGTATATATTTATACACATATGAAAAAAAAAATAATAATAATAAAGATTTAATCTGTGCGCATGCACAGATTGTAAATTACATTAATTATTTTCAAAACAAACGAAATAGCAAACTATAACTTGTTTTTAAATATTCTCATATAAAAACTCAACAACTTGCATACATAAAATCTTCATGCTTATATCAAATGAAGAACGAAGATAAAATTGTAATTACAGTAAGTAAGGTACGACAAGAAGACCTATGATTACTGGGTACCTACAAACAAATCGATGATGTGATTACGATTCTAATTCTGTGTTGTAAGATTTATGGTGGAAAAATAAGAGAAAAGAGAGCGGTAAGGTAGGGGAAGACCTCGGTTGATCTTCGAGAACAGTATCAAAAATACTGGAGGAAGGTCAGGTAAAAAGCATGAGATGGAGGGAACTTTGAAGAGATTGATCCCGTACGTGGACGAGGTCAAATGGTTAGGTATGTAGAGACCGTAGTCGGACCGTTCTCCCTGACTATACCTAGGTATACACCGTGTAGCTAAGTTATAAAACAACTAGAACACCATCTTTATTTTAAATAACATGTACATGATGTGTTTTGTCAATAAATAATAATAGTTTCACAGCATAGGTTAGACACGACTTGCCTCTATTAATATTACTATAAATGCATCTTGAAAAATGCAATCGTTGTACTACGCTTGTAATTTTGTTATTTATTTAAATATATATTTTATTGTATTGTGACAAAGTAACATTAATTGCTCGACTTGGCGGGGGCACTGCCGTGCCCCCAGATAACATAGAATCTACTTTCATGTACATAGGTAGGAAACGTAATAGTCAAAAGTAACAGATGATATCAAATTTAATTGAATGAGCCATAGAAAATTAAGTGTGTAGTTAAAATTCAAATTATTAAGAAAGTTTCTATGAATGATGTATATACATTATTCTGTGTCAAATATGTATGTATGTAGGTAGGTATATAGCTGCATACGAATAAAACCGATTATAAAGGCGAAATTATTGAGGGCATCGTAACTGTTTAGAGGTCCGTTGTTTTTTAGTCACCGCTTCATCAGCGAAAGTATGTCCTTTTTAGTGTCACGGAAAAAATTGTGAGAGGCCGTCGTGGCACAGTGGTACAGATTGTGTAAACACGGCGGGTGTGGCTTCGATTTATTAAGGCATATTAACAATTTATGTCTTATTTTCATTTTCTAGTTCTGGTAACGTAACATGTTTTGTAAACATGGAGGTTAAGGCCACCACTCATCACGCTATATCGGTAGAAAATGGGGAAAAATTAACACTGGATTCGATGCTATATGCGGGATACAAAGTAAAGCTAAAAAAATGCGCCGTCAGTAGTACATAACAATAGAAAGTATTTTACCAAAATGAAATGAAAATGCTTGTAATTTATTCTTAGACTTGGCTATTACACATAATGGCTATTTATCACACTCCCCTGTACGTTTAAGGAATAACACGTTTATAAATATTAATAAATAATTTTTCCTCAAGTGCAGTTTTTAATAAGTAAAGAGAACCTAGTGATTTATCTCTGTATGTCCTACTGTTCCTCTATTTAAAAAGGGCCATATAAAGTGTTTTTTTGTATTTATTAAACCATTAAAGATTTCTTTGTTTACATATAATAAATTATGATTATTATATAACTAACATGTTTCTTAACCTGTTGCCTATTTTTAGTCGTTTTAATATTACAAGTTTTCTATTACATATAAAACTAGAATTCCATCTCCGATAGGCCCATAAAGAAGCAGGTTAAATCAAGTGTTGTCATAGATACATGCATTAATGCGCGGACCGCTCCTAGCAGAGCTGATATGAATTCAAATCACACGCGCGTCGCGTACGCGCGTCACAATTCCGACACAATAGTTTAAACAAAATTAAGGCTATCGGAATGAGTGCTGACAATTGGGTTTCTTTAAAAATAATTGATTTTCTGCTCATTTCTTATATATATTCAAGACTATCTATGCTTTAAATTCCAATACAATATAAAGAGGATATCTCTATCAATAACTTACTAACATCGTTTTTAACTAATTTTGTAAAACTATTCATTTTTACTATTAAATAACTATAAAAATAGTTGAGTCAGTAATAAAACTTTTACAATAGTAGAAATATCTTACTCGGTTCTTATATAAGAGTTTAATATTCGAAGTTGGCTAATCTCGTTTCTTTGGAATTTTTTATACAGAGTTTATCCAGGTAAATTCTTTATATGTAAGAAATATCTTCTGCTTCTTCTTCCTCCTGGCATTAATCCCGACGTGTGTTGCCAGGGTCTGCCTGTTAACTGTTTATATGTAAGCAATATATTTTAAAAAATATATTATTATAGAGCCCCGAGAATTTTGATTAAGGACAACTTGACCTGCAATCGTCACCCTATAATCTAACGTAGAAAAAATACTACGCCGCATTTACATAGGTAAATTACGTCTCTGTCACAATTATGTCTCTGATCAAAGAAAATAAAAATATTACAACTTAATCACGTCATCATACATACATTTGTTCCTATTGAAGAGATAAATTGTATGTATGAAGATGAAACTATGATAATAAGAATAAAGAAGAACACTTTCTTCTGAGGCAGGTAGAACAAATAGAGATGATAAATTAAGAAAACATATTAAAGAAAAATACTATCATGATGCAAAAGAAGGGGCTGTTGCACTTTTCTATAAAAAATACTAAAATAACTTTATTTTAAATTAATTAATACTAAATAAGGAAATGAAACATATGTTTCGCTTTTATAGCCACCTGTGAGTATTGGCGTAATTTTATATAAGGTGTAAGCGAACTCTCAGATGTATCATGTTTTTGTAATAAGACTCTCCTACGTATCCTACGGTATTTTATATCTGTATACTAACTTATGAGTCAAGTAACTATTTAATTTGGCTACAATAAAATGTTTTTTTTTTTATAATTATTATATATTCTTCCCTTATATACCTACAAATCTTATATTTTGAGCTCTTCTAAAATCTACATATACTTGCAGTGGAACGTGGTTAATTGTGATGGTTAGTGGTCAGTTGGCGTGTAACAAATTACTAGATTGTAGTTATTACGGCTTGTGTTCTAGTTTAGATCGATTTAAATGCTACTTGAAAATTAGCGTAATGTTTGATAAGGCCTTAAAACAAAATTGATTTGATTTATTTTTTTATTATAATTGATATATTTAATTTTTATCTTTATTTTAAATTCAAATTATTTAAACGTAGCAATTGGGCTGTGTAGTCTCGTTTGCAGATGTGTAATATCCGATAATGGGCTTTATCTATATATATATATAAAAGGACTTGTGCTGACTGACTGAGGTAAGACGCACGCAGAGCCGTAACCGCTGATGGTAGAAACGTGAAATTTGGCCAGATGTTTATTTTCATATTCTGGACATCCACTAAGAAGGGATTTTGAAAAATTTTAACCCTAAAGGGATTAAATAGGGGTTGAAAGTTTGTATGGATTTTTTTTTAAATCGGCACCGATTTTTATAAAATTTGAAATTCAGACTCTTAAAAATATTTCATTGAACACGTGTTTCATGGTTTTTTAGAATTCACCCCCTAAGGGTGCAAATAAGGGGTTAAAGTTTATACGGAAAAATCTTTAAATCTCCACCGATTTTTATAAAAATTTAAATTCATACTGTTAAAAATATTTTATTAAACACGTGTTTCTTGGTTTTTTTAGAAGTCACCCCTAAGGGTGCAAATACGCGGGCGAAGCTGCGCGTGCCCACTAGTCATATATATATTTTTTGGTATAATTAAATAATCCCTTAAACACACATTTACACATACCCACATTTTCCTTAGTTTTTCCCGTCTATTCTCATTGTTATTATTAATTTTGTTCAGACAGATGCAAAGTTAAGGATGTAAATAGAACGCTAGTTATTTTTGAACGTATTGCATTAATTGAACCGACTAGTACTTTTCGGTTCCGTTCTTAGTGAGGTTCTTAGTTTGAACACTATTTACTTCGCCAATTGTCACGTTTTATAGAAACCACATGAAGGGGATTGTACACTAATAAAGAGTTTATACTACACAATAGAAGAATGCATGTCAAGAGGCCCAGTTAAAATACTGCCTACACCTATACAAGTTTACTTTTCTGTATAGTGTAGGTTTGATGTCACTTGCTTGGCCTAAAACGGTTTATATTCTTTTGACAACAGGCCTACAGCTCTTATACTGTTAGCAGCGTCACTCGAGTAATAAATTTAATACTTATACAGGGTGGAAGCGTCTGCTCGTTTCACGGGAAAGCATATAGGGTAAAATATTTCAAACTCATACCTAAAGAAATTAATCAAGATACCTGAACGGTTTAGAGACGTGGGATTTTTTTTCATTTCACGATATTGATCCGTACTGTATTTCGTGTGATGCCGTTACGAATAAATACCAATAACGTAAACAAACACCTACTACTACAAAAATACTACTAAGCGTTGCCAATCTGCCACTTTTCATTCTGAAAAAACATACTAGAACGAGAAACAAAAAAAATACCAACGACTCGATTTCGTGAATAAGCCTAATGTGTCGTTATCACTTTTATAGATTTATGTCTATTCGTGTGTTTCTTGACAAATAGAGTTTTATTTTACAATGACAATTTTATTAATTACTTTGTTTGAAGAAACACTTTTTAATTTTTTGAAAAATCTCTTTTGTTTCAATTGTATTAAGTTTTATAGAGTAGTTAAAACTGTGGTTTCATTTAAAGTAGTGATGACAAAAACCTTCTGTAAATATACAGGTTAGAAGCGTCTGCGCTCCTTTTACAGGAGCAGCATATAGGATAAAATATTTCAAACCCAAATGTAAAGAAATTAATCGGGATACCTCAACAGTTTAGACGTACGATTTTTTTTTCATTTCACAATATTATATTTCGTGTAACGCAGTTACGAATAGATACCAATAATAGTAAACACATACCACTACAAAAATATACTAGAACGAGAAAGGGATATCTCTCGTTTTATTTTACGCAATTCAACATCGCCACCATTACCTACGACTCTATTTCGTGAATGAGGCGTGTGCGGTGTTATAGCTTTGATAGGTTTGTGTCTGAGTGCGTCATTCTTGACAAATGGCGTTTTATTTTACAATGATAATTTTATTTATTATTTTGTTTAAAAAAACACTTTTTTCTTTTTTGTAAAAATGTCTTTTGTTTTAATTGTATTAGGTTTTTGTAGAGTAGTTAAAACTGTGGTTTTATTTAAAGAGGAGATGACAAAAACATAGCAACACAAGCAAATTCACCACTGTATATCTATGTATATTATAAATATTCATAAAATATTTTAAAATATGGATATTCTGAACACGGATTAAAGGATTATCTAAAGATAATATGTGATCACACTTGACGGATGTGAGCACGTCTCATTAATTCCAATGCAAATATGCTTGAAGTTAACCTATTTGCTTACATATGCAAACATGGCTAGGCTTAGTTTACTTGAATATTTATTTAAAGTATATGAGAAGAATACTATACCTTAAAAGTCCTACATATAATCTATTTGCTTACCTTACTAAGTTACTTCGCTACAAAACTTCATTAATTACAAGGTAGTTTTCAATTATCATTCAAATCTCAGTAAGATAAGCAAAAAAACTCAAAATATGTCAAGATTAAAATGTATTTAAGTGTTGTAATTGTCATTAAAAGTCATAGTTGCTATTAGAACGGTAAAATATCTGAAGAAACTACAAATTTTAGGCAATAAAGAAAAAAAATTGAATCTAGCTAAGTCACTTTGTAGTAATAGAAGTGTTTACCTATATTTAGAAAAATATGACAGAATAGAGTAAATCTGATAATTAGCTTCGTAGATATATATGGATATATTACTTGATATTTTGATATATTACTTAATGTTTTAAGATCGTTGTGGCACAGGGGCACAAAGTGTGATTAAACGCGTAAACGCGAATAGTTGATCCCCACGCGAAGAAATGAAATATTTATTTAAATTTATATTTCCGTTTCTTCGATCTGGTGTCGAGGCAAAGCACGACGTTGAATTCCGCCACTCAACATGGAATACCTCCAGAATTTGGCAGAGAATGGCGGAGTGTCTTAATACTAAGTTCCCTCTCCCTACCTTGCTGTGTGCGGGATACAGCGTGAAACTGATTTACTTAATGTTTTAGGGACATGTTCAGATCAAACACAGTGATGATTAGTTTAAATGGCGGTCAAGAGAATTTTAAAACTTAATATAAGGATTTTCTTCGTCTCGTTTAAATTAATTGATGTTTTCGAACAGTGTAATTATAATTCATAATATGTATAGTTATTAGATTTTATGTTTATTGCTAATAATATAGAAGACATGGTTTAATTGCCGATTTTTAATTTTTATGGTCTTCACGCTTCGGGGGAAAGTTATATTTTAACAATTTCCAATTATAAAATTTAAATTAATTTGTTGCCTTGTCAGGTTGAGTTACTCTTTAATGTTTTTTAACTTGTCTGAACTGGATAAAATGTATATATTTTTATAGGAAAGAAAGGTTATTCACTATTTATTAAAAAAAACATAACTACTAAATTGTTTTTACTAAATCATAAATAATCTTTAATTTATAAAGTGGGTATTTTTTTTGTTTCTCTACGAGGCGAAAGAGGTATGTAGAGACCGTAACGTTTGGCGCTCCGTTCTCTCTGACTACTCCGGTAGGGAACAGCGTGAAGCTAAGTTAAATTATGTACATACCGGATGCAGCTTCTCGTTGGTCTTCTGGGAGTGGTCGTGAAGGCAAAGGATTGTTTTGTTCATCTCGATCTCCAAGAAACTCCGCTTCCGCTAGATCTCGCACTGCTGATGACATCAGCTCGACCAGCTCTTGGTTTCTATTTAAGAAATGGAATGGAATTTTAAAAAAATATGAAAGTAAATGTTTGTATTGTGGCATAAAAAAGACGATTAATATGTAAGTAGAGTCACGGCAACTCTAACAACATACGTTACCATATAATAATACTGTGGCGGAAATACGCAAGTAAACGGGTAAACTTCGAACCTAAAATGTAACATACACATACGCAGCTTACAACTGCATACGATAATTTTGAATTAAACTCAAACTTAAAGGAATATTTATTAATAAAACCTGAATATTTTTGTTTTCCTAGTAGATAGTAGATAGGTTGTTACGTAACTCATAATATCTATTGGATGGTAGCTTAATAAAGATTACTTTTTTTACGTAACACACAAAATACTAAGATACTTCGAAATAAACATCTTGCTAAATATTGCGTTAGTACTTTAGTTCATACTAAATTTTTTATATGATTTCATTGAGACATCGTCATAAGACTATCATTATGAATGTACATTATTCCTTTTACGTTTTACGTAAAAATAATAATATTATAATAATCGTCCTTGATCTTGAACATAAATAATTTTACAACCTTTTAAAAGCGCAAAAATGTGTTGTAATTAAAACTTTATAACAAAAATATTATACATAAGAAAAATAATAAAAAAACTTTGTTGATATTTTTTATGATCCAAACTACTAATAAAATTATTATATAACTATGTAATTTAATAGATAAAGCAAGGTGTTTCGCGTTCGATGCTACAAATATTAGCATGCGATTGCAGTACATAAAGCGGAACTATTAAGATATTCTTTTGAGCAATGTAAACATAGCGGGTGTGGCGAAAGTAACCCGTTTGAAGACCGGTCCGGCCATACCGAACTTACATGTGAACGAGGACGACTTTTCTTTTACTAAAAAAAGTACAGTATGAAATGTGAAATACTTGGAAAAAATATATGACCGATATGCCTCATTGGTCTTTATATAAAACTTATAACTGATTTTAAATCGTTATTATGTTTGTTTAAGTTGATCATAATTTTTTTTGTCAACTTTTAAAAATTCATACAAAATTTTGCATTGATAAAAGTTGTATTACATGGCATAAAATTTACGAAATAAAATGGCGATTACAAAAACATAAAAAAAGAGCTTAATGTAGGTAATATTATTATAAAAAAATGTATATTTTTATTAATATTTCTAGAATTTATATTAGAGAACATTTGTTATCCGAAACAAAAAACAAATTTAAACCTTACAATTTTAAGATTTGTTATAATTGTTTAAAGGCAAATAAATATACACCTATTGAAATCATTGAGATTGATCATTACAAGTTATTATTATATTTAATAATAATACTTTTCCTAAAACCATTATTCATGTTTCATTCAGAACCCAAACCACAACCACAATAATTTAGCATTTCATTATTATATATGAACGGGCCGGTTACCTCACGGTTAATTTGATGTGTTTCATAGTACACGTTGCAAAACATGTTATTGGCATGTTAAAATGCTACTATTGCGTTCTATTGACCTCCAGACTGTTAGTGCCGCTAGAAAAGTCATATTGTGTTTGCAGATGACATTTACAAAATATATTTAAAAAAAATATTAAATCAAAATAGTGTTAAGACACTTCGTTCCCCACTTTCTGCCAAATTCTGGAGGCATTGCATGTTGAATGGCAGAACTCAACGCCGCGCTTATCCTCGACATCAGAGCGAAGAAATAGAAATATAAATTTAAGTAAATATTTCATCTTCTCGAGTGGGGATCGATCCCACAGCCAGTCAGTTTTACAGTCACACTTCGTGCCGCTGCGCCACGACTGGCCTCAAAATATATTTCATAAGCTTAATGTAATAACTATCTGATAGTAACAACAGTAGCGGCTTCAAATCTTGGAAACGGGTCTTATTAAACAAAATCCGCCGTTGAGGTCCCTTATCAATCACGCAAGTTATGGAACCTCCAGATATTGAACTTTGGGGCTGCAGTCTGCATTATAAGTATAGTAGCAAAATAGTAAAATTTGAAAGTAGGACATCTCTTATGATTTACATATACTTCGTTCATCACAAAGATGGATATTGGATAGTGCTATAATCTTTACATAATATATTGATGTTTTATTAATATTATTACATCATTTTAAAGCAAAATAGATTATGCAAAACGTTTAATATTTATTTCATCACATATTTTACTATGTATGTTAATGTATGATTGGCTCATAATTATAAATGTATAGAGATGTAGAGTCCATTAACATACATATTACTCAATATATACAGAAAGATTTATTAGATAAGAAAAGAAGCGACCGCGTAAGTTGTTTTCATAATTCAAAATAAAATGTAATGGTAGCAAAAAAAGGTCTACATGCCCAAAAAATATATTTATTGCTTGTACATATTTTTAATTACTTTACTACAGCGCTATAGCTCTACTAATACATATTAAATGATTATACAATTTAACGTAAATACATGTGAGTGCCTTTTAAAAAAATATGTTCAAATAATTCGTTTTCATGTATAAAACATCATAACAAAAGTATATCATAATGCATTCCTAATAGACAAAACTGTCATTGATATTAATATATTCTATCTGTTTTCTATTATTTGCGTTGCATTGTATAACATTACTATTATTTTTTTGTTTTAATAAGTAAGAAGAACTTAACTCGCGTAATATTCAGATTACTTAGGTAGATTTTACATATTTATATGGAGAAGAACAACTTTTGAGTTTCTTGCCGGTTCTTCTCAACAGGACTGTCTGCTATGCCGGCGCACGTTTATGTTCATTCGACGATTGAAAACTACTTGCAAAAGCCTATGTATTGCAATAAAAATATTTAGAATTTAAATATTTTTAGATAGAATTGTTTTACTTTTATTTTAAAAAAACTTGTTTTATATTTGCATGTCTATTTATATTTTTTATTTTTCATACATTAATTAAATAATAATAAAAAAAAATTAGCTTCACGCTGTATCCCGCACACTGCAGGGTAGGCAGAGGAAACCTAGTGTTAAGACACTCCGTTCCTCACTTTCTGCCGAATTCTGGAGGCATTGCGTGTTGAGTGGCAGAACTCAACGCCGCGCTTGTCCTCGACACGAGAGCGAAGAAATGGAAATATAAATTTAAGTAAATATTTCATCTCCTCGAATGGGGATCGAACCCACAACCAGTCGGTTTTACAGTCACGCTTTGTGCCTCTGCGCCACGACTGGCCTCTAATAATTCATAATCTCTATATATAATAAGACAGTAAAAATATTTTGTCTGTACATTTAGTAATTTTGACTGAAATGGATAGAGGGACACTTAAAAAGACTAATAGAAAGCAAAAAGATTTTTTTTGAATTTCTTGTCTGTCTGTCTGTCTGTCTGTCTGTCTGTCTGTCTGTCTGTCTGTCTGTCTGTCGACATATTGTTGTCCGCATTTTTCTCTGAAACTACTGAACCGATTTACTTGAAAATTTCACCAATTGCTTTGTTTTAACTCAATTTAGGTTCTAAAGTTTGGTTCATCAAAATCGGTTCATTAAAAAAAAAGTTATCGTCATTTGAATGAACTCAAGGCATTAGCTTGCCAGCGAATGTTATATAAAAATCGCGCTGGTATGACCCTGGCTAAAGAATGACATTCGAAACGTCTTGATTATATGACTGTTGATAAAAATATATATTTTTGAAGCACTATTATACAATATTTTATACAATAAAGTAAACAATGCCAGTCGTGGCGCAGCGGCAAGAAGTGTGACTGTAAAACCAACTGGTTGTGGGTTCGATCCCCACTCGAGGAGATGAAATATTAACTTAAATTTATATTTCCATTTCTTCGTTCTGGTGGCGAGGTTAAGCGCGGCGGTTAAGCAATGCCTCCAGAATTCGACAAAAAGTGGGGAACGGAGTGCCTTAACACTAGGTTCCCTCTGCCTACCCTGCTGTGTGCGGGATACAGCGTGAAGCTGATTTATTTATTTATTTTATTTTATTATAGTTGTCAATCAATTCTGCTTAAATCAATAATCATGTATTTTAAGCGGGCGAAGCCGTGGGCGGGCCGCTAGTTAAATAATAAAACATTACAATTCGAATACGTTATTAACTTTACTGTTTCTCGTGAAGCGCAATTGCGTGCAAAGGAAGAGCATCGTAATTCGTATCCACATTAAAGACGAACAACAGTTAGATTACAGCATCGATGCTTTGGAAAATTTTAACAACGAGATACATAACGGTGCTTGGAAATTAAATCAATAATGTGGAAGTTACGCATGAACCGCCTGAAGCGGCGGTGATATTCGATTAAGTATAAAAATATATATAAATGAAATGCCCTAAATAGATAAAAATATTCGTATAATTTTATATTATTGTTTTTTTTTCTTAATTTGAATTGAATGACTTAAAATTACTCAATACCAAATAAATATATTTGGTATAAGATAGTTTCACTCTGTATCCCGCACACAGCAGGGTAGGCAGAGGGAACCTAGTATTAAGACACTCCGTTCCCCACTTTCTGCCGAATTCTGGAGGCATTGCGTGTTGAGTGGCAGAACTCAACGCCGCGCTTTTTCCTCGACACCAGAGCGAAGAAATGCAAATATAAATTTAAATAAATATTTCATTTCTTAAAGTGGGGATCGAACCCACAACCAGTCGCGTTTACACTCACATTATGTGCCTGGCCTCGAATATAGTATAACGTGAGTAGGTATATAACAATGAAATTGACATTTAATGTGACTCACATTGAATTCCTGGATATCTTGAATATACGACACTATTACCTCATTTGAAAGAATCATAAGCTTAACTTTTTTATAGTATGAACTGGATAATAAAGCGAACAGGAAATTCTTACAACTGTGCCTCGCGTTTACTTTAAATGTATTTATTACATTTTTTCTCTTTATAGCAACGTAACCTTATTATAAAAACATTATCAGCTAAACTTAAAATGGTGAGCATTTAAAACAAAATATTTGTGAAGAAATAAATTAGACCGCAGAATTTACAATTAGGTCCTTGCATATGAAATTCTCCTTTTGGTGTGGGAGGAACAAAAAGTCAAAGTATGAAACATTGTTATCTTTGCAATTTTGCCATCTCACAGGTAGTTCATTGATCCCTTTACTAAAAAACCATTCGAACGGTAATTTAATAAAACGATTTGCACTTCCTCATCAGAGTTAATTTTTTTCCCTTGCAAGAAGTTATCCAAATTTGAAAAAAAAGGGTAATCTGTTATAGCAAGGTCCGGGGAGTCAGGTGGATGTCTTAGATATTCCAATTGAAGCTCTTCTTATTCGGTAGCCGTCTGTTGTGCAGTGTGTGATCAAGCGTTGTCATGAAGCAGCAGTGGCGTAAAGCCATTGACCAGCCCCTTCTTGAGCAGCTTTTCTATCATGTCATAATGGTCTGGCCAAATTTGAGAAAACCACCACCACTACCAAACGCTTACAAGTAACTTTTCAACTCAATCAATTTTAAATTTTCGCTTAGGTCAGGATTTGGCTAGCTTGGCAGGGTCCAGCCATTGCGATAGGCGCCTCCGATTGTCATAGAGAAACCACAGGTAATGATACGATTTAAAAAACCATTCATTATTGTGCCTGTTAAGTAATGAAAAGTAGTACGTAATGTAACGTAGTGGTTTGCTTCAATTCAATTGCACTCAATTCGTGAGGTACTCACATTTCAAGCTTTTTAATCTTCCCAATTTGCTTCAAGTGGATTTAAACAGATTTATCACTAGCATCGCAGCCTGCATTAGCTGCATCAGACTTGGCTTGCGATAGATCCGTTTCCACAATAGCCTTCAATTCTTCATTATCAAATTTGGGTCTCGGGCCGTCCACTAGGCTCGTTCTAGCTCGTAGACATTTTTAGAAAAAAATCGTCGTTGGAATCAAAACACACACTGTATTTTCTTTAACGACACGACCGTCATTAACTCTTCGAGCCGTTTCCGCAGCACTGGTGCCATAGGGGAACTCGTCCTCGTAAATAACGCGATATTTCAAGTTTTCCATTTTTAAACTAAGTAACACAAACAGAAAAACAAATAAAATAGTTACTTCTCGTGAAAACGTATAAAATTTTTTACGTAGCGGGACTCGAACCCCCGCCTCCTGGAAACCGACCAGGCGCTCTGACCACTAAGCCATATGTTTTGGTGAACGTCCCGTTACGATCAAATTTTTATAAGTATTTTTCTTTCCTAAGTGTGGAATAACACTTTAAAAATGTTTAAAAATAAAATAGTACAAATTTTTATTTGGAATTCTTAACCAAAGAAGAGAAATTTGTGATTAAAGCGGCCAGTACGACTAAATGACAATTTCATTTATGTAAGAACCTAATATAATATCGATTCCAATAGTGGACTTATTGGACATCCACACATTAATAAATAAAAGATATAATAACATAACTATTTTCCTTATATTTCATACAATAATTGCAGCATAAAGCAGTTTGTATTTATATATACATTTATTTTGCACGGAATTGAACCTGTGATATAGAAAAACGTCAGTCATTACTAGTATAGTATGTACAATACAAAATTATATATACAGTTGCCTACACATTTACAGTTGCTAATTTAAATAAGGAAGTATATGAATATATTGCAACCCATTAAGCACATCCATTACATCATTATACGTGCACTTTCCGTCACGGTCGAACACTATATTAATGTTTTATTAATAAAATAAATAATACTTTAAAATATACTGTAAGTATTTTTTTATTACATTTTGTAAAAGTTTTGTGTCGTTTCTTAACTGTAATAAGTGAAGAATTAATATGTTTTCTTTTTATCTTCCTTATGTGTTTTTTTGTGTTATTAGCTGTATTGTATTTTAAGAGTTAGAAATATGGCGATGGCTGGACCTTGGCAAAAATATATGAAATATCACTTCTTCTATATATACATTGCACCTAATACAAGTAGAGTATTCTAGAAAAAAATATACATTATAAATTCTTACACTATTTTTGCATCGTTTGTAACTATTATAATTACAGACATAACTATTTATTAGCTTATTTAGTTTATATTTACTTTTACTTTAAGATTCAATTATCTATTTACATTTTATTCTACTGCATCTCAAAAATTTATTTATTAATATTCACTTTATAGTCTCTACAAATTCAGGTGCAATTAGTCACGGACGGTCCATCACAAGCCATATATTAATGTTAATTTTGCCAAATTTGTTCTTCCGCAAATATGGGACGGAATCTTAATTTTAAAAGTAGCCTCGATTGTTCGCATTTTTTTGTCAGCGTGTGTTTTTTTAATGATTACTTATATTGAATAGACCTTCTATTCTTATACGGTTGATTCAGTCTTTTAAGTGTTACTTTCTTTATATTTAATTGACCAATCTTCATCGTGTCTTCTTCATTCAACGAGACATTGGCGAGACGCTTAAAAGCCATGAAATGGAAACAGAATAGAACTCTGTTAGAATAGCATATGAGCTTTTCAAGCCTAACTACACCATTTTTTTGTTCTTCTTTTATAAAAATAAAGAAATAAAAAAGGAAGATCTTACAATTAGTAGCTAAAGGCGATGCGTAAATGTACGATGGCTATTTATTCTGTTTTTAGATTTCTCATGGACATAACGCTAAGTAAAGTTGCACCATCTGACAATAATTGACTCTCCTTAATTCGAACCGAAGATTTGACCGAAAAATAGAGAACCAGCTTGAACCTGCTTGTCTCTCTATATATATACTATATTAGCTTACGTCCTCCGAAAACCGATATCTTTGTCGAAAAATTCGCCAAAAAATAAAGAAAGGACACTTAATTATTCGCAAGTGGCACAGACCGCAACCTGTCACTTACTAACCTTTCACTTAAGTACATTCCTTTATAACTGTACACGTAAAAGGGTTTTCCTGACGTTGTTTATAAAGTAGTTTTGACTCATCAATTAAAATTACACGATTATAGTAAGAAATAGCGTCTGTCATACCGATTCTGACGAAAAATAAGTAGTTATACGAAGTGGAAATTATGGCTTATTATAATAATATGAGTGTCCTAGAAAAAGAATACAATGAAGTTATTAATTTTAATAATATACGCCATCGTATAAACATACATATATTTTTATAAGTTTAAATGGGCTGGGATAAACAGGGGGCAAAGGCATACGTACGTTCAATTGGATCAAATTTGTTGTGGATCAAAATGTTTTTTTTTTACGTTTTGTATCGAATATAGACAAAGCCAACATATTGTTAAGACATTCCGTTCTCCGGCTCTCGCCCAAATTTTTAGATATTGCGTTTTAAGTACCCGAACATTCTGTAGGCGAGACTAGGGTAACAAAAATAACTCATTTTAATAAGTTCTTTGATTTTCACGATTATTACACATTTTAAATGAAACTATTTTAACCAGATTAATCGCGTATATTTAGTATTTTTATACATTTTTGGAAACACGACGTTTCGAGTCTACCCGTGACCACGGACTACTGCAAAGTGTTCGAAACGTCGGGTTTCCAAAAATGTATAAAAATACTAAATATACACGATAAATCCGGTTAAAATAGTTTCATTTAAAATAACTCATTTTCCTTAGTACTAATTTACAAATACAAAAATACAATAAAACTGACTTGAACTGAAACTTATATACATATCTATATAATAATTAAATTCAAAACTTAAAGCACTCAACTCATTGTCCAAATCCAATATAATGAGACACATGTAGGAATACCCCGTAACATCGTATAAATATTAAAGAAGCGGGCGAGTCCGACGCTAAATAAAAGACGCGGATGTTACACACTTGTGACATACAGATAACTTTCACTTAAGTATTGTAATCAATAGCATGAAATAGGCAGGTATTCTTTAATATGATTAATTTATATATAAATTATTAGCTTTATTAATTATTTTAATTTAAAATACGAATACCAGAGTGACTTTATAAAGAAAATAATTTAATTAATAGGCAAGTCGTGGCACAGGGGCACAAAGTGTGACTGTAATTGCGACTGTTTGTGGGTTCGATCTCCACTTGGAAATATGTATTATTATATTTCAATTTAACACTCAATGCCTTTCAATGCTCAATCACTCGGCGGAAAGTGGAGAACGGAGTGTCTTAACACTAGGTTGCCTTTGCCTACCCTGCTGTGTGCGGGATACAGCGCGAAGCTGCTTTTATTTTATTTTCTTTGTTATGTCATTTATATACTCAACTAGTTCCAACGTTCGCTAACAAAATATGTAAAAGTTTTTTTCTTTTTTTTAGCATTTTCTCCGAATAAATTAAAGAATTAGTCATTACATCAGTCTATCCTCAATCATATAAAAATAAGAAGTATATTTTCTTTAAACCTTGAGGGAACATGATATCAATACACTCCTCTCTTCATTTGTATTTAAGATATTTGGGGAAATTAAAATATTTCATTTCCCCTAATAAAATGTAATTCACAATCATTGCGTTTACAGTCAGTCAATATTATAAGGAAATATAATAAATTAAATCTATCTATCTATCTATATATCTATAACAAAAAATCTATAAAAGATCGATCGATCTGTATAAAAATAAAAAGTCTTTAATTAAAAATAAGTTTTTTTCAATAGGTACACTAACTAGTTGCACGTTCGAACGAAAAAAAACATGCAAAAATACAAGATTAACTTTCGCATCAAATTGGACGACAAAAAGGCTTAATAAATCAAAAAGACAGTTCACAAAATGCTTTTTTGTGATACCTACTTATCATTATTGCGTTAGTCGAGCGTTAATAACTTGTTTTCAGATTTCATGTGGACTTTCATAAAAAATATTTTGTATTTTTTTATTTGAGGCCATCGTGGCCCAGGGGCACGAGGGTGTGACTGTAACGCGACGGTTGTGGGTGGGATTCCCACTCGAGGAAATGAAATATTTATTTAAATTTATATCTACATTCGTTCGCTCTGGTGTCGAGGCAAAGAACAGCGTTAAGTTTCGCCACTCAACATGCAATGCCTCCCAAATTCGGCGGAAAGTGCGAAACAGAGTGTCTTAACACTAGGTTCCCCCTGCCTAGTGTTAAGACAGGCGTTATTTTTATCAAAACACGGTAAACAAAGGGAACTCAATGCTTAAGACATCACGCCCAATTTTCGAGATTGCGTGTTGATTAGCGTAGCATTACCACACTTGGAGATCGAACTAACAACTAAAAAATGTCAAATTGCACCACTGCGCCATTTTTACATTGTAATGGTAAATAATTTTTAGGTGTAAGTTGTTATCGGTACGAATTACATGTTGGTGGAAGTTTCAACTTAATACATTTTCATTTGTCTCTGATTTTTGACTTGATAGGCGCAAATATCGGATTTGAACGAAAAGTAAAAAAAAATAATTAAATTAAATCAGCTTCACGCTGTATCCCACACACAGCAAGGTAGGCAGACAACACTTTGTGTTAAGAAACTCCGTTCCCCACTTTCCGCTGAATTTCGGAGGCATTGCTTGTTGAGTGGCAGAACTCAACGCCACGCTTCGCCTCGACACAAGAGCGAAGAAATGGAAATATAAACTTTTATACTGATTCTGATAGAATAAAATAGTAATAAAATATATCTTACAATAATAAATAAAATGAATGATGATGAACATATTCTCTCAATTATTAATATAAGATTTCGTTATTACATAGCATTTACCTGATAATTAAAAGTAAAGTAATTATCTACATGATATTGTGTGTTACTGTAATCGTGTGCGTTACGCTCCGTGCTTTCAGCATGAGTCAATATACTCGACGCTCGCTATCGAGGACGTAAAAAATCATATTTTACCTATATAAAACGAAACAGCAACTATAATAACGCTTTTTGTTACGGAAGCGAACCTAGACTTGTAAAAAATTTGCGGTGGACTCATTTTAGGAGAATAGGCGGTAGAACTTCACTGTTATCAAATAACTTTGGGCTAAAATTTTAAATACTTCCATTTAATTAAGTTTAAGAAGCGATTATAAGTTATCACAAATCTTCGTTATAACTGATTAAATACAACGTTACCGAGTTTGTATCAAAGTATTAGATATAACAGAATCAACGATGCATTCATTGATTGGGTGCATCGTGACATAATGGGACAGCGTCCAGTTATAAACGCAACGGTTGTAGGATCGATTTCGCTTCGGGGAAGGAATAATTTTAATTTTCCCACAAGCCTCCCTGTGAAGACAGAGCGCGATGACAAGTTCTGCCATTTGATATGCAATGTCTCTTAAACTGGGCATAAAATGAGGAACGGAATGTCACTAAGCTCTCTTCCTCTACCTTGCTATAAAGGAAAATCTTGAAAATCAAAGATTAGAGAAGGAAGAGAAAAAAAAATCATTGGCATAGAAATAAATGTCGTTTGGGGAAAATTTATTCAAAATATTACTTTCTTTTATATGATTCACTTCAATGTCATGCCATATCCTAAAATTATGTAAAAAAAATAGGTACGTAACGTGTGTCACACCGCACTCTCCATAACCCTAAACATCGGTGTGATGCATAAACTTAAATTATTGATGCATACACAAAAAATATTTTTGTAGGTTTTCTAAAACATTATACTAAAGATAATGTTTTTATGTTACCTTAATAACATGTTAAATATTTTTAGTATACAATAAGATATGACCTTACATGAATAAATTTTAATCAATCAACATTTTTTTGTATCCCGCATGCATCAGGGTAGGCAAGGGGGCTTAGTGTTAAGATAACCGCTCTCCACTTTCCGGAGGCATTGGGTGTTAAAACCCGAAATAGAAAGATACATTTCACATCTACATAAATATAAATCTTTTAGTTTTCTTAAGTCAATTTATATTGAGTCCATAACCGGTTCTTCAATTGCAAGCGTTATTATATGATATGCAAAGGGTTATTATATGAATTAACATTTTATAACCGAAAATATATACAACATACATACCTATATTTTATTTCACAGAGGTGTATTAATTAACCAACTGCGCATTTTTCTTCAACAATTTATGGCTTACTACTACTAACTACGCTTTCTAATAAAAAAAATATGTTGTACTGTAATTTCTAAGGTACCATCCGTCCAAATATATATTTTTGTAGATAAAGAAAGAAAAGATAAAATCTATCTTATCATGATTATCTCAATAAGTAAATAAAAAAAAATGGACCCATTCTTTCTGAAAATTATTAAGTTCCAGAGCACGAAATTTCGCATAATATATATTATAATTAGAACATAAACAGAAACTGTGTATAATTAAACAACATGTCAACATTAAACTTAAATTGTAAAATCATCATATATTGGAACCCACGATACAGGATTACCTAGTGTGGGTACCATCAGATGTAACAAAAATTGTACATGTTATTTGTTAATAAATATATATTTTTTTAATGTCTCTGTGTATTTTTATAATAAAACGTTAATTAAAAAATCTATATTACATTGATATATACTTTTGTAAACAGTGGCTTAGGCACAGGCGCTAAAGCTATGCGTATTTTGAGTGCCAACTACTTTTCATTAATAAAGGTGGAAACATTATCCCCTAAAATGAAAAAAAATGCCTAAATATAAAAAACAACTATATAAATACCTTAAATTTGTAATAAATAACCTAAAATGTAAGTTAAAACAAAACTTACCTCAAACTAGCGAGTTCAGAACAAGAATTGGCCAATAGATAATCACCGCTTAGTAAAGCGATCTTATTGCCAAACATCATGTCGTTGGGCTCCCCCGCGACCGCTTGTCGAGCGTTCATGTTGACCAGGCCTTTATGCACGAGGTGGGAAGTCCGAATCATCTCTGTTACTTCGGCTAACGCGCGTTGGCTGTCAGGAAAATTACAAAATAGTTTAAAAAGTTCAAAAATCACTTAAAAGTATTTTCTAGTTATCTCATCTCGTCTTATCGTAATACTTAGAACGCGTTTATTTTGAGAAAATATTACAAATTGGAAGGCAGCACGGATAAAATAGGATGGATTTCATTATTTTATACACAAATATGTCACATTCGAATCATTTCTGTTATTCCAACTTAACTAAAGGTAAATGGAGATCTCGAGCTTCAAGATGGTCTCGAGAATTCAAGCTCAGCCCTTACATTTGAAAACTCACTTGAACTAGCGGGTTTAATGTCAAATTTATCCCCTTTTAAGGCTATTATTTTTTAAGATTTAACCATAAATTCATAAATTTCACATTTTTTTCTTGAACTAGTAGGTAGTACCTACTGTAGATGCTAGCTGCCTAACTTCAAAATTCTAGGACAACCGGAAGTACTCTATTAATTTTCATTCCCTTTATAATGTGGAAATATTTTTTTTTAAGTAAATGTAGAAATATTTTTTTTTCAGGAAATCAAAGGATCGTAGATTTTGAGTATACGGTTCGAATTCCAACTCGATATCTCCAAGCGTTCTTGAGATAAAGGCTTTTGACAGATACACAGACAAACAGAAAGACGTTTAGACAAAAAAACTTTAAGTATTTTCTTTGAAAATACTTGTGCGACCAAATTTCATGCAAAAAAATACATACAAATTATTCCATACATAAGTGCAGGTGGAACTTATTAAAGCGTCTTAAAAATTCTTTGAAATAAAAAATATTTTAAATAACGACGATTTTTTTACAATGAGTGAAGATTCTATTATTTTAAGAATATTCAATTTATTCAAATTCAAAATATAGCCATTTCCTTAGTCTAAATCGGAAAGGTTTAGTTAGGTACATATAAATTTTCTATAATTACGTTGATATATTTAAACTATTTTATAGTATTTTACTAATACGATCAATATTAGTAATTCAGTTTATTAGATAAACTAATAATACTTTCGTGATATCCATATTTATTATTATAGAGATAAATTTCAGAAACTTTTTGTAACCTTAAACAGTAATTATCGTAAGTAAGTATAAGAGCTACTTCGTGTACAAAATTACTTAATCAGTTTTTTTATAAATAAAAAAGTTGCCCAGCAACAAATCAATAATTGATGTAATTATCTGATAAAAAGATCACCAAGACTCTTTTTGAACATAATTTATAGCCTAAATTCTATCTTATTTCTGTTAATAAATTTACATTGGATTTTTTGTAAATTCTTCAAAATATTATAAAAGAACGAAATTTTTATTACATGTAATTTAAA
This sequence comes from Heliconius himera, assembly GCA_021202915.1. Lineage (NCBI taxonomy): Eukaryota > Metazoa > Arthropoda > Insecta > Lepidoptera > Nymphalidae > Heliconius > Heliconius himera. The sequence continues at coordinate 458,855 of JAJHJA010000069.1, forward strand.
ATACTAAATTAATAGTAAATAATACCTACCTGTGTAACACTCCGGCCGCCTTGTCTTGTTCCATGTCGGGTATTTCCGGACTGTGTCCCGCCGCTTTGGACACCAACAACACGATGAGGCCCCACGCTTGCATATTGTTTTTTCCATTATAAATGAGATTTCTAAAAATATCATGCTCTATAAATATATAAACAGATAGAACCTAATGTTAAGGCGCTGTTCTTCCCGCAACGTAAAAACACATTGATTTATTCATTGCAAAAAGGCAATTGAAATACAAATTTATTGCTTTTTGCTTCACGTTGTATCCCGCTTTACGTTGTATTTTATTTAAAATATATTACATTTTATTTCAAGAAAATACATATTTTAAGAGATATTAAATAAGATATTTTTTTATATTTCATCAAATCGGATAGGTCGCTAAATACAGTGTTTAATAGAATACGCTACACCTCAATATAATATAACTAGTTGATTATTTGCAGTGACACGCAATAATGCAAAGGGGTAATTACTAGTATTAAGGAAGACTACGTGAAGTAACTAACAGCCATGTAACACATCTATTTAAATAATTAAATAATGTATTTTTAAAGGGGCACAAAGTGTGACTGTAAATGCGATTGATTGTGGGTTCGATCTGCACTCGAGGAAATGAAATATTTATCTAAATTTATATTTTCATTACTTCGCTTTCGTGTTTAGGCCTGTAGAAGCAGATTCAAATCTCATAACTTAAATATACACATAATCTTAAAATATAGATAATTATGCCGTTGACTATAGGTCTCATTATCCTCATATGCAATATATTTTATCTAAATTCAGAACAAATAAAACATTTAATCTAAATCATGAGGTGACGCATTATTTAGGTATACTTAGTTGTTATATATGTATGTATATTTTGTATTGCGGTAGATGTATTTTATTGATATAATACAATATTTTTTTCAGTTTCACGCTGTATCCCGTATCACGCTTATAGCAGGGTAGGCAGAGGGAATCTAGTGTTAAGACACTCCGTACCCTCTTTTTGCTGAATTTTCGAGGCATTGTTGAGTATCTGAACTTAAAGCCGCGCTTTGCATTGTTACCAGAGCGAAGATAAGGAAAACCAATATAATATAACAAATTTCTGTAGTAATAATATGAATTATATTAAAATTTTATCGTATGTTGTAGGTACTTACTTTGCAGTTTTAAGTAATGGATGGTTACTACCAACGAGTTTTCGCAAATGGAGAGCAACGTTTGCTATTTCGTCGCTCAATACCCATCGTAAGCTAAGAAAAGATGTTGGGTAACCGACGATCTTCTCGGCCTCGCTGACTGCCCTGTTCCAGTCTGGTTTCGTGTTATGTTGTGCAACGGCCCGGTGAGAGCTACTTGTGGCCACTTCCCTACCAATGTGAGCCCCCCAGAGCTTTGCAACTAGGGCGCCTGAAGGACAAGCTTTCACTAAATCATATCTCACTGCAGATCTCAACCTGCTTAAACTCATTTTTGAACTTATAATATACTTTTTTGGTAAAAATAATATACTTTTATTATTTACACAACGTTTTGAAATACACTTATAATATTCGTGTTTTCACAGAAAAAAAATATAAATTCACTAAGTAGACTTCTAGTAGCACAGATGAGGACAAAACTACTACTACTATGTATACAACTACAATATTTAAACAAAATATTATACTTTGTATATTGTAATAAGCGCGCCGCAATACAAACGTTCAACCTTTGCCGCTAAAACGTTTAACTGATGCGGATTGGTTGCTGCTATATTTGATGTTAAATGACAATCACAACGAATGACTACGAAACCGGATGTTAGGGCAAAACTGTACTAGCAACCATAACATTCAACAGTGGATAAAACTAAATATTTTTTGTACAGTTAGCTATATATGTAAATTATTATTATTTTTTATACAATAATTATGAATAAAGATATAAAAAGGACATACTTTATATTATACAAATATATTTTGTACGCTGGCAGCATTGTGTTAATATATTAACCAATCGTTTAAATGCGTACTTTCATTCACTCTTTTGACACATATCCGTTCAACAGCTAAATCGTTCATTCATTGTTCAATCAAAATTTAAGAATCAAATGTGAAGTGACAGATAAGATTTCCAGATCAGTCAATTGTATATCACCGGCCTTTGTAGTCGACTGCTAGGGGTCACTACGAATTGCCGGCTTTTCGAGTGTCCCAGGTTTATTAAATCTTAACTGAAACTTTTGTGTCTCTCCTTAACTACGTAATTGACCTGTGAAAGTGCGAACTTTACGAAGTGCGTTCACCAAGCACAGTTTCGTTCTATTACCGAACTTATTTTAAGGTAAGTTCTCGGTATGGTGCACTTTGCAATTATTTCTTCTCCCTTGATCAGTTTGGGATGTCCGCTGTCCACGTGAAATGCTTACGTGGGCAGCAGCCGGTACTAATTTTGTTTATATTTGTACCGATTTTACATGAACAATAATTAGAACGTAAAAGAATATTCCATTACCATGGGACGTAATAATCTATAGAGAATTATCACGTAGGTACATTGTGGATATTGTCTCAATAGAAACTGCGTAGTTGGGTCTCTAAATAGCTAACTCACGAACTTCTCAGACAAACGTAGAAGTAAAAGACAATTATAGGCCAGTTAAGTGAAATAAAAATATTTCAACCTTTTATAGTCTAGTTATTGATGATACAAAAAATATATATTTTCTTGTTTAAGTAGTTTAATTGTATAATTAATTTTGAAGAATATATTATTTTAAGCTTAGTAGCTTAAAGAATAGCTTTTAGATTAGCTTAAAAAAAGTAGAATAGTTATTAGATATATCAAGATAATAACAATATTATGATTAATAAGTCTTATCAAGTGCTAATTATGGTGTTAACTTGTATATAAGCTATATTTGCTAATCAATTTATTATAATCACTCTGTCACCATTATTGTTTTAAAAGTAAGCTTTTTTTCTCACATCATGTTACTCATGACCTATTGTAACCTGAAAATAGGTTTATTAATAGTAATTTTTCATCATTATACAAATGACAATAGTACAAACTTTGGACATGATTAGTATTATATAGTAAAATGTTTCAAAATAAGTATAAATTATTTTAACCAACAAGTCAATTCATCAAATTCTTTTTTCTTATAAGAACATTAAAATAAAAACTATTTACTATGTTTATTCTTTAAATGTTCTTGAACTTTGATAACACATTAAGTACAATTTTAGGGCAAGGTGATTAGGTATTATACTTTTTGCCTTGGAGTATTATAATGTCAAAATTATATTAGTAAGTAATATTATTACATGAAAAAAAAAATATTGAATTAAATTAAATGAATAAAAAAATTAAATGTTCCTTATTCAACATATTTGATATTATCAACAAATCATAATACCTTATAATATATAAAGACTGTTTTATGTTTTTAATTATTAATTTTGAAAGAAAAATATATTTTAAAATATAAAAGACTGTTTTAATGCTAGAACAAGGGTTCGGGCCGTCAGTATCTATGGTTTCTGAGTGAAGGACCTCCTGATATCTGCTGGCTTAATCAACACTGCCTTCTGGGTATGGTTGTTGATCGACTGGCTATGCAGTAATCCCTTAAGATGTAGGTCGAGGCTTTTGGTGATTAAGCCATTAACTAAAACAATTCAGTACAATAATAGTTGTCTATTATGATTATTATGACCTACTTATTTATCTTATATTATCTTATATATAGATGATTTTTAGTATTTACTAGTGATCCATTCATAGCTTAGTTCATAAGTGAACTAATTACACTAACATACAAATTTTATATACATAAAACTGTTTCCTGAATGACTATCTATTGATCAGGACCACATTTAAGTCTATTGTGCAGCTTAAAAGACTTAATTGTATATTGCCAGGAAACCCTTTTTATATTGTACTATGTATTTTACCACCTTTTTGTTTCAAACCATACTATGTGAACATACTACACATATCTGACAATATTTTTTTACTGTCAAAAATAAAATCTTTTTTAAAATTTGTTTTTCATATATACTTGTTATAACAGTTAAATGCTTATAAAATATAGCGGAGAAGGAACAAAAATTGGATGAGTTAATCTTATATCTAAATCTGGTCAAAATGTATTTTATATAATATTTTGTTTCCTTGTTCCTTTTTTGTGGCTTCACTCTGTATCCCGCACATACCAGGGTAGGCAGAGGGAACCTGGAAACTTATTATTAAGACACTCTGTTTTCCCATTAAGACCCTTTTGCTCCCCACTTTCCGCCCATTCCTTGAGGCATTGGATGTTGAATTAAATATTTCATTCCCCCAATTAGGAATCGAATCCACAACGTCGCACGCTTCGCCTTTAACAGTCGCACACTTCTGCCCCTGCGTCACGGCAGGCTCAACGGCCTGTTGATATGCTTATGATAATTATTATCATTAAGTATTCCAATTATAAAATTATATATTTTTTTAGGTATGGAGTGGGAAGGGCCGCCCAAGCAAGGCTTGTACGACCCTCAGAACGAGCACGAGGCTTGCGGAGTTGGTTTTGTAGTTGCTATCGACGGAAAACGTTCTCATAAAGTAAGTTCCTGTTAATTATTTATGAATGTTTGTAATATTTACGTTTATTTTATTATATATCATTGTATTCTTAAAAATTATTAACAGGAGTTTCAGCTTCACGCTGTGTCCCGCACACACCAGAGTAGGGGGAGGAGGATTGAGGGTGTGAAACCTAGATTCTGTTTTTTGTTGAGGTCTTTCTCTCCTCGTTTCTCTTGACTGCTATAGAGCACCCAAAAACATTTGATAGTGCCTTTCCTTTACCCTTTCTGCAAATTAATAGCGGTAATTTAACACTATTGGCTTTTTGCTCCTCTCTACTCTTTTCTTTTTTTCCATGTGTTATACTGTTTTAATAATAAACTGTGTTAGGAGTTCTACGAGACTGATTTAGTTGCCTGAGTGCTACCAATTCCTTATAATAGTTCCAGAAATCAGATGTTAGTTCGCTTCTTCTCTTAAATTGTTTGACATACGGACCTAATATCTACATACATTTTCACAGATCGTGCAAATCTAAAATACAGGAAAAGTTTTTCTTACACGTACACCTATATTTATTTATTCCTTTAACCTACTTTAAGTATGCAGGTACTTCTATATATAAAGTGAATATTAAGATAAAAACAAAAACTGGATCTAATTAGATCGTGTATTAAATCATACCGTGTAGTTGTGTAGTAAGATATGTGACATTGAAATAACTTCGGTAGCGTCATTATGATAGTGAAACATCGGTACGAGTGATCATTTCATATATTTTTTATATTATTTATATATATTATATATAACTTTGGAATATGACATGGACAGATGTGCTGCTATTTCCAGTTACCTGTATGTCATACAAATTCCTAGATGCCTATATCTAAATCTAGATGTTTGGCACCGGTATAATTCAGATAATATCATTATTCAAATGTTTGAAGGACAATGTCACCTGTAAACCTGTAAACGTGACAATTTAGCTATAAATACATGTACGTGGTTATTTCGGATTTTTACTTCTACATAAGTTATCTAGAAAGATCTGACTGCGAAAGAAATTCGCGAGTTTAAATTTCTTTTCTAAAAATGTTACATTTGTTCCTAACATGGAAAAACTTAATTAAATAGTTTACTTTTCACGATATAGATCGTACGCGATGCCGAAACCCTCGCAAAGCGCATGGAGCATCGCGGCGCATGCGCCTGCGATAACGACACTGGAGACGGCGCCGGAGTACTGACGGCCATACCGCATCAGTTCTACTGTGCTCAACTTAGGTAAGTGTTTTTATTAGTATTTACCTGTTAAAATGCTGTTTCATTTTCTAAAATATAATCTGTATTTTATATTATTTACTAGTTATTACGACGATTTACTATATGACACAATGACAAGATCATTCGTATCGTCAAAGGCGTAAATCATTTTATATTCGTGTTTCTTCTATAAACATTCTGTTTTTACAATTAATCACTAGACTGTTGTTAATTTTATTCCAGTCCCATTAAAAGTAAATTAGGAATTCAGTTGAATTTATCCGTAATCATCCACCTTAAAAGAGCTGTAAATTTGTAATTTCAAGCGCGAATCTCTTTTAAAAATCAATTCTAGTTAATTCATTCGAACTTTATTATCAATAAAAAATGTAAGAAAAAAACGACGTTGCTTCAAACATTAAACAACTTAACATAGTCGTTTTTGTGACAACTATAATTCTTCTCAAATCTCAATCTTAATCTTAATTTCTCTTTACTTACTTATTACCTATTTTTATCATAAAACTTATAATTTAATTATTAATATTTAAAAAATATGACATTTTCATACATATAATATATAACATTACATAATGTGTGTAAAATAAACTAAATCTAAAGGAAACCCTGGCTCACATCCAAATATAGGTTACAATGGGTTCGTGTTACTTGGCAAGTTTCCAGAGCTCCTTTGACAGATCGATTCTGTAGAAGCTGCGGTTCAGTTTCTCGAGACTACTTGCTTCGGTTTTTGTTTATAGCATTAGATATTTACCTATTTATAATATGCTTAAGAAGAAAATGTGGAAAAATGGATTTAATTAATGAAGAATTATACCTATCTCTTTAGCTTTAGGTTGATGCATTTTAAGTACCACATAATATTTAATTTACGTAAGCTCAAATTTAAATACATATTTTTAGGATTTAGCTATTATTACATATTTTTATTAAATTGAGGCCGGTCGTGGTGCAGAGGCACAAAGTGTGACTGTAAAATCGACTGGTTGTGGATTCGATCCCCACTCGAGGAAGAGAAATATTTATTTACATTTATATTTACATTTCTTCGCTCTGGTGTCGAGGCAAAGCGTGGCGTTGAGTTCCGCCGTTCCCACTTTCCGCTGAATTCTGGAATCATTGCGTGATTCCAGAATTCAGCGGAAAGTGGGAACAGAGTATCCTAACACGAAGTTCTCTCTGCCTACCCTGCTGTTTGCGGGACACAGCGTGAACCTGATTTTTTTTATTTATTAAATTCATCATTCTATTCTTGGTATTGCGTATAACACCACCCGTATTATTGGTTAAATATTGTAAATGTGATTTGAATTTACAGCATCTCAACTGTTGGTTGCTTTGGCGTTTAAATAGTTTCATAAATATATTACAAAAACTAAATACCCACTTATTTACTCTAAACGTCGCATTACTTTAACTATACCTACATAAATGTAAATAAATACATACAATATTATTGTAACTCATCTTGACATTGTAAAGTATAGGTTGTGGTCTACCAATCTATTATATTACAATACATATTAAATATTTACGCGTGTAAAGATTTATTTTATACGAGTAGAAAATATAATCTAGGCTTATAAACAATTTATATATATTATTATGATAAGAAAGGGAAAAAATCATGTCTTCAATGACAAATCATTATTTTCAAGTAGTTATGCCTGCTTTTATTGAGATATTGAGTTATGCAAGGCTAACTGATAATTTGGATTATTCTAATCCTTTTCTATACGAATTTAGAGCCAATTTAGGGTGACAGGCAAAAGAGAACTCATTTAAGTCACTCCTCTCATATAATATTACGTCGTATTTCGAATACTGGGTTTGAAAATTCTTTAAATATATTGTTAGAAATCGGAAACGGTATAAAAAAAAAACAAGATAAATACACATATTGTTTTTATGTTTCTTAATTATTTGAAAAAAGATTCCACGTAATTACAATAACTGATATGTATCAGACACCCCAGATTGACACAATTCCATTGCTTTTATAGTCTTTTCCGCACATAGCAGGGTAGGCAGAGGGAACCTGGTGTTAAGACTCTCCGCTCTCCATTTTTCGCCGACTTCTGGGGGCATTGCGTGTTGAGTGGCGAAACTCAATACCACGCTTTGCCCCGACACCAGAGCGGAGAAATGGAAATATAAATTTAAATAAATATTAAATTTCGAGTACGATTGTCGATTCTCGAGTGGCAATCGAACATAGAACCAATTCCAGCTTATATGTTATAATCTACACACACCATGGGAAGATAATATTCTGTTGACGTATTTATTTAATAAAGAAAAATAGCATGCCATTATTTGAGATCCGATGGCTGTCATCCGCATTCCGCGCACAGCAGCAGTAGAAAGTGGGGAACGGAGTGTCTTAACACTAGGTTCCCTCTGCCTACCCTGCTGTGTGCGGGATACAGCGTGAAGCTAATTTAATTTTTTATTTTTTATTAAGGTGGTATTAATTTTCTCCTATTCAAACTATCTGTGTTCCATTTCAGTTCGTGATACTATATACAGTCGACCCGTCTCAATCAAAACTATTGTCGTCTGACCCACTCTACAAGTAGATAACAATCTATTGCGATTTTACACTCGTAACTACGCAGTACAAACGCAAGGTTGTTTGTCAAATGTACGGACAAATGTGCTTAATTGTTCGCAAAAAGAGCTTTTGGAGCTTAATGAATGAATTAATGAACTTCTAGTTCAAGTTAGCTGTAATGTTTCTATTATAATGTTGGTATTTTTGTTGACTCCTGTGTAACATTCTTTTCCCAAATAATATATATTTTTTTAACTTTAGATCTCTAAATTTAATCGTATGTTTTTAATTTTTTTTATAATTAATTTTTTGGATGTATAATATGATACAACAACTAATAGTTTATTACACTCAGAACGGCCTCCGTTTCAAAAACTGGACAATTGAACACAAAAATATCATTTAAAATACCTGGGTTTATTATATATACATAAATATATTATAAATACATTATATTATTTTATTTTTTAATTAAGAAAACTAGCTGCAGCTATTATAAGCTTATTTAAAGTGTTAACCTAAAAAAAATATAAACATTGAAATTTTATTGTACTCTACATTTCTCTATATAGTTTGTTAGTACTACACAGTACGAGTGTGTACACAGTATCATGAACATATAATTCACTCACAACAGCCGTTGCTAATTGAGTTTGCACTGTTATAGTAATTCAAGGACATATCGGATACTGTACTTGGAATAAACTTTTAATATATTAAATGGCTGTATAATTTATCAAAATATTATGTAATAATTTATAGTTCAGTAATTTAGATTATATAAAATTAATAGTTCAGTATTACGTGTTATAATTATATATGTTTTACTCAATATTTCCTTATTTGTAGAGACTTATTCACCCATGAAATTTAAAGTAATAATATTACACATTTTGAGGCCAGTCGTCTGGCAGGCGTAGGTGTGAATGTAAACGCGACAGGTTCGGGTTCGATTTCTAGGAGGAAATGCAATATTAAATTATATATATTAAGCCAAAGCGCAACGTTAAGTTCCGCCACTCAACACGCTGTGCCTCAAGAATTCATCGGAAAGACGGGAACGGAAGCGTCTTACTGGGAACTAAATATCTTAACAATAGGTTCCCTGGTTCCCTCTGCCTACCCTGCTATGTGCGGAAATTAAATATACATCCACACATCTAGATATACATCGAGGATATGAAGTTACAATAAGTAAAGGGGACAAGGCACCCCTTTTACATTATTCAGGTCACGAGAGTTATAATCTCTAAGTGGTTTGTCATGCAGGACACTGTTCGCATATTCCTTGCCATATTACAAACAATGCTAACTTATATGACGCTAGATTATATTCATAGAATAGTACATTTCTTCTTGTTTATTGCATACGTATGTTAATAAGTACCTAAGCTGAAACTTATTTAAAATAAATAAGAATCATTTGCCTATATTAATATTTATTAGTAGCACGATAGCTATGAGTTTTTCAGCACTATCCTTATAATTACAAATAGGAAGTGTCTCACCATAATAAAGATAATTTTAGACGTAGGTGGGGTCGTGGTGAGTGTCCGTGTGAAAAAAAATCATTTATACGAACATATTTGTTCAAAGCTAAAGTCCAGCCCCTAAGAAAATATGTATATAGAAATCCCTATAATATGTAAAAAAATATTTTATGTGGACATATTGCAATGCAGTTAGTTAATTGTTGTTGTAAGTAAAATTATAACTTCCTACTATCATTAAAAGTATAATTTATATCATTTACCTGTTATTGCTACCAAGTAACTAAGCTAGACTTAGAATTTTGAATTTACGTTTCATATCTTGTTAGGAATTCATATTACAGTAGGTATATTCTAGGATTAAATCTTTTTTTTTATCATTGTTACCATTTTAGCAATTTCGTCGCTAGAATTGGCTATTATTAAAGAAAACTATTTTCTGAAATATTGTCGTATTAACACATTCTAGTTTTGTTTTACGGACTGGTGCTGACTTTTAAAAATAATTCAACCAGTTTTGTTTTCTGTTTTAAAATGCTGTCTTTTTTCTCAAATTTAATGTTACGCAGTTGGTCCACTTTATCAGTAAGTAAGGACGCTCTTTTTAAAATTTGTGTTTTACATACAGACCATACTGGAAAAAAAGTAATGTTTTTATTCAAAAATAAGAATAAAGATATCTTAAAAACATGCTACGGAATATAGATTTACAGAAAAAAATACGAAAAATCGCGTAAAATATGTTTTTCTATGAACAAGAAATCAAAAGAAACCCATGATAACTGGTCAGTCTCATTTGCATTAATATTGTATAGCTATAGTATAGTATTTTCTATTTAAATAAGAACGTATTATGGTCTTTAAATGCATAATTATATATTGTATTTAAACGCATTGTGAATATTAAGGTGAAAAAAAAAATTGTTGCTAGTCCGCGAGGTTTAAGCTGAGCTTTACATTTGTTGAGTCTACATATATAGTGTGACGTCACTTGCTTGGCCTAAACCGGCTTATACTGCTTCTTTACAATCAACCTACACTTCTTGTACGTCGATAGCGAAAGAAAAAGTTGAAACTATAAATTTACAAGAATGGAAAAGTGTATGCAACCAATCAGTAATGTTGGAATGTTTTATTTATTTCTAATGTATTATTAGAGATTTTATTTTTAAAACTTTACTTTTGGCTCTACTTTTATGATCACTGGCACAAATGCAAAGATTAGCTTAAAACTCGCGAACTGTATTTATTGTATTCTTTATTTTAAGTCACATTTCGTGTTTCAACTTGATCTGATTGATTAATTTTCTGATCTAGGACCGAACCTAGAATACACAGTTATTCTGGATCAGAAAAACGATAGTAATATAAAAACATTTAAATTATCTTCATTCTAATCTGCAAAGTGAGCTGAAAGTGGAGAACTCTAACTAGAATTATTCCAGTAAATGCCAAAGATGCGCGAAGCTATAAAAATAGGCTTTTAATAAAGCTTATTTAATTTTATCATATTTGACACTTCATATATGTATGTAGATATATCTACGCATATATGCGTAAACATTCATAATGCTAGCTCGATAAAAGATTTCTTTTGATATCAGATGGTAGACAGTTTATATTTTTAGCACTGAATGATGATTTTTCCGATTGAAAGCTGTATTCTACTGGTTATAGTATGTTATATAAGAAAGAAAGAAGAATGAAAGAAAGATGAATGCTGTGGAGATGCGATCTCTTCGTAGGATACGCGGAGTCAGCTTAGCTGATCGAATCCGCAATGAAGAGGTACACAGAATGGCAGGTACTAGCGAGGATGTCACGGTGAGAACGAAGAAGAACGTGCTCAGCTGGTTTGGGCACGTCGGACGAATGAGTGATGAAAGAATGGCAAAAAAGATTTATGATGGAAAAGTGAGCGGTAAGAGAGGTAGGGGGAGACCTCGGTTGACCTTCGAAAACACAGTATCAAAGATACTGGAGGAAGGTCACGTAAAAAGCATGAGGACCCCCCGAAGGGCATGTATGAAGAGGTTGATGTCAGTGGACGAGGCGAAAGAGGTATGTAGAGACCGTAGCGTTTGGCGCTCCGTTCTCTCTGACTACCCCGCAAGGGATAAAGCGTGAAGCTAAGTTAAGTTAAGTTTTTAAGTTAAAGTTTTTATAGATGTAATATATTGTTACCCTTAGTAGTTGTGAACTACATTTTACGTTTTTGAATGAAGCACTTATTTCTAGAAATATGTTCATATGTATGTGTCTGTTTTTCTCCAAAGGATCAAACCCACGACCATCGTATATAAACTACCCGGATAAGTGACATAAAAAAGTGTTTGTTATAGGCATTATAATCTGACACAGTTCTATTCAATCTCATTAAAAAATCAATTCAATACAATTCACCTATTTCTTGATGGACAGTATCGATTTTATAGTCCGCAATGGCTAATAAAACTCCAATCCGAGGTATTTAGCTTTCAATAACAGTTTAATGTGGCAAATCTAATTTTCACTTAATTACTTCACATGTTGTTTGTATTTTTTATAATCAAGCGTTTCCGGATAAGTGATTATATATTTTTTTGTAGTAAAATGTTTAATAATAAAAGCAGCTTTATGGTTTCTTCCGCATTGCAGCCTAAGCATAGGGAACCCAGTGCTAAATACTCTACCTAATTTTTGATATTCATATTATGTTGCGAAAGTCAATGCCGCACTATACCTACCAGTGCGAAGAAATAAAAAGAATTCATCCCTTCCAGTACAGATCCAACCAAAAGATACCATGTTTGTGACCGAACGCTGTCTCCATATTGCTCGATGGTATTATATTTTATAATAGGAAAAAAATCGAATTATATTGATAAGTCACAAAATTTTGTCCCTTGATACATACATTTTAAGAAAATAAGGATAAACACTTTAATATGGAATATGTTTCTATATAAATTATAAAATGACAAAAAATGTCAATACTGCTATTTATTTGCATACATCTGTTTACTATTTGATTCCAATGTTGATTATTTTATTACTTCAGATAAGAATAATTGGTACAATTATGAATGTTTTCTCAGTGATAACGTAGAGTAGTAGAAATGTACTCAGCTCTTAAGAGGGTAAATATTAGTTTTCACATACAATAGCCGGAAGACAAAAGCGTCCGTTGCTGCCTTTGTTCCGATTGCACAGTAATTAGTGATATTAAACATATTTATATGAGAAAAAAGTTCAGAAAATTTTATTTTATATAATACTAACTGGCACTCCTTACTACGTTAGTGATTACAGAATATATTGTATGTACTTTAACTGAATTTTCGGTATTATTCAGATAAAACTGAACACTTTCTACTTAAATAGCATCTAGCTAAAAGTGGAAATAAAATAAACAAAATATTTTAATTAAAAATACCTACGTATAAAGTATATTTACTTTAAGATAGCCGAGCCATTTCAAAGCAATTAACTAAATAAGGCAGTTTATTAAGCAAAAATGTAGAGCCATCTAGTTTATATCTGGTTAGCACCTCGTTGAATCGCTTATTCTTCAAACAAAAAAAGCCGAGCACTGACATTTGCGTGCAACGATTTATCTTTATTGTACTGTATTATTATTATAATACAAAGTAATACATTATGTTATGCCTTTTAATGTTAGCAGAAATGTAATGAATTGCTTCTTCAACGTTTTTTTGCGGTACTGTTTTCGAATTTCGCATCTTTTCTTTTTGTTGTTATTTTAAATAATTGAGTAACTACTTTGCAGGCTACTGCATTTTGTATAAATTATTGATTAGAAAAAAATATTATATTTTTACTTAAATGTATATTATAAGTCAAGACATTGTAAATAAACTACATTGACTGACAGACAACGTTTAGACGAAGCCACGCGCAGAAAAAAATTGGTGTGTAGAGTCCTCGGGGAGCGTGAAACAGCAAGAGAGGATTTCCAGATACGTTTACGGGAACGAGAAAAAGCAAAATTGTACATTTTGTTGTCTACGCAAACGAAGTTGTGTACTTGTAAAAATATACTAAACTAAAAGTAACGTAATTCCAGTTAATAATAAGCAAAACAGTTTATTTTACGTCTTTACATGAGTAATGTAGAGTGCCACATTGTAGCAATGGATAGATTTATGGATTTTCAGCTCATGCACGAGCGGCGACCCTGAACTACAATGTTTTTATCTTTCCAATATCTGTTTCATATACTCGTACCTGTAACAATACCTTGTGATTTTAATAATATTTATATAATAATGTATTAATATATCAAATAATAAACTCACCGGATTACCTTAATGAACATTTTATATGTTAAAATTAAATTAAATCAGCTTCACGCTGTATCCCGCACACAGCATAGTAGGCAGTGGGAACCTAGTGTTAAGACACTCCGTTCGCCACTTCCCACAGAATTCTGGAAGCATTGCATGCTGAGTGGCGGAACACAACGCCGCGCCTTGCCTCGACACCAGAGCGAAGAAATAGAAATATAAATTTAAATAAATATTTCATTTCCTCGAGTGGGGATCGAAACCCACAACCAGTCGCTTTTACAGTCACACTTTGTGCCTCTACGCCACGACCGGCCTCATTTTATATGTTCATTTTAATTATTTACGTCAAGATAACATTACGTAATTTAAGAAGTAATAGACATATTATTGAACAAAAACAGAAATGTCTAAATATTACTTCAAGTTTTAAGATACTCAAAGAATAATATTATTTTTTGTAATCAAAACTAAAACTACGTTTTATAAGGAAAACGATCTATATTTTATACAAGGAAATTATTCCTTTATCTTAACTATGTACATACATAGGTTGACTTGGGGTATAATTCAATAAAACCGAATTAGAGCTTAAGCCCTAAGATATAAGATAGTAAACGACAATATCAGCTATATCGAGTACCACGAGGTTGTCTCGTGTGACCTTTTTCGGCGTGTGTATGCACTTTATCTCGTGTTTACATTTTAAATTGTGAGGTCGTAGAACACTACGTAAGTAATTGACATTACTATCAAATTTGTTGATATATACGTTTTCTACACTGTCATCACTTATATTTTGTTTCGTAATTTCGGTTGCTAATTCAGATTTGCCTGTTGTTTATAGTATATGTATTTACAATAAACTAATTTAGTACAATTACTTAGGAAAATAATATTTATTAAAATATATTAGTTTATTTTCTTACGTGGAAGATATATGTATGTATGACAAAATCTATAATTGGGGACATTTATCAATGTAATAGAATTCAAATTTTTTTTTATCTTTTGTTTGTTCACGCAAATCTGATAATCGGCTTTACCGTTTAAAGTTTTTACTATTGTATTTAAGCAACCTTTCTTTAACATTTAGTGTTTGTTTCTTTAAAATCGGTTCACAAATAAAAAAGTTATATCAATATAAAAAAAAATAATCGACAATTTTTTTTATTGAACTGGTTGAAATTTAAATTTTTTATCTAAAATAAAATGAAAGTTCTAGTTTTACTTTGCCTTGTAGTATTTAGATATTAAATGAATCATCGAGACGATCTTTCTTTGCTTCTCTTATCTAAGCATTAATCTAGGAGCAATCCTAATTAATTGCCTCGTTAATCAGTAACTACGCGTTCTACCCACCAGCGCCGTAAATCAGCAATACCTACCAAGTGATACCTTATCATTATCACATTATACGACCGGAATTAAAAGTTTAATACTCGTATAGATCCGAGATATGACTTATCTTCTATACAGTTTCGTCTCACGATCGTTCGGCATGTTGTTGTTTATAATCATCGAAACATCTATAGATGGGGATTTAGATAAAGAAATAATATATACAATGACAAGTGAATTTTCGGAAACATAGCCGTTTGAGGATTTTCTCGTATCAAATCTGTCAAGTATATTTTTTATAATAATGAATTTAGATTTTTTTAAGAGGAGGAGGTTATCAATTGTACCGTATTTTTTTATGTTTGTTAAAACTTTTGACTGGGTGAACCGATTTTGATGAATCTTTTTTTATTTAAAAGCTGGTGCTTCTCGTGTGGTCCCATTTTAATTTGGTCCATTTCTGACAATGTTATCCATGAGAAAATCACATAAGTCTTAAATTTGCACTAAATATGTGCGTGACAAATAGGCAAATAACCCATTATCACACCAACCGATTTTGATGATTCTTTTTTTATTGGGAAGGATACACATCAAGGGTAGTCCGATGAGAGTTTGGTTAGGTTCCGATTATGGGATCCGGTTGAAGTCAGCATTTTTTTGTAAAAAATTCTGAAAAATTTTTTTGTATAAAATTTGTAAAAATTTCTAAAAAAAACATAACTACGTAGATAATGTACCTAACTTGCATTATGTAAAAATGTAATGTAATAGGCACGGAAGTGATAACAATAGTTAAATTGTAATGCAAGAGTGGTAAAGATAACATAAGTATAACAACACGCTCGTCACACGTGATCCTATGCGGTACCAAGGCTGTGGTAATAAAATCAATGAAGCCAAGAAAATATCACATCGCATTGGTATTTTAATTTATATGAAGCGGAAAATTGCATAAAGTTATTTTTAAACTTTTTTATCCTTAAGCTTTAGGTGAGAACTAATATAACTTACGTTTACTACGTAAAGGTAAGTTATATTATTAATTTAATATTGCAAATAAGTGCAGCGTTGAATTCCGCAATGCCGCGCCACTTGATACGCGGGGGGAAAACGGAGACGGTGATGTCTCGACACTCGGTTATGTATGTTTGCATTTTTATATTGTAAATTTTAATGCGCAGTTTCATAAAATGATTGTGTTCAAGATCTAAGTCCTATGGGACTAGTACCTCGAGATAGGTACCGTCCCATAGGTATACCAAGACCAAACATAATACGACTAGAATTGCAATGTAGATGTGATTTAAATATTATCTAGATCTATGAACATTTTTATTGTAATTTGTATATAAAATTTCAAGATTCGTTATCGATACTAAACATACACTTTATTGCAAGTGGGGGGAGGGGGATGTAGTCTCAAAATTTACCAAATATTACTCAGAGGGTAATATTTTTTGATAATATTTTTTTTAACCCTCCCTGGGTTTAAAAAATAGTTAAGTTCGAGTTGGACTCGCACACCGAGGTTTCCATACCAATTTCAGGATGGTAAGTTAACGAGAAATACACCGTGGAACTATAAAATTTGACAAACTAAAGTTTGCATGTCCATATGTACTAATTTTGTATGAAATTTTCTACAAATATAAGTTTGTAATGATATTTTATATGATGTAACAAAAAAATACGGTCTTAGCCTATTTTAGAATATTTCCTTTATCTGTGCTATAAGACGTATAGACTTCGTATCAAATTTCAAGACTTCTGACTTTGACTTCTGACTTCTGACTTTTCAGAAGGTACTTCCCATGAACTCTGTTCATGGGAAGTACCTTGTAGGTTTTGATTCAATATATATGGCATAAACGGCTTATATCTTTTGATTGCATTGGCTCAGAAATCTGAGTTTTCACAACTCCGTGAACCTGAGTCCTGAGACAGTAAACCTGAGTATACGTTATAAATTTCTAAAGGGTAAAAAAGTGACAAAGTAATATATAAGAGTTCCGTTTTACCTTTCGAGATACGGAACCATGAAAATAGTAAATTCAACATCACGATTAATGGACGGCCCTCAGATGGCCGATTTAAAAGATAAAAGTTCATAAGTCTATTGACACCATCTTACCTTCATTCTTGTAAATATTTTTATTGTCCCTTTAAATAGAGCATATTAATAAATATAAAGAATAGGTGTGTCCATTGGCAAACGATCTAAATGGTTGGTTGTTTATTACTAAAAGCGTCTTATGTGGATTCCTACGCAGTGTCGCATCTAATTAATTTGATAACAAAACAAATCTATATAAAGATTATTAAAAATAATTATTAATATGCAGCGAGTTCTGTTCAGTATATTTTCTTGTATTAGAAACAAGTGTAAGTTAAGTAATATATTCTGCCCTCAATTAACACAATTCCATTGCTTTTATAGTCTTTTTCACTTACATCTACCCTCTTTTACACGAATTCGCTAACAATTGTATATGTTATACAGGGTGGAAGTGTCAGCACCACATTAAATGAAACCACAGTTTCAACTACTCTATAAAAGCCTAATATAATTCAGAAAAAAATAAATTCCCAAAAATGAAAAAGTTTTTTTTTCAAACAAAATAAATAATAAAATTGTCATTTTAAAACAAAACGCCATTTGTAAGGATGACGCACGCACACATAAACCTATCAAAGGAACACCGCCGCACACGCCTCATTTCGAAATCGAGTCTATGTATTAGCGATAAAGTTCAAAGTTGTTTAACCTTTAGTTGTATTTTTGTAGTAGTAAGTGTTTATGTTATTGCGATCTATACGTAATCACGTCACACGAAATACAGGCATGGATAAAAATCGTGAAATAAAAAAAAAATCCTACGTCCAAACTGTTGAGGCATCTTGATTAATTTCTTTAGGTATAGGTTTGAAATATTTTACCCTATATGCTGTTTCCGTAAATGGAGCGCTGCCTCTTCCATCCTGTATATTTAATATGTAAGAAGATAACTATAAGAGTACGTAAGTTACGCAATATTTAAGGAAAATATTGTTTACAAATTTGGATAACATCTTTAGATATTTTTTTATTTCTCTCCTAATTATCTCATGTAAAATATTATCAATTTAGGTTTAATTAAATACATATATACCTACAATACTTTCAATATAATCTTAATCTATAAGAATTATTATCATGTTATCATATCTCTGTCAATTTGAATAAATTTTAAGGAAAAAATACGACGACGTATAGTTTTGTAAATTATATAAGGAAAAATGCAAAAGTAAAACAAACAGTTGACTCGTTAAACAGTACCTACTCAACTTTGACCTGTCGCTAACTTCTTCGGCTATTTCAGTATGAACAGAGCCTTTGAAATTTACTTATTTTCCATGGCCAATACAACATGGTATATATACGTTTCAATTTTTATTATCTTGTGTTACGAGTATTGATTTTTATTTTCGAGAATAACTATAATTCCAAAATTTCTATTTATTTAAATATTTGAAAAGCTTCACTTGACGTCGTTCACTCGTTAAAGGAAAAATAATATTAGTTGGTAAGGAGTTCTATGCAGAATATGCTTACGATTTTAAACCAAATTTTCTACTGTATTTCGCTAATTGTATTATTTCTCATTTATTTCTCTTATTGCTATTTTAAAATATCTATTTCTTACGGCTTCATCCTTTGAGTACTTTTTCTATAATCTCGTTTCAATTCTATACTACTGTGTTATAAATAAGAAAACTGGTTTTTTAATGAATATTTAATTCATTCGCGTTCTAAGTTCAGCGGCCGGTGGAAACGGTAAATATCCCAATGCGTCCGCTATGTTGGCACCACTCCAGCTGTCGGCATTTCTTATAGTAAACATATAACCATGTGCTTAGCACTACATGGTGTCACGGGACGCTTGTTCATGTCAATGGAATGATATTTGAGGCCACTCGTGGAATTAGATGGAAAGTGGGGAACGGAGTGTCTTAACATTAGGTTCCCTCTGCCCACCCTACTCTCCTGTGTGCGGGGTACAGCGTGAAGCTGATTTTAAGAGATCTTAAGAAGTACTCAATATCACATTCAAAATTGAATCAGGACAAGGCGTGGCGATGAGCCGCCTTCTATTACGCAATGTTTCTAAAATTTATGAAAAGAGAACTCAACACTACACAACTAGATTTTCTCTGCCTCATCCCGCTAATATTAGTACATGTACGAAATACCTACCTAACAAATAATATAATTTCTATAGGCTTGTTATTCTATTAGTCTTTCGTGACGTTATTCAGGCTCAATTAATCCATTCATTTAGTTCAACATTCACGGCGTCCCGCGTCGTATTGGAGCTGCGTATTGAAAATCAATGAAAGCGAATATCACAAAGCGATGTGATTTCAAGAAATATGAACTATTGTGTTGGTATTGCTTAATAAACTATTTCTTTATATATTATAGTTATATTATTACGACTGTCATCTTGTGTATTGGAAATTATATGTATTTATATTTAGATTTTTTTTTTATATAAGAGATAAATATTTAAATGTCGTCGGTGTCATCTCAGCGTTGTTCTGCGAGGGGGTGTGTCTGATTGAACGTTTTGAGATCAATTTAAAATATATGTAGGCTTTTTCAGCGTTCGATGATTCGATTCCTATTCGACTAAATGATATGTTAAATATTTTTATTTCTCCGCTATGAAAATATAAAATATTTCATTTCTTGTTGAGTGGGAATCGAACCCTCAACACGCTTGTGCTTTTGCGACACCACTGGCGTCATAATACAAATATTTAAAAATCGAAACGCAAACTGTTTATTCTATACATTCAATTAGAATGAATATTCAATATCTACTAATATAATATTTCAGTATATTCACAACATAAACGTTACGAAGTCTTTACATTCAGAATTTTATATTATTAATAATTTACATTGTACCTAAACAAAGAACTCCTTCATTACCTCACAGTGGAAATAATTATGTAATACAGTTTCTATTCACCCCACATTCATTATATTAATAATAAAGATGTTTCCATTATTAGAAGTAGATATATATGTATGTAGATAATACCCGGAAAATATTTTAAAGACGTTCCATAGTTATTGGTCTTCATACCAAATGAGTACAACGACCCGATTAGAATTTATCTTGACACAAAATAGATACGATATTTATGTTATTTCAAATATTTTTGTACAGTAATGACATGGATACGAGGAAAACTCGTTTATTAAAATTATGCTTTGTATTTTAATGAGTTAAACATAAATACTTAGGACTAGCTTGATACCTATAATTATATTATTTATACTGTGATATTAAAATAAGATCTGTCTTAATTTGCATTTTATAAATAAATGGGTAGGTATCTTTTTTTTCCTTTGCTCTTAATAAGTAAAAAATTATGCATATAATTTAGATTTTAACGTATTTTTGACAATGTAAATGTTACATTATATTACTGTGATGGAATAAAATATCGAAAAGTGAAAAATTTAAGTATTTTTTATTGCTGTTTTGAACTACCAACAAGGATACTTTTTGAATAGATACACATTTAAAAACGCATAAACAACAATTTTCTCGAAATTTTGAAAACATAAATAATTAAATACCTCTTAGAAGTTTAAAAGAGAGCGATAAATACTTTGCGAGTTTTCGTTTTACCTAGGGACGATCGATATGGAAAACAAGTTAAAGGCTATTAAAGAAAAATATAATTTTACGACATAAACGACATAACCCAGGGTAATTTTCAAACTAAAATAGAATTATCTACACGGTAAGTACAGTACGGTCCACACCTCGTGGCCGCCCTGAAATTAGGTTTTCTGAATTTTTGTGCGTAGTTTACTCGGAAAAGTAATCAAAAGTAAGAAAAATCCTAAAATCAACCAATTCTTCCTCACCGTGCTGTATAATTGTAATTTTTGTTGTTTATTGTTGAGAATATTATGAAAAAACTTTTAAAAATATAATATAATAAAAATTCAAGTAAAAATTGATAAGGTCATCGGGTCGGGATCTCGATCAATTTGCCCATATCAACTAAAATGTAAAGATTGCACAATAATGTTCGGAAAAATTACGTATAACCTTTCATTATCTATTTACGTCACTATTTTGCCGTAAAGTTTTTTCCGCTATGAAAATATCGCTTCAGAATCTTATTTTTCATAATTCTTGTGTATTTTGTATAATCTATATATAAATTATGATTTTTATTTTTTATTATTTGTTTTTAATTATATATTTTAACTTATTTCGTCAACTAATTTAACCTATCATGTTTCATCTTCACACTTTGTTAGATACGGAAAGGCTTAGCTTATTTCGTTTTGTTTATAAAAGCAAAACTTCTAAAAGGAGAGATCAAGGTTAAGTTCAAGTTCATTCCAATCCTCATTAAACTTAATAATACCTAGGTTCCTAATAATTGCCTAAACTTTAATCTTCTTATTCCTTAGTTTATTACTTATTCTTTAGTAGTTTTCCTACTGCGTGTCGCCTTGCAAACAAAAGTATAAGTAGCGTCGTCGATGTAAGCACGTTTAGGCGTAGAAGATTGATGCGACATTGGTGGAATTTGCTCCGGCGTATATTGGTCAATAGTGCTGGTTGCTGTGACGTGGGTGTGCGCGCGCATCTTCCATCTCGTTTTGCTCCTTTGACCTTTAAAATAGCACTCCGCTGAACAAACTCATTTTTGTTTTTCACATTCTCTATTTAAACAAAGCTGTTTCAGCTCCAAAGTAGTAAAGTAGCTCAAAAAGTGTTAGTCTTGCATCCAAGATATTAATTATACGCTTTCAAGCTACATATACTAGCAATAAGTATATTTATTGTCTTATGCCATGTAAATGTAGGGAAATGGTAGTTTTTACATATTTTAAATATTTATACGAAAACACATTTTATTCTTTGTCCTATTCTAATATTAAAGTATCCTTTCTGTGTGTTTAATTATAATGGCCTCCTTTAGCGTTACTGTAAAGTACTTATTGATTTCTATTGGCGCTTTATTTCTTCATTTATTATGTAATAGGAACTGTACAAAAGTAACTAGTAAAATTATTTATTAGTAAGTGTACCCAGAAAGTATACATTTAAGTATAGAAATTACTTAAAAATCAGCTTCACGCTGTATCCCGCACACAGCAGGGTAGGCAGAGGGAACCTAGTGTTAAGACACTCCCGTTCCCCACTGCCGAATTCTGGAGGCATTGCGTATTGAGTGACAGAACTCAACGCCGCGCTTTACCTCGACACCAGAGCGAAGAAATGGAAATATAAATTTAAGTAAATATTTCGTCACCTCTAGTGGGGATCGAACCCACAACCAGTCGGTTTCACAGTCACACCTCGTGCCGCTGCGCCACGACCGGCCTCAAGAAATTACTTTTATGTAATTAAACACATGGGTCGGCCCAATTTTTGTAATTACGTGTAGTAGCCAAATAATAAGAAGGTAATTTATGGTATCATTCATTTGAGGACGGATATTTCATGAAAATGAGATTATTCGTTGATTAATTATTAATTCCCAAATAATAATAAAAAAATAATATTATAGACAATAAAGAAATATAAGAACCAAATTATGAAATAATATTTCAGGATATATACTTAGTAATATAAAATCACTTACACAAAAAACAAATAATATTTAATATTAGGTAAATGTTGTTTAATTAACTATCAATTTATTACTTTTAACTTAAGATTTAATCCTGAATATATATGGTAAAATTTCAACTTTTTCTCATTATTCCAGAGACAGTCACCAACTAGACTTACCTGCTTTCGGCCACTATGCTACTGGTATCTTCTTCTTGGACAAGCTTCACCATCAGGATATCGAAAAGAAGTTCCAAGAGCTCGCTGAGAACGTAGGACTTCGCGTGATTTGTTGGAGAACCGTACCAACTAATAACTCCACCATTGGTATGTCATATTTTAGTTTTACTCATATAAATGTTTAATGTTGATTAGCATTAGAAAAAGACAAAAAGCAACCTTTAAAACTAAAGCCTAAATACTTTCACAAAATTATTCATTTTGCATTGAAATGTTAACAGTTGTATTATTCTAATAATCTTGTAGAGCTATCATGTTTTTTCGTTTAACTTATTTAAAAATATGTTCAATATTTTCTTATGGGTTTCTTTCATATTTAAATTTGCAATGATTTGTACATAATATTTACTTTGGCAGTACATTAGAAGGCCAGTGAAGGAAGCCCTTAATATATGATTATTGTCATTTTATTTTATCAATCAAACGTTTCGATCACCACCATCGAACATTTGTCCAGCTTGTTTGTGCATACGGGCAGTTTGCGATTTGCGACTATCATTCCAGGTCGTACACGTAGTCTAAGTCGGTTGGGTCGTTAACGCGGCCGAGCGGTCTTGCGATGCTTGACCATACGGTTTGTGTAATTTAAAAATTAGAAGTGATCTGCATCAGGAGTTCGTTCGATTCTCGATTGGATTGTAAAATAAAAGCAGTAAATACATATAAAAATTACATTCCAAAGTAGTAGTCGTTGTAGGTACCTTGTTTATACTAGTAATATACCTAGCATATGGTATTTATTTTGAAAGCACTTATGTAACTAATTATTTTGTGTAGCTTTTATGCCGATCGAGAATGACACGAATTTTTCTTGCTATATTTGGAAAAGAATTCCATTAATTTGCACTGATATACCTACAACACAGCACAGCACACATTTTAGAGTTCTAGTTTCTTTGGCAGAGTGCAAATTGATGGTATTATGGCTTGTTATTAAGGTGGTTATGGCATTTACTCGTGATTACTGACAGTATTATAAATTTATTGAAATTAATATATTACTTTACTATTTATATTTTACAATTAATCAAATATTTATAATACCGAGTCTGTGCCAAATGAATGTAAATTTATTTATATATTTGTAATTAGCTTGAGATGTGTTTTTGTACCTTATATATATTTCAAGTATATCACCAGTACAATCTCAAGTTAAACTATGTTAGTAAACTATTACGCTTCGATGGTAAAACTCAGTCCAATTAATGAACTATTAGATCAAAATAATGAATGATTCCATTTGAGAAGCATGTTACATTGCAGCTTTGGTAAACCTGTTAGCACATATTCATAATTACCATCAGGGCGCGTTCCTATAGTATCATATAGATTTTCCTAGGTTAAGTGATGATAGGGGCGACACAGAGATCAGTCAGTAATGGCCTTATTTGGCTCGCTTTCAGGTCAGGTGGCTCGTAACTCGGAGCCATATATGCGTCAAGTGTTTGTTACCGGAGATATCAGCGACGAAAACCAACTCGCACGGCAGGTAAGACCTTGGACGCGAGATGACAGAACGAAGCGACGACACTAAACGTTGAAGCAGATTCGAGTATGAACTTGCAATGAGCACCAATATTGCAATTTCAAACTCGCCCCTACATTTTTTAGGACCCAAAGCACTTTTGAAGCTATTTTTTCAGATCGTTGTGTCGCGCGCGGGCTCGGAGGATCTACGCTCTACGTAAATTGAAGTAAACTTATACATATATCGTATACATTGCAGTTTACTTTCGTGTGTTTGTTTGTGGGGCATTTTCTGGAATGGTTTTACGATGTTCACAGATATTCGTGCTGCGTAAGCGAGCCTCCCACGAGCTGGTGGTGCCGGGTGCACGGTTCTACATATGCAGCTTGTCTTTGAGAACTGTTGTGTACAAGGGTCTATTGACTTCGAACCAACTATGGGTAAGTATTTTTTGTTATAATAGTAAATTAGTTAAATTAAAAAAATTACACATTATGACAGTTTATTTATTTTTTTGTCAAACATTGGGCAAATAATTTGTTTGCCATATTTTTATACATGTTTCTAAAAAATCTTAATTTTTTTTTTTATTGTTATTTCTTAACACTACAGACACTTGGTCCGTACCCTTTTTAAATGTATTATTATATCTAATTTCCTTATCATATATATTAATTACATTATCGTTTACATACAATTAATACCTATAATAGGAAAATTATATTTTTAACTTTACATTATTTTACAAAATTTTACTTTGATCTAAGGTTAAGCGAATGTCTATATATGTATATTTAACAATTTTTCACATTACAATATATATTAATTACATAACTATAACTAGTAGTAGTAGTAAAATCTTAATTAAGAAGGTGGTTTTATTTCCAAAAAAAGTTGCAATATATTCAATTCAAAGTTCAATATTTTTCTTAAAGTAATATTTATAATTGTGTTGTTTTAGGAATACTTCAAAGATCTAAGCAACCCAGCGTTTACCACCTACTTGGCACTGGTGCACACTCGTTTCTCGACCAACACCTTCCCCAGCTGGGAACGCGCACATCCTTTGAGGTTAATTTTATCATATCTTATTTTGTAAAACACATTCATAACTTAACTTAACTTAGCTTCACGCTTTATCCCTTGCGGGGTAGTCAGAGAGAACCTAGTGTTAAGACACTCCGTTCCCCACTTTCTGCCGAATTCTGGAGGCATTGCGTGTTGAGTGGCAGAACTCAACGCCGCGCTTAACCTCGACACCAGAGCGAAGAAATGGAAATATAAATTTAATTAAATATTTCATCTCCTCGAGTGGGATTCGAACCCACAACCAGTCGGTTTTGCAGTCACACCTCGTGCCGCTGCGCCAGGACCGGCCTCATTCATATTATTAAAATTTCGTATAAAAAATTATAATTAAATGTGTATTTCAGAGTGCTTGCCCACAATGGCGAAATAAATACATTACGAGGTAATGTCAACTTGATGAAAGCTCGCGAGGGTGTCATGAAAAGTGAATTGTTTGGAGACGGTAAGTTGTAATAATGGTTACAGCTTTATATTTACAACTATTTTCTACAAAGAAAATAAAATAAAACGCACTTAATTACTCATACAGAATAAAAGGTTTAAGTTATTTCACATTTTTACGCTTTATTTCTACGACAGCCGCGATAAATGTTATTATAGACTGATTGAAAAATGCATATAAATTGCGTTGTATTTTTAAATCGTATTTAAAAGAAAATAACTGACAGGCATAAAATAATGAGTTTAAGGACATTGTGTTTTTAATCCATGCCTATTCAGATCCGAGAAATACAATAAATGAAATATAAATATTATTAATCATTCAACAGTAAATTCTTTTATTAAAATAGTGTTATACACTAAAAACTTTTTACTTGTAAAACCACATGATAGTATGTATACATATAAAGTTTCTTATAGTTAAAGAACAATTTTCTCAAATAACTGACTTACTTCATGTAGATAAAACTCATATAGCTAAAACTATTTGTGTAGATATTCTTGGTCTATATTTAAAATAAATCCCTTAATCTTCTAACAAATCCATTTTCACAGATCTCAAAAAGCTGTACCCAGTAGTCGAACCAAACCTGTCCGACTCAGGTTCAGCAGATTGCGTACTGGAATTCCTCCTGCATTGCGGAAATAGATCTCTGCCTGAAGCCGTCATGACAATGGTGCCCGAAGCCTGGCACAACGACCCAACAATGCCTAAGGAAAAACGCGATTACTACCAATGGGCCTCGTGTGCTATGGAGCCGTGGGATGGACCGGCGTTAGTGTCTTTCACTGATGGGCGGTATATTGGTAAGTGAATTAGGTTTCATGCAAAATCTATGTATTTTCTTATACATTGAGCTTCCTATTGATTTTTACAGAATAGATATATAGATATAGATATGGTGCACGGACTCGACTCACGATTGACTTGTTTTTTGGATTTTGACGTGTAGGACAACATTTTTTTTTATTATTTTGATCCCTAAAATCTATCCGTTTAAACATATTACCGGTGAAAACTCCAGCTTCCCAAATTAAACTGGGACTATACCTAATACTTTGACTATTTACCCTAATGAGATTTCATATACTCGTACTTATATAAATATTCTGTTTTTTGATTAGTTTGTGGGTTATTATAATATTAATATGTGTTAAGAATGTAGATCGACTACATTCTTCTTTACTATAACATCGTAAAATCAAATGTCAAGTTTTTATTTACAATTTTTTATCTTGCATTTTATTAAAATTTTTCACATCAATAATATTTAAAATTAGACTTATAAAAACATTTAAGTTACATAACATTATTTTGTTTTAGGTGCCATTTTAGACAGAAATGGTCTTAGACCGTCGCGTTTCTACGTAACAAGCGAGAACGTACTTGTGATGGCGTCCGAAGTGGGCGTGTATGATGTCGACCCGGAGAAGGTCATTCTCAAGGTCAGTGAGCATTTTCTTTTGTTTAAGGCTTTTAAGACATGCTGTTCTAATTTTTCACTAAAGTATGCATTTATATTTTTTTTATGATTTTTAGATTAATGCAATCTTGCTTGTTTTATTGACATAATCATTTCAGTGTTAAAATTTAAAATGTGAAGCTAAAACTATATATTTCTCAATTATTTATTTTACAGAGTCGTCTCAAACCCGGTCGTATGTTATTAGTTGATACCAAAGACAAAAAAATAATTCAAGATGTCGAATTAAAAATGGAAATTGCTAGAAGCAGACCTCACTCACATTGGTTAGAGGAACAGGTATAAAATATTTAAACTAAAGTATTATTTAATTATAATATTATTATTTATAGAATGTATGTTAAATACGATTGAAATATTTCTATGCCGCGCTTTTAATGGAATATTTGTTGCTGATTATAACAGATGGTAAGTTCTATGCCGAAAAACTGGCGGCAATATTCTCATTATTAAATTAATTTAAAAAATACATGTCTTAGTAGTAATTATTAATTTCGACTATTATCCTATTTACAAATTATAATATATTTACTAAACAGATATTTCAAGCAACAAGCAACTTATCAATTGACAAAATATTTTAAAATTTCAAAACAAATTGTAGAAGTTTTAGGAAATTTTCATTATGTTTATTTTATATACTTTTTTTACAGTCTGAATTACAAAGATACAAAAGAATGTAGTGTAATTTAAGGTCTAAATTCTATGTAAAATTAAAAAAGAAACTAATTTATAATTAAACGTTTCAGATAACAATGGAAGATATACACAAGTCTCTACCTCCGTATGAAGGTGTCACAAACGGGAATACCAGCGCTATATCGGGGTTGGGAGATAAACGACTTGGCCTATTTGGATACACTATTGAATCTATTAACATGTTGCTACTGCCTATGATCCAGAATAAGTGAGTATTTTTTGTTTGTTTTGTTTATGTATTAAGATGTTTTAATAAGTAAATTTGTATATATTTTCTTTACGAAAATATGTATAACTTATATATAGTTTCGTAAAACAATTATGAAGTTTTAAGTGAACTTTTACTTTATATACAATAATAAAAAGTTTTATCTTATATTTGATTAATACTTTATTCAATATCACAAGACCTTTGTCATGAACATATTTTTTACTTTCTATAGTTACATGAAGATTTAATTTCTATTTTTATCTACAATGTTTTTATTAAACAAATAATGAAGTTCAAATTGATCTAATATAATATATTATAACTAAAAAAAGTACTTGTTCCAAACAGAAAAGAAGCTCTAGGCAGTATGGGTAACGATGCTCCACTCGCTTGCCTGTCACGGTTCCAGCCTCTACCCTACGACTACTTTAAACAACTTTTTGCACAAGTGACCAATCCACCTATTGATCCTTTCAGGTATATTTATTTATTTATTTCGTTAGTTAAAAAAAATAATATAGTATACAGTAGCCGTCGTGGTGGTAAAAAACACAGAAAACTTGCTAATGTGATTTGCAAGTTTAAATGTATGATTAAAAAAGTTAAAATTATTTTCATGCGATTGTGTAATGTGATGGAAATTTATTGTGCCAGTCGTGTGACTGTAAGCGCGACAGATTATGGGTTAGATCCCTACTCGGAAGAAATTAAGCATTTTTAATATTTTAATTTCTTCACTCTGGTGTCGATGTAAAGCATTAAATTCCACCACTCAACCAGCAATGCCTCTAGAAGTCGACAGAAAGTGGGGAGCAGAGTGTTTTAACAATAAGCTTTGCTGCTACTCGCGGGAAACAGCGAGAAGTTGAAAATAAAATATATTAGTTCACAAAAGGTGCAGACAATATCTGTGTATGATATTTAAAAAAGAAGGAAGTTGTTTTTGTCCGTCTACATCACTTGATTTCGTTGCATCCGTAGTTGCGTTATAAAAGCTAAAATTTCGCAATTACGTGTGTTTTACAACTTTTAAGCCTATGTATATTTAATAATACTTTTGTTATTTTTTTTTCAAAATCAAAGATACTCAGCAATTAAGTAACTAACGATAATCACATGTAACTCATTTTATTTCTTAAAAACTAAAAAATAATATATTTCTATTAACTCCACAGAGAAAAAATAGTAATGTCGCTTTTATGCCCCATCGGGCCAGCAGCGAACATACTGGAGCCGAGCCCGGAATTCGTGCACCGCTTGTTCCTGCCCCAGCCCATACTGTCCATACCTGATTTGGAGGCTTTGAAACGGTCATCGCATAGAGGATGGAAGGTGAAAACTTTTATTATACACGAGAAAAAAAATACATTTTTAGGTATAAATGAAATTAAAAAATATACATTTACAAATAAAAAATACTGTTGCAACAGCGGTAAAAGGGTCCAGGCGATACGTAGCTAAGTTACAATTTATTACTTGCCTTCGTAATCAATTGAATATAACCAAGATTATGTATAACATATGGCACACTTTGAGTATCCGATGTAATTGTGACCACAGATACAGTCGAATCTACATATAAATTATCCAACTTAAAAGATGTTTTATTTCGCAACAGTAGTTCCTAAGATTAGTGCGATCTACCACTCTTTAGCTTTTATAATATTGGCGTGTTAGTGTAAAGCGTGAAGGTAAAAATTAAATGTATTAAGCCAATTTGTATGATATTTCCAAGCTGTGTTTTTATTCTACAGACGCAAATAATAGACTGTACATTCGACATATCAGAGGGCCCTCACGGACTTGAAGCGGCTCTCACTAAAATATCCTCTGAGGCGCTATCGGCGGCGCGCGCGGGCTACCAACTTATCGTGCTATCCGACCGTAACGCGGGGCCTCGGCGAGTGCCTGTGTCGTCATTGTTAGCACTTGGTAAGCATAATTAACTAGCTGTTCAAGCTGTATCCCGGTAGGCAGAGGAAACTTAGTGTTAAGACACCACGTTTCATACGCTCCGCCCATTTCTGATTCATTGTTTGTTTTTAAATAAGCCTCAAGATGGCTGCATAAGCAGGCATATTGGAACAGCCCGATTTCCGGAAGGTGTTGGGTTCCACCAATCAACACACCTGTAAATTGGAAACATTTGCAGGTGTGTTGATTGGTGGAACCCACCGGCGATACCGACAGAAGAGGACGACGTGTGTTTTACTAAAGTCTCTACTCATCTTGCTATATGCGTGATAAATCTTAAAGCTTAATTATATATTATTAAATGAATGACAGAAAGGGGAAAGTAAAGGAATTATTTGATGTCTTAATTTAGTGATTACATAAAAGAAAAATGCCGTCTATACAGTACTTACGATGATTGTCGTATTTTATATATACACTCCGTTCCCGCTTTACGTTCTAATTCGAGGCTCCATGTTGAGTGGCGGAACTCAACGCCGCACTTTGATATCAAGTAATAATACTATTTGATATATTTAAAGGTGCCGTCCATCATTATTTAATTGAAACACGCCAGCGTATGAAAGTCGGTCTGTTAGTTGAAACAGCTGAAGCAAGAGAAGTTCATCATATGTGCGTTCTTCTTGGTAAGTCTCTGTAACTGATAATTTATATTTTTTCGACTAGAATTAAAAAATTATAGCCCTAGTAAATTACCTAGTTTATTCTGAAATACATGGGTATTGCAAAAACTAATGAAACGATTTTGTTGAAACTTCGAACTTTCGAAAAAAAAAATAAAAAAAAGTTAAAAAGGTAAAAAGTTTTAAATTTTTTTTTAGATTACGAATTTCAATTTCAATTTATTTTATTTGACGTAAAATTCTTCTTAACCAGGTTATGGAGCTGACGCAATCTGCCCCTACTTAGCCTTCGAACTGGCATTCTCTCTTCGCAACGACAACCTCATAGATTCAACCTTGACGGATTCAGATATTTACTTGGCATATCAAAAAGCTATAGAGACAGGCTTGGCTAAAGTCATGGCCAAGATGGGTATTAGTATGCTGCAGTCGTACAAAAGTGCTCAGATTTTTGAAGCGGTCGGTTTGAGTGAGGAAGTAATTGATAAATGTTTTAGAGGCACTCAGTCTAGGATTAGTAAGTATTTTTTTTGTGTATATAAAATATATATAAAAAGCACGTTCATACTTATTCCGCCGTTCTCAAATTTCCTATCGAATCCAAGGGATTTTGAGTGGATTGCATGTTATATGGAGGAACTTAACGCTGTACAGGAAAATGAAAATAATTCTTTTCTCCGAATGAAGGTCCAACCCATAACTATCATTCTTACGAATGCAATTATAATAATGCCTTAGTAATGATTATCCTGAAATGTATAATATTTATAATATAAATTCAACCTTTGTAATTGTAGGTGGTGTTACATTTGAAATTTTATCAAAGGAAACATTTGACAGACACGCTTTGAC
Source organism: Heliconius himera (assembly GCA_021202915.1). Lineage (NCBI taxonomy): Eukaryota > Metazoa > Arthropoda > Insecta > Lepidoptera > Nymphalidae > Heliconius > Heliconius himera. The sequence continues at coordinate 491,121 of JAJHJA010000069.1, forward strand.
TTATGGCGAAAATCAAGATATGTTGGTGCTAAGGTAATAAATATATTTTTAAAGGAATTTCACAACAATAAATTTAGAATATTTTCAATGTGATTGATAGAAACACTGGACGCCATGATGCTTTGCTGAGACATCAGTTGGTCTTGTAAACATATGCACTGTTATTGGTGCACAGAGGCTGCGTTAATCGGTTGACACTTTGCGTACATGATTGTGTGACGTCATACCGTGCGGGCTGGCGTTTGGCGTATACAAAAAAAAAACAGATTAAAAAAATAAAAACTTTGATATGATTTTTAAAATTAATTTTGTTATTTTATAAAACTAAAAATTTTTGAGGCGGCTAGCCTCAAAAATGGCGTAGAGGCACATCTGTGACGTAAACTACGTCAATTGTATATTTTAGATTTTTTTTCTTATGTAGTATAATGTGACATTGCTACTATTATGCTTCAAATTATTACAGAAAACTACAATCATGATATTTAATTATGTATAAGATATTCTTATTAATTAATATAAAATAACAACTCAGGAACCCAGGCAACTACCACTGGCGTGCTGGAGGCGAGAAACACATAAACGATCCCATGTCCATCGCCAATTTGCAAGAAGCTGCTCTTGGAGACAATAAATCTGCTTACGATAAGTATAGGTATGAGATTCTTTTAGTTTATCATCATTTTTAATATTTTTATTATAAATAAGAAACATACTAATCATGTAATAAAGTATATTATTGAAACTAGAGAATGAAAACTTGGTTCACATGATATGGTGGTGTGCGTAATTATTATTTATTAATTTAATATTAATATAAAAAACTATGCATTTATGAACGAATCCATCACCTTATTATAAATGTCAATTATGTCAAATTTCATCAGAGAATGATGTTAATTTTCGTGTGAAGACAAAACGTTTACAAAAAAGATCAAACTCTCAAAAAAATAAATATAAATTATGTTTTAATTATGGACACTAAAAAATGTGACGAACGATTAAGATTTGTGAAACAGTATTATATGTAATTAATTATAATAATAAACTTATTTTATCAACAGGGAAAGTGCTCTAGAATCAGTCCGCGATTGTACACTCCGTGGTCAGCTTGAGCTTGTCCAGCTGGATGAACCATTGCCTCTGTCGGAAATCGAACCTGCTTCTGAAATTGTTAAGCGTTTTGCTACTGGTGAGTATAAATATTGTATATGAAAAGACTAAATAAATTTAATATATATATTTTAACTATTTAAAATGTATGACAGCTTACTATTCCATAAGTTCAAATCATTAAAAACAATTTTAATAATGTTATTTGAAACATTCCATGTTTTTTTTTCTTGAAATAAAAAAAATAATCTTCAGTTTTTGTAAAACTTTCGACTGAACTGACAAACCTTTCTACTTAAAAAAAAAACAATATTCAAGGATATTGTTACAAATTGACTTACTTTGTGAAATGCTTTTATGAGCTTACCTTAACCTACCACTTTTATTTTTTTAATTATATTTCCCTGTAATCCGGTGATTTAAATATATCTTCTTTGTACAGGTGCAATGTCGTTCGGTTCTATCTCACTAGAAGCGCATACAACACTAGCAATTGCTATGAACAGAGTGGGAGGTAAATCCAATACGGGTGAAGGAGGAGAAAACGCTGACAGATATCTTAATCAGGTAGGTTTTATATGATTATTTGTTTTCTAAACAGCTTTATGCCTCACCTCAAATGGGCGTAAATATTATAATGGATATTTGTTTTTTACCAGTGACTAACTCACTGCGACACGTCGGCTTGGATAATAAATACAACCGACAAATCAGTAATCTAAAACCTATTTTTTTTCCTCCATTTTACTCAGGACCCCGAATTCAATAAACGTTCAGCGATCAAACAAGTGGCATCAGGTCGTTTCGGAGTAACCGCTTCTTACTTAGCTCACGCTGACGATTTGCAAATTAAAATGGCGCAGGGAGCTAAGCCCGGAGAAGGTGGTGAATTGCCGGGTGAGTTTCGATGTTTATTATACTAATATTTTTTATGACAAAAATTAAATATAAAATAATATTTATCTAAATTTTTTAAAGCTCAACACATATATAAACTGTAATTTATTAATATGTCATTACTTTTCTATAACTATAAAAATAAACTCATTGGTAGTTCAGGTCGTTGTGATGCAGTTTCATGGTGTCTAACTTTAAAAGCGACGGTTGTGGTTTCGATTCCCATTGAGGGACTGAAATATTTCTCTTCTTCTTCCTCTCTCTATTAACAAAGCAAAGTGCGGCTTTGAGTTCCATCACTCAAGATGCAATGTCACAAGAATTCGGCAGAAAATGAAGAACGAAATGTCTCAACACTTGGTTCTCTATGATTACTCTGCTGTAGGCGAGTTCGCTGTATATATCAAGTTAAAAAATACAATATTCCATATTTAAAATAAAAATAATCTCTTACAGGTTACAAAGTAACAGAAGAAATAGCTAAAACTCGTTGTTCGGTACCCGGAGTGGGTCTCATATCACCTCCGCCGCACCACGATATCTACTCCATAGAGGATCTGGCTGAGTTGATATACGATTTGAAATGCGCTAATCCCAAAGCGAGGATTTCAGTGAAGCTGGTGTCTGAAGTGGGCGTGGGTGTGGTGGCTTCGGGTGTCGCTAAGGTATTTTTATTAATAATAAAAAAAAAAATAGCTTCACGCTGTATCCCGCACACAGCAGGGTAGGCAGAGGGAACCTAGTGTTAAGACACTCCGTTCCCCACTTTCTGCCGAATTCTGGAGGCATTGCGTGTTGAGTGGCAGAACTTAACGCCGCGCTTAATCTCGACACCAGAGCGAAGAAATGGAAATATAAATTTAAGTAAATATTTCATCTCCTGGAGTGGGGATCGAACCCACAACCAATCAATCGGTTTTACAGTCACACCTCGTGCCGCTGCGCCACGACCGGCCTCATTAATTAATAATATTTATTAATAATATAGTATATTATACGGTTAACGAGTAGTTATTAATCGAATGTATTGATTTAGTTCATATAAACGATTGTCCGGTCGATCGTCGACGCGACGTTTGGATCGATGGAATCGATGCTGTATCTTACTTAACGACTTGATGTTACAAAGAAAGTATCATTGTACGTTTCCAATAAGCTTAACCAACCAAAATAGAGAAGATATTTAGTTTTTTTTTTTTCAAATAATGAGTAGTAGTTTCAATGTATTTAACGCGCACAGGGCAAGGCGGAGCACATCGTGATCTCGGGGCACGACGGCGGCACGGGCGCGAGCTCGTGGACGGGCATCAAGAGCGCGGGCCTGCCGTGGGAGCTGGGCGTGGCCGAGACGCACCAGGTGCTCGTGCTCAACGACCTGCGCTCCAGGTACGGGACTGCGCACATTTAATTTTAACAATTTGATAAAAAAAATATTTCTCTGACCTCGGGACTGAACAAACGCAGACGCAACGTGTATTAATGTTAGCCGATTCGACGTATCTCTATACGCATGAGCACCAACACCCCTAAAATAGTAATAACAGTGACCACTTATTAAACGAAATATATAAAATCACATTATTTAATAGTAATTTGTCTTACATATGTGTAGCGTCAACGTATACAGGGTGGAAGAGGCAGCGCTCCTTTTACGGAAACAGCATATAGGGTAAAATATTTTAAACCCATACCTAAAGAAATTAATCAAGATGCCTCAACAGTTTGGACATAGGATATTTTTTTCATTTCACGATTTTTATCCATACCTGTATTTCGTGTGACGCAATTACATATAGATCCCAATAACGTAAACACTTACTACTACAAAAATACTACTAAAGGTTAAAAACTTTGAACTTTATCGCCACTACGACTCGATTTCGGAATGAGGCGTGTGCGGCGGTGTTCCTTTGATAGGTTTATGTGTGCGTGCGTCGTCCTTACAAATGGCGTTTTATTTTAAAACGACAATTTTATTATTTATTTTGTTTGAAAAAATAACTTATTCATTTTTGGTAATTTATTTTTTTCTGATTTATATTATAGGCTTTTATAGAGTAGTTAAAACTGTGGTTTCATTTAAAGTGGTGCTTACACTTCCACCCTGTATAGCGTCATATTATTATTATTATTACAGAGTGGTAGTACAAGCTGACGGTCAGATTCGAACTGGGTTCGATGTAATGGTAGCCGCGTTACTCGGAGCAGATGAGTTTGGATTCAGTACCGCACCTCTTATTGCTTTAGGTATGTTATATAACTACATACATATTGATAATGATTTATTTTTTATACAATTTTTAAGGCCATATGGACTCAGTAGAACAATGTTTCACTGTAAACATGATGACACGTTGTAGATTTGATCCCCACTTAGTGGAACGAGTTATTATCATTTCTCTAGTCAGACGATATAAAAAGCGGCGTTAATTTGCACTACTCACTCACTACACTATGTATCAAATACAACTTGTTTTCGAGTGTCTTGACAATAAATTTTCTTTACTTATTTTCTGTAAGTTTCATTGGCAACCAATAATAAATTAAAGTAGAGTAAAAAGGAAAACAATGTATTTAGTAAAAAAACATTAAAAATGAATACAAACCAACATAATTTCTATATGCAGGTTGTACAATGATGAGAAAATGCCACTTGAATACATGTCCCGTTGGTATCGCGACCCAAGATCCAGTACTGCGCAAGAAGTTCGCGGGGAAGCCTGAACACGTTATCAACTACTTGTTTATGTTGGCTGAGGAGGTATAAAAAATAACATTTTCACTATCGTATATATATTAAATTAAAAAAATAAATGATAAACATTTTGACAATACTTAGAACAAAAGTTTATTTATTACAGTTTTTTGTAAATGGGATTTATAGTATATAAAAATATACACATAATTATGTATTTTAAAAATAAAGTAAAGTAAATTATATGCGTGAAGAACATTAAAAACTCCTAAATAAGTGTCTGAACATCTAAATTTGAAATGTATAAGTTGCTTCATTTTAAGTCGAAACATATTTTTTAAATAAAATGTTAACACTTTATTTTTCCTCTTTAGGTCCGCGTACATATGTCCCAAGTGGGTGTCCGTCGTTTCGGAGATCTCGTCGGACGTACAGATTTATTGAAAGTTCGTGAAAACAACGATAACCCCAAGGCTAGGTTATTAAACCTATCACTCATTTTGAAGAATGCTTTACACATGAGGCCCGGAGTTCATATTGTAGGAGGATCTAAGGCGCAGGTTAGTGTTTTTTTACTATTTTTTTCAATTTGCGTTCACGTTGCGTTGTGTTAAATATGAGTAAAATCTTTATATTTTGAAAATTTTAAAAGTTCATCTCTATAGGCACGGACAAAGTGCATCGTTGCATTTCGCCATCCTGTAAGCTATAATAAAAATATTATTTAAAATAAGAAACCACTTAGCATTTTACCTTAACAATCTTAAAATTTGTACCTTAAAATAATTAAAAACATTTTCTGGCAGATATTATTTATTTTAATTTTTATACCTTTTAAAATATTTATTTTTAATGGACTAACAGGACTTCCAACTTGAGAAACGGTTGGACAACACCCTTATTCAACAATGCAGCGGTATTTTAGATGGAAGTCAGAAATCTATCAATATTAATATGAAGATCACTAACGAAGACCGCGCATTCACATCTACACTATCTTATTATATTGCTATGTATGTATAAATGTTATGTATTATAGTAGAAATAAATTAGTAAAGCAGTTTCACGCTTTTTCCCAAATAGCAGGGTAGGCAAAAGAGACCTAATGCTAAGAAACTCTATTCTGCGCTTTCCACTCGAAATCACGACATGAAAATAATTTATTTCCACGCGTGGGGATCGAACCCACAACCATCGCGATTACTGTTAAACGTTGTTACCGTGCACCACAACAACATAACTAGTAATTTAATTTATTATTACCAATGCGCTATAATAAATATTTTCATTTAATTAAAGTATTTGATTCCTTTCTGATTGTGTATGAAGGAAAAGAGATGAGATTAAATTGTATGAAATAAAACATGTTGTCGTTTTTTTAAAATGATCTAATGATGAGTATCTAAGTTTAATATTAATTTTCTATTAATTCTTTATATAGATTTATTATTGAATCTGAAACTAATATTTATATAAATTTTACGCATTTTCTACAGGAAATATGGTGAATCAGGTCTTCCAGATGGCATGTCCATCGACATTAACCTCAAAGGTTCAGCCGGACAGAGCTTCTGCGCGTTCCTGTCTAAGGGGACCACTGTCACTCTCGAAGGAGATGCTAATGATTATGTCGGTTAGTTAGACTTTTTTATTTTTTTGTTTCACGGTACATTCCGCATATAGCAGGATATAGGATAGACAGAGGAAGCCTAATGCTAAGACATTCCGCCCAATGTGTGGCGGAACTCAACGCTGTGCTTTGTCTTGTTACCAGACATTTCCTCTATTTCCTTATTAGTGCGTTTGATAATTCAATGTTTTGAGAAATTGGTCCTAGTGGAGGTGGAAAATAAAATAAAATTTGAATAAAAAAATGCAATTATTGCGAAAATTAAAAATCTTACTATAACAATCGTTTGTTCTTCAGGTAAGGGATTGTCCGGAGGTACAGTGATTATCTATCCACCAAAGAATTCGCCGTTCGAATCGCATTTGAATGTGATTGTTGGAAACGTTTGTTTGTACGGTGCCACTTCGGGCAGAGCGTATTTCAGGTAATCCATATTTTTTTAACTTTTTTTTTATTTGTCACTGAGTAGGAATCGAATCCATAACTGCGTCAGTGATAACTTGTTGTATATTGTATATTAAATTTATAAAATGTTCTTTAAAATTTACTTCTTAGATTATCTTAAGAAATATTTTTTTTTATTTTTGCTTACTCTCACATTTTATTTATTCATAGTGAATAAATATAGTTTATATTTATTTATTTAGTTTCACGCCTCATCCTATACAATGCTGGGTAAACTGAAAGAACCTAGTATGAAGATACTTTGTTGTTCGCTTTATAGTTGGATTAACTTATATAGTAACTCAACATTATCTGTTAGAATGGGAGAATGAAAAAAAAAATCCCTTTAGGGAATTTATTACATGAAATATTCAATTTGGATGCAAATATTTCAAAAGCGGGGGTGGACGCAAAAAAGAATTATAATAAAAAGTCTTTAATAATAGCTAGCTTTGACGTGCGGCTTCACCTCCGTGGTTCCTTACAGGGGCATAGCGTCGGAGCGGTTCTGCGTGCGCAACTCGGGGTGCGTGGCGGTGGCGGAGGGCGCGGGCGACCACGCCTGCGAGTACATGACGGGCGGCGCCGCGCTCGTGCTCGGCCTCGTGGGGCGCAACTTCGCCGCCGGCATGAGTGGTGCGTACTAACTGTATACCAACTTGCTACAACATTTATTATTATTCTTTTTTAAAAGCGTTATTATGCTAATATCATTTTGTTTAAAAGATACCAAAAGGCCAAAAAACACACTTTTGTCAATCGTCACATAACTTAGAAATATTAGTATTATCAGCCGTTTAGAAAATTTTAAATAAATAAAAATAGATATAATATATGTACAAACTGATTTATATCCACAGGTGGTATCGCTTACGTGTACGATATAGACGGCTCGTTCAAGAGCAAGTGTAACCTAGAAACGGTGGAACTCTTGCCTGTGGAGAAACAGGACGATCTGGACGATGTGCAGAAACTACTAGAAGAATTTGTAGAATATACTGGGTAAGGCCTGTTTTTATTTCTCTTTCCATTTAAAATCAGTCACAAACTACAATTAAATTACAACGATCTAGATTATTCTTTAAAATAAACAGATCCTATGATTTGTTTTTTTTTTCGTCGAATACATTAATCTTACATGTATAAATTGTGTAAACTATATTTCACGTTTAATCATGTTACACCATATTCATGTTGTGTCAACTTTAAAATAGTTTTACTATAATATAATATTTAACCTGTATATATGTAGCCATCACGTTTACATAAAACATTGTAAAACTAGCGCAGGACCTAATAAATAAAAAAAAATACAGATCCATAATAGCCAAGAACCTACTAGCAACATGGCCGGAACCAGCAAAGATGTTTGTCAAAGTATTCCCATACGAATACCAACGAGCACTTAAAACATTAGCTCTTAAAAAACCAACACCAAACAAAGTGGAGACAAACGGCAAAGTGGAGGAAAATGGCGTCGTCGATATCGAAGAGGCTGTCAGGAACGTGGAGCTCGATAAGAAGAATTTGGAGAAGGTTCTAGATAAAACAAGGTGGGTACTACCACCTTCAATATAAGAAACAAATTAAATTTTATAAATATTATATTTGCAGTTTTTTTATATTATATATGCAAATGCAAAAGTTTAAGTACTACTTTTTATTCTTAAAAAGCATTATAAAAACTGAACTAAAATGGTCCATTGAATGAGAATGGTTTGAGAAATGAAACTCCAAACAGCACTATGGCTTATTAGAGCATGGAAAATAAAAATAATTCATTTACCCCAAGATGAAACCCATCACTCAGAAGCTGCGTTTCTATGGCTTCAATATTTTTCAGCCTTTTTCACGACTAAGCTTAAATATTTTTGCTAATCACAGAGGCTTCATAAAATACCCACGCGAAACAACCCTATACCGTCCAGCGGAGAAACGTCTACGGGACTGGGACGAAATATACAGCTTTTCCTCAGTACGGAGAGGGTTAAGAGTACAAGCGGCGAGATGCATGGAGTGCGGAGTACCTTTCTGCCAGAGTGGGCACGGATGTCCCCTCGGTAATATTATACCCAAGTGGAACGATCTAGTGTTTAGAGGGGATTGGAAACAAGCTTTGAAACAACTGTTGCAGACTAATAACTTCCCTGGTATGTTGTTTTATGTTACACCATATTTGTTGATTGTACAGTACGGTCTATAAGTCGTGGCCGCCTTGGCGTTAGGCTTTTTGAAGGCGAGTCATGACTCGTCGACCATTATTTATCATGTTAATTAATTAAGTTACTTTTTGCAGCACCACGCTTTTCTCTGTTTAGTCATACTTTTGTCTAAAAAGTCAGTTATTTCTGTCATATCTGTAATCACATATAATAGAATTTCTCATTGATCACTACCTATACATAAAGAATATCTGTATGAGAAAATCTATTATTGGGAGCATTTGTCAATAGTAAGACCCAAAATTAATTTTTATTTTTTGTCGGTTTCTTGATTTTTCAATTTGTCTTTGCGTTTGTACACGCTCATCTCAGGAACGCATTAACCAATTTAATTGCAGTTTTCACTTTTGCATTAAGTCAACTTGACTTTACAATTAGTGTTTGTTTTGTTTAAATTGGTTCTCAAAAACTAGTTATGGCAATATAAAGTATTTTCTCCTACAAAATTCCTACAAAATAACTGTTTTATTGAATTGGCTGAATCTTAAATTTTCAATGTATGGATATCGTCTTTAAAATAATAATGTTATTAGATCACGAAGGTAATTGAGAAAAGAAAATATTATATTACAATAATTATATATTATAATATAATTCTAACTCATGTTTTTTCTTCCAGAATTCACGGGTCGCGTGTGCCCCGCGCCGTGCGAAGGCGCCTGTGTGCTCGGCATTTCCGAGCCCCCGGTTACTATTAAGAACATCGAGTGCGCGATCATCGATCACGCGTTTGAATCCGGGTGGATAGAGCCCGAGGTAATTGCTTTTTTATGGAGGATTTTTTGTTTTTAATATATAAATGAAAATCTGAACGAATTTGTTGCCCTTTTGTAATACAAGTTGTTCAAGAATGTTTTTATTATGTTTCCTCTCATGTGAAACAAATGTTTATGGTAATGTTTTATTGTTTATAGCGTAACAATAGGACAGGGGTTTACTAAGTGATTAAAGTTGTGTTAATACAAATTGTTTCTCAAAATCACAATAATGATAATATTAGGCCTTAATATATTGTAAATTGAGGCCAGTCGTGGCGCAGGGGTATAGGTGTGCGACTGTTAACGCGACAAGTTATGTGTTGGATCCCCACGCGAATAAATAAAATATGAAGTATTTGCATTTTCCTCTCTGGGAGGACCAGAGAGGAAAATGAAAATGACGCAGCGTTGGGATCCGCCACTCAACATGCAACGCTTCCAGCATTCGGCCAAAAGAGGGGCATGGATGTCTTAATTAGGACGAAGTATCTTGGTACTAGGTTAACTACTCTACCCTGCTGTGTGCGGTATACAGCATAAAGTTAAAAAAAATATGTTTTTTTTAATTCAACTTAGCTTCTTTTTAACCAACTTCTATAAAAGGAGGAGGTTATAAATTTAACTGCATTTTGATGTTCGTTGATTGAAGTCTCGATGCTCACTTAGAATATTAAATTATTATTATCTCCCTTCTGTGACAAGACAAAGGTGCAAATTTAACATGCAATGTCTCAAATCCATGCATAGACAGAAAACCCCAATGTTAAGACACTCCAGTCTTAACATTGGGTTTTATTTTGCCTATTATGCTATCTACCGAAGATAGCGGGAAACTAGAAAAAAAAATAATCTGTTACAGATACCGGAGTACAGAAATGGGAAGACTGTTGCTGTAGTCGGTTCAGGACCAGCTGGCTTAGCTTGTGCACATCAATTGAATAAGGTAAAAAGCATTTTAAATAGCCTCTTTTATTACTGTACTTTTATATATAATTTTAAAATTAAACGTATAAATTTTAACGTAACAAGACTCGAACCTTTCGCCAATGGAAACCGTCCAAACCATCTAGTCTAGCATTCTTATATACACCGAAATACTTAGTTGCTTGTTATAACCTATTTCTACTATTCCTAGCACCTTGTACGAATTAGTTGACTACAGTGACCCCTTTTTTTATCTTCCGTTACGACTTTAATTCCCACTAGGGGGAACGAAATATTATCATTTCCTAAGGGGATACTTATACTCAAGATATTTGTCCTTCCCAGGCGGGTTACTCGGTGACAGTGTTCGAGCGCAACGACCGCGCGGGCGGGCTGCTGCAGTACGGCATCCCCAGCATGAAGCTGAGCAAGGAGGTGGTGTCGCGGCGCCTGCGCCTGCTCGCCAGCGAGGGGGTCGCCTTCAAGTGCAACGTCGACGTCGGCAAGGATATCTCCGCTTCGGATCTGGCCAATGAGTTCGTTTTGTTTTTTCTTTGCTTTTTATTATCATTTTTTTATATTTTAATTAAAATAAATTTATACTAAAGACATGTGATTCATATCTTTTTTCAGCTTTCCCAAAATTATTATTTTCCTATTCATCTGCTAGTTAAAACTAAGCTAAGAACTAGACATAATTATCTCTAGGTAAATAATTCCTAAGAGAGTATTTTTGTTTATATGTTTGTGTACTTTTTTTAATGCTAATCTTATCTTGAAAACTAGACAGTTTAAAATGAAACATCTTAACCGATTTATTTGCATATTTTATTGTATTACACATTTTTGTAACCAACATTTACTCTATTTTCCTACCAGATATGATGCTCTAGTCCTGTGCATGGGTGCAACCTGGCCACGCGATCTGCCACTAAAAGGTCGACAACTGAACGGTATTCATTTCGCTATGGAGTTCCTTGAAGGATGGCAAAAGAAACAAGCGGGTCCCATACAGGCACATGTCAAAGAAACTCCCGTTTTGTCAGCAAAGGATAAGAATGTATTGGTTATTGGTGGAGGTGATACTGGGTTAGTGACATTTTTTTTTTCGATATTACACAGAAATGTTAACTGAATATCTGAGTTATGAAAAAAAATATTTAATAAAACTAGGATTCGAACTTATAACTCTTACATGTATAGTAATATATTCACGTTAAAAATTATAATTTTACTAATGAATAAATGTGATAGTTTTTATTGCTAAGACAATATTTAACAATTATTTTCTTACACAGATGTGATTGTATAGCAACATCCTTACGTCAAGGAGCTAAATCTATAACGACATTCGAGATTCTTCCCGAACCAAAGAAATCTAGAGGACAGGACAATCCATGGCCACAGTGGCCGAGAGTGTTCAGGTATTTCTTTGGTAAAATACTAATGAAGGAAAAATATATATTAGAAATCTAAAATACAAATATTTCATAGATTTGATAGCATTAAATGAGAACAAGTTTAGTCAGGGAAATATTTAATATTTTTATTTCCTCACGTTGCTAATAAGGGCACAACTTTGAGTTCCGCTACTCAATACGCAATTCTTTTAGAATTCGCCGGAGAGGGGGGGGAGGGGAGTAGTGGTGTCTTAAGGGGGCGGGAGTATCTTAACGCTAGATTCCCACGTCCGTCACCGCCTTATCTAATCCCGCTAATCACTTGTTTTATAGGAGTAGGAATCATAGTAGTGGGTACCGATACTGCTTGCCCACAGAAATAATCGCTAACTATATTTAAATAAAAAACTAAGTTAAAAAAGGATGAGACCAGACTGTGCCAAACGAAAATATTTTGTCATTTACCCATTCGGGTACGCGAGGTAAAAGAGCGGCGTTGAGATCAGCCATTTAACACACAATGCCTCCAAAATTCGGCGGAAAATGGAGAACAGAAAAGTTTTAATGGGAACAGATTGTCTTAACACCAGGTGTCTATGTTCCCCCTGCCAACTCTGCTATGTATGGGATACAGCGTTAAAATTTTAATTAATGTTGAAAATATAGAAAATTTTGAGTACATTTAATGTAATAATTTTAGTGATTTATATTTTCAAACTTTTTAAAAAAGAAAAATGTAATTTTTAATAGAGTTGACTATGGACATGAGGAAGTGAAAGTGAAATTCGGAAACGATCCTAGAAGATTCTCCACTCTCACTAAGGAGTTTCTCGATGATGGTAAGTCTCTTATAAATATAAAAAAATGTATAGGAAAGGTAAATAAAAAAAAAATAAATAAATTTTAAATTTATAAGCGGTAAACGAAAATGTCTTAAGGGGTTCGGAGTGTCTTAACACTAAGTTTCCAGGTGCCTTCTAGTTTGCTATGTTTGATACAGCGTGAAAAAAAAAGAATTTAATATATTATTTAGGCTACAGAATTGTTGCCTAAATAGTATATTAAATTTTTATTCACTTGGGTGTGGTTTGTGTCCGGTCTGCGCGCCAGGTTATATAAAATTTACCTAGTTAAATAAAAAGAATGTGAAACTGTCATTGCTAAGTGTGCTTGTATTCTAGCCGTTTCAATCCCGGTAATATATAGCAAGAATTTTATCGAAGTAAAAATGTTTATCTTATAAATAAATTTTGATTTTATCTATCTTCACTCAGTGGGATATTTATAATTAAATTAGAAGTTGCAATCTGTAAATTTTAAGGTTTTAAATACGATTGGATAAATCAATAGTACTAACAATAGGAGCAAACATAACATTTACCCTATTATTTAATTATGGTACTGGCTCCAGTAGTTATTTGTAGGTCTCTCTCTACCCTCCTAGACGTAGAGTGTAAAGCTAAAAAAATATATTTGTATCCAGGTGAAGGCAACGTGTGCGGTGTGTCAGCGGTGGAGGTGGAGTGGACGAGAGGTGCGGGCGGGCGCTGGGAGATGAAGGAAGTTGAGGGGTCGCAGCGTGTGTATCCCTGCGAGCTGGTGCTGCTGGCCATGGGCTTCCTGGGCCCGGAGAGATATGTCGCTGGGCAGCTGGGTAAGACACACACAGTAAACGCACACGCACAGTAAACTATTAAATATAGGCTAGTCGTGGCGCAGAAGCACAAAACGTGACTGTAAACGCAGCTGGTTGTGAGTTCGATGTCCACTCGAGGAAATGAAATATTTATTTAAATTTATATAACCATTTTTTCGCTCTGGTGTCGAGGAAAAAAAGCGCGACCTTCAGTTCCGCCACTCAGCACGCAACGCCTCAAGAATTCGGCGGAAAGTGAGGAAAAAAATGTCTTAACAGTCTTAATTTTAATTTTTAAAACCAATATTATTTATTTTCGATAGAGCACGGAAGGCCTAGAGGAGGTCAGGTACAGATTAATTACAAGCAACAATTTAAAACTTTTTAATTAGAAGTCACAATAAATGGATAGATCGTGCCTCTCCATCGTTTCGTATTTCAAACGACAGAGAGGCATGATCTATCCATTGATTGCGCTCATATCGAGAGTGCAAGGGAGGGAGAGAGAGAGAGAGAGTGGAACGTGACAATGACTATCATTTTATTAGACGTTATCACGTGTGCTGCGTCAAAATGAATGTAATTATTGATATATGTGTGAGATTAAATTAAACATTTATTAGAATAGACGTATGTGACACATCTTTTTTATTTTTATATGCTTAAATTGTCCAATCAAGGTTTAAAGTTACCAACTTGTTATAATCTAAAATTACTTTAATAATATTATCTTCATTAATGCTTTTTAACATTTTGCTTTAATAAATTAACTAAAGTTTATTTAGCTAATAATGAAATCCTTCACAGATCTGCCACTAGACGCTCGCAGCAACGTGGAGACGAGCAAAGATAACATTTACCAAACTCCATTGAAGAATGTATTCGCTGCGGGAGGTAAATTATTAAAAATCAATTATAATTAACTTGTTAAACATTACTCGATAAAAGTCAATACCTATCCTTTTTTGTACATGAGCATATGCAATATAAAAAAAACAACGATAATTTTTCTTGGCGCAACATATCAATTGATTAAATACAATAATTGAATAGCGCAAGAGGAAGCCAATATAAAATCTGTTGAATTCCAAAATATTTATACAAGAATTTTAATTTTGGTGTCGGTATGTGAAAATATATATTTTTTTTATTTCGGATAATCCATTTAGCGAGGAATCGATGTAACTCACAATACCTGCGGCCAAAATCACCTTCCGTTCTTAGAATGAATAATTATCAATATTATTATCTGATTATCAATATTATATCTTTTACCCCCGGCTTTGCTTCTGTAGCAAAGTCGGGGGTAAAAGATAGTATAATAATACAATTAATCTTTCTAGATTGCCGTCGCGGTCAATCCCTGGTAGTATGGGCGATATCTGAAGGCCGTCAAGCGGCACGAGCGGTTGACATATATTTATCTGGTAAATCCTATCTGCCCGGCCCCGGTGGAGTTATCTACAGCCATCAACCAAATTAAACGAATCAATCTATCAACGGTTGTCAATTTATCAACAGTTATTAACCTCTCAACGGTTATAAAGTTATCAACGATTGCTAATCTATCAACGATACCAAACGCAATGCCATCAACCAAGTAAATCAATAATAAATAGTATGTGAAAGTTATTTAGTAATGTTTTGATTATTTATATTTAATATGAATATTTAATATTCATATTTTTTTTTGTTTAAATTATTTTAAAATTATGTAAAGAAGATAATAAATGTAACAACCATTTATTCGATATATTTAGTTTTATATAACAATGAATGAATAAATACAAAATTGTGATAGACCTGTAATTATTTAATATTATTATTTACATTTTAAGTTTCAAAATCAGACTTTTGAGAAGATAGTATATTTTAAGTATACTTTTAATAATGAATTATTATCTCATTATTACTATCATTATCTTAGTGAATATTAATATATTTCACTTTTAATGAATCTTTAAAATTATTTTATTTGTAAGACTTTCTTGTCATAAGCTCTAAATAATATCGAATATAACACAAAAAATATAATAAAACAGATAATATAATATATTAAAACTGCTTTATTTATTATGAAAAAATAAAAGAAATATAATTGCCATCCATGAATCATATATTATTTGTTTAGAAAATACACATTCCTATTCAATGTTATAATTTTATTTATTTTATATTATATAAAAAAATATAATGTGTTTTATATATAGTGTGACGTCACATATGTTGCTATTTTTATTATCTTTACGCTGTACCATGTACATCAATGGTAGTGTAGGTCGTAGGTGGTACACAAAGGTACCTAGAGGGTAACCGGGAACTGTGTTACGACACTCCGTTCCCAGAAAGACACTATTTTCCACTTTCTCCCGAATTCTCGAGGCATTGCGTGATGTGTGGCGAAACTCAACGCTGCCTGCGTTTTACCTCGTTACCAAAACGAGAAAATGAAAATAAATAGTAATAGTTAAATAGTTCATTATCCCGATTGGGAATCGAACCCACAACCATCGCGTTTACGGTGTGACGTAATTTATGGATGAGCCGTCCATAAATAGTAACGAAAAAGTCTAAAACATACAAAACAGATTCTTGCACAAATCTTAAGTTATTTTACTCTTAAAATACATGTTTTTGCTTATATATATTATATTTTATTTTTATTTCTTTATTTAATAAATTACATATTTTAATACTTTAATTAATTTCATTATTAATGATAGTAAATCTGAATGAATATATTATAATAAAACAAGCTAAGGATTATTATTACTATATTATGCAAATTAAAAAAAAACTTTACATTTATTTGTAAGTTCTAAGAAAAATTATTCTACGCAATCTAATTTCAAAATTATGCAAGTTTCTTTTTGCTATCGTTACTTTTGCTTATTAAGTCATTGCAATGTGATTATTTCATTAAATTTGTTATTTTTTTTGATAAATATATATTTTGTTGTTATATTAACCATATAAATAAAAAACATTGGACAAATTAAGCGTTTATATGAATGTTTTCTTTTATTTGGCAAAAGTAAACGGACACATATTTATATTAGGATTTACAACTTATATAATGAAGCTCCTTTTATTGTATACTTTTATGTATAGTAGAGACTCGATCATCCTGAAAAATTCAAAAATAAACATTTGAAAGTATCTCTATAGATTCTTAATAAACGTAACAAAGAGTCACTTGTTAAATTTAATTTAATATATAGTAATTTACATAATATGTAATATTATTTTATACATTTCCTTATTCGGATTTTTAGTCATCCAAGTCAATCGTATTCCTATATATGTATATCTCATTGTTTTAGAACAATGTTTACCTAAGCTGGAAACGGAACCAGATGCAAATGTGTGTAATCTTTTTTTTAGTTATTAATTTGATTGATTTTAGGTAATTAAGTAGAGTTGATTAGTCATTTTTAAAATAATTTTTCATTTTGTATGGAAATTACTTTTTTTTTTTTTTATTTTCAATTATTGAAATAGTAGTTCCGGAGAACGATTTATATTTTAACTGTGATTCATGTGTTAATATATAGTTCGATGGTGTTTCATTTCGACGTAGTATGTGTGCGCTTGAAAAGTTCCTACGTTAATTATATTTACGTAAAAATATCTTTTATGAATGTTGGCGGTAACATATTGAGTATAATTAAGTTGTCGATGTAGGTAAAAATTATATATAAATTTATCATTTATTAAAAGATTATTATTAAAATATTAAATTACATAACTGTTTTCATACTCACTTCTTCATTCAGATGAAATGCAATATTCTTTTAATATATATTTATGTTTCTATTATAAAAGATATTATATTTAAATAGAATGGAAAAACCACTTTAAATAGAACAATATTCATTTGTGTTTATTTGCCTTTGGAATTGATAATTCTAATGTAATTCTTATTTCAAATAGTGTTTTTTTTTAAGTATGTATTAATTTTTTTATTATTATTTTTTTTACTGAGGAGACTGCCGTAGCGCAGCGGCACAGAGCTTGACACAGGGCGACGGTTGTGGGTTCGATTCGCACTCGGGGGAATGATTTATTTCGTTTCCTCACTTTAGTCACAAGGCAAGTAGTGAGTTGAGATTCTGTTGCCAGGTGTGCAGAGAAAACCTCGTGCTATATGCGAAATACATGCTGAAAAAAAGTATCTGTGAATACATTATTTTTTTCTATGTTGCCGCTAACATTTAGAAAAATTTAGTAAGCTTTCGTAGCTTTAAGTTTTGATTCGTAATACAAAGTAATATTTGCAAATTAAATTATTTACTATACGTACAAAGTGATGTGTGTATAATCTATAGTTATATAATATCCTAAGTGATGCCCCATAAAGGTTAAGTATGTTAACACAACTATAATAAATAAATATACACTTATAGCTAAATAGTTACATACGTATAGCAATTATTATAGAAACCGGCTGCAATTTGTTTCGTTAAAACCTGTATATTATGTAATAATGTTGACGTTGAAAATTATAACAAATTATTATGAGCTATAACAGATGAATTATCTTTTAAATCATTTCTTTATGTATAGTGTACAGATTACTTAGAATGCTTCTTAGTTCTTTTAAAACTCGTAAACAGAAAAATCCATATTTTTTTTATTTTACTATAAAATCTTAATTGATGTTTTTTCCTTTAGTACATTCTATATAAATACATACATGCGTCCATATTCAAATTTTTTTTGTAGAAAATTTTAACTTATATAAATCTGTTATTAACTAAAATTAAGTTATCCGTGCTTTAGAAGTAGGACTTGAACAGTATTGTTTACATGCTTTTATATATTTTCAATATTCAATTTTGATTATTTTTCTGTATCTCATTATATTTTTGATTTTTATTTTGCAAATAAAGATTATTATGATTTTTTTTTTTTTATTTTCTTACCCACATAACAAATTACATTCTTAACTGAATTTTAGTTTATTTTTGTTATATTGATATTGAAACATTGATTGTGTTTTGATTTATTTAAATAAACAACATTACGAGTATATACATAAATAATATGATGGTATTAACTTCACAGCTTTTCATATAGCACTATTAGGCCAAGCTTGTCGCCTTTCTGCAAAAACCGCTTTAAAATATTCCTAAGATTAGATATTTCGTGAAAGATTATCAGTAGAAGAAGGTAGTATGTATTAGTTCACTTGTTGAGAGTTACAAATATATAAATTATCATTGACAATAATAAATGTCTATTGTAGCTGAATACAGCGTTGGTGTACTATTAATATGGATATATTAAAATATTTCAGCACATAATTTTGTTTTATTTAAATAAAATACCAAAAAAGGCAATTATATAATCATGAACATCAACAAAATAAAAGTGTCTTTTAAGTACATTTAGTTATTTAACATTATACCAAAACATAAAATTTTAAAATGTTTGCCAGTCTATCTTTCTGTATGTCCGGGCCAATTTGGACAGCTGGTTATTAAGGTTCATTTTAATATCGGAATCGTGCGAGTCGGCCTCGCCCACGGAGGGCTTCATAACAATTTCAGGATTGTAGACCAACGGAAGTACAACTTACGAAAGTTGACAAACTTAAGTTTGCGGGCGTATGAACTCATTCTATATGAAATTAACTACAATTACAAGTTTGTAGTAGGTGTAGATGGTGTAGTATTACTTAAAACAATCAACTTAGTAGAAGGAATCTACTGTTAAGACGCAACGTAGAAGCTTGATATTTTCTTTTAAGGGACCTGAACATTTAATTTCACATTGATACCTTGCCTCCAAGCGAACTGGAGATATTTAGTCTTGACAGATGGACAGACGGATAACAAAGTGATAAGAATTTCCTTTTAAAATATGGATCCCTAAAAATGAAATGTCCCCTTGTCGCCATCGTGTTAGCCATCTTCTATTGATATATAAAAAGTTACGTTCTGGAATATGTTTTGAAGAACTGTAAGAGCTCAGCTAATTTATAAGAAATAATAAAATTTCAACTTAGCGAAAGTTGTTCAGCAGGATAGGTAGTTCAATTGAAAATTAAGTTGGACTGTAAACGCGATGGTTATAAATTAATATTCATTTAGGGAAAAAAAATATTTTGATTGTTTTTCTCCACGCTCCCGTGATACAAAGCCCGTCGTTGAGTTGGAACTCAACACGCAGTGACTCGAATTTTGGTGAAAAACGGAGAAGATATGTTCTCTTTGCCTGCCGCTTGCTGAAGTTTCAATCAAAGCGGGTGGTATGGAACAAGCACCTGCCATAGGTATCCACTAGTTAATAAAAAATAGCATTTATTTTGATAATAACCGTATATACCTATATATTGTAATTGTATTTTCTTTAACTCCATTAATTTGTCGTATTTCAATAAACTATTTGAGTTACCTTAAGGATACTTATTACTCGTTTTCTATTTAAATAAATGTAATCAAATATGTATGTATTTTATTATTATTCTCGTAAAATTATTGGTCAAATGTTTAATTTAAAAAGGCATATTTAAAAAATGTCACGAGCATAAATTTGAATAAAATAGATATTTAACTATTCATATTGAACATGGTACTTAGGTTTTAATTTAAATAGAAATTCATTCGTAAATTAAATCAAAATAAATTGTTTGTCTGTGAAGACAGTAACGTCGTAAGAAAATATTGATCAAAAACTGCACACTATTATGAATTAAATTAAATTAATTTCACTGCAATATCATTATTTTGTATAAGTAATACAAAGGAGTGGAAGAGAGATAGATGCGACACAAGCCGAACGCTTAGGTCGATCATGCCTCTCTATCGTTAGTTCCGCGCTCTCGCTCGCTCGTTCGCGAGGTGCGGAACGTGACAATGAGTCATGCTTTTTTCGTGCGTGCAGACGGCGTTCATAAATTTGTTAGGTGTTATCTATCAATATAATATAAAAAGTGATATTGACATTCAAATATTGATTTTGATTCAGGAAAACTTTTCTTAAAAACTAAAATATTTTTACATGACATTTGAGACAGTTAAGAATTTGAGATTTCCTTAATTTCAAATTCTCAAAAAACTGACTAGGTATAAGACAGTAAGGACTTATTTAATGTGGGAAAGCAAAATTTATTCGTACCATTTCCCATTCTGAATTGTTGGTGAACAACAAAATATATATAATATGTATACGTTACAATAAATTTTAATAACTGTATTTGCAATAACGATGAATATTGCAAGTTGAAAGTTTGGTTACAATCTACTGAAGGTTGAATATTATGTATTGAAAGTGATAGTAAAATCATAATATTGTACTTAAATCAAGCATTTCAATTATTATTATTTTTTAAACTTCTCGCTTTATCGCCTGCATACCCCTGTATCCAGAGAGTATATAGTGACAAAAGTATTCGCTACGCGCTGTCTCCCAAATTCAAAGCAATGTGTGTTAAGGAGCGCAACTCAACGCAGCGCTTTGTCTTACCAATACCATAGCTGGAACGTAATAAATACATTCACTTCCCCCAGCGGTGACCGTACCATCAACCTATTGTATCTAGAAATCCTCATTCCTAAGAAATGCCTTTAAAATAATAGATAAATGGAAACCATCTTATTTTTCATTTAAAAACCAAAGCAAATAAAAAATGAAGTTACTGTCATCATAACAAATATTTATAATGCGACACAAATAAAGGTGACTACACGAACAACGTGTACTTACTCGATCGTACCTCGTATGTACTTACCTACTGCAAATATTCTATTTGTTATATTAATTTACTTTGACGGCATCATGTACTCAACGGTATGGAAGTATCGTCTCTAATTTGCGTGACACGTGCGTTCATACGTAATTATTTTGACATAAATGATTTATGGTGAATTATGGTAAATTGGATAAACTAACGTTAATGTTCGTCCCTTTCACCCCAGTCTTTACAGTGACTTCGGTGGAAGTGGAGGAACCATTATGAAAAACTTTCTTGTATCGTGTAAGTAATTACTTTGTGATGAATATTTTTTGTTTGTATGATGAATTAGAAAAGTTTTTTAATACAAAGATCAGTGATATGTCACTATCCTGTCCCATATCCTCTATAGATTTCTGAGAAACGTGAGAATAAACTTCAACTTAATATACAGATTGCCACTTTGAGAGTGGCTTACAATATTTGGACAGTTTTACCTACTTTAGTTTTAAAGTACGGAATTCAATTTTGCTCTATTCACTTTTATTCAAAAGAGCATAGAAATGTACTAAATGATTTATAACAATCACTTATAAATGAGATTCACATGATATGTCGACCACTTTACTAAAAAATACATATTTTTTCCGAGAAAGCAGCAAAAACTAATCATGGGTCAAGATATCAGCGTCACACTGTATCCCTCACACAGCAGGGTAGGCAGAGGGAACCTAGTATAAGACACTCCGTTCCCCACTTGCAGAACTCAACGCCGCGCTTTGCTTCGACACCAGAGCGAAGAAATGGAAATATAAATTTAAGTAAATATTTCATCTCCTCGAGTGGGGATCGAACCCACAACCAGTTGGTTTTACAGTCACACTTTGTGCCGCTGCGCCACGACTGGCCTCAAACTGTCGTGGTTAGATATCGGTAAAAAAATATTTAATATTAACATACTCAAGAAAATTTCAGGCTTCAAAATAAAAATATGGATTCAGTTTTTTTTCCAAAAGTTAACTACAAAATTTTATGAACAATTTGGA
This sequence comes from Heliconius himera, assembly GCA_021202915.1. NCBI lineage: Eukaryota > Metazoa > Arthropoda > Insecta > Lepidoptera > Nymphalidae > Heliconius > Heliconius himera. Next base: position 513,564 of record JAJHJA010000069.1, read on the forward strand.
TTTTACATAAATGAAATATCGATTATGAAATTAAGTGAATATTTAAATGCGCCTAAAGATTCCTCCAGCTTAGCGATAACAAGAATATTATTTGGTAAGTTAATGTACCTATATGTTAAATACAATCTTCACGCTGTACCCCGCATACAGCAGGGTAGGCAGAGCAAACCTAGTGTTAAGAAACTCTGTTCTTATTTTAACGCTCAACTTTTCTAGGCATGGCGTGTTGAGTGGCGGAACTCAACGCCGGGCTTTTCCCTTGGTGCCAGAGCGAATAAATGAACATATTCAAAAATAATAATTAATTCCCCAGCTTCACTTACTCCCTTAGCTCCCCAGAGCGGGGATCCAATCCATCCGTCGCGTTACAGTCACACCCATGTGCAACGACGACTTCTATATTAAATATATTTGTATATAAGCCTGGAATTTAATATGTTTTGAATTACTTTCTTAATTTCACTATTAATCGTATACGCAGTTTGTCTAGTAGTATAAACATAAACTTCCGGGAACAAAAAATACTCGTAGATATATATAAAAAAGCTAGACACTTAAATTTGTTTATTAATTTAAAAATGTTTAGTTTTTTATCGTTACTAGGAACTCTACTAATTCCTATTGCATATTAAATTAAATTAAAATTTAGATAAATATACATTTACAAAAAGGCAATCCAAATACCCGGACTCTGTTAGAAATTTGACACCTTGAGAATAATGAATAATCTCTAGGTATCAAATTTCTAATAAACATAAGTCTAGTTCTAAGTTAAGAAACAGATAAAAACAAAATACAGTATGACTGTAACAACTAATAATTTGTAATAAATAGGTAAAAGTCAAAAAAGCCACGGACCATGCATCTGTAATATTTATTTACTAGCGGCCCGCCCACGGCTTCGCCCGCTTAAAATACATGATTATTGATTTAAGCAGAATTGATTGACAACTATAATAAAATAAAATAAATAAATAAATCAGCTTCACGCTGTATCCCGCACACAGCAGGGTAGGCAGAGGGAACCTAGTGTTAAGACACTCCGTTCCCCACTTTCTGCCGAATTCTGGAGGTATTGCCTGTTGAGTGGCAGAACTCAACGCCGCGCTTAACCTCGACATCAGAGCGAAGAAATGGAAATATAAATTTAAGTAAATATTTCATCTCCTCGAGTGGGGATCGAACCCACAACCAGTCAGTTTTGCAGTCACACCTCGTGCCGCTGCGCCACGACTGGCCTTGTTTACTTTATTGTATAAAATATTGTATAATAGTGCTTCAAAAATATATATTTTTATCAACAGTCATATAATCAAGACGTTTCGAACGTCATTCTTTAGCCAGGGTCATACCAGCGCGATTTCTATATAACATTCGCTGGCAAGCTAATGCCTTGAGTTCATTCAAATGACGATAACTTTTTTTTTAATGAACCGATTTTGATGAACCAAACTTTAGAACCTAAATTGAGTTAAAACAAAGCAATTGGTGAAATTTTCAAGTAAATCGGTTCAGTAGTTTCAGAGAAAAATGCGGACAACAATATGTCGACAGACAGACAGACAAGAAATTCAAAAAAAATCTTTTTGCTTTCTATTAGTCTTTTTAAGTGTCCCTCTATCCATTTCTGTCAAAATTACTAAATGTACAGACAAAATATTTTTACTGTCTTATTATATATAGAGATAATGTATATATAAAAAAAATGTTTATTAATCAACTCTACCAGGAGTAGCAATGTTATTTGACATCCCGGACGAGCGTGGCGGTGCTTTTATGGAGAAGCGTTGGGGAGAATCAACTACTTGTCATTATCCGCTTATCAACTTCATAAAGGCTGTACCGATGCCCCACATGGCACTGGTTTATGCTGGTCTTTGGATTGGTAAGTACAACTACCATTTTACCATTCACTGCTTGCAGGATTTTAACAAGGTTCTCTTTTAAAAACTTCTCTAATAAACGGCTTGAAAATACACGAAAACTCGAGAAGATGTTCGTTGTCAGTCTGTCTATTAATTGCTTTTTAATAGAAGGAAACTCTTTTTAGAAAGTCCTGGGAGATGAAAATATATTTTTTAATACAAAAATGATATCGGAAGGACTCGATGTCCTTCCGATATTATTACTCACAACCATCGCGTGTACTAAAAAACCTTGTTGGACTACCTCTTAGTAACTATATTATATATTAAATATTTTAAGGTTCCGTACCTCAAAAGGAAATAAGGGAATCCTTATAGGATCACTTTCTTGTCCGTCTGTCTGTCTGTCAAGACCATTTTTATTAATATCGCGTAGGAAGTATCGAGTTAAAATCAAATATTCCGGCCTAACGTCGACCTACAGTCCTAGTATTGATACGGAACCCTCGGTAGATAAGTCCAACTTACACTTGATAGGTTTTTATTTTAAGTTATAAATTAGGAATTATATTTTATTTTAAATTATAAATATTTTAGGAGCTTTAGGTATAGTACTCGGCTACAAGTACCGCTGGAGTTCGTCAACCTTCACTATTTGTTATTGGTATTTGTTCCTAATCGAAAAGAGCTATTGGAACAATCATAGCTACTTATTTGGAGTTGTAGCTTTTTTGCTCACCTTTACTGAAGCAAATTCTTATTGGTAAGTATTTTTTGTTTATCTTCACGGTGTATCCCGCATATAGCACGCATACTTTCAGCCTAATTGTCGGGACTTGGCGTGTTGACTGCGCTTTGTCATTTTATTAGCAAAGAAACAAAATACATTAATTCCCTCGAGTGGGGATCGAACCCATAATCAGTCGATTTTACAGTCACATTTTGCCCCTGCGCGACGACTGGCCTTTTCATAACTTGATTACCAAAAAAATAAATAAGAAACGTAAAAAAAATATTATTTAAGAAGATTAATAAATATACAATTATAAAACCCATTTATAATAAGAAGATTAATAAAATAATAATAATTAATAATTTAATAATTTAGAAACATATTCTGTTACTAAAGAATTATTTTAAGTGTCTTAATTTTATATTATGAAAATGAATTTCAAATACACGTAACTAATGGATTATAAAAAAATATTTTAGGTCCTTAGACGTTTATTTAAATCCTTCTCAAATGAAACCGACGGTACCGTATTGGAATTATTTTATTTTAAAATATCAATTTTTCATCCTTTACTTCGTGGCTGGCTTAAAGAAAGGGACTGCCGAGTGGTTAACAGGATATTCGGTGCAAAACCTTAGTGAACATTGGGTTTTTAATCCTTTCAAGTAAGCCTATCTTCAGAAAATTTATAGCTTTTCAAAATAAGTACCTATATTTTTCATTTTGTGATGTATCAAGTACCTACGTACGTTAGACAGGCCAGAATAAGTAACAGCATACTTATAAATCAGTTTATTCGTTTTTAGTTTCTGAATTAAAAAACTTAGCGTGTTGGGTGACGGAACCGCGTCTGACGACCACACCGGGAAATGAAAATGTTCCTTTTTGATTTTTAATAGCACGACAATACACTATAATAATGCGTATTTCCAACTTTCTCATCACCAAAATCGGGTGTGTTCGTTAATTTAATCATCAATAGGTATAGTTTCTAAATAATTTACATTTTTCTTGTGTTTAACTGTGATTTGTTATTCAAAGAATTTACATTTTTAAAATACATATTTTTTTAAATAAATCTTTATTAATATACATAATTTTTTTATTTTTAAAATTTTGTATATTTTTTATTTTTATTAAACATGTAATAATACTGATTGTAATAATTTAAATAAAACATTGAAATTGTGTGTTGTGTTTTTGTTATATTAATTAAATATATTTTTTCAGATTGTTTTTAACAGTTTCTCAAACAGATTTTCTTATAGTCCACTGGTTTGTTTTTGCTTTTGACCTTACCGTGGCTATTTGGATGATGTGGGCTCGGACGCGACACGTCGCTATGATTTTTTGTTCTTTATTCCACTTGATGAATAGTAGATTATTTAGTATCGGTAAGTATATTATTTAGTCTTATACAATTATATTAATACATACAAGGTATATATTATATACACATATGTAAATAGGTACATATAAAAAATTTGCTTTGTATGGTTTAACGCGTCTCCCGGCCTCTAGCACAGTAGGATCGGCTTGTGAGAACCAAGGAACCTAATAGGAGATAAGCTCTATTTTTCTTGTTATCGCTCTTAAATAATCTTAATCAGATTTAAATATGAAATCCTAAGTGATGAAATAGCATAAAATATTACCTAAGTAGAATGAGATGCATATTATTTATTTACTAGAAATCATATAATTATCCATATTGAGGCCGGTCGTAGCGCAGCGGCACGAGGTGTGACTGCAAAATCGACTGATTTTGGGTTCGATCCCCACTCGAGGAGATGAAATATTTACTTAAATTTATACTTCCATTTCTTCGCTCTGGTGTCGAGGTTGAGCGCGGCGTTGAGTTCTGCCACTTAACACGCAATGCCTCCAGAATTCGGCAGAAAGTGGGGAACGGAGTGTCTTAACACTAGGTTCCCTCTGCCTACCCTGCTGTGTGCGGGATACAGCGTGAAGCTAATCCATATTATTTAGAATAATCGGAAAGATGTGTGTAAATATTATGTATATATATTTCTGAAAATTAAAATAAAATCGCACACACAGCAGGGTAGGCAGAGGGAACCTAGTGTTAAGATATACAACAGCGAAGAAATGAAAATATAAATGTAAATAAATATTTCATTTCCTCTAGTGGGGATCGAACCCACAACCAGTCGATTTTACAGCCACACTTTGTGCTTCTGCGCCACGACTGGCCTCTCGAAAGTTAATAATAATTTAAATATTATCCCGAGTTGGGATTTACCTCACAAACATCGCAGTTACATTAAAACGTTGTCCCCCTACGCTACAATGGCCTCGGCATTTCAGTACAATATCTTATAAATATGAATAATATAACGTAACTTAGATAATAAAAACACATCGTTAGTAGCGTATATTGTTTTATAATTTAACCTACAGTTTTTACAATTTCAATTATATTTCGTAATATACATGAAAAATTAAAATCATAGCTAAAGTTATAAAATAAAATTGTGAGCTTTGTATTATATAATTACCAGTGGCTATTTTAATATATACATCTAAATTATTCACTATGTATGTATATAAATACACAAATATTTTCCGCTTCTATTATAAAATAGAAGAATAAGAATTTGGTCTCTTTAAACTGCGATATAACAATAATATCAAAATAATAATCAATGAGCATTTATCGCAGGTATGTTTCCCTGGGTGTGCATGGCTACAATGCCACTGTTCTACCCGTTCGACTGGCCGAAAATGATCATAACATATGCGGAAAAGACCTCATTAACAGTGAAAGGAGGAATTCGTAATTATTTAAACAAATTTAAATGTACCGTAAACATTTGTCAGCGGAACATGACAAAATTACCAGAAAAAAATATCGCAACGGAAGAAGAAACTGTGTGCGGCAATAAAAATGTTTTTAAAAATGATATAGCTCATTTTGTTGAAGAAAATGAACGGAATGTCGAATTGAAAAAAGTTAATGAAGAGACAAATAGTACAAATGGAAATATGAAGAAAATAACGCTTGTTTTAATAATCTTCCACGTGGTGACACAAGCATTCTTGCCATATTCACATTTTATTACGAAGGTCAGAGATTAAACATTGAAATTTAACATTTTTATGTTGTTTTTTTACTTTTTATTAACAAGATATATTGTAGGAACGCAATATTTAGAAATGGTGAACGAATACAATTTCGGTCCTCACGACTACACCTACCGATTAATATGTACACATAGATACAGAAAAGAGTGAGTTATATTTAAATTTGAATAAAAATATATGATTATTTACCGATTATACTTTATGTAGAATCTACCATAATAAATTCTAACAAACAAATTATCTTTAGAAAAGAAGTCATAGAGAGTAATGACAACCAGTAACATCCGAAAATGAAGATATAAATATAAATTTCTTAAATTGTCAACACAAAATTAAATGTATATAATATACTTCCTGATAACATTTAGCACTATATACCAACATTTTTTACACTGTTTTATTTAAACATGGCGAATTAAAAAGAACATAGAGCAAAAATATTTGGATTTCTTTAGCTATTTGTTGAAAGGTCATGCGCAATTTTTCCCGACTGCTAAGGAAGGGTTATGTTTTTCGCGCGTATCTTGTATGTATGTAATATTCTTTATTACCTCGTATCTCCAGAACCGCTGAACGGATTTACATATTTGAGGTATCGTTAGATTTGTATTAGCAGCCCAAGTGTTCTTAGATAGGTGACGTTAGTAAAAAATAATCATGGCGGCTGTGGTACGCCATTGCACTTAGTGAGAAAAAATATTTTCGTTTCGAATACTACAATATGGGTATCAAATTCAAGAACTCAATTTCAGGATTTCAAAAAGGTATATCATGATTATCATTACCATAATAAATTCTAACAAAAAAATGAAAAATAAAAAAATATTTGTAAAAACAAAAACCCCGACTGCACCATAGAAAATAAACAAGCCCAATAGTTTATTAGGATTAACAGTCGGGAGCTATACGGCAGATCTTCAATCATTAAAATCTTTACCAGGAACCCCGCATAATTTAAAGTGGTCCCGACTGCTAATCCTAATAAACTATTGGGCTTGTTTATTTTCTATGGTGCAGTCGGGGTTTTTGTTTTTACAAATATTTTTTTATTTATTTTTTAATCGTGACAACTGGTTTTATTTGTGAAACTATTTAAAGTTAGCTTAATTTTGCCGAAATAATAAATGTCAATAATTGGTTCCTCTAAGCTTTAACTGTATAAATAAAACAATATATTTCCACAAGGAAGTTGAAAAGAGTTAAGTTGGAATTTTTAAGATGCGTATGTATTTAGTTTCAACTAAGAATTTCAACTTCTAACTGCCTACTTAATATACTTATCTATTTAAAATATATACCTCTATACCTATTTATACTAATATTATAAAACTATTGAGTGTTTGTTCAGCGCTCGAATCTCAGGAACTGCTGGTTTGAATCCATCTAAAAATATTTTTGTGTTGGTTAGACCAGTTCAACGTGTCGATGTGACGTACTGTACATGAGAATAGAATATAATACATAAAATATCTCATGTGTTCTTGTAATGTTATTTTCATTTTACTAAGCGGGCGAAGCCACAGGTACAATATGTTATTATTTTTACTCATTTTCAATATACATATAATTAATAGATGCTATACTTGATAGTTAAGGGTTTATGAATTAATTATTAGTCATTTATAGTGTAAAGAAATCAAAAACCTCGAGGCTTTTACAGAACTTATATTTCTTCCAGAGTAAAATACTATTAAGCTTGTACAATGTCTATCTTAAATTCTAATACAATATGTTATTCTACAGAATCTCTTTCTTCTTCCGCTCCAAGTCTAAAAGTATATCTCGAATTTTCCGAACACATAAAGCGTCATTTTAGTAATGTTCTCTGGTGACAGTTCTATAAACTTCTATTACTTCTTATAAAAAAACATATTTTTATTAAATAAAGAGGTTGATTTACATTTTTATAATAAATTATTGGGAATATTAAAACTTATAAATAATAAATCATTACAATAGTACATAGTAATATTTTAGAGCAATATCTTCTTATCTTCAAATTTCATCAGGGCTACAACAACTGGACCAAAGGCCTCTACGGATACTCCTGGGACATGATGGTACACACATGGGACATAGACTCTGTGGTCGTTAAAGTCGTTGATAATGATGAACATCAGACATTTTACGTGGACCCATATATATATTCGCCAAACGACAGATGGACGAGACACGGAGACATGGTTCACCAATATGCTAAGTGTCTAAGGAATAATATAAAAAAGAATGATAAACGTTTGTCGCAAAATATATCCATTTTCGTAGATGTTTGGTGTTCAATGAATGGTAGATTTACACAACGCATGTTTAATCCTCACGTGGATTTGTTAAATGCGTCCTGGTCGCCTTTTGAGCCAATTTCGTATCTAATGCCGTTACTAGATGAAGCATTGGAATGGCGAAGTGTTTTGCACGAAATAAAGGCGGATGTACACTCTTGGAATAATTATAGTGATGTTATATTTATAGCTGATTTTCCAGGTGTAGTATTCATAGAAATATTTAAGTATTTTCTAGATTTTTTTAACGTTCAGATCCATGTAGTGGAAATTTAATAATAAAAAATGTGTAATTCATTCAATTATTATTATTTCAATTATTATTATCAAATATTGATTATCTATCATTGTTTGCTACATTGGTGGACGGGCGACGGTTAACAGTAAGTCTTGACGGGCGACATAAAAGGGATGACGAGTTACAGGTTTTGATTTTAATGCCACAACTGAAGAACTGAACTGAACGCAGATTTTGATTGACGGGTGACGAGCATGTCTAGTTTATCATATTTTTATTTCAAAGGTGGAGGTAGTATTTCAACTGGATCGCTTTTTGATATGTATTCTGCTGTTTGTGTGTGTAACATTATCTCTTTTTTACCGTTTCATTATCTCCTTTTAACAATTTCCTCCTTGTGCTCTCCGTACAATGACACTCCATACATGACATTGACGAAGAGATTAGTGCTCAACTGGCACGCTCGGAAAGCCATAAACTAGGACATGAAAGGAACTGTTTATCATGTTTATAATCATTACTTCACTTTAGTCAAAAGAAATTCTCCCACTTACACTACACTTACTAAATAATTTTATTATCATTACATTTAAGAACTGATTTTTTTAGGTTATATCCAAGAAAAGTATATTCCAATAGATTTATCTAACGTCACTATGACTGTATTAGATGGATTGGTGGCATATGAACCAGAAGTTACTATATTGTTGAACGGACAGTCTTATCAACTGCGAAAAGGAAATAAGATAATGCTGGCTTCGGGAACATTCCACAAAATTATTAATATTGGAAAAACACCTGCATATTATATGTACACATTCGCAAATATTACTGAAGCAACTAACTTTGTTACTCCTGCACCTAAACCAAAGCTACCCATTAGTCAAGAACTCTTGAGACGGTTTAAAAACATGATAACTTTTGGTAGCTTGGTCGTAGCAAATGTGTTTCAAATATTATTTCAAATAAAACATTGTTATTAACCATTAATTATAATATAAAGAACTATCTAAATTTAATTCTCATCATAAGACAATGGTTAATTATTTATCAACACGTTCATAAATAATAAAATATACGGAATATATAAGTTGTTTTATTTTAATATGATAAAAAAATTATACGTTCACAAAATGTTTTTACTAATATAAAGTTACGTAACAAACCGAAACCACTGTAAACAGGCAATTAATTTTTTTTGTAATTATAATCTTTAAAACAACTTTTTTTATTTAAATCTGTCAATCTTTAATTGTATAACTAACTACCTACTCATAATTTTTGTTCAAATAATGGTTACGCTGAAATGTAAATAATTATTACCTACAGTTGTTGCAAAAATATAAACTGAGCATATCTACAAAAACTCGCAATCTTCATGTCACTTCACGCAGCTAGAGAATGTCTTATACTACGTATCTCAAGACGTGCCTCCACTCCTCAGCGTGCAGCCAGTTTACTCCACTCCAACGTTATCAGCAGTATAGTCTCACAGTCCCTTTGGTGCACCTGAGCATAGGACACATATACCCAAAGCGCACCTGAGTATGAGTTATCGGTTCTCCGATAAATGTTACTCATGTCGGATCATCTTCTGAATTCAATCTTTTAGAAATATTTTAAACATAACCTTGTTTTTAGTTCGCTGAGCGACCTTAAGTTGATTTTGACTCCGTATTTCACAAATGCATAACGGGTAAGATACTCTGTGGTATCAGTTACGAAAAGGTTGATGAAGAATTACATTATATCATAAGAAAAAAGTTAAAACTTGCCTAATTAAGACACTTGAAAAAAAAAGGTTTCGATCTTCTTCCATCATTCCAAGAGTTCAAAGATCAGATTAAATTGAGTAAAATAATTTCAACATTAATAACAAATATCAGAGTAAAATTGTATAAAAACTTGTTATTGTATATTATTTTATAATATTATTTTTCTTCTATTATTATTTTACGCTACAACGCACCGCTTGTATTTTTAGATTAATTAGAAATAAACAGAAGATTACAGAACGATATTTTTTTTAATCTATGGCTCTGCTCGTGCTTACTGCTGCTGGGAACTGTCAAAAGGTTTTATGTAAATGACAGTGTGCGGCGCGGTCGTCGGTTGGTCGGCGCGGCGGGCCGACTAGATCACTGGGATAGTGTCATGAATGTCGTGACTAAGGCATGAGGCAAATACTGAGTTCATTCATCGCTCCGTCTCGTCTGTGACGCCTGACGAGTGAACCCGCTCGGGCTGCGGCCGACGCCTCGACACCGTTAATATATATTCAGCGTCGATCCATTCCACGTCCATAACTAGAATTTAGCGTCTCAGCGGCGGTACGCCTTGCCGCCCCTTCGGAATATTGACATTTTATCCATCTGTGATATAACAACACATACATAAGTATCTTGTTAATAGTTTTTAGGTTAATCCTTCGCCGGTGATATCAGTGCAACATTTTTATAATTCTTGACTCTTAGACTGTGCAAAATATACATTTGTGATTTTTTTACGGTAAACGGAAACGATGGAGGCGGCGATGAGCTACGACCTGGATATCACGCCGAATTATTCGTACATTTTCGAATTCGAAAACGAATTTATTCACCAGAATTCTAGGAAGTGGATGACTGAAAACTGGACTGTCGCTTTCTATTATGTTGGGATTTATATGGCATTCATTTTCGGTGGTCAATATTACATGCAAAATCGCCCTAGGTAAGTTAATTAAATTTTAAAATTAAATATTTAAATTTAAACAAATTTAGGCTACATTTACTTTCTATTTTTTAAGTATTTTAGCGTCGAAATGATCATGATACCAATCATAATTTATAATATTACCTGTATGTACTAAAACTTTAATTTTAATATGCTAAAAAAGTGTGTTTTTAGCATATTAAAATAGCTATAAGAAAATTTTTATTGCAAGATAAAGATCTAAAATTTTACTTATAACTTATTTTTATTTAAACATATCATTATTTATAACCTTTATTTTTATACTTAAACCTAAAACAAAATGACTAATAAATTTTTAAATTAGTTATAGTTATTAGGTATAAGTAATATATAGGACAGTGAATATTTTTCTTAGGTTTTTATCAGTGTATTCACTGATAAAAACCTAAGAATTATTCTTTTGATACATAATATAAATAAATAATAGTATCATAAATTTCTTCTTAAGTAAATGGGACTGATATGGCTAAGGAACACAGTGTTTGACTAAGCACAATGGTTTGATTTTCATTCCCAATCAGGATAATGAAATATTTTATTTCCTCACTCTGGTAACAAGACAAATTGTGGGGTTAAATTCCACCACTTAACACACCAAGGCCTAATAATTAAATGGTGCATGGATTGTGTTGTCTTAACACAAGGTCAGGAACGTTGTGCAAAATTGCATGTTATCATAAGTGATCCTAAGTTCACGTATGATAACATCAAATTTCCCTTGTTTTATATCAGAAAGTGACCTTATTTCCTACTTATATAAAAATAAAATGTTATTCCACGCTAATGGAGAACTACTTTAAAAAATGTTTAAAAAATTGAATGTAGCAGGACTCAATACTCATATATAAATTCATCAGTTCTAACAAGCATATAACAATATTGATTAGTCTTATAAGAATTGCCAGAATACTTGGACAAGTACAACATTTCATATTAGTTTTAATATAGGTATACAGTCATTAAAGTATTTATTTCCTTATAAATTTACAAACAACATAGAGTATATTGTATAATTTTATCAAGCCAAGTTAAAAGCAAAATATTTCCTACATAACATGCTTAAATTACATGCAATGGATGCCTTTCTAGATAATACTTAAAAACTATTTTTTTTATCCATTAAGGCACTGTGACTAAATATAAGGGATGTGAGTGAGCCACTTGGGGGAATCATGAAAGAAAAGAAAGGTTTCCACCTTTGCCATGGAATGTATTTGCACTAGATTCTTCTTGCCTACTTGATGATTTGGGTATTTAATATTATGCTTATTGGCCCAATGTTGTAGTAAATAGGCAAAAATACAATATATATTTATTTAAATAAAACCATAATTATCATCGATCATATTAAAGTGATACATATATATTTTGGTTCTTTATTGTTGCAATATGATGCACAATTGTGACTGGGCTGTTATTGTTATTAGAACTGTGCAACTTTACATTATAGTAATTTAATTTATTTTGGATATATATAACATGGATCCAGATGACGTAGATGGTATTTGGGTTTATGAGTTACTGTGCAGTTAGAAAATTCAGCAGCAGGTCAAACAGTTCCCCAGCACACTCCCCGCGATACTTGTGGTAGAGTTTCTACACAAATCCAAAGTATCCTTTTACAGATTATTTAATCCCCAACCACTTTAACAGCTCTACATTGTATGCAATCAAATAGGTCAAGTTGATACTGGAGTGTACCAACCAAGAGAGAAGGAGAAACCAAAAGAACTGTATATGATGCCGAACCTGGGCCCTATACAGCACTATCGCGTTCTGCCGATGACCCCCAGTTTCTATGACACCAACTTAGCTTTGCTTACTAGATGACCGCGATGATGGATCACTGAAAACGCTATTCGGAGCAAAAATCGTCGACAACGACCATGATGCTGCGCCCTGTGAGAAAGCTGGCTTCACTTCCATAAATTCTTGGAAAGCCCGTAAGATGGAAGTTTCGCTAAGACCGCCCCCTGTCACATTCGATCGAAAGCCTTCACCATGTCCAGACTAATTGTCAGGCCCCTCTCCCATGCTGTCGATAGCCGTAGCCCAGCGATGAGTTCGGTAAACGGGTATGGCGGAAGCCATATTGACGGTAGTCGAGCAATCGGTGATCATCCACATAACCCAGCAACTGGCCATTTATTATACATTTAATTTTTTTGTGTTATATTATTTTTATAGCATATTCTGTTACTGCGTAAAATATCTAAATCATTTAATTGGACAAAGAACAGCGTTAAGTTCCGTCGGCCAGTAAGCATTCATTTAATAGATGGAAAAAGGAGAAAATGCCCTACTACCTTATTGTTTGCATTTTAGAGTATACCCTATATATAAAAAGTGTTTTGAAGACTATAATCATAATAGGTATATTGTATAAGTAATAGGGCAACCGGACGGATAGCCAGTTTGACCCGCAACTGATCTGCATCGTTGTGTAACACTCCAGATCCAGACTCAATTATAAATATGGACATCGTGGCACAGTTGGAAAAGGTTCGACTATACATAATAGATACGTTTCCCCCTCAAATGTTTTTATTTCAAATATTTTAATTTTTTATTAGGTCATTTGCGGCGTTAGGTTCCGCCATACAACACGTAATATCTCTTAAGTTGTTTACGAGTGGATAATACAGCAACTTATCATTTTAATTTTAGCTAATGTCATATTTTTACATTATGCAGCAATTTACTTTGAACGACGTCTTTGATCTTTGACTGAGAACATGAGATGTTCTCACGGCTGTAGTCTATGCAATGATGCATGCGATTCCACTCTCTTTCATAACTTTTCAAAAGAATATTATAATTTCTATATTAAAAGTATAATTATTTTTATAACCTAGATTTAACATTTTCCATTATAGTTCACTTCTAATTTAGATAAACGTGGGATATAGTTTACAAAGTTGTGCAATACATTTCATAATATTATTTATATTTTTTTGTACAATAAAGTATTTTTGAACGGTATCTTGACACAAGTTCCCCTGCTCCGCTATTCGGGATAAAGCGTAAAGCTGAAAAAAAATCTTAGCAAGCGTTAAAGAAAACTTACTATGAAAGCTTAGAAAGAGCTTTGATAGCTGTCAATATATAATAATTCTATTTATATTGAGCAACTTTAATCTATTATTACATTCGGTATTCTATCAAAATTATAATATTTATTTTAAAATTGCTGACATATATTCTAATGATCGAAACTTGAATATGACTAACAAGAGTATAAATTATACATATAATGTAGGAAGTATTCATTTATATGTATTTATTTTTTCAAATAAATAAAACCCAAGTTTATTTAAATATTACAAGGTATTCTTTAAACATCAAAAATATATATGAAAAATGGCAAACGTTTTTCATCGGACGTATGATGTAACAGCTAACTTAGAAAATGACACATTTCGCGTTATCATTAATTTTTTCTCGTGCATTTATATTTATCTTACTTATTAAAAATTATTCATCTCTTATACGAATATAGCTATCAAATCAAACGTCAACCAGCAATGATAAGATGCGATAACCACGTATTGATAAGTCATATATAGACGACGGAGAGATTCAAGCACCATTTAAGTATATACTTTTGAATAAATTATATTAAAAGAAACAAACAATTGTAAATAAACAAATAAAATAAAATACGGGAACTATTTTGTATTATTTGCATTTTATATTAAATTAAATTGTAAAAGAAAATTTTCTAATTATATAAATGATCTAAGATTATTGTTATCAATATTGAATATTTACGTTAAATATATACTTATTATATAATTTTATAAGTAAACACCCATTACTCTGCACTCTTCGCATCTAAGTTAATCATTTCAAAATTTTTGAGATCATACATATGATCATCATAGAATGTTAGAAAATACATTTTAAGATTAGATTTTAGTAAAAAAACAGTAAGAGAGTAATGTTTTTCGACCGTATCTATGTATGAACATAATCAAAACAATACTTTTTACTGGCACTGAAAGATTTACCCAAATTACACCCGCTTATCACCGAATACGGCACCTTGAAATTATTTTAACTAATTTGAATATACATAGGTATGTATGTTGTAATTTCATTATTTGATTAAGTATCTTACAAAACAATACATCACTCAATGGTAAATTATTCATCAATTAGCCGAATTTTATATAGATTATTGTGACACTTCTTTTTCCTTTTTTGATGTATTATTTTTACGCAATCGAGGTTTTTTAAAATTATATTATATCTTGTGAGTGATTTCAATTTTTACTAACGCACTATAACCATATATTCAAGGTATAAAGGTTAACGATAATGTAGTCTTGTTATTACATAAAAATGATTTATTACCTTCATTAAAATTATTCCTACATAGTACATCAGTTATCTATACTTATGTGCATATATATTTTCTTAATTTTAATTCCATTTAAATATATATTAATTAGCGTAATGCTAAAATCTTTTTTGGAAATCTGACTAAATATAATATAACTATGCAAAAAAAGGAAAGAAAGTTTTAGTTTAAAGTTATCTAAAATCCAAAAAATAGGTATTATATAATGTATATAATTATATTTTTTCATACGTATCTTGTATGTAATATTCTCTAATACTGTATTTCTAAGAGTAACAGCCGGGACCTATAATTCTTAGAAACCCCGCAAAATTTAAAGGGGTCCCGACTGTTTCCCCTAAATCTAAATAAATTATTGGGCTTATTTTTATCTTTTTATTTTATGCAGTCGGGGTTTTTGTTTGTTTTTTATATAAGTAAATATATTTTTAAATATTTTTGTATGAATAGTATTCGATATAGAGTTTACTAATATTCTTCCAATTAATAACAGAATAACATAAGAGCATACAAAGAAAATTACAATAATATCATTATATGAATATAATATAACAAACACTGAAAGCAATTTCTGACAGAGAAGTAGATAATAATAAAATTAATCATGTTGGTGCAAAGGTCCAGTGGACGGTGCGAGGTCATATCGTTCTTGAAGAGCTTATCTTGCGCGCAATGCTTGACGTGATGTATGCAGATTAACTCTATTATGGTGATGGGACATAATTAGGCAAATGACAATTTGTGTTTTACGTGGGTTGGTATAAAAATGAATGCATGAAGTTTGTGATTATAAAGTACTTATGGCTTGTTAATTTACTTTAGAAATAGGAAACAAAAACATTTTTTTGCGCGCGTTATATAGGCGGCGTTGAGTTCCGCCACTCAACATGCAATGCCTCCAGAATTCGGCGGAAAGTGGGGAACGGAGGGTCTTAACACTAAGCGTGAAGTTGATTTTTTTTCGCGCCAAATACTAGTTTTTTTTATGCTATTTTTTTCTGTGCAGTTTGTCGTGTTAAGGACATGAGCTTAATTAAGGCTCAAGAAAGACATGATATGTCCTAATAAATCAATGAATCAATCTTTTTTATTTATAAAAGTAACTTATATCGGCAGCTTGGCCCTCGAGATCAATTGGAAATAACTTATATACGCTTTATATATGACACATTCTTAGTACCCGGGACTACTAGTAGACTATTAACTATAAGTATACGGGTTAAGTTAAACTTTTAACCCGAGGCCTTCCTCGGTAAATGAACTATCCCCCTTATTTTTTTTTAATTCTAATCAGAAGTTCCTGAGATTAGCACGTTCGTCCAAAAAAAACACTGTTATGTTAGTATAAAATAATAATAGTAAAGGCAACTAAAAATAGCGGTGCTGTGAACATAAATGCCACTTTAGTTAAAATAATGTTCCAGAATTCATAGGCAGCGTTGCTGTAAAAAACACTCAAATAAGATTGTACTAAAATATAACGCACAAAAAAAATTCTTCATAATTATAATTTTACATAATTAGATTAATTCTTCATAATTTTAGGTTTCCTCCTCGTCACTCGTAATAAAATTCGAGGTCTAAATTTTAATCGACAATTTTGGACGTGTAAGACTTTATTATTTTAAATATTAAAAAAAAACAGTACGCATTTCCAGCTTTTTAACTTGGCTGGCCGCGCTGGCACGTGTCTAGTTAGTTACATTACTCATTGTTCTTTTGTTATTATAATATAAAATCTATGTGATTAGGTACGGATTAAAGGACTCCTACGTTATAACGATAAATATTAAAAAAAAAAATTGTCCGTTATATTGTCATACATATATCATTTGTCACCATTTTACTTACCAAACTTACGTCTGCGAGAAGTCATGGCAAGACTCGAATCATTCGGGGAAGTTAATTTTTTTTAACCGTATTTAATTTATACATCTTCATAGTAATATTTTTTAAAAGAAATATAAAATATATTGAAACAATGCTTTTCAATGCAATTTTAAAATAAGAGTAAATACTATTACGGAGATTTGCTAGTGCTTTAATCTGCCTACCTATCACAAATACAGTCTCATTTTCTATTGGTACTACTACATACTTGATTAAAATTGATACGTATTAAGCACGTGGTGGCTACACGCACGTGGCCCAGACATGTTCTCCCTTAACATTTAAAAAAGAAAAAAATTAAGTTAAAAAAAAAAGTTAAGTATAATGCGATATATGTAAAAAGTAAAAAAATAACCTTCATATCGTATTAATTGCGTTTGTATCACAAAAAAACTGTTTTATTTTAAGTTTATTCAAATATTTCGATCTTTGTCTACTTGTCTTTTTGTTTGTCTACTTTGATTACCTTTTAATAAATAATTAATTTCATGGAATTTATAATTTGCTTAATACACTTTATATATTTCGTATACAGTAGAGTAGACAGGTAACCTAGTGTTAAGACACTCCATTCCCCACTTTTCGCCGAATTCTAGAGGCAATGCGTGTTGATTTCAATATTTTTTTATATATTAGATAAAAATCAGCTTCACATTTTTTCTCCTACAGCAGAAAATATATTTTTTTATCAAGGCAGTCCGTTCACCGTGTCCCACTCATATTCGATAAAAAACGTGTTAACTTGCGGAACTGAAAGCCGCGCTTTGTCTTGTATGACCTAAAAAATTGAAGAAAAGAATTCAAATTTCATTACAATTTTTTCTCCATTTATTATTTTTATTAATTAATACATACAAATTGATAATCGATATTGTCGATATAAATTACTTCTTTATACCTTTTAATTCCGTGTAATATATGCGATGACACCGATAACCGTCGTATTATAAAAGTGCGATAAGGAACTAAATATTAAATAATTATTGTTGATTACGGTATCGGCGGAGTTGAACGTCCGGCGGCAGTGGCCGGCCTCGGCTTAACCTTAGTGCTTTCTCAATGGTCGCCTTAATATACGTAATGTTTTACCTTAGGTAAAAATTATATATGTTAATATTGGAAAATCTATTGGTATACTAAGCTTTTTGGGTTTTTTTTAATAAGCAATATTTATACATTTATAATAAAATTGAAGCCCATCGCTGTCCATACATGGAAGATATTATCTTCTTGTTATCTATTATTGAACCCAAAACATTAATTGTTAAAATAACTTTATTATTTTAGGTTCTATTACTTAGATAAATATTTATTGTGCGTTTGGGCACGCTGACTTCAGAAACGGGTTAAACGATTTAAATGCAGTTTTCACTATTGTATTTTTGCAAATTTCTATTTACATGATGTGTTAGTTTTATTTAAATCCGTTCATAAATAAAAAAAAGGGTTATGTTAATATAAAGTGTTGCTGCGACAATATTGCTACAAAATAAGCAATATCTATTTTAAAATGAAAACATTATTAGAACACGAAAGTAATTCAGACGATCATATAAATAATTTTGTAGAAAAAGGGGACGAAGCCGCTAAGCAGGTCGCTCGTTATATAATAAAATGTTATCTTTTTTGTTATAATTTTATATCTAAGTGTAATCAAGTTCTCTAGATCAATCTGTTCTCTAGATACGTCTGTGTGCTTTTGAACTGAATTTGTATATGAAAAAAAAAAACATCATTTTTAATTATTGAAAAATAAATTTGTACACAAACAAAAAACCGGGAAACCGAGCAGGACCACTGAGCCATACGTTCGGTCGGTCGGTTTGCAGGAGGCGCGGGTTCGAGTCCCGCTACGTTCAATTTTTTATATGTTTTCTAAATAAGTCTTTTTCTTTCCTAAGTGTGGAATAATACTTTAAAAATGTTAAAAATATTGTACACATGTACCTACTAGATTTGGTGTAATTTCTACCTCTACCGATACCTAATATTGTAAGTCTAAATAAAAACATTTCCCCGTAACATAATCGGAATTGGAACAATAACCATTGCGTGCGCGATCTTCATAAAGTATACAACACTATCAGGTTTCCATATAAATTATATATACTTCTATTGAGCAGGAAAAACATGTTCATAGTTTAAATACTTACTTATTGCCATGATCTTTACTGGCCTATATTTCTCACATTATGTAAAACCTTGAAACTAGTCCTTTGTAGATACTTGCAGAATTTTAGTTATAGTTTAAAAATACTTTAAAATAATCTTCATAAATACAATATGTAATTTTTTTACGAATATTTTGAGGCACAGGCTCCATTACATACGCTAATTTTATATTTTATTTAATCAATAAAACTGGATAAAATATTTATTTGGTGTGTCTAGTTTTATTCCATACACCATTTCCATTTTATTTAATATTATTATATTACCTTTGTCTTCACCACGTGGTTAAAAGGAAATGAGTAAATGTTGTGTGCATAGGTATGCACCTATAACACATAGCAATCTCCTTTAGAATAGCCCGAGGTAAATCTGATCGCAGGTGCACCGGGATACCTACATCGAAATTGTTAATGTGATGTAATATCTGGATAAAAGGGCTATCTAACACAAAAAAACCAATTTAAACCAGTAGTACCTGAGATTAGCTTTTTTTAATTTATTTTAATTCTTACTTACACTACAGACTTATGGTTCGTACCTTTTGTTATCTTATACATTTCTTTTAATATTTTGTTCTTTAGATATTACCTAGAACTAGACTTATGTTATTATATACATATATTTCTATATTTATACAATATTTGTAATAGTTTTTTTTTAGTTCAACCAAAATGCATAGTTTGCAAATTTGTTAAAATATAAATTGCTTTTCTTATATGTAGAGCAAAATGTTGCGTTGCCAAGTTTGTGCTCTTGACGTTTCCAATTATTTTCACGGTGCCAATTTTTATAATGCCTTGTCTGTTTTTTATATTTTATTACATCTTTTTTATTTATTCTTAGTTTATCATACCAAGTGTTTTTTTAGGGTTCCGTACCTTTTAAGGAAAAAAAGAACCATTGTAAGAACTGTCTGTCTGTCTGTCAAGAGCCTTTATCTTATATTCAGATCTACGGCACCATGACTTCCTGAAAAAAAAAACGTATTTCTACATGTACTTAAAAAAAGATGTGGACTCTATATCTCTATAAAGGGAATAAAAATTAATAGGGTACTTCCGGTTGACCTAGAATTATGAAATTTGACGCCTAGCATCTACAGATAGTACTAGTTCAGGAAAACTGAAAGCTATACATTTGTGGTTAAATATAAAAAAATAACCTAGAAAATTTTCCACCGAATTCTGGAGGTATTGCGAGTTGAGTGGGGGAACTCAACTCCGCTCAATACACAATGCCTCCAGTATACATATAAGTAAACAAAAAGGATTTTATCATAGGTATAAGATAATTTAACAGAACAATAACGTTTTTTGTAAAGTATTCTTTACGTTCGCCTTGAATATTTTTTTAAATAAGATAATTATTATCACAGTTTTTGTGCATATTTTTTGATAATACCATGTGATTTGTACAATACAAACCACTTTTGAATGTAAATTTAAAATATTTACTAATTAAGAAGTTATTGATATACATGACTATATATTTAGCAGCTTCTAGCTTTTAGATAGGCAGAGGGAACTTAGTTACCAAGTTAACCAATTTTACGGACATTAGGTATCTAGTGCCGGTATTCAACGCCGCGCTTTACCTAACCGAAGAAATGAAAAAAAATATTCCTCCGACTGGGAATTGCACCCACAAACGTCGCGCTTGCAGTCAGATGCTATACGACTGTTGCACGACGGACCTTTTTTTATTTCCTGTAATTTTTTAACAAACTACTGTAAGAAAAGGAGGTTATCAATTCGACTGTATTTTTATACATATAAAAAATCAAAATATTAGCCTTACGTTAACTTAAATACCTACATAGAATATATGGAATGCATTTATTATTATCCCGAGAGCCATAGCGCTACGTATCGATGCAAACTAGTCTAAAACTGTACATGTGACGCAATTCACTGTAATAAATTTTGACGCACTCCTAATTGGGACGTGTTGAAATGTAAAGGTTGTGGGTTCAATCTTAGACAGTAGGAGTTTAACGGAAAATGTAATATTATAAAAAATTGCTCTTTCTCTCTCTCTCTCTCTCTCTCTTTACTTGCCTCACAACATAGGAATATATTTTTTATAAGTTTTTATACCCATTTTTCTTAATTCGAATGGAAGGAGTTATTTTTATTTCTGCCATTATTATGATATATCTTATATATGCTTTAATAGTTCACACAAACAGTAGTACTGCATTTATGTTATGTATATAGTTTTAGTTTTTTCTTCTCACTTTATCTTTAACAAGGTAGCCGGAAAGAACAGGACGCACTGTCATCACATGTACGTGCCCTTCGGGGCAAACAAGCTCAAGCTTTTTACGTAACCTTCCATTCCAGTATCAACGTTACTGTTTTTTTCGAAGGTCAACTGAGATCTCCCTCTTCCTCTCTTACCACTCACTATTGCTTCATAAATCTTTTGTATCATTCTTTCGTCACTCATTCCTCTGCGTACCCAAACCACCTGCGCACGAGCTTCTTCAGTGTCATTGTGACTTCCTATATTTAACTTAAAAAAAACGATGCTATTAACATTCTGCTTATAAACTACTATATTAGTAGGGATCAAGGACAGCGATATTACAGTCACACGTG
This sequence comes from Heliconius himera, assembly GCA_021202915.1. Taxonomy (NCBI): domain Eukaryota; kingdom Metazoa; phylum Arthropoda; class Insecta; order Lepidoptera; family Nymphalidae; genus Heliconius; species Heliconius himera. The sequence goes on from JAJHJA010000069.1 coordinate 535,545, forward strand.
TTAAGGAAATGAATAGTCGTCACAGTAAACTAGTACAATGCCTATTAAAATGCAAAATTCAATTTAACTTCATATGTTCTTAGTTATTCAGTATATCTAGTAGTACCAAGCAATAGGACTCAAAATAATGATTTTTTAAATTTTTTCCTGTGCGTCTGTCTATCTTATCTCAGAAACAAAATACTATTTTAATTGTTATATTTTGTTAAATTTCATTTAAATTTTTGTATTTGTTTTATTTCATTCGGTTCTTAAGTCGCAGGCATAGCATAGGCATATTATTAAATAATTCTTATTTCTGACTGTTTATTTGCTTTTGTTGTCAGAATTTAAGCTACAATTTATCATAATTTTATTTTTTGCTTTAACAATAAATATAAAAAAAAATACCTAGTATTGTCATTATAATATTTACTCAGTCATATACAATTACGTAACATAAATAAATAAAGTAATGACGTTTATTTCATAAAATAAGTATTATTAAAGCACACGATGTGTCTATCGTGTGCTATAGTGATGTGCTAGTTCTCTCGCAAGGGCTTTAAAGTATAGTATCGATGTATCGATTTCGATTTTCCAGCACACGTTAACATTAGATCTTTTATAGAAGACTTACAAACCATTTTAATAAAAAAGAACATCTTAAGATCAAATCGTCATCATGATTAAACCGGTTTTATTGTATAAGTCATTTGATATATACATTATGTTTTATAATTATTTATATTGTATACTATTTCTTATAAGACAAAATGGAAAATTTTATGTAAGTTAAGTATTTATGTGGAGCATATCCTCGGCTTAGAATGTAAACCTGCTAAATTCGTTTTTTGTCGTTATGTACCCGCACATTTTTATACCATTCGAAAGTAAGGGAACTACTTAGAGAATAGAAATCGATTTTCGAAATTATATAAACTTTCTGATAATATACGTATGCTCATAATTTTTTTAAATACGTTTTTTGACGATATATTTACGTGAATCAAAAACGCTGTACAACTTTTTACAAAAATTGAGCGGACAGAGGAGTATGAAAGTTCGTACAGTTATATTTTATATAGCGAAGGAGTGCAGAATGACATTTCTTGGTTGCGAGGTACAAGAGCGAGTCGGACACGCTCATGGAGGGTTCGTTAGCAGCAAACAAAAAAAGACATATATTACCACTACCGCCATTATATAATTCTTGATGTGCTTTATTAACCGACTTCAAAAATAAGGAGATTCTCAATTCGACAGAAAGATATTTTCATCGAAATTATCTCATATCCATAACCACGAAATCAATTTTGTTCCAATCAAATTAAACTAAAATTCTTTAATCCCCTATACCCTTCTGTATAAAGTGACATACACATTGCTATGGTAAAGCTTATTCCACTTGTCAATTGCTTCTCCAGTAGAAGTTATTTTTCCATGGCCTACATTTAAAAGCTACATAAAAAATATGAGAAAATAAAAAACCAGAAAAATTCCCTTTGAAACAGCCATCACAACTTCTCGCCATACACATAAGTAATTCTTTACATAATACCATTTGTGTACAAGAAGACTTTCCTGAGTAAGGTCAATTAAGTAATAAATGTCTTGTACTATATATGGATATATATATTTTTTCTTTAAATAGGCACGACTTCCTTACTTAAGTCGGAGTAGATTTTATTAATAATCACCGGTATTTTTATTGTTTATTTAAATTTTCTTTATTCGAATACTTAATTTGTAGTTAGTTAAACGTATTTGTAAATTATGATCCATTAACTTCTCAATATAAACAAGACACGTATAAAAGACAGATAAATTATTTCACAAATTAATAATATGAATAAATAAATCAGCTTCTATCCGCATACAGCAGGGTAGGCAGAGGTAACCTAGTGTAAGACACTCCGTTCCCCACTTTCTGCCGAATTCTGGAGGTATTGAGTGTTAAGTGGCAGAACTCAACGCCGCCCTTTGCCTCGACACCAGAACGAAGAAATGGAAATATAAATTTAAGTATTTATTTCATCTCCTCGAGTGGGAATCGAACCCACAGCCAGTCGGTTTTACAGTCAAACTTTGTGCCCCTGCGCCACGACAGGCCTCGTAATAACATGAAGAAAATAGAATATTATTTTATAAATTTGTATAAAATTGGTAATAGTTTTACTATAACCAAGAGCAATGTATAAATAAGCTTTATGTGCCGACGGGACATAAACCCACAACTATAAAATCACATACTGTCACAGTGACGCCACGAACTCGTATTCTACTTAAACCTCTTAGTGAAATTATTTATTAAGAAGACGAAGCCCTATGATGTAAGAAAGTGTTATTTGTTGTTATCTCCATTGTAGCCATGTAAACAAGCCATAAAGCAACATATTGAGCACTATTCTCGTCAAGAGAAGAAAAGGTCAACGATAATTATTGAAATTAAAAATTCTAAGCAATAAAATTAGTAGTTCGTTAGTAATTGTAAGATGTTTATCGTAGTTTATATATTTCTTTTACCTCTACTTGTTAACAAACTCTACGTAATGTGTTAGTGTAGGTACCTAAGAGTATATAAATTTGCTTTGTGTATAAATTATGATCGTCTAGTCCAAGGGTTCCCAACCTTTTCTTGATCAAGGACCACTTTTATAACATTCTTGGTAACAAGGACCACTAAGCATGTAGGTATAATAAAAATTAACTGTGATAATCAAACAAAAACTTTGCCTCACCATCCCCAGTCATAAGATTTAAATCGTTCGTGGACCATATTTAGGCTACTGCGGACCATTGGTGGTCCGCGGACCACTGATTGGGAACCAGTGATCTAATCTCTTAATAAATATATTCAAAATTAATCAAATGAATTATTATTAAATTATCAGAAAAACGTGATCAGTTAAACAGCTTCCCTTTAATTGCCATCGCGACCAGTATTTTTATGTCTCAGCTAATTTCCAAGGAAAAAACAATGGTGCTGATCACCTTCGTTACATCGTTTTATATCGTTTGGAGTTCCGGTATACTCGCTTACATTATAATGACGTAGTTAATCAAAGAAAACACACAGTCCGTCGAATGTTCGAGAAGTAAGTGTATAATGTGTACTTACTTATGTACGTCAATGACATACAGTAAAAAAAGGTCGCTATTTTTCCAAGGTGGGCACATGTATACACGTATATCGATTATGGTGGTGACTGTAACCATTATATTGACATTTCGAATATGACGTTTTTTATGTAGTAAAAATATATTAATAGTAAAAATATATTATAAATAAAAATCAGCTTCACGCCCACAGCAGGGTAGGCAGAGGGAACCTAGTGTTAAGACACACCGTTCGCCACTTACCGCCGAGTTTTGAAAGCGTTGAATGTTGAATTAGCATTAGCCTCGACCCCAGAGCGAGGAAATGAAAATATAAATGTACCTATATAATAAAAGAAAATATATTTCCTCGAGTGGGGATCGAACCCACAACCGATCGATTTTAGTCACACTTTGTGCATCTGCGCCACGACTGGCCTCTATAAAAATATATTATGCAACAATAAAAGTAAGGGGCACTTAAGTTTTCTCTCATTGAGTGAAATTCTTTTCAAGGCATGAAAATTCAAGGTTGAGGCTTTTGTTGAAGCTTACAATTTTGTATGTTCAGAGAAGCCGTCAAAAGAAATATTCATTTACCAAGGCAGCTGCTGTTGAAAAGTTTGAAATTCTGTCTCTTTTCTCGTCAAAGCTTGAAATTAGTGAGGAAACCTGCTAAATCTAGAGCACGACTCTTAAAATTAGAATTACCGTTTTCTAAGTGCCTATAGAACTGAGTTACTTTATTTTTTTTATGTCACTTTTGTATATTTTTAACCAAGGGTTAGACTAATTTGAATTCAATGAGAGAGTCTAGACTATTTTTGCGTACTTTTATACGTAAAAACAATAGCTTCTTATTACAATAAATAATTCAACTTGAACTATCGCGAATATGTTTGACCGGACAGTTTAGTAATCGATCGTGTTTTTTTTGAGTTTAACTTCCAGTGGCTTCTAGTTGGTAACTTATAAAAATTACTCATTACCCGCAACTTTCTCGGAATCCCATTTTTCTGGGTATTTTACGACATCTTTTTTTGGTACGCACGTTTATTAAGCGAGTACATCTACTTATCAGTCACGAAATAATGTTATATATAAAGAGTTACTTAGATTTATGTCTCTGCTACTTAAATGTATTAACTTTTAAAATAGATGAACAAAATTATCCTATTCATAATTAAGAAGTTGAAAGTCAATTTCTTTTTTGTTTTGTATTAGATACCACATATTAACTTAAGTTACTTATTGTAAGATATTTATCACAGTTTATATATGTTTGTATTAGAGATGCGTCGAATATTCGTTTGGTATTCGGTATATATATATCATCTTTTTCAACATCGTCGTGCCGTATTCGGCCAATATCGTATTCGGCCGAATTATTCGGTTATGGTGCCGAATACATTCGGTTCGATTATTTTTGTTTAATTATTATTATAAATTAAATGAGTCTCACTTAATGCTATGTCTATCTCCGTCGCATGGGCGGAGCGGTGCCAAACTGGACACGCATACTCACCCGCAGAGAACGATGATATATGTATATACCGAATACCAAACGAATATTCGGCGCATCTCTAGTTTATACCTATATAAACTTTTCAAATAAGACGAACAAAATTATCCTATCCATAATTAAAAAGTTAAAAGATAATTTCGTTTTGTTAATTGAAATATTCCTTATTAGATATCACATATTATTTAAACATATAAATATTTTTTATTAAGACTGCTATATTGATATAATGTTTTTTTTTTTTGTATCAGGTTCGAACTGCGACGTACTCTGATAGTATGGAACTGCATGTTAGCGGCGTTCAGCATAATGGGCGCGTGTCGGACGCTGCCCGAGTTCATCCACGTGCTTCGGAACCACGGACTCTACCACTCCATTTGTGTGCCTAGGTGAGTGAAATTTCTATATAAATATAAATAAAATAAATCAGCTTCACGCTGTATCCCGCACACAGCAGGGTAGGCAGAGGGAACCTAGTGCTAAGACACTCCGTTCCTCATTTCCCGCCGATTTCTGGAGGCATTTCGTAAATATGAATTCTTTTTGATATAAAGAATATATTACTCGTCTATAGGGGAGCATTAGTATAGGGTCTAATCGTAAACACGATAGTTGTGGGTTCGATGTTCACTAGGAAGACGGATGGATTAGTTTCATTTCCCCGCTCTGGTAAGTGGTATATCTACAAAACATTATAGTCCAAAAAAGATATTTTAGTCTTAATCATATTACTGTATCTTAGGAATATGTATAAAGTTATTTTATTATAAGAAAAATAATCATTGAGTATCCACTTATTAATCTAAGAAGTACGGAATTTTACATGACGTTAGTAGTAATATTTGCATCTTATAGCTTCACAGAATTCAAATAGATACGTTATACGCGTAATATGTATGTAAATTGTATGAATGGTTTATGTCAATATTTTATTTATTTTAAAAACTTGTAACATGATGTAAAACCAATTTATGTAAGTGATTATGTATTTGCAATTGATTTCGTCATTGTTTACTTATATTTATATCAAATCTTACCAAAGTGTTCATTATTAATATTAGTTTAAAATAGTTTTTTATAATTTGAAAAAATCTTTCATCTGCTTTAGCGGGAAGCTGTTAATTGTACAAATAATTCGTTTTAAATGGCTTTTAAGTATGAACAATTCGGATATATGGTCTATAATTTTTTGTTCTAAATAGTTTTATTAAAATGTACTTTATGCATGACACATACTACTATATATTTTACGTTATTTATGACAATATCTAAAATGCCACAAAAAGGCATAAATTACTAACTTACAATGTACATGTTTTAGGCTAATAAATTTATCATCAAACGCTTACCTAATGACAGAATAAGGTTATAAAATCAAAATTATTTTGGCTATGCAGATTTGTTTCAAAGAAAAAAAATATTTTATTAGGATTTCCAGTACTTTTTATAAAAGTCACAAGGATTTGAACGTTTCCAACCGTTAGATTAGACGAGTCAAGTAAAAAATTGTACTGGCAAGTATGAAGTAAGGCGACATAATTATTAGGTATATAGCCGACTAAAAAAAAGAGAAGTACGTGTGCTATATTTCGTTAATAATATACCTATGTATGTTTGTTCAGATTTTTTTTCGGAAACCTTAAATCATAAAAATATTGTTATCTTATATTTATATCAGATACCTGTGTTTTACTTACGGAATACCAAGTTTCATCAAAATAAATTCAGTAATTTTTGAGATACGCTTTTTCTATGGTTACCAATATAATAGACGTAGGCTATTTTTCCCTTTAAATTGACACTTATTTGAAGAGTCGGTTTAATTTTCTTAAAGTATTTTCATATTTTCGTTTCTTAAGTTTCTTTAAATTTAGATAAATCATACTATTTATTATTTGTATCCGAGATAGACATAATATACGACTTTACACGGTCCTAAATATAAAAAATAATAATATCCATATAATTATCTTAGATAAAGCGTGACTTTTCCCGAATGCCTATATGAAATTGTCGGTCCGCATCACGTAGGTGTGAGCTATGCGTGCCTTAGTTAAAATTCTAAACTCGCCTTTAAGCGAAAGTTCACTTTATAAAGTCTCACAGTATGAACTAGCCCTTATATTTATATAGTTACGGTTGCATATACATATAAGCAACATGTCTTATATATTTTGCATGGGATGATGTAACTGTCAAAATAAAAAGTTTAATTAGAATAAGTGGGCAGCGCTTGTGGCGGTGGTGAGCTCGTGTGTTGTATAGAATTAGTTTACGTCTCCAGTTATAACTGTCAGTTGTCATATTTTGTTAATTAAAAGGCCATAGTTAATCAAGGGTTGGAAAGAACATACAAACATTATTATTATTTTCTTATTGAAAAAGCTTTAAATATTTTAAGAGTTAAAAAAGAAATCAGCTTCACGCTGTATTCCTCGTGCAGCAGGGTAGGCAGTGGGAACCTAGTGTGTAAGACACTCCGTTCTGAACTTCCTAAAAGGGAATTTAGTGTCATGATACTTCCGTTTTCCATTTACCGCCAAATTCGTATGCATATTATAGTTGATGCTTGATATTGATACTATATTATGCTTGATGCGTATTGAGTGGCAGTTACCAGAGCGATGAATAAAATATGAATTATTTTATTTCGTACCGTCGCGTTTACATTCGTTTGTACCCATACGCCACGACAGCCTCTATCGATGAATCGTTAAATATAAATATATAGAATTTGTTATATATCACGTCATGGTAGTTTTCCTTATAACACAAACAAAAAATATTATTCAGTATTTTTCTTATCTAAGTGTGGATTAACACTTTAAAAATGTTTAAAATATTATTCTTGCAATGCAAATATATTATGAAACCAAAAGTGATATTTAAGGAAGTAGTTTTAAAATGTTTTTTTTTAAATTATTCCTTTATATTTCTTTTTATATTTTTTATTTTTATATTTTTTAATTTTTTTCTGGTTTCGCATATGTAATTTGCATTTTAAATTGACACTGTATCTGTAGTAGCTGTAGACTATTCAATAAAAATAATTAAAATTGAAACTTATCTTCAGATATAATTATTATTCATTCATAGTCATAGGGAACCTAGTGTTAAGACACTCCGTTCCCCACTTTCCGCCAATTTCTGGAGGCATTGCGTGTTGAGTAGCGAAACTCAACGCCGTGCTTTCCCCTCGACACCAGAGCGAAGAAATTAAAATATAAATATAAATAAATATTTCATCTCCTCCTGTAAATCGCCTTTACAAGCACAGTTTGAGCCCCTGCGCCACGACTGGCCTCGTATTCAGATATAATCTAACTATAAAATCTAATATTGTTTCTAATCTGACACATGCATTTAGAATTAATATTGTGATTTTATTTTTTATTTAAGAAAAAGATACGTGTATATGAGTCACTACCAAAGACGTTCAAATTTAGAACATAATAGTCTATAATAGACAGACGGAAGTTCAAATTAACAAACAGTCTCATAGATCGTTTGGGTACGGAAGTCCAAAATGATAATTTTCAATTACTTATTACTAAAATATTCACATTTTTACTATACTATACTATTTTTATTATACTATTTTTAATATACACAATATATTTAGTATGCTGGGGCTTCATTTTATAAATATTTTATTATTTTATATGCCAGTTTATAAATGATAACCGGTCGAGTTGCCATATGTTATTCTCGTGTTTCTTTTTTAGAATTTGATCATAAATTATAATTACATATTAAACTACATTTATCGATAATCGTGAGCACTTCGTGATACTTGTGTGAACAGGCTCACTTGATTTATATAATATGCATATCTCTGACAATTTATCTTTATTAACTTAAAATGTAAAACTTATCGGACATTTTCACTGAATTTTTTTTTTTTTTAGCTTAAACAAAAATCTTGTCTTTGTTGACTTGTTTAAATTGAGGGCATCGTGGCTCAGTGACAACGTGGCGCCTGACTTTAAACGCGATGTTTGTGAGTCCGATCCCTAGTTTGGGAATGAATTATTCTTTTTTTTTCGACGGCCGTTGATTGCCGCCTTTTAATACGAAGTTATGAATTCCTGAAAGCGGAGAACGAAGCGTCTTACCACTAAATTATCTCTCTCTTTCTCTCTGCCTTACAACCCTATTCACTAGTTTACTAGTTGAACAGAAGATTGCTCTGCTCTGTCTTTATCTTATTTAATTATAACATAATTAAACTTATTTGGTGAGGCTTAAATCTACGCATATCAAATGTTAGTAAGAAGGTTACGTCGCAATTGCATACCAAAAAAACTGAAACAATCTCACGTTTTCTACTCATGTTAGGTACTAATATTTATTAATCACTACTAATATTTACAAAATAATGTGTTGCGAATGTGGCTTAGAACTAATCATGTTAATAGAAAAATATAATATGCTTCAGGATTTAGATGTTGCCTATTATAATTTTCTTGTAATTTCATTATGGTAGTTTATGAATTACTAAGAAATTGTAAAAAAAAAGATAATTAAAATTTTATACCGCTAGGTATATTAGTAATTAACATACACAGAAAAGATCGTAGTTTAATTAAGATTATTCTAAGAATATGGATACACATACGAGTATGTAAGTTCGAGTTCTATCCTTACCCATATCCGGCTATATTACGTTGTATAAAGTTTTTGGACATTCAGTTTTAGAAATTATATATTTTTTGTATAATGATAGTTGTTCTTTGTGTAGTTTCATCTCGTCTGTCAATTTTACAAAATAACCTTCACATCACAATCGGTGGCCTTGAATTGTGATTGATAACAATTTTTATTGACGCCGTCATAGCATGGTTTGGACGTGTATCTAAATGTACAAGATGGTTTCAGGTTCGAATTCAATTCTGTCAACTTTTTAATATTTTTAAAGTATAGTATCTGTCAACTTTTGCTACCTTCCTGAAAATTTGAGAAAAATATATGTCGAAACAGTACTTTTATGATGACACGTTAAATTAACTATACTAATATTATAAAGACGAAAAGTTTATTTAGTTGAACGCTCTTATGTTATCTCTTTTATAATGTATTTTCTAAAAGTTATTTTATTAAATGATAAACACATTAAGTCTTTATTACACCCTTAGTAAAAAATATGTATTTTCAATAAGTACTTATTACTAACGTTGGTTATAATTTTCCAAGATAAAGAATAAATATTTAATATCAAAAAATGTGTATATGAGGCGTCGTGGCGCAGAGGCACAAAGTGTGACCGTAAACGCGACTCATTTTGTGCTCGATCCCCACTCAAGGAAATTAAATATTTATTTAAATTTATATTTCCATTTCTTCGCTCTGGTGTCGAGGCAAAGCGCGGCGTTGACCGCCACTCAGCTCGCAATGCCTCCAGAATTCGGCAGAAAGTGCTGAACGGAGTGTCTTAACACTAGGTTCCCACTGCCTACCCTGCTGTGTGCGGGATTCACCGTGAAGCTGATTTAGTCATATGTTGACAGATAAGAAATTTATGAATTATCGGAGGTACGGACGGACACCGGCGTAGAATGCCTATTTTAGGTACCCTCAGCCCCAAATCACAACATTTCAGTACAGTAAAGCGCGACTCTGAGTGTCATTAACTGCACCAGTTTATATATGACACTTTATATCGAATATTATGCACACGACTGTACATGTGCGAGTTTGGTTCATGCCTGTGTTCACAATATTTATAATGTATTTGTAGACTATACAAGAATTGACGATCCGATGTCATGGGAAATTACAAGATAGAGTCTTTGCTGGTCTAAGCATGTTATGCGTGGGAATAAGTGTTATATTAGCTCGAATCTCAGGAACTACTGATCCGATTTGAAATAAATATATATGTGATAGCTCATTTATCAAGGAATTACATCGATTCGGTGTAACGCCCACTGTAACTGCAGTTAGAATTACCGCAGCACTTGGAAAGTGTCATGTGTCATACACAACTTCCATTTGACTACGCAAGCGAAATCACAGTTTAAAGTAGTTGGAACTGATCACTCTCTGTACATGAATATATATGTGAAAATGTTTTGGTTATTGGGAGCAGGTATCAATATAATAGAACCCAAAACAATGTTTTTTTTGTCTGTACGTTTTTGCACGCTAATCTCACCTACGACTTAACCGATTTAAATGCTTTCAATATTGTATTTTGATTTTCCCTTATCATTTAGTATTAAAAAACTGTTTCATTGAATCGGCTGAAACTTTAGTTTTTAATGCATAGATGTTGTTTTTAAAATGATAATGCTATTAGAACATGAAAGTAATTTAGATAAGTAAATTAAAAAAAACTGTTGTTCAAGCGGACGAAGAAGCGAGCGAGTCGCTACTAGTTTTTATATATCTGGACATTATTTTTTTCTAATTTTGTACCTGAATATATTACAAGTGTTATGTTTCTCCATTCACAATATAGATCATCTGTGCTCAGCTATTTTGTTCACGTGCTGCCCCGAGCTAGATGAATTACATGACCCGATTTATAATTCCATCCATTTGTCACCATTCAACATGAATTTGAAGAGACATGTTCGTACATTTTTACGATCATATTTTATATTTTTCATAAAATTTCACTATTTCAAAACAAAATTGTTTTGTTGTAAAAGTAGGGCCATCATGGGGCGGGGTAGTGGAACAGCGTCTGACTGGTGGTTGTGGGTTCGGTTTCCACTTGACGGAATGGATTATTTTTATCCTCCTCTGGAAAGACAAAGAGTGGTGTTGAGTTCTCTCACTAAGTCACGCAAACACGCAATCTCAAATTCCGGCGAAAAGTGACAAATGAAATGAAAAAATTGTATTTTTAATTATAATAATTGTTGTGTAGTTATTAACTATTTAAATATGACCCTCGGTATAAAAGTTTTTTCATTAGTTATAAATAAAATTGGACAATATTCATTTATGTTTTTAAGAAACATTAATTTCAATCATTACAATTGCATATAATACTACTCTACTCTGCTTTGGATCGTCATGATTTTGATAAGAAATTTCATGATAATTTTTATCGCGCACCTACTATTTACAGGTATAGCTAATAAAATGTTATGAAGGCCGTTCTTTCGTTACTAAGGAATTGAGAAATATAAAATTGAGTTTCTTGCCGGCTCTTCTCAGCAGAACTGCCTTCCGAACCGATGGTAGCTTTTTTTTTGTTTATATGTTCATTCAACGATTCAAAAGTGCTATTTAAATAAAGAATATTTTGAATCTGAATACTATACTATAAAAATATAGTAAAAATATGTTAAATATACTATAGTCTTAAAAATTGAATATTCAGCCAGTTGTTAGTTGAGCTCTTGTCACAGCTTGACCCTCGCGGGTGAGAATCGTAGAGGGCTCTCGTATTTATCTTTTGATTTGAGTTTCGTCGGCATTTTGCGAAGTGGGCATATCGCTTGCTTTGCTGAAATAAAGTTATTTTATAGCAAAAATATAATATGCTTTTTCAGCTGTAGTAAACCTTTGAAGTTTCGATGGTTGACCGTTAGCAAATACTCCAATATAAAAAAACATATTAGCAACTCATCCACGTGTTAACTAAGTATTATTATTTGTTAAATTTATATTTTTTCTGATTATGCGTGTACAAATAAAAAAATAAACATAAATTTATTCACAAAAACGCAAATAAGAAGCTACATCCGTGATATTTACAAGAATATGAAGATTATTTTATTAGTAGTTTTTATGAAAATTGAACTAAGGTTTGAAAAAAAATTTTAAACAAAATTTTAAAAAGCAATTAAGTTCTTAACACTTTTGAAGGAAATAAAACGTATAATGTAAATGATGATTTATTACAAGAGCTTGTAGGAAATACATTTCAATAAATATAAATTATATATTTATAAACACACACACACATCTATTATTATTAACGTTGGTGAGTGTGTCTATAAATGAGTCGATAATGATCCCACTAAGGCAATGCTACACTGGCTTTTATAGTACCTACTTGGAAGCAGGTTATAAAAGCCATCGCGGCCCAACGGGACAGCGTGATGATTGTGGATTCGACCCCTGGAGCAATGAATTATGTTTATCTATCTGCTCTGGTAAGAGAAAATGCAGTGTTAAGTATCCGCCATTTAAAAAACGGTGTCCCGAATTCAACAAGCAGAAAAAAAACAACGGAGTGTCTTGACTGTAAGTTATTTCTGCGTATCCTACCTGAATAAAATGTAGTTACGAATGTAGGTACATTACGCATATCTACATTTGTTTGGATAAATCTTGGCAAGAGGTTCTTAGTGAATACGTAGCGGCCGCACTCCCGCTCCAAAACCGAAAGCATTTGATAACTATAAACATAAACATTCAATGTAATAATATTAAAAACGCGAAAAAAAAATGTTTTGTTTGTAATCATGGTGTGTAAAAATTTAAATCTCATTTCCTAAGTTACGTTATAATCTCTTACATGCAAATAATATTTTTTACAGTTCGTGAGAAACGTCTCAAAATTTAAAAACGGAATATAGGATCACTTATACCCTTATAGGATCACTTTGTTGTCCGTTTGTCAAGATCATTTATCTCTAGATCGCGTGGACGCATATCAAGCTGAAATTAATATCAAAAAGAGTTGTGGTCCCTTGCAGCACACCAAAAAAAATTAAGCTTCGAAGCAGCAAGTTCCACTCGCACTTAACCGTTTTATAACATATATTCGATACTTCAGCATTAAGAGTGGAAGATTTGTCCATATGTATCATTGACTATTATAGATACCCGCTTTATCTCTATTGTATCCCAACAGGATCGTAACAAATAAACGTTTATTAGAACGCCGTTATCTTTTATAGGTTAAATATAACACCAATACAATGACCGACATATCCATTACACAACCTAGACTAGAAGTTGTGGGTTTTTTTAACATAGTAATCTTAACTATTTAAGTCGAATTACTTTATATGGCTGTAAGAAACACGAGAGACATTCAGGTCAGTCCAATCGACTCTTAATTAATTAAGAAAATACCATAATTTTGGTAAGGAATTAATTTTAGACGGCCTACATCGCCTACAGTTATTGAAAGTGACATTGAAGTGATTCACGCGATGACAGCTTACTTAAATACATTTTAGTTCGTTCAAATGCAAAGTAATTAACTGGTCTTAGTTCTATTTAGAGATAACATTATACTATTGTTGCTTTTATGATAGTGAAAACGCTGATTTCGCTTTTATATAAGATCGAATAAAAGTAATATATAGTTTTTTTATTATATAAATAATATATTTCCTTTTGCATTCGAAAATTTATATTAAGATATACATTTTCTGAGATGTCAAGGTCTCACAATTGGCTTTAGGGTTGTACTCCAAGCCTCTTATGCAAATTGTAATACAACCCTTAAATAAATGAAACTGAAAGTAAAGATTGTTGAAGACTATTTGCAATTTCATTTTATAGACATTACTTTTAGAAAAAAACTCAAAAGTATAGACAGTCTGTTCCCCATTTTACGGCCAATTTTCGTAGATCGCGTGTTTAATTGCGGATCCTAACGCTTATGTTGTTACCACAGCGACGAAATAAAAATGATTCATTCCTCCAAATGGGAATCGAAGCCACAAAAGCTTGCTATCAAATGTATCACTTCGCCCTCAAGCATATAGTTTTCGAGGAAATATAATATAATATAATATACATATTTTAGGTCAGCATCAGTAAGCCGTCGTCCTTCGGGGTCAGTATAAATAATTCCCCCGGTAAACGGAGTCGATCAAATATTTGCCTCGCTTGTCCACAGTTTATTCAAAATCGTTTTCACTTTTATTTTATTAGCACTCCAGCTTGTTTTACTGTTCTGAAATGTTATATCTTTAGTATTTTATTTATCTGTGTTATTATACAAAATATTGTAATGGTTTTGTTTATAAAATGGTAAGGTTAAGTTAGGAAGTAGGCTTAAAAAAAAATAAACAAATGGGTTATAATATATAATTGATATTTGTATGTTTACTTATAAATAAAAAATAAATAAATTAGCTTCACGCTGTATCCCGCACACAGCAGGGTAAGCAGAGGGAACCTAGTGGTAATACACTCCGATCCCCACTTTCTGCCGAATTCTGGAGGCATTGCGTGTTGAGTGGCAGAACTCAACGCCGCGCTTAACCTCGACACCAGAGCCAAGAAATGGAAATATAAGTTTAAGTATATTATATTATTGAATATTTCATCTCCTCGAGTGGGGGTCGAACCCACAACCAGTCGGTTTTACAGTCACACCTCGTGCCGCTGCGTCACGACGACTTATATATATAAAAAATCCCCAGTCTGATTAGCAAAAGTACAGGCCAGATTATGGCCGCCTAGCACGCGATGTCTCTCCATAGGCTATAATTATTGAGAGATACTGTGTCGGCCAACCCTGTTTAATGACAAAATAAGAGTTATTGAATAACTATAACATTGTATAGATCATTATTTGCAATGACTAAATAGTTAAATATAAATCTTGTAACAAACGATTTGATGAATGTTTAAATTTCCTCATAATCCTGATGTAAACATACGGTTAAGCTGGAATTCAACGTTTTCAGTGAAGTGTAATTTTGAAATGTACCTACAATAAAAAAAACATGATAATTTTGCATGTTTTCAATTTTTTTTATTTATTTCTACTTTACTATTATATAATTATTACATAGCTCCGACAATTTTTTTGCATCGACTACTTTAAAAAAATCTAGTTCATAAATTCATATAGAGATAAGAAATTATTTAGTATCACGACCCATAACGTTGCAGGATGATGAGCTCAGAGCAGTGCCTGGAACCTGCGACCCTAGTGTAGGTCATCAAACACAAGATCATCAATGTCCGTACTAACCGTACCATGTTTATGTTTATTTACACTTTTTTTGTCATAACATCCAATTAAAGATAATTAAACTAATTATGAATGTATTATTATAAGAACTATAGGATGATAATATTACTCGAGGTAATGTTGTTAACAATTATCAATCATTATGCGCGTTAGAAAAATTTTATATTTTTTTTTTGCCTTACGTAATGTCAAGTTTTTGTATTTTTTTTTAATATTACAAAAACATTACGTAATAAAAATATATATTTTTTAAAATTTTATAATATAAATATTGTTTTTGTAGTTAAAAATATTGTAGTTATAAGTAATTTAAAATTTGCCTTTATTTCAAAACTGCCGCAGTTTTTTTCGCCACTCAAAAAAGCAACGATGTATGACACATATGATAGTGAAGAGCAAGAACAATCATTCACTAGATTTAATCAGACGAATATGCGGTAGATATCCAAAGGTCTTTCTTTGGTTTTGGCGACTTTTCATTTTATTTAAATACTAGCGGCCCATTCGCGACTTCTTACCTACCAACAGCAGGTAGATTATATAATTTATACATTTAATTATTAAAAAAATATTTTCATAAATTTGAGAAAGTACAACGTGGCTGCCTGTGAGGATGTCATCGGCGGCAATGGCGGCCGTAAACGAAGCGTTGAATTTTTGTAATTTTATATTTTCTCAAAAAGTATTCCCCCAAATTACATGCTATAAAAGCCAATGATTATATTCATAAAATTTCCTTGATGATGGAATAACTTTCACTCGTAACTTTCAATATCTTCGTCAAACAAAAAAACTGTGAAATATCACTTTGGAATTTACAATTATTTTTTGTCACAAAATGCCTTATTGTGACTTATTTATAAAAGATAGACATACGGTATCGCGGACTTTAATTTCGAACTAATAAAATTTAATGTTTTTGTGGAACTATGTATTTACTTAATTATTCAACTATTTTGGCAGCGCACGCGCTTAAATCAATTAGATGATGTTCATTATTATTGTGATTTCGTTATTTAAAGCTAACTAAGAATTACACTTTGATGTTATATAGCCTATAGCACTCCTGGGAAATGCAGCTTTCATATAAAACAAAAAAATCCTACCAGTAGTTTCAGAGATTTTAGCGTTTAAAGATACAAACAAAGTCTTCCGTTTTATTATATTTGTATAAAGTTCTTTTTTTATTTTTTATTGAAATATCCATATAAAAATTTGCCTTACCAGTATTCCTTCGAAGTAAAGATGGCGGGTAAAATATTTAGTCCTTGACCAATACCTGTGAGGGAAAGGAACAAGTTAATTTAGCTACACTTGCGTATTATAATTTTTTTCAGCCGTACGCTGTATCCCGCACGTTGCAGAGTAGGCAGTATTTAGGAACCTAGTGTTAAGATATTTTGTTCCCATTAATACACTTCCGTTCCCGACTTTCGGCTGAATTCCGTAGGCATTGCATATTGAGTGACGGAACTCAACGCCGCACTTTGCCTTTGACCCCAGAGCAAAGAAATGAAAATATTTCATTTCCTCGAGTGGGAATCGAACGCACAACCTGCCAAGTTTACAATCGCACACTTGTGCCCCTGCTCCATGACTGGTTCCATAATCCTATATAGTTTCAATCATTCAATTTGCTTGAAAGCTTCAGCTAACACGGGTTTCGATATTCGACGAATCTTACTTTAGAATATTAAGTGTCCTATTGTTTGTAAAGGAATTAATTATTTATAATTGTGTATGATACTTTATATCGTGTTGTAGTAGTAAGTAAAGTACCTGGTAATGTGTCTGTAAACGTGACTTTTTATGGGTTCGATCCCGACTCGGGGAAATTAAATATTTAATTAAATCTATATTTCCATTTCTTCGCTCCGGTGTAGAGGCAAAGCGCGGCGTTGAGTTCCGCCACTCAAGACGCAATACCTCCAGAATTCGGCGGAGAGCATGGAACGGCGTGTCTTAACCCTAGGTTCCCTCTGCCTACCCTCATGTGTGCGGCATACAGCGTGAAGCTGATTTTTTATTTTGTTTTTAAAACATAGTGATTTGGCCTGAAATCTTGATAAAAATGGTTCTCAATTTCACATATTGAAAGTGGTTATCGATTGAACGTTTACAGAACAAGAATCTAGACGGTCACGGTCAAAGTCATTCTGGAAGCTCCAGATAGATGGACGAGATGTGGCGCGGTCATCTGGCTTTTCTATTAAAATGTTACATTTAAATCCTAAATGCAGTTGGCGCACTGGTTTGAAACCAATGGTGGTCAAACAATGAAATTTGCGGTTCAAAATCTTAAATAAAGTTTACTTATATTTTTGTTTACTTTTTTATATTAATGCGCAGAATATAATAGAAACTTGAAGGACTCTTGAGTCACTGCTCCAGCATTTATTTAAATGAAATATACAACGAGGTCATACAATGTTATAATTATAAAATAATTACACAAATGATTACTATAACTAATTGAAAATAACCTTTATAACCTATATAAATTATACATGCATTTTTATTACGTTAAATATTAAAAGACTCTTATTTTAAATTGTAATTATGAATGAGCGGAGCGCTTCTAAAGTTCTTTAGCTTCCATATATTTTTCCCATAAAAACTTTTACTTTCTATAGCCTACAAGCCTGTTTACGATGTTTGGAGTGTTGTATCACTGGGTTAATTGCGCGTGTCTTGAAAACGCCGTGACATCGATGCTAGCGGTTTCGATTCGAGTTATGCAATGCACCACTTTCTACTTACTGTCTATCGGTCACTCGGACGCCATTTTTACACGTAATATTCGTTTTGAGTTATACAAGATTGACACACGTTTTTTTTTAATAGTTGCTTGCTGTTTAAACAGAAAAGGTTTTATAGGAAGGAAATTAAAAAAATTGTAGTAATTATATATTGTTAACAAGCTTACTTAGTTATGCTAGTTATAATAATGGTACTATTGTTTACTTTTAAAAAAATAAAAAAATGAAGAAGTTAGAAGCCTATAAAAAATTGCTTCTACGTTGTTTCATACACATTATAATAGAATATAAATTGATTAATTTCCGTGAGAAAAGTTCCTTATTATTTTCCATACAATGAAACAATACAAATATAATATAAATGAGGCCGGTCGTGGCGCAGCGGCACGAGGTGCGACTGCAAAACCGACTGGTTCTGGGTTCGATTCCCACTCGAGGAGATGAAATATTTACTTAAATTTATATTTCCATTTCTTCGCTCTGGTGTCGAGGTTAAGCGCGGCGTTGAGTTCTGCCACTCAACACGCAATGCCTCCAGAATTCGGCAGAAAGTGGGGAACGGAGTGTCCTAACACTAGGTTCCCTCTGCCTACCCTGCTGTGTGCGGGATACAGCGTGAAGCTAATTTTATTTTTTTAATTTTTAATATAAATAGCAAAAAAATAAATTTATTAATACCTATCTATATGCAAATTTTTATTTGATATTTGAACATTCATGTTTTTTATTATAAACTTTTATTAAATTTTGGTCGTCGTGTTAGAAATTCGATCCACAATGACTTATTTTCATTTCCCATCCCTGGTAGACACAGGGCGGCGTTATTCGCTACTTATTCGGAATTTTTTATTCGGAATTATTTGGAAAATTAGGAACGGAGTCTTAACACTAAGTTGCCCTCCCTTTGCTTATCCTTTTTTTATTATATTAGAATAAACGTTTTTAACGAAGAAGATAAAGCGAGTGTTTTCACACTAGCTTCTATTCTTTTCTTCCTTACCAAAACTGTATTTATATTATTTTTCTATCATTATTATATTATTATATTGAACTTACTAATTAACTATATTTTAACAGAATTTCCCTTTTAATTTCAGTTTTATTGAGCAAGATAAAGTATCAGGATTTTGGACGTGGATGTTCGTACTGTCGAAGCTGCCCGAGCTCGGCGACACGGTGTTCGTAGTCCTCCGCAAGAAGCCTCTGATCTTCCTCCACTGGTACCATCATATCACGGTTCTCCTATACACTTGGTTCTCCTTCACGGAATACACATCTTCGGCCAGATGGTTTGTGGTTATGAATTACTGTGTACACAGGTAAGAGACGTAACCTTTTTTCTTATTATGGGGTCTTGGCCCACATAAATCTTTATTTCTTTAAACTTTTGTGAAAATTTTGAAATACATAATATTTATGACTATTAACTTGCTAAAATTTTTATTCGACTCAAGCTAAACGCTTCTTATTTTGTTGCTTTACTAAATTTGCAGACTAAAAAATATTGGCTATGTTTTTAACAAGAGATGTAATAAGTCTTCATATTTTAAATTTAAGTCTATTAAATAAACTTAAATATCGCTAAATATTTAAATACGTTAATTTGAAGGACTTTGAAACGTACCTACTTTTAAAGTAAACTTCAAATTAAATTTACTTGCTTATGAGATCGTCGTAGTGTAATAGGAGAGCATCTGACTGTAAACACGATGGTTGTGGGTTCGATTCCCACATGAAATTGGCATGCAAGAAAAATCATCAAGCTGCTTGCTCCTTTTGCTCGTGATTACACTGTGTGAAATACGTGTGATTTAATTTAAGTAATATAAGACATGTTTCGTGCTAATTAAAATTGACTGATGTTTTAATTAATTAGAAATCGTCATTTTGTATTTTGCATACAATACATATTACGATTCCTGCTAAAGTAAATTAATTACCAAGTTAAAATAATTTGTTACAATGTAAAATATATCTATAGGTATGTGACATAACGTATTTTTTTTTTATTTAATTTTTATATTTTACATATACTTTAAATAATATATTTTTTTTCACATAATATATTTTTATTCACAAGTTTTTATTTTATCTTTAATATTTTAAATATTGTATTTTAAGTTAACGTTTCTTTTCAAGAATTTTGAGATATTTTATTTTTACTCTCATTTTTCTTTTAGCTATTATATTAGAGTAAAATCGGGTTTAAAAATATCTTTACGTAAATTTATACGTGACATGTACGTGGTCTACTATCAAGGTGACACATACATATTATATGTATGTAATACAGAAGTTTCTAGTTTTTTTAAGTGTTAAGTTAGGTAACTTAACGAGTCAGAGAAGGAAAACTAAAATGACTGTATATCGTTTGTTTTAAGCGTCAGCCTGTATCTCGCACACAGCAAGTACGCAGAGGAATCTAGTGTTAAGACACTCCATTTGCCATTTTCAATCTTTTTTCAGTCTACAATAAAAAAATGTGCCAAGAAATACCGTACCACAGTTGATATTACATGTAATTATACAAAAAATAGATTG
Source organism: Heliconius himera (assembly GCA_021202915.1). NCBI lineage: Eukaryota > Metazoa > Arthropoda > Insecta > Lepidoptera > Nymphalidae > Heliconius > Heliconius himera. The sequence continues at coordinate 556,345 of JAJHJA010000069.1, forward strand.
CACTCTATCTGAACATCGCGGCATTGGAGCTAACGGTTCATACAGCGCGTTGGGACCTAAAACCTATTAGAAATAATTGTCTATTGTTAAAGCGATCAAAATGGGAGGGGCGAAGCTTGCCGCCTTTATAGAGTTACTTAGTCTTTCTTATCGATGGTATTGGACTGCAATAATTAAAAAAACATGATAAAGAATGTTTGTCTACACAAATCCAATAATAAGAAAAAAAAAGTATTTTGAAGTAAAATAAAAATGGGCTTAAATTATGTAAATATCTAGTTTACAGGAAACAACTACAATTTTATTATGTCAATTTAAAAAAATCCTTGTTACCGGTCATACACGTTTTTATCTCTTAATGTTTTCTTTCTTAAAGTGTTCCTACCATTATTTCTTTTTATTGGTTTGTTCGTAATCGTTTAAAATACTGATGTTGAATCATTTTAATTGATTTGCGCGTTATGTCACACTTGCATACATCACGCTAACGTTATTGCCGACATTTTAATATTGATTGTTAATATATGAACACTTATAATAACCTTTTTTTAGTTTTAAATTTGAGCGTGTTACTGTAACGCTACACGGTTGTGAGTTCGATTCCCACTCGGGGTAATAAACTATTTATTAATATTTTCATTTCTTCGCTCTGGCAACAAGGCAACATGTGGCAAAACTTTGGAACGGAGTGTCTTGACATCAGGTTTCCTTTGCCTACTCTGCTGTGTGCGGGATACAGCTCAGAAAAAATGTAAATTTTTGTCAAGAGCACTCAGTCATAAATCCTTAATTCTAATGATTAGTTCATTAGTTGTCAAAAACACGATAATAAAGAAACTGAACTAATTTATTTTTTTATTTATAAACATTTTAATCTTAAACATTCACTGAAAAGTTTATATGTTATACTTATGTTTATATTGGATAATATTTAATATGATATGTGGCGTTGAGTTCCGATATAACAACACGCAATGCCTCGAGAATTCGACCGAACATGGCGAACGGAAATATCTTAATGGGAACGATGTGCCTTAACACTAGGTTCCTAGGTTCCTTCTGCCTACCTTGCTATGTGCGGGATACAGCGTGAAGCTAAAAAATATAACTTAACAATGACATTACTTAGTTCAATCATAATCAAAAGCAGCATGAGAATGATTTAAAAATTTTATACTATTTTAAACTATAAAATTAAATTCACATATTTCTAGGGTAATAAAATCAGTGGAATTAATTACTAGAGTTATAAGATTAAAAAACTTATCTTGAATCGACTTTGTTCATAGTGTTGTATTTTTATGGGCAGACTTAACGCTTATCAACTAATGTAAAAAAAATATTTTTTTTTTTATTTTTAGTATTGCACTGGTTTTCCTTTTTATATAATATATTTACTGATGGATGATATGGCATTTTAACCTTTAGATGTTTACGTCGGAAAAGTACCAAGATCAACTTTTTGCACGTTGCTTGTGACTAAAAAAACCAAAGCAATCTGAGCTTATTATTCTTGTTATATTCACGTTTAGTTAAACTACTTATTTTAAATAAAATAATATAATATGTAAAGTTTATTGTATTAATATAAATATGAATATTCCTTTAATTACCATTTAAGTTGTCTTTAGTGTGCGTTAATGGCTAACTGGTTGTCCTTAAGTATATTAATTATACATAACTTTAAGTTATATTTATAATTGTTATTCCATATCTACTAAAAAGTATCGGCCTCGATATCGACCTCGGTAAATTCAGTTACCGCTAGATTAAACGGTCGTTGACCTCACGAAACGCTTATATCACATAGTAATGGTAATAACTATCAAAAAATTTTCTTTTACAGCGTTATGTATTCATACTACGCTCTAGTTAGTATGGGAAAGTACCCGCCGAAGATGCTGGCGATGACTATCACGGTGCTGCAGCTGACGCAGATGATAGTGGGTTGCGCTATCAACATATGGGCCCACAACTACATGGCCACCGCTCCCCCCCACACGTGCCACATTAGCCAAATAAACCTCAAATTGTCCATGGCCATGTACTTCTCGTACTTCGTACTCTTCGCACGGTTCTTCTCCAAGGCCTACCTATCCCCGAAGCCCGGTAAGAAAGCTAAAGTGGAACCCCTCCCGGAACATCCACCTGCGAAGAAGGCGGAATACAACGGCTACCCCAGACAGAGAAACGGCGTCGTACACTAGTCTATATAATAATTACTGTACAGGTTATGAACGTCCACCGATTGAACAATTTTTTGATTGCCCGCGTCTCAAATGCTTAAGACTATGCAATTTTTTTTTGTTTATATTAAAGTAGTTAGAATCACTTAGATATTGAAGATAATTTAAAACATTTTCTTCACGTTTTTATACAATATTACTTGATGCGTGTCATTGCTTACATCGCTTACGGTAATATACGTATCGATTACGATTATGGAAAAATTTATAAAGCACTACATTGAAATGCAGTGTATTATTCATATTTCCTTGGAGAAATAGTGCACATATTTTGTTAGGCATTTATTATTTATTGTAACTCGTTTACTAAACGCTTAAAACTACTATTTTTCTTTGTTTTGTTAATTATCTTATCTTTCTTATGAGACATATAGACAAAATTGCTAAAAATTTGCTAAAATAAAACTTTATGAGAAATATCAAAATATTAATTACTTTTAATAATAATAATGTTATTTTTCTTTATTCCTGCCATCAATGTTTATAACAAGAAATATTAATAGAAGAGATCACTTTACACCTACTTCATAAAAGATAATATATTATATTAATGATTCACAGTTATTTGTTTATAAGTATTATATAATCACGTGAAATGGAATGATGGAAAGATTAGTGTCTAGGCTATCTAGGTACCTGATTAAGTCCCAGCTTGGAACTTATGCTCTAAGGTCACATTTAATGACTACATAATTGTTTTTACTTATCTTACTTGCTACGATTCATGTTTCTATCGCATTTTAATACATGTATACTAACGTACGTTTTTGTTATTTTGTTGTATAAAATTATTTTTACATTATATCTAATATATATTTTTTTGTTAATTAAAAATTTAATACAGATAATTATATCAAATTAAAATAAAAACACAAAGTATTTTTTTATACTAATAACATGTTGTTATAAAGCGTAATTATCTTTAGAAAAAAGTTCATTATAACCGAACATTAAACTTGTTTATCTCAATATGTAAAATATTATATACTAGTTATGTAATAATGTGATTAATAATTATTTGTTGCCGGACAGAAATGTTGACTTATCTTTTATAAAACATAAACAGCTTTGCGCTTTTTTCTTAATAGTATGGTTAGCAGACAAAATCTAGTGTTAGACAAGAATTCGAGACATTGCATTTTGAGTGGCGTACCTCAACGCCGCGCTTTGGTTCGTTAATTAATAATAATAATCGGAAATTGTTAATCGGTGCCGTTTGCTTGAGGGCGGGAGTCACGTGTTACATTCCACGCTAGGTTATTTTCTGGTTTGTCATTGGCTTTTGCTTGTCAAATGTGACAGCCCGCCCTTAGCTTCGAGCTTCTACGTCAGTTCTATGCACAGATTATACAGTTGCCAAAAGCTACTTTTAAAATATTTTTAATCTGTAAAAAATTATATAAATCGCTTTAGTCTAGTAAATATAGTAGGCCTATAATGTTACGTGTAAATTGTTTGATAGACTCTAATAAATTATGTACACAAGTATATTAGATATTGTAAAAAAAATATTAGTTTCAATTTCTCATTTCTATATAAAATAATACGTAATTCAAGTAAAGATTTAAAATGTTTTTGGTTTTCTTGTAAATTGTCCATAGCAACGTGCGTAGAAGCGTTACTACTTTATTGTTATTGTATTTATTACTTAAAATAGTGATTTTTTAATGTAATTTATTTGTAAAGGGTGGTTGTACGGTCTGTAACGTTTAAAGGGAACGATTTTAGCTTTGCAGTCAATATTGATTGAAAATAACTTTGTGACCAATATTGACTATTAAGTTGATAGTTTTTAAGACCGCGGTTTTGCGGCCAATGTTGGCCCTGAATGGAACAAACTTTAGCTGGCCAAAGAGTTCTTATATTGAATCAGTAACTGTTATACTTGGCCAACGTTGGCCAAGGAATGGCTGGAGGACCAGTCAAAGTTATGTTTTGGAATATTGATTATTTTTTTTTTATAATCACTAACACCGGGAATGGGTCATTGTGGGTGTCAAGGTGTTTAGGTGTAATACTTTGAAACGCTTGTCAAACAAGTGCACAAAGTTTAGACTTCAGCTAGTGAATAAGCGGTTTTACTGTTGCATATTGACAGTTTTAATTCTGCTTGTATGTATTTATTTAAATATTATAACATGCCTACAATAACATAGAGGCGTTTTGTAAATAGTTTGAACGAGAATAAAGCTTAAGTAAAGGTAAACAATTCCTATACATGGCTCGTGACACGTATTTCTTCAAGTGCTTAACGGCACTGTGTACAAAGTTAGCGTATATAAGCCCCTTCTTCAAATTACTTTATATTGCAAATGCGTTTTAAATTAGATAAATGGTGTGGCTTCGCCATTTTAATAAGAAACGTCTCAATTCCAAAGTGGCGTGACAGCCATAGATGTTAAATATATTAATACCAGTTTTATAATAACCATTGTTGATACTTATGTATGCATATTTTGTCTATGACAAACTTATTTGAATTATGTTCTAGTGACAGTTGAAACCTGTTGTTTAATGAGAGGTCCTGATATTTAAAAGAAATAACTTGTGGCAAAAGAAAAAGACTCATCACTATTTAATTTTATACTTAAATTGTAACGAAAAATAAATGTTACATCTAGGACTTCTCTAAAAGACAACAGGTTTAGGGAAAAGATTTCTAGAAGTTATTAATCTTGATAGGTTTGTAATAATACTGTTTTATAACAAAGAAAAAATGAATAATTAATTATTGTAAAAGCATGTACAAAGTGGGTATTATTAAATAGTGCAAAGAATGAAGTTCAACACTTAATGGTCATACATTCAAAGTGTTGATGGGAGTTAGTGTAACAATCGAAAAAGCTTATCTTTTTGGTCTCCGTAAAATAAAAATTGTAAAAAAAGCAAAATATTTCCTTTTCATTTTGATGTTAACACAAGAGTGTATGAAAAATTAACAACTAGGAACATTATTAGAAAATATGTCCGCTTTTAATTGTAACTTATAACGTAATGCTACAAGGTGTGCAGAATAGTATAGATTATAGAGAAGTCAATTGCGACTAGTTTAATAGAAAAAGATGAATAGACCCGAAAGAGTAGATTTCCTTTTTTTTATATTTAGATTTGTCTATATTTATGGTCCCCTTTTCTGTTGTTACGTATTCGTCAAATTAACTTATAATTCATGTAAGTTATAAAATTTAGTTTGTTGGTACATTATAGTATAAACATGAACATGCCCCTAGTTTAATAATAAAAACGATATTTTTCAATGTTATTTTTTTATTAAGCCTTTGATATTTCCTGTGGAGAACATTATGGGCATTATTATGATTGTTACAAAACTATAAGTGTCAAAGAGCTTTTTCAATCCCAGAAACAAATTTCAATACTTAATAAAATATGTTTTTCATTTTATTTTTAATATTTGTTTTGTATTTATTATACATATAACATTTGTATATACATACTGTCTTTGTACAATTCATGTATTTTTTATAATTTTGAAAAATTGTTAGGCATGTATATACTTGGCCTTTAACGAAAGTATTTAAAATAGATCTACATAACATTATTGTATAGAATTATTGTTTCTTTATGACTGGTCATTCTTCTTTGTAATATTTTCGTTTTTTTTATATTTATTTTTTTGCATAAAGCTTATAAATTATACTTATTGGTGCTTAGTTTTCTACAGTTTATGATATACTAATAAAAAAACCTATATTATCAATAGACCATAGATAATGTGTCGTTTTTTTATTTACTTTTTTATACTATTCGCAAATTTTTCGCTTGTTATTTTAACGTAAGTCCTTTTCGAAATTCAATATTTAGCATTTATTTATTTTTTTGTATTAGTATTTTTCTTGTAACAAGAAAATTAGACCAGCCTAGCTAAAACGAATTAGCAATTACAGTTCCATAATCGAGGAGATATTTTTAAAATATATTTTGTGAAGATGTTTTGTGGTTACAATACAAGCCAGTTTGTGAAATGTGTACAGTCGAGGCGTTGTATACTACAACAGAAAGTGGAATTATTCTTGCAATAATTAATTTGTATTTTCTGGGCAAATAAAGCATTAAAGCATTCTTTAATCATGTTTTATTTTATTATTGCGCATTTCCAAATCTAAATAAGTAGTTGTTTATAAAATCAAAATACCTAAAAAAGATTAAAATATATTATAAAATTGCTTATGCAATTAGGAAAACTATAAATATTATCAAATCATTATATGTATTATTAGCGAAATAAACTATAGTGCACGTCATGAAGCAATAAATGATTCACACATGAACAGATATCCATACTTATCTATACTGAGATAGCTTTACGTACGACCCGTGATTCATAGTGATTTTCGTTATATAATACACATCTGCCTAGAACTGAGAAAACAAGTTTTAACATTTGATAACAATATAATTAGAATAAATAATGATAAACTAATAGAGTTATTAAATTAAATTTATTTCTGTATATTTTACCATTACGATAGTTATTAAACATATGAATGAATATTTAGGATTCACTACCTATTCTGGTGGAGCGATAAAGCGTGATATATGATCAACTTGTGCTACACTATCTCTAAAATGGAGAAAGTATTATATTAACATTATAGTCTTTTTGCCTGCTCTACTAAATATGTAGTGTATGTAAAGCTATGTGGAATAATATTTATTATAAAATTAATTTAATAATATATTTTCCTTTAATTTTAATCAGGATAGATGAAATGCATTTAAAACTACTACTACTACTTTATATATGTAAAAAAAAGAACAATTTTTCATTATGGTGATTAAACATGTGTTGTATAAACATAAAAAAATATTTATTTATACTTGATAAGATCATATTCATATTTCATCATATTGGTTTTGATCTTGACCTTCTATACCTAGCTTTATATCAGCTGACAGATATGGCATTGACAGAACTTTACAAGTATTTGACATTTGCACCGCGCAGTGTTTTGATCGCCAAGTTACACATTGTTTTGCGATTTTTCCGTAGAAAATGGATTTAATTGATACTGATATTCGTCAATGGGATGTTAACGATGTGAAAGAACAATTTGGTGATAGTCTGATGTTGTTACCACCGAATGATAACATCAAAGAACTACAAACAATTCTTCGCGACAAGTAAGTGAGGTTACCATATGTTCTTAAATGTTATTTTTAGAACTGTAAAACATCATAATATCATGTATTTACAAGTACAAGTCGTTAATTGATCTTTTGTGTGAAGAAATGTATATCTAAAAGTGTATCGTAAATAAAAATAGTAAATAAATGCAGATGAAAATAGTGACACCACGATAAAAAAAAATGACTTAAGGGCTAAACATACAAATTGATGTTTTAAATTTATTTTAGACCCTTTCTTAATTTTCAGCCTTAGAGAAATTATTTTCCCCTCGGTTATTTATGTAAATAATAATTTTATAAATAAGACATAGTTACAAATGATTAAAGAAGAGAGAAGATTAATATATTCAAATGCATATATATATATTTAAACAATTGTCTAATTAAGCTTTTTGAATTACAGAAACACTACTAGAAGTGACTTTAAGTTTTATGCAGATAGACTAATAAGGCTTGTTATAGAAGAAAGCTTAAACAATTTGCCGTTTACAGACTGTGAAGTTGTGACACCTACAGGAGCTTTGTATAAAGGTCTAAAATATGGTTCAGGGAACTGTGGTGTGTCAATTGTTCGATCTGGGGAAGCTATGGAACAGGTTATTCAGTTTAAAATCTTTACATAATTAGCTATTCTCTCTTTCTATGTAGTAGCACAGGTGCACAAAGCGTGGGTTTCTTCGAGGAAATAAAATATTTATTTAAATTTCCATTACTTTACTCTGATGTAGAGATAAAGTGCGGCATTTAGTTCCGCTACTCAACACGCAATGCCTGCAGAAGTCGGCAGAAAGTGGGCAATGGAGTTTGTTAACACTAGCCCTGTAGTGTGGGTTACAGTGTGAAGCTCATAAAAATATATAAAAATTTAAATGTATCATCAGATCCTGCTATGTTAATTTTTAAATTTTTACATGTTTCTAAATAAGTATTTTTAATTTCCTATGTGAAGAACACTTTTAAAATGATAAAAGTATTTCATCACAGATATCATGGTGCATTGGGACAGAGTGTGACTATAATGGTGGTTGGCTTGGAAATATATTTTTTTTTTTGCTTGACATTTAACATTGTATGTTTTATATTTTAATAATATTACCTCAAAATGTACTTATATTAATATAAGTAAACTTTGAGGTAATATTATTAAAATATAAATATTTATGCTAGATTAAATATTATTATATATTACTCAAATCTTAAATCAATATTATAATATATTTTACGGAGTATATAATAATCAATATTATTATATACTTACTCCAAAATTAATGTTATTATATTATTATTATTGTTGTTATATTTTCTGTTCTCATGTTATATTTTTCTAAGAAGTTCAGTCTTCAGCTTCTAAATAAAAGTAGTCTTTTGGGAGGGAGATGTAGACTCTTGAGCGTAATAAATGATTGATAATTTAAAACCCCCAACAAAAAGCTCTGAAAAGTAAACAAACAAGCTGATAATCTTCAAAGGGCTATATTTTCTTGAATCATGACTAAGAACACTCGATTAAGTCATTCTTTAAATAAAACAGACTAAATCAAAATAGGTCCATCTTGGAAGTTACAATGCCACTGACAAACATACACATCAAACTTATTTTCTTATTACAACCGTCTGTTGTTGACGTCGTCTACAACGTTAATGGACATTTACAAATAATCTGTTTTTATTACTAACATAAAGTAATAAAAATAATAATAGTAATAATAAAATATTATATTTCAGGGCTTACGAGATTGCTGCAGATCAATACGCATCGGTAAAATATTAGTGGAAAGTGACAATGACACGCACGAAGCTCACGTGGTGTACGCCAAGTTCCCAGAGGATATTGCCCGACGACAAGTTTTGTTGATGTACCCTATTATGTCCACTGGCAATACTGTAAAACAGGTAATTCAAACTACAAAGAAAAGGAAGAGATTTCTTTTAGAAATAAGCCCACCCTTATCAACTTTACATTTTTTATTACTGTGTTTTTTTTTTTTTTTCGAATGGACTTTAATGCTGTTGACCTGGAATGGTCTTGACAGCGTCACCGGGCTGGGGATTATTACTGTGTTTTGTTTGGTGCAATATAAATATATTGTATCTACTTGTGATTTGTTCAATTGTAGTCTTGTATCATTACAATGATTAAAAAATATTTCTTTTATTTCATGTATTGAGTGTAATGAGTGAATATATTAATAATGTATCTCTTTGTAAAGATATTAGAATACAATTGAGGTAATTACCTATAATTGTTGTATTACGTAGAATACAATTGAGATGATTACTTTAATTGTATGCAAATATTCCTAAAACAATAATATAAAATCCAATATCTAAGACAATTACTGTTGGATAGCATAATTATAAAAATATAATAACTCATTAGAAACTTATATTATACAGAGTGTTTTTGTCTTCGCTACTTTGTACAATGAAAGCACAATTTTAACTACTCTATGAAATAGGTAGAGAGATATGTTTTTCTTTTTCTGGTATGTTTTTTGAGAATGCAAAGTGGCAGATCGGCAACGCTTAGTAGTATTTTTGTAGTAGTAGATGTCTGCGTTATTGGTATCTATTGGTATTGTATAAAGGCCTAAATTATGGTTCAGGGAACTGTGGTGTGTCAATTGTTCGATCTGAGGAAGCTATGGAACAGGTTATTCAGTTTAAAATCTTTACATAATTATGTAGCTGTTCTCTCTTGAAACATTTCATTGCGCTAAGTGAGAATCCAACTCACACCAACGCGTTTACAGTCAGCCGCTATGCCACTGCGTCACGACGGGCACCTACACTTCACTTACTACACAATATTCTCCGAAAATAACTTCCATATTCCTTTTTCCAGGCAGTAAACGTGTTAACACAACATGGCGTCAAAGAAGAACGTATAATACTATCCAATCTATTCTGTACTCCGGCCGCAGCGCAAGCGGTAGTAGATTATGTACCAAAAATGAAAATACTAACATCAGAACTGCATCCCGTTGCTCCCAACCATTTTGGGCAAAAATACTTCGGGACGGATTGATATGAGGATGACTTTGAGGTTTAAAACCTCAAATTGGGTACATGAATTCGTTTTTTTGCTTTTTTGGCCGCTTTAAGCCCATAAATAAATTATGTCACGAGTTTCATGATATTTTACCCATTCTCCGGCCTTTCCGCTGGTGTGTGAAACTCCTACCTAGTGTGAAACTATTTTTGTTTAAGCGAACGTCGTAATGTGGCTAATATTTATTTTGGTTTGTAAAATTGTAGCTTTAAATTATTTTTTAATAGTAAATACTTGTACCCAAACTGCACTATACGCAAATTGTGTTTCTATATTGATATATACCTAAAAATACTTTAAGCAATTGAAAAGTTTACAAAAATGCTTAAAATATGTGTGTTATGAATAGCGTATTATTGTGATTATTTTAAGATGAAAAAAGATTTTTTTTTAACAACTACTGTACAAATTAGTGCTTATGTGTTATTAGTGCTGTTGTAAAAAAAGAAACTTCAATGTTTTTTTTATTTTTTATTATTTGACTTTATTAAATAACCCTTGTAAATGTAGTTTATAATATAACGCAACTATTATAATAATTCTGTAATAAAAATATTTGTAAGGAAACTGAGAAATTTAAATCTTCCTTTCTTTCATTTAAAAAGTATTCACACCACTTATACAATGTTTTAGATATTTTTTGTATCTTTTGTACATATTTTTTTAGATTTATGGTATAATATCACGAAGCCGCGCTTTGCCTCATTACTAGATCGAGGAAATGAATATATTCCAATCTCCGAGTGGGAATCGAACCTATCACCGTCACGCCTTCTGCGCCACGATAGCCTCGTTTCATTATTATGTAAATAATCTTTATAAATATTTTAAATAAAACCTTTAAAAAAATGTTTAAAATTAATTCTAAAATACATTAGATATCGATATACCTATAAGGATAATTTAGTTAAAAATATGCAGTTTTGTATGTATTTTGCTTAATAAAATAATAATAAATTATTTGAAACCATATAATAAGTGTTTCCTTTAGATTTTGTCACGAAGATTGCGTAATTTTAGTTAAATCTAAAAAAAAAGTGAACTTTAAATATTATATTCAATAAAGTATCGTTTTATTTAATACTTTAATCTTAGAAATTAACAACAACATATCATGTTACATATGAAATTTTAATTTATGTCGAACCGGAGTTTTGTCTCTTTTATTTTTTTAATATTAAGGTACCGACTTCCTTAAAAATCTCAAATTGAGTATTATATCGATCATTATTATATTTTAATAATTTTACTACTTCGTATAATTTGAAAGCATCTTTGGTTTGGTATTGATATTAAATATCTTTCTCCGTTTAAACATTTCTTAATACATTCAAATCTCCTTCCTTGTTCTATTAAAACAGATGGAGGCAAGTAGCTATTATTTTATTTATATTGACTGGAGAATTCTTCGCTACGATTTTATCATATTCTCTTGGATCTTAATAAAGTATATACTTATGTATTTTATATCATCTCAATAAATTAAAGGTGTTAACAATTTATCAATTTGTGATTAAGCACAAAGTTCATTTATCATTTCATTCAATTACGTGAATAATTTTTATAATTGTTATAACTGATATATTAATACTTATAAATAAAAGTGCTAGGAAATATAAAAATAAAAACAAACGATAAAGTTGTTTCGATCATTTAATTCAGTTTTATAGTTTATACAATCTATGGAGATACACGACGTATTTATTAGATCAGATCACACAGCTAAGCAAATTCAAATTGTATATTAATTATAAATAATTAATCTTTTTTTAATCAACAATTCAATAATTTAACCCTTAACGACTTACCCTTACAAAATGTTCCCCAGACGCGGTCTTAAAGGACCTCAAAACACAGGTGTTATACTTAAAATACGAGTCTAGATTAAAAAAATAGTATTCATTATTTAAAAATAGACATTCAATTACATTATTGTAACGATTGGCTCCCATTAATATTAATAAGAGAACAAAAATATTTATTTTATTATTCATTTTTTATTATTAGTAAAAACTAGATGACTGTATGTCACTTAACAATATTGTTAGGAAGCTAACGGCCGTTAATATGGCAACACTTACGTGTTAAAACGTTATAATTTGACGGCCTCTGAATAAATAATTAAATAATATAAACATACAATTCTCGATATAATATAGTTTCTTACTTAATCTATGTTACGTGGTTCAATGCAAGCACTTATATATATAAGAAGCTGGCAACACCGTGTCATGACGCCGCGACAATGACGTCGTGACATAACGTCATGACACCGTGACACGACAACACGTTTGTCATTACAACATAAAATATTAAATTGACTTAGATAAATATTAAGGCATCATGTGAATTGCACTCGGTCGTACTCGATTCGTTTACAGAGGACGACGGCAAAAGCGAAAAAAAAATCGATTAGCGTACAAGTAAGTACTATACATAATATAAGTAATAATTAATAATATACTATAATTAATAATATCGACACTGTAATTAGTGAAACAATATATATAAACACCTTAAAAAGTAATAATAATAATATGAGAAGCGAAATTAAATATTTGTGCATTCACAATTACATACAAATATTTAGGGTAAGTATGTATATATAAATATATTTTTTTGTGATTTTTTCTTCGTTTTCATATAAAAATATCGTCGACGAGTATGTTTTAGACGTTGACGGCTTCGTCGGTTTGGTCGTTGGATATTCGACGTAAATTGCACCAGTCTCTCGCTTTTGCGACTAACGGTAGGATCGTTTTATCGCTGCACAGTACAAAATAAGATTTAGTCACTTTTAGTGTTGCCAGGTTTAAAATACTTTTACGCTGTATAACTAAGTAACTTGATGAAACTAAGTTGTTTTCTGATTCAGAGAAGACTTAGTTCGTTATAACGATTTTTTACTTTCCATTAAAAGAAAGCCTAAAACTCCGAGTATTCTTAGTAAAAGATCTCACTTAATAAACAATATTTTATTTTGCCTCTATTAATTACATAATCTCATAATCTGGCAACACATTAGTTAAGTCGCACTCAAACAAAGCGTTAACAGATTTGAAGCAGAAGCTTAACATGACAAAATTTTGTCAATTTTAAATAATTTTATTTATTATCAACAGTAATTTAAAAGTAAGTTACGTAAGTTTTAAGTAGTTAGATAGCAAAATGCGAGAGATTTCCGTGTTTTTTTTTATTTTTTTATTAGTATTTATATGCATTTATGTATGTTTACATGCAGGTAATTATATACTATCGCCACCGTAGCTACAGATTTAGCGGTTTTAAAGTGCAGGCTAGGTTACGTTAGGTTTTGTATGAAATGACATAACTTTAACAATTAAAAACTGCCAAATTTGTAGCTGTAGTGGTGTTAGTATATAAATACCATTGATTTATATGCATTTCTGTATTTATTTGCATTTATCTATATTTGTGTATGTTTATATGCATTTATTTGTATGTATTTATACGGATTTACAGCAGTTTCTGCTTAGCGCACTCGGGGCACAGTATGTCCTGCGCGTCGGTGATGAACCCCTTGCCCACGAGCGAGGTGCGGCACTGCGCGCAGATGAAGCAGTCGTTGTGCCAGTGGCGGTCCTCGAAGGAGATGAAGCGGGTACCACCTATGCCTGGAAATACAAGCAAAATTTATTTAGTATTATTATAAATTTAGTTAAATAGTATAGGATATTGGTTGTAAAATAAGTTATGTAGAGTTGTTTATTTTATTTGTGAACGACATGGACTTAATACTAGGTCTACTTGTTATTTTAATTCAGATTTTCGTAACAACATGGAATATTCGTGACCGAATGAAAAGCTGACTTAAATGATTCATCATTATAATCAAATATTCTCTTTTTTACTCTTAAATGTGTGACTGTACACGTGACTGGTTGTGGGTTCGATCCCAACTTGGGAAAATCAAATATTAATTTAAATTTAATATTATTTTTTTTTGTTACTGGTGTGGAAATGCGGCTCAGTGTTTAGTTCCACTCACGCAATCACGCAATGCCTCCAGAATTTGGCGGAAAGTGGGGGACGGAGTGTCTCAACACTTGGTTCCCTCGGCTTAAACTGCTGTGTGAGGGACACAGCATGAAGCTGATTTAACTTTGATTTTTATTGCTAAGAGCAACCTAAGACCATGCACCCACTTGCAACAGAGCTAAAAGAAGTGACTGACCAGTGATGGGCTTGGTGCAGGAGGTGCAGCGCTTGGCGAAGAGCTCCCCGAAGCAGTCGGCGCAGTAGGGGCGCTCGTCGCGCGACGTGAAGCGCTGCCCCGCCAGCGACAGCGCGCAGTTGCTGCACGTGAAGCACTCGCGGTGCCACGGCTCGTTCTTGTACGTCACGCCGCCCTGCGTGATGATCTGAGGGACGCCCATACGTTCCCGAATTAACAATAAACAATCCAAATCCATTCAATTTATTAATATTTTCATTTCTTCGCTTTGATACTAAGGCAAAGCGCGGCGTTGAGCTTCATCACTCATAACGACCTCAAAAATTCAGCAGATTGGAGGGAACGTAGTATCTCAACACTAGGTTCCCTCTGCCCACCCTCCTATATGCGGAATAAAACGTGAAGCTAAAAATAATAATAATTAGAACACAGCAAGTACCTTGTTACACTTGACACAGCGTGTGGCGAACTTGTCCTCGTAGCAGCCGGCGCAGTAGATCTCCTGCTCGCGCGGGATGAAGCTCTTGGTGCCGATCGGGTTCTTGCAGACCACGCAGCAGAAACACTTCTCATGCCATTGCCTTGCTTTGTACTCCATTTTCTTGGTTCCTGTGTAAAAAAAAGGAAAAAGTTTTTTTTTAAATGGGTTCGCAAATGACGGAGAAATCGTAATATTAAATATTGTATTGAACATAATTATAGCATTGTTACAAAGTATACGACTTACACGTGTGGTGGTTGTGGATTCGATTCCCACTAGATGTATCTTTTAATTTTAAATAACTGTTTTCCTTGTGTAAAACAAAATAACATAAACATGGAAAATGGCCGCTTTAAGCCCATAAATAAATTATGTCACGAGTTTCATGATATTTTACCCATTCTCCGGCCTTTCCGCTGGTGTGTGAAACTCCTACCTAGTGTGAAACTATTTTTGTTTAAGCGAACGTCGTAATGTGGCTAATATTTATTTTGGTTTGTAAAATTGTAGCTTTAAATTATTTTTTAATAGTAAATACTTGTACCCAAACTGCACTATACGCAAATTGTGTTTCTATATTGATATATACCTAAAAATACTTTAAGCAATTGAAAAGTTTACAAAAATGCTTAAAATATGTGTGTTATGAATAGCGTATTATTGTGATTATTTTAAGATGAAAAAAGATTTTTTTTTCAACAACTACTGTACAAATTAGTGCTTATGTGTTATTAGTGCTGTTGTAAAAAAAGAAACTTCAATGTTTTTTTTATTTTTTATTATTTGACTTTATTAAATAACCCTTGTAAATGTAGTTTATAATATAACGCAACTATTATAATAATTCTGTAATAAAAATATTTGTAAGAAAACTGAGAAATTTAAATCTTCCTTTCTTTCATTTAAAAAGTATTCACACCACTTATACAATGTTTTAGATATTTTTTGTATCTTTTGTACATATTTTTTTAGATTTATGGTATAATATCACGAAGCCGCGCTTTGCCTCATTACTAGATCGAGGAAATGAATATATTCCAATCTCCGAGTGGGAATCGAACCTATCACCGTCACGCCTTCTGCGCCACGATAGCCTCGTTTCATTATTATGTAAATAATCTTTATAAATATTTTAAATAAAACCTTTAAAAAAATGTTTAAAATTAATTCTAAAATACATTAGATATCGATATACCTATAAGGATAATTTAGTTAAAAATATGCAGTTTTGTATGTATTTTGCTTAATAAAATAATAATAAATTATTTGAAACCATATAATAAGTGTTTCCTTTAGATTTTGTCACGAAGATTGCGTAATTTTAGTTAAATCTAAAAAAAAAGTGAACTTTAAATATTATATTCAATAAAGTATCGTTTTATTTAATACTTTAATCTTAGAAATTAACAACAACATATCATGTTACATATGAAATTTTAATTTATGTCGAACCGGAGTTTTGTCTCTTTTATTTTTTTAATATTAAGGTACCGACTTCCTTAAAAATCTCAAAGGGAGTAGTATATCGATCATTATTATATTTTAATAATTTTACTACTTCGTATAATTTGAAAGCATCTTTGGTTTGGTATTGATATTAAATATCTTTCTCCGTTTAAACATTTCTTAATACATTCAAATCTCCTTCCTTGTTCTATTAAAACAGATGGAGGCAAGTAGCTATTATTTTATTTATATTGACTGGAGAATTCTTCGCTACGATTTTATCATATTCTCTTGGATCTTAATAAAGTATATACTTATGTATTTTATATCATCTCAATAAATTAAAGGTGTTAACAATTTATCAATTTGTGATTAAGCACAAAGTTCATTTATCATTTCATTCAATTACGTGAATAATTTTTATAATTGTTATAACTGATATATTAATACTTATAAATAAAAGTGCTAGGAAATATAAAAATAAAAACAAACGATAAAGTTGTTTCGATCATTTAATTCAGTTTTATAGTTTATACAATCTATGGAGATACACGACGTATTTATTAGATCAGATCACACAGCTAAGCAAATTCAAATTGTATAAATAAATAAATAAAATAAAAATAAAAATAAAAAATAAAAATAAAAAAGCCTTTTATTTCTTGCAAAAAAAGAAATTACATAGAAGAATATATAGTTTTTTTTTATTTTTTTTATTAACAATTATAATTTTGTATGCAAGAACCCCTTTTTTAGGTGAAGGCCTCCTCCAATGCTTGCCAACGTTCTCTACTTTGAGCAATTTTAGTCCAAGAGTGACCAGCCAACCCAACTATGTCGTCTTGCCATCTCGTGAGCGGCCTTCCCCTGAGTCGCTGGCCCACAGGTCCTCTCCATGACGTCACCCTTTTCGCCCATCTCTCGTCTTGCAGTCGCGCTACATGCCCGGCCCACTTCCACTTCAGTCGCAGTGAATGGTTTAGGGCGTCAGTCGCTCTAGTAAAATTTCTTATTTTAGTGTGTCTTATTTTTTGTATTTTTCTTACATTCAGCATATACTGCGCTCCATTCCCCGTTGACATATTGTTATTTTGTTCCGTGTGTTCGAAGTAAATTTCCAAGTTTGACAGGCATATGTTAAACATGGTAAGAGGCACGAATTCATTACTTTGGACTTGAGCGTTACTGGAAGATTGTTTTTAAAGATTTCTTTTAGGCTCCAATATTTATTCCAGGTTAGTTGAATACGTCGCTCTATTTCTTGGTCATTACTTTTCCTATCAAAACTTAGTTGTTTTCCTAGATATATATATTTTTCTGTATATTGAAGTGTGATGTCATTAACAGTGATTTTTCTTTTATTTGAACCATTTGTCATTATCTTGGTTTTAGATAAATTCATCTCTAAGCCCACACGTTTACTATGCTCATTTAATGATTGAATCATAAGCTGAAGTTGGTCGCAAGACTCCGAAAAAATGACCACGTCGTCTGCGAAACGGAGATGGCTTAGGTATTTCCCATCGATATTTAATCCTGAATGTTTCCAATCCAGCTTTCTTATTATAAATTCTAGGATTGCGATGAACAGTGTTGGGGACATCGGGTCGCCCTGTCTCACTCCTCTTTTGATAGGAAAGCTTGGGCCGAGCTTTTCCAGTTTCACTCTACCCGAACATTTATTGTATATACTTTTGATGACCTGTATATATTTAGTATTCACCTGTAACTCTTCTAGCGTGCTCCAAATGCTTGTGTGTGATACGGTGTCAAAAGCCTTTTTGTAGTCAATGAAAGCGATGTAAAGAGTTTTCTGGTTTTCTTTGTATTTCTCAATTAATAGTTCGAGTGAGTGAATGTGGTCAATTGTGGAGAAGCTTTTTCTAAAACCAGCTTGTTCTACTGGTTGTGCAGGTTCCAATATAGCACTAATTCTGCGATTTATAAGTGAGGAAAATAATTTGTAAACAGAAGGCAGTGACATAACGTCATGACACCGTGACACGACAACACGTTTGTCATTACAACATAAAATATTAAATTGACTTAGATAAATATTAAGGCATCATGTGAATTGCACTCGGTCGTACTCGATTCGTTTACAGAGGACGACGGCAAAAGCGAAAAAAAAAATCGATTAGCGTACAAGTAAGTACTATACATAATATAAGTAATAATTAATAATATACTATAATTAATAATATCGACACTGTAATTAGTGAAACAATATATATAAACACCTTAAAAAGTAATAATAATAATATGAGAAGCGAAATTAAATATTTGTGCATTCACAATTACATACAAATATTTAGGGTAAGTATGTATATATAAATATATTTTTTTGTGATTTTTTCTTCGTTTTCATATAAAAATATCGTCGACGAGTATGTTTTAGACGTTGACGGCTTCGTCGGTTTGGTCGTTGGATATTCGACGTAAATTGCACCAGTCTCTCGCTTTTGCGACTAACGGTAGGATCGTTTTATCGCTGCACAGTACAAAATAAGATTTAGTCACTTTTAGTGTTGCCAGGTTTAAAATACTTTTACGCTGTATAACTAAGTAACTTGATGAAACTAAGTTGTTTTCTGATTCAGAGAAGACTTAGTTCGTTATAACGATTTTTTACTTTCCATTAAAAGAAAGCCTAAAACTCCGAGTATTCTTAGTAAAAGATCTCACTTAATAAACAATATTTTATTTTGCCTCTATTAATTACATAATCTCATAATCTGGCAACACATTAGTTAAGTCGCACTCAAACAAAGCGTTAACAGATTTGAAGCAGAAGCTTAACATGACAAAATTTTGTCAATTTTAAATAATTTTATTTATTATCAACAGTAATTTAAAAGTAAGTTACGTAAGTTTTAAGTAGTTAGATAGCAAAATGCGAGAGATTTCCGTGTTTTTTTTTATTTTTTTATTAGTATTTATATGCATTTATGTATGTTTACATGCAGGTAATTATATACTATCGCCACTGTAGCTACAGATTTAGCGGTTTTAAAGTGCAGGCTAGGTTACGTTAGGTTTTGTATGAAATGACATAACTTTAACAATTAAAAACTGCCAAATTTGTAGCTGTAGTGGTGTTAGTATATAAATACCATTGATTTATATGCATTTCTGTATTTATTTGCATTTATCTATATTTGTGTATGTTTATATGCATTTATTTGTATGTATTTATACGGATTTACAGCAGTTTCTGCTTAGCGCACTCGGGGCACAGTATGTCCTGCGCGTCGGTGATGAACCCCTTGCCCACGAGCGAGGTGCGGCACTGCGCGCAGATGAAGCAGTCGTTGTGCCAGTGGCGGTCCTCGAAGGAGATGAAGCGGGTACCACCTATGCCTGGAAATACAAGCAAAATTTATTTAGTATTATTATAAATTTAGTTAAATAGTATAGGATATTGGTTGTAAAATAAGTTATGTAGAGTTGTTTATTTTATTTGTGAACGACATGGACTTAATACTAGGTCTACTTGTTATTTTAATTCAGATTTTCGTAACAACATGGAATATTCGTGACCGAATGAAAAGCTGACTTAAATGATTCATCATTATAATCAAATATTCTCTTTTTTACTCTTAAATGTGTGACTGTACACGTGACTGGTTGTGGGTTCGATCCCAACTTGGGAAAATCAAATATTAATTTAAATTTAATATTATTTTTTTTGTTACTGGTGTGGAAATGCGGCTCAGTGTTTAGTTCCACTCACGCAATCACGCAATGCCTCCAGAATTTGGCGGAAAGTGGGGGACGGAGTGTCTCAACACTTGGTTCCCTCGGCTTAAACTGCTGTGTGAGGGACACAGCATGAAGCTGATTTAACTTTGATTTTTATTGCTAAGAGCAACCTAAGACCATGCACCCACTTGCAACAGAGCTAAAAGAAGTGACTGACCAGTGATGGGCTTGGTGCAGGAGGTGCAGCGCTTGGCGAAGAGCTCCCCGAAGCAGTCGGCGCAGTAGGGGCGCTCGTCGCGCGACGTGAAGCGCTGCCCCGCCAGCGACAGCGCGCAGTTGCTGCACGTGAAGCACTCGCGGTGCCACGGCTCGTTCTTGTACGTCACGCCGCCCTGCGTGATGATCTGAGGGACGCCCATACGTTCCCGAATTAACAATAAACAATCCAAATCCATTCAATTTATTAATATTTTCATTTCTTCGCTTTGATACTAAGGCAAAGCGCGGCGTTGAGCTTCATCACTCATAACGACCTCAAAAATTCAGCAGATTGGAGGGAACGTAGTATCTCAACACTAGGTTCCCTCTGCCCACCCTCCTATATGCGGAATAAAACGTGAAGCTAAAAATAATAATAATTAGAACACAGCAAGTACCTTGTTACACTTGACACAGCGTGTGGCGAACTTGTCCTCGTAGCAGCCGGCGCAGTAGATCTCCTGCTCGCGCGGGATGAAGCTCTTGGTGCCGATCGGGTTCTTGCAGACCACGCAGCAGAAACACTTCTCATGCCATTGCCTTGCTTTGTACTCCATTTTCTTGGTTCCTGTGTAAAAAAAAGGAAAAAGCTTTTTTTTAAATGGGTTCGCAAATGACGGAGAAATCGTAATATTAAATATTGTATTGAACATAATTATAGCATTGTTACAAAGTATACGACTTACACGTGTGGTGGTTGTGGATTCGATTCCCACTAGATGTATCTTTTAATTTTAAATAACTGTTTTCCTTGTGTAAAACAAAATAACATAAACATGGAAAATGGCCGCTTTAAGCCCATAAATAAATTATGTCACGAGTTTCATGATATTTTACCCATTCTCCGGCCTTTCCGCTGGTGTGTGAAACTCCTACCTAGTGTGAAACTATTTTTGTTTAAGCGAACGTCGTAATGTGGCTAATATTTATTTTGGTTTGTAAAATTGTAGCTTTAAATTATTTTTTAATAGTAAATACTTGTACCCAAACTGCACTATACGCAAATTGTGTTTCTATATTGATATATACCTAAAAATACTTTAAGCAATTGAAAAGTTTACAAAAATGCTTAAAATATGTGTGTTATGAATAGCGTATTATTGTGATTATTTTAAGATGAAAAAAGATTTTTTTTTCAACAACTACTGTACAAATTAGTGCTTATGTGTTATTAGTGCTGTTGTAAAAAAAGAAACTTCAATGTTTTTTTTATTTTTTATTATTTGACTTTATTAAATAACCCTTGTAAATGTAGTTTATAATATAACGCAACTATTATAATAATTCTGTAATAAAAATATTTGTAAGGAAACTGAGAAATTTAAATCTTCCTTTCTTTCATTTAAAAAGTATTCACACCACTTATACAATGTTTTAGATATTTTTTGTATCTTTTGTACATATTTTTTTAGATTTATGGTATAATATCACGAAGCCGCGCTTTGCCTCATTACTAGATCGAGGAAATGAATATATTCCAATCTCCGAGTGGGAATCGAACCTATCACCGTCACGCCTTCTGCGCCACGATAGCCTCGTTTCATTATTATGTAAATAATCTTTATAAATATTTTAAAAAAATGTTTAAAATTAATTCTAAAATACATTAGATATCGATATACCTATAAGGATAATTTAGTTAAAAATATGCAGTTTTGTATGTATTTTGCTTAATAAAATAATAATAAATTATTTGAAACCATATAATAAGTGTTTCCTTTAGATTTTGTCACGAAGATTGCGTAATTTTAGTTAAATCTAAAAAAAAAGTGAACTTTAAATATTATATTCAATAAAGTATCGTTTTATTTAATACTTTAATCTTAGAAATTAACAACAACATATCATGTTACATATGAAATTTTAATTTATGTCGAACCGGAGTTTTGTCTCTTTTATTTTTTTAATATTAAGGTACCGACTTCCTTAAAAATCTCAAAGGGAGTATTATATCGATCATTATTATATTTTAATAATTTTACTACTTCGTATAATTTGAAAGCATCTTTGGTTTGGTATTGATATTAAATATCTTTCTCCGTTTAAACATTTCTTAATACATTCAAATCTCCTTCCTTGTTCTATTAAAACAGATGGAGGCAAGTAGCTATTATTTTATTTATATTGACTGGAGAATTCTTCGCTACGATTT
The DNA here is from genome assembly GCA_021202915.1 of Heliconius himera. Lineage (NCBI taxonomy): Eukaryota > Metazoa > Arthropoda > Insecta > Lepidoptera > Nymphalidae > Heliconius > Heliconius himera. Next base: position 579,025 of record JAJHJA010000069.1, read on the forward strand.
TATCATATTCTCTTGGATCTTAATAAAGTATATACTTATGTATTTTATATCATCTCAATAAATTAAAGGTGTTAACAATTTATCAATTTGTGATTAAGCACAAAGTTCATTTATCATTTCATTCAATTACGTGAATAATTTTTATAATTGTTATAACTGATATATTAATACTTATAAATAAAAGTGCTAGGAAATATAAAAATAAAAACAAACGATAAAGTTGTTTCGATCATTTAATTCAGTTTTATAGTTTATACAATCTATGGAGATACACGACGTATTTATTAGATCAGATCACACAGCTAAGCAAATTCAAATTGTATATTAATTATAAATAATTAATCTTTTTTTAATCAACAATTCAATAATTTAACCCTTAACGACTTACCCTTACAAAATGTTCCCCAGACGCGGTCTTAAAGGACCTCAAAACACAGGTGTTATACTTAAAATACGTGTCTAGACTAAAAAAATAGTATTCATTATTTAAAAATAGACATTCAATTACATTATTGTAACGATTGGCTCCCATTAATATTAATAAGAGAACAAAAATATTTATTTTATTATTCATTTTTTATTATTAGTAAAAACTAGATGACTGTATGTCACTTAACAATATTGTTAGGAAGCTAACGGCCGTTAATATGGCAACACTTACGTGTTAAAACGTTATAATTTGACGGCCTCTGAATAAATAATTAAATAATATAAACATACAATTCTCGATATAATATAGTTTCTTACTTAATCTATGTTACGTGGTTCAATGCAAGCACTTATATATATAAGAAGCTGGCAACACCGTGTCATGACGCCGCGACAATGACGTCGTGACATAACGTCATGACACCGTGACACGACAACACGTTTGTCATTACAACATAAAATATTAAATTGACTTAGATAAATATTAAGGCATCATGTGAATTGCACTCGGTCGTACTCGATTCGTTTACAGAGGACGACGGCAAAAGCGAAAAAAAAATCGATTAGCGTACAAGTAAGTACTATACATAATATAAGTAATAATTAATAATATACTATAATTAATAATATCGACACTGTAATTAGTGAAACAATATATATAAACACCTTAAAAAGTAATAATAATAATATGAGAAGCGAAATTAAATATTTGTGCATTCACAATTACATACAAATATTTAGGGTAAGTATGTATATATAAATATATTTTTTTGTGATTTTTTCTTCGTTTTCATATAAAAATATCGTCGACGAGTATGTTTTAGACGTTGACGGCTTCGTCGGTTTGGTCGTTGGATATTCGACGTAAATTGCACCAGTCTCTCGCTTTTGCGAATAACGGTAGGATCGTTTTATCGCTGCACAGTACAAAATAAGATTTAGTCACTTTTAGTGTTGCCAGGTTTAAAATACTTTTACGCTGTATAACTAAGTAACTTGATGAAAATAAGTTGTTTTCTGATTCAGAGAAGACTTAGTTCGTTATAACGATTTTTTACTTTCCATTAAAAGAAAGCCTAAAACTCCGAGTATTCTTAGTAAAAGATCTCACTTAATAAACAATATTTTATTTTGCCTCTATTAATTACATAATCTCATAATCTGGCAACACATTAGTTAAGTCGCACTCAAACAAAGCGTTAACAGATTTGAAGCAGAAGCTTAACATGACAAAATTTTGTCAATTTTAAATAATTTTATTTATTATCAACAGTAATTTAAAAGTAAGTTACGTAAGTTTTAAGTAGTTAGATAGCAAAATGCGAGAGATTTCCGTGTTTTTTTTTATTTTTTTATTAGTATTTATATGCATTTATGTATGTTTACATGCAGGTAATTATATACTATCGCCACCGTAGCTACAGATTTAGCGGTTTTAAAGTGCAGGCTAGGTTACGTTAGGTTTTGTATGAAATGACATAACTTTAACAATTAAAAACTGCCAAATTTGTAGCTGTAGTGGTGTTAGTATATAAATACCATTGATTTATATGCATTTCTGTATTTATTTGCATTTATCTATATTTGTGTATGTTTATATGCATTTATTTGTATGTATTTATACGGATTTACAGCAGTTTCTGCTTAGCGCACTCGGGGCACAGTATGTCCTGCGCGTCGGTGATGAACCCCTTGCCCACGAGCGAGGTGCGGCACTGCGCGCAGATGAAGCAGTCGTTGTGCCAGTGGCGGTCCTCGAAGGAGATGAAGCGGGTACCACCTATGCCTGGAAATACAAGCAAAATTTATTTAGTATTATTATAAATTTAGTTAAATAGTATAGGATATTGGTTGTAAAATAAGTTATGTAGAGTTGTTTATTTTATTTGTGAACGACATGGACTTAATACTAGGTCTACTTGTTATTTTAATTCAGATTTTCGTAACAACATGGAATATTCGTGACCGAATGAAAAGCTGACTTAAATGATTCATCATTATAATCAAATATTCTCTTTTTTACTCTTAAATGTGTGACTGTACACGTGACTGGTTGTGGGTTCGATCTCAACTTGGGAAAATCAAATATTAATTTAAATTTAATATTATTTTTATTTTGTTACTGGTGTGGAAATGCGGCTCAGTGTTTAGTTCCACTCACGCAATCACGCAATGCCTCCAGAATTTGGCGGAAAGTGGGGGACGGAGTGTCTCAACACTTGGTTCCCTCGGCTTAAACTGCTGTGTGAGGGACACAGCATGAAGCTGATTTAACTTTGATTTTTATTGCTAAGAGCAACCTAAGACCATGCACCCACTTGCAACAGAGCTAAAAGAAGTGACTGACCAGTGATGGGCTTGGTGCAGGAGGTGCAGCGCTTGGCGAAGAGCTCCCCGAAGCAGTCGGCGCAGTAGGGGCGCTCGTCGCGCGACGTGAAGCGCTGCCCCGCCAGCGACAGCGCGCAGTTGCTGCACGTGAAGCACTCGCGGTGCCACGGCTCGTTCTTGTACGTCACGCCGCCCTGCGTGATGATCTGAGGGACGCCCATACGTTCCCGAATTAACAATAAACAATCCAAATCCATTCAATTTATTAATATTTTCATTTCTTCGCTTTGATACTAAGGCAAAGCGCGGCGTTGAGCTTCATCACTCATAACGACCTCAAAAATTCAGCAGATTGGAGGGAACGTAGTATCTCAACACTAGGTTCCCTCTGCCCACCCTCCTATATGCGGAATAAAACGTGAAGCTAAAAATAATAATAATTAGAACACAGCAAGTACCTTGTTACACTTGACACAGCGTGTGGCGAACTTGTCCTCGTAGCAGCCGGCGCAGTAGATCTCCTGCTCGCGCGGGATGAAGCTCTTGGTGCCGATCGGGTTCTTGCAGACCACGCAGCAGAAACACTTCTCATGCCATTGCCTTGCTTTGTACTCCATTTTCTTGGTTCCTGTGTAAAAAAAAGGAAAAAGTTTTTTTTAAAATGGGTTCGCAAATGACGGAGAAATCGTAATATTAAATATTGTATTGAACATAATTATAGCATTGTTACAAAGTATACGACTTACACGTGTGGTGGTTGTGGATTCGATTCCCACTAGATGTATCTTTTAATTTTAAATAACTGTTTTCCTTGTGTAAAACAAAATAACATAAACATGGAAAATAGGGCGATTCAAAATAAAAAAATAAATAAGGTAAAATATAAATATTCTACCTCCTAAATACGGTTGCTATGAGACTATGTAATAAATAGTACACCCTTTTATAAACATTTTGAGAAAATAATTTTATTTTAAATTGAAACCAGTGAATGGTGAAGTTGATAAAAACATAATTACATACACGATTAAAGGCATCTGAGACCATTCGGAGAATCGCAAGGTGCAACTACTTCGCCGGATAAGGATGACAAAGAAAGAAATGTTTATTTTGTTTAAATAAAGTTTTCTTGAGGAACCAAAATTAAAAAAAAAAACAAAAGTGTCAAAATACATGGTCTTAGTTAGATTTACATTTAAAAATATATATAAAAAATATATATTTAAAATTACTGCTTATTTTACAATTTTAATTAGTATTGATTCATTTGTAAACTCCTAAAACTTTTACCGATAAACATACTACAGTAATTAAAAAGTTGTTTTTGTCTTAGTTAATGCTTTTAATAGATTTTTTATACAGACTTACTTCAGTTAACTTTAGCGATGACGTGAGTCTTAAAGAATACTAAAATACCCATTACATTTGTGGGAGTGGCTTTGATTTATTGAAATAATAAACTAGTTAAGATACAAAAAACGATATAGATTTTGTGGTTATTGTTATTTTAATATTATGTAATGAAAGGATGCTATGTTTTTAGCCGAGAGGTGTCCAATGATATAATAGCGATGGTAGTGAGTTCGATTTGAATCATTGTAATTACTTTATTTGACCAGTCTGCTGAGTTTGAGTTTGGAGAGGGGTTCCCTCCCACACTCAAAGAGAAAATGGACCACAAAAATATAAATATAAAGCGTTGCTTTTTCATAAAGAGGATGCCTAAAGGCAAAAATATACGACTTAATAAGTTCTCAGAAAGAATAATATGGCCTGACAAAATCCCTTTGCAAAATTATTTTCGTGTAAAATACTAAAATAGTTACACATTCTATGACAAGTATACAATATGGCTTACATTCTGATTTGCGTGATGTGTTTTGAATCGTAAATTGCATCGGTCGCGTGACAGCTTAGTTATATAGGAGCATCTGTCCTTGAACAGCGATGGTATTGGCCAGGATATTTGGGCGATGCACGCGAATATGCAGCTTTCAAGGTTCATCGAACTACCCATACTACATCTACATACATATAGATATAGATAGATATAGATATTTATCGTGTTTTACAGTTACGAGAGTAAAGATTTATTACCTTTTATATATCCGTTATTTTATATTTATTATAATTATTTCACAGATATGCGTGTATCGAGTATGGTTGTTTTTATTTTAATCGATATTAATAGTTTAATTATTGTGAGATAGTTAACTATATGTATAGAACTGTAAAGTTCTTTACATATTTGGGATAAAAAAAGAAGAAAATTCGTCGCCACATTGCTGCTCTAATGGTGTAGGGTTCTGTTCAGATACGGAGAAATAATCTTTTTTTTCATTTATCAATTTTTTCCCTGTACGACTACCAAGTCGACAAGACAAAGCACAGCATTGAGTTTCGCCACTGAACACAAAATGTTTACGGCAGTGCGTGGAGAACGGAGTGTCATAGCACTAGGGTATCTCTGCCTACTCTAGTATATGCGGTATAACCATTTTTTTAGTAACTGCTTGGTTCACATATATATATACCTACTATTGACAAAATTGATTGGATTTCACAATCCGCGTGTAGTCCGATTTGTGGAGAGTAGGTATATTCAAACTGCATTTCAACGTTGATTAAATGATAATTAATATTAGAAAGTTGAAATGCAAAATATTTCATATTGATATTACATCAAATCTACATAAATTTACGGGCGTTGCTCTAATATAATAAAATTTGAATAAATCTATTGATATTATGCTAACAATATTGGCTTGAATTTAACATACCCATTTTTTAAAGTAAATCGTATAAAAGCAAAAACGTGGTATTTTAACATTTTATTATACGCGTACTTTTTTAAAAGCTCTGAAACTTGCGAAATCTTATTTTGCAATTTCGATTCAACTACTCTATACTAATCAGCTTCACGCAGCTGCTGTATCCCGCACACAGCAGGATAGGCAGAGAGAACCTAGTGTTAAGAGACTAAGTTTTCCACCGAATTCTAGAGGCATTGACATGTTGAGTGGTGGAACTCAACGCCCGGCGCTCTTTGCCTCGACACCAGAACGCAGGTGGCCACTACTCACACCACTGGCCTCTAGATTATACTAAATATAACAAACCTAAAGAAAACGATGTAGCTTAAGCGTTTCCTAACGAAACTCTAAGTAAAGATGGAAAAAAAGAGTCATAATTTTAATTCTTCAGAACAAATTATAGGTAGGTTGCTATTATATGGTTATTTAAGCCATGTTATTTTCATACTGCATGATCAATTTACATATAAATCAATCACATAAATCATTTCAAATAAAATGAATAATAAAAATCGATTTTACGTCGCACTATTACAGCGTAATAGCTGTATAGTATCACGAAGTTATAAAACTTTTAACAAGGTTCATCGACTTTATAGTTTTGATCGTAGATTTGAGTTTAATAGCTTATGAGCCGAAGTTCGCAGATTAGTGGAACTTGCATGATGTACGACTTTGCGTATCTTATTAAAAGATATTCTGTATATTAATACTTAGTATGTTTAATTTATAAGGTTTACATGACTAATTAGACATATAAACTTTATAAATTAAACATATATATAACATATAGATAAGATAGATTTTGAACACTGTATTAGAACTAAACAAATATTTTCTCTGTCACGTTGTATCCTACAACTAGCAGGACACTCCATTCTCCCTTTTTCGCTGGAATCCAAGACATAGCGTGTTGAGCGGCGTGTTTTCTTAATTATATACATTATAATATAATTCATACCTCCGAGGGAAAATCGAACCCACAATATCGTTTACAGACAGACAATGTCTCCTTGAGTCACAACGGCCTCAACTCAATAATTCATCAGAATTACACCTAATACCAATATATTCGTTATTTAAAGTTACCATCGTTAATGCATAGATTAGGAAGTTGCAAAGCTCGGAGGTGGCGTCGCGTGACAATATCGATTTAGTTTTGTTCCTGATATCGATACATTCGGAACATTCGTATTCCGAGAGCTTTGGTTTGAGTATTTACTTATTTCGTATTCCGATCGTGTATGTTGTTTGATACAAATTTGCATTATCTTGCGGATTTTGACGGAATTTCAAGAAGATATAATTTTGTTGTATATATTGATATAAACTGTTTAAATAACTCTAAATTAAATAATTATGGGTAATGTTAAAGATACGCTGTAACAAATAGGCAAAAATAGAACTCAATTGGCAACCTTAAGAATACAAAAAATGGAAAAATATGGAAAAAAAAGTTTGGCAACACTATATTATAAAAACAATCAATCGTATACACTTTGCAAAAAGCTCTACAGCATAATAAACGAAGTTGATATTGAAAGCTTCCTATACAGGTGAGTCCTTGTCCCATAAAAGTAAAGTCCCAACTAGATATTTGGTTTGCAAATACGCGGCGGCCACCGCGCACCTACGCTCGTAACTCAGCTTTATTGCACCTTTATTGAGCTCACCTTGGTCTGTTCGCCACGTATAGTATTATAGGAATATTTACTTGGTTTATATGGCGTGAGTTGTGTTTACATGCTGAATTAGAGTCTTTCAATGTGGATGTTAAAAATTACATCACAGAAAATAATTTCAACTAAGATTTTAATTTATATTTATTTTTTTCAGCTTAGTACGCAATACGGTGAAAAGAGGAGACTAGAGTGTCGTACTATATGCGGGATACAGCGTGATGATGACAAAAAAATTGATAGAAAAAAAAAGAAAAACCTAGCTTAAAAATAAAAACGCAAATATTTAACTACTACTAGGATTAAGAATAGATTTTTTGCAAACATCTGTATAGTAATATCTAGAGTCTAGATATATTTTTAGAGTCTAAATATATTTTTTTATTCTAAAACTTTCCCTTAATATTGGGGTGTATTAAAGACATTTTAATTGTAGCTTGCAATTACTTAAAGTGTAAATATATTACACGACATTCCTTACAAGGCGTCAACAGATCTAATAACCTTGTTTTGATAAAATAAACATATTACCAGTTCAGCGTAAGCTGTAAAGGATATAAACTGATTATTTACTACTAGCGGCCCGCCCACGGCTTCGCCCGCTTAAAATACATGATTATTGATTTAAGCAGAATTGATTGACAACTATAATAAAATAAAATAAATAAATAAATCAGCTTCACGCTGTATCCCGCACACAGCAGGGTAGGCAGAGGGAACCTAGAGTTAAGACACTCCGTTCCCCACTTTCTGCCGAATTCTGGAGGCATTGCGTGTTGAGTGGCAGAACTCAACGCCGCGCTTAACCTCGACATCAGAGCGAAGAAATGGAAATATAAATTTAAGTAAATATTTCATCTCCTCGAGTGGGGATCGAACCCACAACCAGTCGGTTTTGCAGTCACACCTCGTGCCGCTGCGCCACGACTGGCCTCACACCCTATAATAGAATGACAAACAAATATAAAGACAACATACAACAACATATATAATATAAAGACAACTATAATGACTTCTAATATGATTTTTTGTTACTTTAATCTGTAATATTCTATTATGATTTTTTTACGACATTATCGTAACTTCTGTAAGGATTTTTGATTGTTTCGAACTAAAAAATATGACCAATGTCGATATTTGATATTCATAAAATATACATAAAGCTAATTATTTATTATATATATATATATAATTTGTAACATTACGTTCTTTTTACCTATGTTATGTTTTTTAAAGCTCTGTTAAATGTGCTGATGTCACTTAATAATTGTACTGCTTCAGAAACAGCCTTAAATATAAAATTATTAATTTGGTTAAGGATTCATAATATTCTTTGTAAAATAACTGTAATGTTTGCATATTAACTCCTGTTTGCATATTATTAGATAAATGAATAATTGGTAAATATGTAGTTATTACAGAGTACACGTAGAAAGGATGTTTTTAGGCATTTTTATATAGATTTATTTCAAACGAACGAACGCACCAAAAAATCTATGTATTTACTTGATATTTCTTTGAAGATCAAATCGTTCTTTATCTCTGTGTTGAATTAATTACGATTTAAACTTTACTGTTATGATTTATGAAGGTAATCTCTACTAACAATTCAATTTTGTTTACTTAAAATAAATAAATCAGCTTCACGCTGTATCCCGCACATAGCAGGGTAGGCAGAGGGAACCTAGTGTTAAGACACTCCGTTCCCCACTTTCTGCCGAATTCTGGAGGCATTGCTTGTTGAGTGGCAGAACTCAACGCCGCGCTTAACCTCGCCACCAGAACGAAGACATGGAAATATAAATTTAAGTTAATATTTCATCTCCTCGAGTGGGGATCGAACCCACAACCAATTGGTTTTACAGTCACACTTCTTGCCGCTGCGCCACGACTGGCCTTGTTTACTTTATTGTATAAAATATTGTATAATAGTGCTTCAAAAATATATATTTTTATCAACATTCATATAATCAAGACGTTTCGAATGTCATTCTTTAGCCAGGGTCATACCAGCGCGATTTCTATATAACATTCGCTGGCAAGCTAATGCCTTGAGTTCATTCAAATGACGATAACTTTTTTTTTAATGAACCGATTTTGATGAACCAAACTTTAGAACCTAAATTGAGTTAAAACAAAGCAATTGGTGAAATTTTCAAGTAAATCGGTTCAGTAGTTTCAGAGAAAAATGCGGACAACAATATGTCGACAGACAGACAGACAGACAGACAGACAGACAGACAGACAGACAGACAGACAGACAAGAAATTCAAAAAAAATCTTTTTGCTTTCTATTAGTCTTTTTAAGTGTCCCTCTATCCATTTCAGTCAAAATTACTAAATGTACAGACAAAATATTTTTACTGTCTTATTATATATAGAGATAATGTGACAATATAATGTGATTTTTTTAACCTATATAGGTAGTAATGGTTAATGACGTTTATTTCTATATATATCATATTAAAAAATATTGCCCCTAGGCCAGTCGTAATGCTGTGGCACTGCTACTGTGAAAGCGACAGGTCGTGGGTTCGATTACCATACGAGGAAATAAAATATTTAATATTTCCATTTCCTCCCTCTGGTAACGAGGCAAAGAGTGGCATTAAGTTCGGCGGAAAGTGGGGAACAGATGTATCTAAATGGCAACGGAGTGTATTAACTCTAGGTAAAAACCTAGAGGTTACTTTATACAGTCCAGGAAAGCGTAGCGTGAAATAAGTTATTTTCAAAGTTTTTGACGTCTTAACAGCAAGTAGCAGAGTAAGGAAAGGACACCTAGTGTTAAGACACTACGTACGCCTCGCTTTGTCTATTTACCAGAGCACAAAAACAGATATATTTAATTTCTCCGAATTAAATCTACAATCGTCGTATTCACAGTAAACCGCTATGTCAATGTGTCACGATGGCTGAAATAAGTTAATTATTTTATAAATTACTACAAAGATTTCTTTTCGCCGTAACACTTTATGACGATTGTAAAAGTTTTAAACCTAAAAGCTTTTAGCTTTTATAAAGTTTCGCATTAAGATAATTGACTTTTGATTTCAATTCAAATTAAGTATCACAAGAAAAATTAATACTGTATTTACTAAGTTATTATAATTAAATCTTAAATTTAATCTCAGTAAGTAAAAGTTGCTTACATATATATCTCTAGAAGATGGAAGGAATTAATACTTTTTTAGTTCACAGTGAAAAAAGATCAAAATAAAAGGAAAACAGCAAAAACAGTTTTATCGAGTAAATTCATAACACAACTATAGGAATAAGCCTATTTATATAAAAACCTTTCTTTATTACAAAACTATTGGACTTAAAAACTTGAAGGCAAGCAGGTAGGTTAGGGAGTGTAGCGGAGCACTAAGAGAGATTTTCTCGAAATGCCTATGAGAAAAACGGAATTTTCCGTTTTTCATCTTAAAGTCAACTTAAACAATGTTGCTGGCGGTCACCAGAATATAATACACTTATACAAATACAATTCCTAGCGTAACCGCTCTTTGTGACGGTTTACTGGGACATTGTCGTGTACGGGAACTTAATACCTTTGTGGTCTACTCCTCTGTTACAGACAGTCACTTGACGACTTTCACTATTGTGAAAACTTACAACTTTGAAACTTGTATCTTACTTTTACTTGTTTAGCTGATTTATATGTCTATTGTTGTACGTTTTGATATCTCACATTTATTTTAATGAATTCAGGGATAAAATATACTTTTAAACGATTTAAAAAAAAGAAGGTTAATATAGTTTAACATGTTGTAATATTCTTACAAATATTGTTAAAAAATATTCTCAATTATGTGTTATATTCTTGGATCTCGATAATATAAGTTATAATGCGTGTAATGATCTATCGCTTCAAAAAGCACATGCTAAATTTCATAAATATATGTTTGTATGTTTGTCCGTATATATACATATGTATCTCGGTAACTAAGTCATGACATGTGTTAAACCTAGGTAATTGAGAGGTATATATAGGAAAGGTATAGGATTTACCTATAAAAGTGGGTTTAAATTTAGTGATACATTTTCTTTTAATTATATAAGCTATAAAATATCTAAGCTTAAATATAAAAATATACTGTTTTTAGTAGATTTGCAATTTTATAAGAAAAAAAAAATTATAAGCACAATCTAAATTTTCGCCTACACTAAGTATGTATCGCGATAAGCCTACCTATATTTGAAGGTTGCTAACGGTCCGTAGGATGAGTGATGTCAGATAGATCGCGTGGGCTTGGAGAACCTCCACTTTAAGATACTTGTACCCGTTGGATTTAGATTGTTAATTTGTACTTATTAAGGATTTTTTAATACTAGAAAAGTGCGTCTAAAAATGCGACAGTTTCGATTCGCACTCTATTTATTTTTATATTTCCATTTCCTCGCTCTGGTAAAAGAGGCAAAGCGCAGCGTTGAATGCTGTTACCTTAACACGTAATGACTCCAGAATTCAGCGGAAAGTGGAGAACGGAGTATAAATGGGAACGGAATGTCTTACTACTAGATTTCCAGGAAAACGTAATTATGTATTAGGATTTATTAACATGAAAACAAAATGATTTCATGTTTCATTTTTTTGTTTATCAGCAACTCAATTAAAAAAAAAGGAAACATTTAATTTTTTCCTCTGTTTATCTAACATCTTGTTGCTTAAAAGACTATCATTAAAATTTTAAAACAAGAAAATAAAAAAAACACATCGTGATAGATTAAAATAAACGTGACACCCATTAAGCGCTCATTCTAGATACGATATATATAATTTTTTTCGTTGTACAAGTTAGTCGTATAAGTGGATGACTAATGTAGCATAAAGAAGACTTTGATATCTCCAACGATCATAGGAGATTACCGACATAAAAGGAAATGATTTTATGACGCAATTGAACACAAGGGTACGTAGTATCATGTTAAATTCAACAAATGACTTTAAACATTATTATTCTTTTTGCAGCTTCACGCTGCTTCACATATAGCGGGGTAGGCAGAAGGAAACTTATGTTTAGACACTCTTTTCGCCACTTTTCACTCACTATTCGAGATATTGCGTGATGCATGGCGGAAACACGCAATGCCTCGTGAATGCGGCGGAAAGTGTCTTAATGGAAACGGAATGTTTTGTCACTAGGTTTCCAGGTTCCCTCGTGTGGGAATCGAACATACAACAACTGCGTTTATAGTCAGTTCCAGTTCACTACGACAGTCTTAATAATTATTATTTATTTACATATTATAATTGCTAAATTATCAATTTTTTATTTAAATTAAAAACGGAAATCAAAATATACCCTTCATATAATCAAACACATGATACAGCCTTCTTTTAATTAGTTATTTTTTTTATATATACATAGATATATTGAAATAAGAATGTAAAAAATATTCATATGATAAATATTCAATTCATTTCTACTTCAAATAATATGTTACATAATAAGCGGCTATTATTGAGCGGAACACATGCAGTCGAGATAATGAGAAAATCTGATAACAACATACGTTATATGCATTCTTTCTTTAATGTTCTCTGAAGCTAATTTGAAAGAGTTAAGAATTTACTAGAATTCAAATAATTTGAGTATTTTAAATATATTTATAATATTTCTTTATGCATTAAAATCATTAAAATATTTATAAGAGATTTTTTTGTTAATAATTCCTAGGTAGGATTCTGGATGTGAGTGGACAAGCAAAGAAAACAATATTTCGTTTCTGTATAATCTTATAAGCAACCTTGGTCTATAAAAACTTAAAGCAAAATAGTGTATTCACACAGAATACTTAGTGTATTCCGTGCTCACAATAACCGTTCTCTGTTTGCTTTACAATTATAGCTAGCTTTACTTAACCTACCGAGAGATAAAAAAGTACATTTAGGCGGTTTCCCGCACTTAACAGGGGAGGTAGAGAGAATCTAGTGTTGAGACACTCAGCTTCAAGCTGTATCCCGCACACAACAAAGTAAGTAGAGGGAACCTAGTGTTAAGACCCTCCATGCCCCACTTTCCGCCAAGTTCTGAAGGTATTGCGTGTTGAGTGGCGGAACGCAACGCCGCGGCTAAGGCACTCTTTTTCTTATTATCTGCCCAATTATCTAAAACGTGTGTTGAGTGGCGGAACTCAACGCCACGTTATTTTGAGCGACATACTGAATTTCGACCGTTACAGAAGCTAGCCAGCATCTATTCCGCTGAGTCACAACGGAATTTACTTAAATCGTTTAAGTTAACCGATGTTAATAAATACTAGCGAAGTTAAACTTAATTGATAAACCTGTTCGACGCTAGCCAACCATTAACCAAACTAATTACCTACAGGATTGGAAAGTAAAATACTAATAAGCTTTCTAGATTGCTAACCATTTATTGATAAGGTTTTATTACAATTTTAACGATTAGTAACTACTGAAATTTCAATAATATATTTATTAATAAGAGTTGTTATAATATACTATATCTCTAGAAGTAATTCTGCGCAAGTACTAATAAAAAAGGTATATAAGAAAATATAGAAGACGTTTATTATTTTTCCTACTTTCTACATCCCCAATGAAGAAGAATTTCTTTATTTATATATATACTTATCTTTCAATAAAATGACGTTTGAAATGTTCAACATATAGATTACAAATGTAGCAGGAAAATTGTAAACAAACAAGGCCAAGGGTCGGCACTAATCAAATATGATAAAACTGCGAAGGTTAAGGTGAACGGCGCGCCATATGTTGCTACCATTTATGCCGCATTCGTCTTTTGTCCATTCAACTGTCGACCTTATCGGGTTCGGTATGGTCTTTATGGATATTATAAACATGATGTCATTTATTAATTTTTGCATTGATACGTCTGAAGATTTCTTATTTTAAAATTAATCAGCTTCACGCTGTATCCCGAACACAGCTGGGTAGGCAGGGCAAAAGCTAGTGTTAAGACACTCCGTTCCCCAGATTTTTTAAATTGATGTCTCAAAAGGGAGACGATTTAAAACGTCTAAATATTTGTTTCTAATTTCTTTTCTAAACTTAAATCAGCATATAGAAGATTTCATATCAGACAGAGAGAGAGAGATTGTTTCATACATCTATCCAATCTAGAGATTGGATAGATATATGAAACAATCTAAGATTGACGTTGGAGATAGATTATTAATATTGGGTGTAAGCGTACTCGAAACAATCGAGTGCATTTTATCTATAGCGTTAATTACTTCTGTAATGGACCTACTTTTGTTATTTTATTTCAAAAGGTATGATTTTAATAGCATTTACCTTGAACTCGTGATCTTTAATTTCAATTGATAATGGCCTGTAAAATCCGGGCAGACTTAACCTCCAATTGAGTATTTTTTTTTTGGGTCAAAGTCAATTTTGGAAGAAAAACAATCTCATAAAGGGTAGGCATAAGAAATTTAAGAACCTAGTGTTCAGACATTCTGTTCGGTCTGTCAGTCTCTGTCTTGTTTACCAAACCGAGGAAATGAAAATATAAAATATTTCCTCCGACTGGGAATCGAACCCACAACCTTCGCGTTCTTAGAAAAAATAAAAAAAGACTGATGCTTTTAAATTATTTAATAAATAATCGTTTTTATAATGTTCTACTGCCATTTCTTATTAAAGGCGAAACAAAGAAAAGAAAATTTGTTTTCTTTCCAATTTAACTCAAATTGCGAATATACGAATAACACGTGATTATTGCTAACAACCAACTTTTACTACTCAGGTTTTTTATTACACTTAGTTGTTTATAAAAATGTTGTGTTGTAAATATACAACATACTTAAAAAGCATATTAATAATAAGGTATTTATTATTAATATTTTTATAATATTGTTATAATTATCATTAATTATTTGATTACAAAATGTAAAAATATACCTATATTATATTTTAAATTATTTTTATATCCTTGCACTGGTAGCGCGCGGCGTTGAGTTTCGCTACTCAACACGGAAAGTCTCGAAAATTGGGCAAGAAGAGAACGCAGTGTTGTAACACTAGGATGCGTTAGTGTATTCTGCTATGCGGGAAAAAGGTAAAATTTACTTAAAATATAACATTTTATTAGTATTTAATTATAAAAATCATCTGCGTATTTAGAAGGTATTTAAAATTAATTTAATTTTCTGTTTATCAAATATATATCAATTATTAATTTACAAATCAGTTTCATGCTGTATCCCGCACCCAGGGTAGACAGAGGGAACCTAGTCTTAAGACACTTCCCTTCCCAGTTTCCCACTTCCGAATTCTGGAGACATTAAGTGTTGAGTGTCAGAACTCAACGCTGCTCTTTGCCTCGACACCAGAGCGAAGAAATGGAAATATAAATTTAAATAAATATTTTCTTTCTCGAGTGAGGATCGAACTCACAACCAGCATTAACGGTCACACTTTGTGCCCCTGCCCCACGACTGGCCTCAATTTTTATTTTATTATTAATGTATGTAATTATTGTATATGGATATTTTTTTCTTGATATTAATACGATATTGATAGCATTGAGATATCTTTAAATATCTTTAGATCTTAAAACAAAATTATTGATGATATAAAGATACATATTATAGGTATTTTATATCTATAAATAATTGCACAAGTGACTCCTTGTACGGTTATTGTTATTTCATTTCAAAAACAGTCGCCCATATTATTCAAGTCTAAGTACACATTATGCATTTACTTAAAAGCGTCTCTAAAAGGAAATTATACAATAATTTACATAACTTCTGGCCCATTTAGTCGTATTTTATGTTGTTCTTCTTTCAGGCGTTACTGAGCACATTTTTCAAGCGTACATTATGAATTGTTAGGCTTTTGTTTTGGCGAGTTTAATATTCACGAAAGAGGGAAGGAACTTAAAATTATAATTTTATCGTCACGAAGCGGATTTATAATATGAATATATTATTATTTATAATTGTACAAAAATAAGCCATATGATATTACGCCACGGCTTTCATTGCGTTTCACCTTTAGCAATCTTTATATACTTGTTAAAGGTCTATATATATTTCATATATTTTTCGCTAGCTCCACTAGTAGGGGAACCTGCAGTGTTGAGACACTTCGTCCCCTATTTTCTGCCTGGATTAGAGACGTAGCGTGTTGATTGAAAGGGCTCAACGTCGCGATTTGTCTTGCCAGAGCGGTAAAATGAAAATAATTAATTGGCCTAAGTAGAGATTATGTAGAAGATGCAGATATTTATATATATTCTATGTTCTTATGGAATAATTATAATCCAATATTAATTTGAAACTTTAGATTTGTGACGTTATCTTTATTATCAAAAGGTAGTAGTAGTTTTATGATAGAGCTCCTGACTAGATCTTAATATTAAAATATTTCCTTTAAGAAAAATAATAACCTAAAATAATTCTTATATTTATATGAAAAGCACTTAAAAAACGATAAATTTAGTTTCTTTTTTTGGTCACAAAAAAAAAAGTAATGTAAATATGAATCCTTAAAAGTACTTAATATAAACATTTATATTTACAAAATCATCTTATTCAGGTGAAGGTCGCATAAAATTCAACTTTAGTCATGAATATGAGCTCAATATCTACAGAGAATACTTAATTTTAAAGTATTCATTATGGCTTTCGATACACGATTTGATTTGGTTCGGCCGAGCCCAAAGAAATGCAAATGGACTCAAAGATCACGCCTTTCAAATATTTGTCTGTATATTAAAGCTAATAATATGTTGTGGTCGATTGTCTTACTGACATCATTGTTTTAACTTCAGCCATAACGACAAACAAAAATACAGATAACTTTACTAGTCGTCACCTGCAATTTTGTTTGCGTAGACTTCAATACGTAATATGGAATATTTTTTTCCGTTTTTTACCGCTCCCGTAGGAATTTAAATTTGGTTTCTGTGATTCCCTATATTCCTTAACATACCTACATCTCAAATATCAACTTTTTAAGTCTAATAGTTTCATCTGTGAGTTGTCCGTCAGTCACTCAGAAACGGAAAAGTTTTGTATTTCTTTTTCAGTTTCACGCTGTATCACGCACACAGCAGGGTAGGCAGAGTGAAATGTTAAAACACTCCGTTCCTCATCTTTCGCCGAATTAAAGATCGCTATTGCGTGATGAGTGGCGGAACTCACCAAATAATATTATATCAATATAATAATATGTTTATTCCATATAATAAATACTATATAAGCAAGGTAATTATATAATTTAATATCATGTGATAAATGTGCTTAACACAAACGAACGTAGCGGTAATTAAATGAAAGGAGAGAAGCTCGTTCAATTACATTCGAATGGATTAATGGCTCAAATGAAAGCTTTGAACAACTGTTAATTAATATACACATATGATGTTGACGAAATTCTATTCAAAATGAAACGTGATATATTAATTCATTTTATAATTTTGTCATTAATTTGAAAAACATAATTATTAAATATAGAAAACAATATTTTTTCCATTTGATTTAATTTTTTTATAAATATTATCGTATTCTATTTTTTATTATCAATCCCGCATCACAAAATTATTAATAACTCAGTATAAATAGGTGTAATTATAATCTAGCACCGTCGACATAAGTTTCAAAGCTTATCGTCAATAATAAACAATAATAAAATATTTGTTATTGCACGAGTACACAAGAAAATAATAAAAGTAAATTACGTATGAAATGTAAAACAATATAATAAAATGCACCTGCGATTGTTTTCCGGGGATCGCCGAGCAAGCAAAGGTCTTTCATGGCACAACAGAACTTCTTATTTTCCCGCTCAGCTGTCGCATTTGGGAGGAACATGGACAATATGGCGACGTCCTCATTGTTTTCCCGGGCCCTCCGTATCCTCTCCTGCCCTACCGTTTTAGTTGTCAAGTGGAGACGCGACTTAAAATCGTCACTTAACACGTCCGCCGACATTATATCTTTATTTTTAAGAACTGATAATAATAAATAATTTACAATAATAAGAAATCAATGATTTAAATAATTGTAAAGCGAAAATCCGATTTAATCTGTGAGCGCGGGAAACTTGACAGTTTATTTTTTTTCACCGCGTGTGCTTCTCGGCTTGCGTCGCGATACTGACTGCCGCGTCCGAGATCGTGTAGGATGTAGGATTGTAGGCTGTAGTGCAGATTGAACTTAATTGATCAAGTACGATAACGCGTTCGGTTTCTTTTAACATACAAGAAGGAAGTAATAGAATTGTTAATTGACGCAGTGGAGATGCCGACATGAAAGTTTGCAATTGCCCTTAATTTTGTATGACACAATAATAACATGTTTTTTAGCGCGTCCCTGACACAGATGTGATAAATTGATTCTCATTTTGCTATTATTTAATAATGCCTTATTATGGACTTACGTGTATAGAGTTTAGGTTCATTGATATTATATACGATTAAGTATACTACATAACATTTTTTTACATAAATAATACTGCTGTGGTAATATAAATCTTTTACTAAAGCCAAGTACTTTCACTTACGGTAGCTAAAATTACTAATTCCAAGACAATAAAGAAAATTGAGTATTCTTTTTCGTATGAGGGTAAATATATTGATTTATCTATCTTATGACGCTTATATAGACTGAATGTGGGAGTAAACACACCCACCTTGGTATGTATTACTTATTCTTACTTAAAAATATTTATTAAAGTAATTAACGAATTGCAATCGAGGAAATGAAATATTTAATATTCTCATTGCCTCTCTCTGGTATCGTGACGAAGTGCGGAGTTGAGTTCCACCTCAACACGGAATGGCTCCAGAGTTCGACGGAAAATGGGGAACGGAAGTTTCTTAATAGGGACAGGGTGTCTTAACACTAGGTCCTTTATGTGCGGTATACAGCCTTTAAAAAAATATTTCCTCTTCTAGGATTGCGAAGCCGCAGGTAAGGCAAGCAAAATTTATTTTGTCTCAACGACATTGCCGTATTCCATACATTATTCTTTGCGTAATTATTTATACACGTATGAGTTCTAAAGTACTTCCATATAAAAAACTAAAGAGGGAAATGTTGGAAAGGAATCTCTTAACCAAAGCGCACTCTTAATCGCCTAGGTAACGTTGCAACTGACAACCTATATGTAAATAACTCTTATTAGTTTAAACGTAAGGGTGAAATTTGAATGACCTTATTTATGAATATCACGACTATATATTATGCTAGTGAAAACTGAGATTAATGAAAGCTTCAAACGAAGCAAAAGTATTTTATACTCCTAAGGTATACAATTTTAGTTTTTAGCAGAGTAAAATTTAAATGATCTGTTAAAACGTTGTATGTTTTAATAAGAATAAGAAAGGATATATCTAGGCATTATATGAATTATGATAATATTTTGCTTACAAACTAAATATACCATAACCAAAATTTGCCTTGAAAATTAACAGCAAAACGTGTCAATTATATTATATGATTTGATGGACTTGTATTTTAAATTCTAAAGTTTATCATAACCTTGCTGAGTAATTTGGATCAAACTGACGGTCAATTATTAAATAATCATATACATAATATGACACTTATCAAAAAGCCTATATATGGTAATTAAATAAAATTACGATTTTTATTGCCTTTATGACATATTTAATCGCTTAATCCGCATAATTTAAATATGAAACCTACAAAACATGAAAGATTAAACATGTGCCTTGAATATTCATTGGAACCGCACTTCAATATTCGGTTTATTTAATCTGTGAACGTTTACAACTCTAACGAACGCTGAATGATTTAAAGCGGTCGTATTTATTCAGCCGACAAAATTTTGGTGCTCGTGATTTTTTTTTTCGACGCCATGTCGCCGCCCGCACGTCAAACGATTCGGTATTTCATCATTTTAATGTATTGAACGCGGTTAAAATATTATTTTATAGAAAATATAAGATGTGTTGCTATAATTATAAATTAAATATAGATAAATAAACCTTTCAAGGAATAAGTTATAGAAATATTAATAAGTTGTAAAAATATTCAAAACACCCGTTCGAAATACATTTTTTTATGACAATATTCATAATAAATATAATTTACACCCACGTCGTGAGTCAACCATTCAGTAGTGACAAGTAGTACAACAGTAACCTCAGATGGGTGGCATAAATTAACTTGGACGCGTTCTTTATCTTTATAATACTCATGTTACTTCAATATTAAAATAAAATAATTTTGACAGATTGAGATGACAAATGAATAAAATATTTGGATGGTGATCCATCGCTTTGTTTGAATGCCACAAAAAACAATTAGGTAGAGCCATTTATTTAATTCTAATTTTGTAATTTGATGTTTGTTGGGGATAAAATAAATAAACATTTTTTTATTACAATTTAATACATGTATTCGATTAAATGAGTAATGGCGTAATAACAGTAACAGCAACAACAGATTCTTACTTACAACCACCAATAGTGGATTTAGTATAAAATAACGAACGACGAACGAGAGAATATTACTAAAAACGCAGTATATTTATGTGAGAACAAAATGTTTACAAAACTTAATTCCAAACATAGAACGATTTTCCATGTAGCTACGGTAATTTGAACTCACCGAAGCGAAGTTACATACATATTTAACGAGTTCGTGTGAAATGACATAATCTACTTTGTTGTCTAAATATAGATAATAAATATGACATAGTTTTGGTTTTTTTTCTGTGGAAAATAATAAGTCATATTTATAATAAATTTATTTCTATAATGATATTAAGGCCGTCGTGGCAGAGAAAGAGGCGTGGGACAGAACGCGCGACGATTGTGGGTTCAATTTCCACTCAAAGGGAATTAAATATTTAATATTTTCAATTTCTCGCTCTGGTAACGAGGAAAGCGCGGCGTTGAGATCTGCCACTAAAACGCAATGCCTCGAGTAAAGTAGAGAACGGAAATGTTTTAAAGGGAAAACTAGGTTCCCAGGTTCCCTCTGCTAACTCTGCCTGCGTGAAGCTAAAAAATAAATATCATGGCGTCCTGTAGTAGGTATCTAAGTATAAAACGTCATTTTTAATGACTAGGCGTTATTAATTTAAAACATATTTTTAATGGATAATGTTTAAAACATATCAACGGAATCGAAAAACAAGCAAATACTTTTTTACTTTTTTGGAATTTATTTAACCTTTGCCTATAATAAACAAAAAAAAAGCAAAACTCAAAGCATGTTTTACTTTGTTTTGCTAAAGGTATGTCTCCCGACGTGCCTAATCATAAACCGACGGCTTTCTACAAGAGAAAAACCTACAAGTACGTCACGTACAGCTTTTATCGCATAGACTAATTAAAGTACTTAAAGCCTAATTAGTTACGAATTTTTTACTCGTGTACGAAATTCGTGTTATATTTACAGAAAGAATTAATCAAAGTTACATCACAATTTGCGCGTATACTGTCCTTGTGTACTGCACGTAGCAGAGTAGGTAGAGGGAACCTGGGGACCTAGTGTTAAGGTGCTCCGTTCTTATTAAGAAACATCCGTTCCTCATTTCTGGAGGCATATCATGTTGAGTGGCGGAACTCAACGCAGCAAGGTAATGAACATATTAAATATTTCACAATGTTACAATTTACACATATTGGAGTGTTTTTAAATCATGCTGTATTATGCAGTCAGGTGGGCTGAGAGAATCTAATATTAAAACACTCCATCCTCCGATTTCTGGCCATTTTTTGGGACACAGTGTGTCGATTGGCGAAATTCAACGAAAAAAAAATTTTATTCCCCCGAGTCGGAATCGAATCGACGAGCGTCGCGTTTACAGTGAGATGCTTTTCCACTGCTTCACGATGGCCTCTATGCTATATCTGATATAGTATTATTATACTAATATATTGATATTGAAATTGATCGATAAAAAGTAGGTAACGGTCAAAACACTAGCATTTTGCCAAATCACGACACACTATAACGGCAATACATCCTAAGCAACAAAAACGCCTGAGTCGTGACGAATGGTTTTGTAATAACTTTTATTTGATTTTAGTATTATTTTTGACGCCATTGTAGTGTCTTCGAGATATGTCTCAAAATACGCTTTGGCTATTGTATTTATATATTCTTTAACTATAAATTAGGGGGAGACCTCGGTTGACCTTCGAAAACACAGTATCAAAGATGCTGGAGGAAGGTCACGTAAAAAACATGAGGACCCCCCCGGAGGGCATGTATGAAGAGGTTTGGCGCTCCGTTCTCTCTGACTAACCCAGGGATAAAGCGTGAAGCTAGCTTAGTTTAGTTTTTAACTATAAATTAATATCGGTCGTGTTTATTGGTTAGAAAATAGACATGTGATGATTTTTCTTTTCAGAAAGGAATCACGTCCCGAATTTATATTTTCGTGACCTTTTTCCTCCTTTGTGATTTTTTAAGGTTTTTTAGTGTACTCGTTAATATCTTTTTCTACGGTTATAAATGGGGTATGGGGTAGGATAGTTCAGCACGGAATGTCATACATTTAAATAACCTGTGGCCCAGAATGGAAGAAAATAAAAATAAACTACTAATATAACAATTTAAATACGTTTAAATTAAAATGTCGTTAGGTGAAATATAAAAAAATATATGATTTTATGTCACTTATTTAAATAAAAACCAATCATGATTAAACTTTTGTTGAATAATTAATTAATTAATTAATAATAAAAAATAATTTTACAAATTCAGCCTCCAAAACTATTACCGGAACCGGAATTATTACCGGACATATGATAAAAAACTTAATAAATTCCTAATAAATTTCTTCTTATCAATATAGATATAAATAATTTTAAATGCAAAAATATTATGTAAATTTTTTATTTGCCCTTAAAATAAGGTTAAGCTTAAGTAAATTATATCTATAGTAAAAAATATTTTTATTCACTATTTACTAGTGAGGTCCAAAATAACGACTATAAATTTTTCAAATTCTTTTTGGGTTTCAATGATAATAAATTGATGTTATAAATAACGGTAATATAACTACATCATTTTCATTCTATAGAATTAACAATGAATAACAATTGATCCAGTAACTATGAATTATTAATAGGATGTCAAGTAAGTTGTTTTCTTATGTGGGTGGTTTTGTGAAATATAAAAAAATATCTCAGAGTATAATTTATAATATCAACTTAGAATATATGTGAAATTATTAGATGTTTTTTTTTTTTTTTTATTTATCGCTTTCTAAGGTAGCAAGCAGTTCCACTTTCAATAATTACCATAAGCAAATCCAATTATGTATTTTGTTAAATAAAAAAAACTATTATTTAAGCAGAATCTTTCTTAAATGAAAGGAATAAATCAGAACAGAACATATCAAAACAGCAATTGGAAACTGCAGTAGTCACACATTTTTTATCTTCACCATACAAAGGTAGAAGTAGCATTTACTTGCTAAAATATAATTTAAAAAAAGTAAATTATAAAATCAGCCCCGCAGACAGGAGGGTAGGCAGAGGGAACCTAGTGTTAAGACAGTCCGTTCCCCACTTTATGCCGAATTCTGGAGGCATTGCATGTTGAATGGCAGAACTCAACGCCGCGCTTAACCTCGACACCAGAGCGAAGAAATGGAAATATAAATTTAAGTAAATATTTCATCTCCTCGAGTGGGGATCGAACCCACAACCAGTCGGTTTTGCAGCCACACCTTGTGCCGCTGCGCCACGACTAGCCTCCTAGTAAATTCTATTTATTCATAATATTAAAAGAAAAGTAAAATACTATATATTTCTGGTTTTATTAAAGGAATAACATTAATAGACGTGTCTCTTATTTATGGCGGCCGTATCCAAAGCGACCTCCCGCTTAATTCAATTTATTTGTCCAATCAATGTCCATGCATTCGTATGGCATCATTACATTCGGGTAATTGATCGTAGAAAAAGATTTATCTTTGATTCTAGTATATTGACTAGGGTGTGTGTTATGCAATGTTTTTTTTTATTACAGATAGGCATAGGGAACCTAGTGTTCACATTCCGTTCCTATTAAGAAAATTCCGTTGTTAAATTCTGAAGGCATTGCGTGTTGAGTGTCGGAACTCAACGAAGCGCTTTGCCTCGTTACTGAATTGGAGAAATGAAAATATTAAATATTTAATTTCCTCGGGTCAGCGAATTAAGATATTATTAGATATTGGGAACTAAACGAGATTTTTTTTATTATGTAAATCAGCTTCACGCTGTATCCCGCACACAGCAGGGCAGAGGGAACTTTGTGTTAAGACACTCCGTTCCCCACTTACTGCCGAATTCTGGAAGCCTTGCGTGTTGAGTGGCAGAACTCAACGCCGCGCTTAACCTCGACACCAGAGCGAAGAAATGGAAATATAAATTTAAGTAAATATTTCATCTCCTCGAGTGGGGATCGAACCCACAACCAATCGGTTTTGCAGTCACACCTAGTGCCGCTGCGCCACAACTGGCCTCAGATTTTATTTATGTTTATTGATTTATTAAGAAGAATGAATATGTGTCATTGCACGTGATGCATGTAGGTTCAAATTGGACATCAGAAATTGAGTTATGCAATAATTATATTATCTGTGGCCTGATCAGCAAACTTCGTGAATTGTATAAAATTAAATCGTCACTCGATAATTTTATCTTAATCGATATAACACATCACTAATTGCCTTAATTACTAAAGTTCTGTGTTCCCTCAAATAAATCTGAACTATACAAAAGCGTTAACTAAAACAAACTTATTTATAGTAAGTACTTTCGAAATTAAGCGTCTGAATTGTATGAGGGTAATTTACGTCTTTGTTTTGGAATAGGTAGTAGTAACTAGTTACGTATACACGAGTGTATTTTATTAAGTAATATCGATAAATTGACTAGGAATGGAGTGTCTTAACACTAGGTTCCCTCTGCCTACCCTGCTATTTAATTTTAATTTTTTTAGAAGAATTTAAATGGTCTATATACGCAATTATAAAACAGAGCAGCCTCATTAAAACTTAAGTTATTAATACCCAAATATATTCTAAAGATTTTCTTTCATAGTTAAAGGGGAATAACTTCTACAGATTTCTGTTTCATAATTTTTTCTCTGCATATTTACAATCAGTATGCACTGATAAGTAAAGAAAATAAGTAAAAATATAACCATATTAGGCAAAAATATTTTAAATGCTACAAAGTATCGAATCGAGCGTATTGTAAAAGTCAAAAGTGCTGAAGCGTCGAGGCTGCGGCATTGGCAATGGCTGGTTTTTTTCTCAAATCACCTTATACCGCCTTAAGCAGCAAGGGTATCACACTGCCCTTATACGGCCTAGCGAGTTGCTTGCGGAGTGTACGAGTGTACATAGGATGTTGACCAAACATTTTAATTTAATACAAGAATTTAAAAATTTAAAAATAATAATTAAAAAAATTAAATTAAATAATTTTAATGTAAAGGATTCCAAATACGTGTGTTGTGTTAAATTTAATATGTAGGCTGTAATAGTTGTTAAAAAAATTGTGAGAAACTAAATGTCAGAATTCTGTTTGATTGAAATGTTATTTTAATTATCATTTCAATTTAGGTAACAGTTATAAGTTTTATCAAAATTCGTTCAGTAATTTTTACGCTTGGATAACGCGTTTCTTGAGGAGACTTGTACAATAATTAATTAAAAAGTATTTGAAACAAGTTTATATTTTTTTTAAAAACGTAACGGATATTGTTAACTACTGTTCTATAAAGTCCTACTAGACTTTCATAGCGAAATAAAAAATAATAAGATTTCTTTTTTTTAGTTTTCTATAAAATTGTAAATATTTTTAATTCTTAATACCGGTGTGTCATAGTATGAGTCAAGTGATAGAAGCATATGTTCCACTAAGCCCTGTCGAGAGTAATTTAAGTCTATATTCTCAGATCGCGACATCACACCATATTTAGACGTGAATGATTTAATGTCTTCGTAAATAAATGTTTGTATAATTTTAGCTTATTATAATATAAATATATATGGATATATGGTAAGTTATTTTATTCGAAATGTTACTTTTATTTATGAAATTTTTGTGGCTTATTAGGATACGAGGACGCCCTCCAGTGTGGTAAAAAAATGTTTTACGCCGCATTTAGTATATAACAGGGTAACAGTAGGTTCCCTTACTGTAAGTTCCCTTACTGTTTGAATCCGTTCCTCACTTTCTACCCATTTTTCGAGACATTGTGCGTCGAGTGTCAGAACTCAATACTGCGCTATGTCTTGTTAGCCAACAGCCAGAAAGTGGAAATAATTTACATTTCCGAGTGGCAATCGTACCCATAACCGTCACGGTAAGAATTATAATGATAATAAACCCAATGTAAACTTAGCTTAAGCCATTTTTTTTTCTTTATTTTCCAAAAAATTATACGGCCATGAAAACTATTTTTATTTTATTAAAGAATATTAATTAACATTAATTTAAATAATAATAGGTAATAAAGGTATTGTTTCAAGTGGTACGACCATTGCAACTCCATAACATAATTAATTTCTCTACTAAATATATAAAGTACACTGTTGAATTTTTCGTTACATACGCAGTGTCTGTAATCCAAGCGGAGGACAAATTGGAGGACGTAGTGTCTTAACACTGTTTCTATTATTTGCAAAACCATTGAATCTTTCTGGTTTATTCTTATCTAGTGACCCGTATTGACTTCGCTTGGAGTGACATTTTGGCTCGTAATAAGCTCGGGAAAAATTTTTTTAGAAGAAAATTATATTTACTAAAAGTAATAAATCGCCTTTTTCGTATTATATTCGTGTCCTTAATTTTTCTCCAGTGTTCTAATTTCATCTCAAATTATAGTTTAAATTGGTTCAGTTCAACCATTAAAGACCAAACATTCACACATAAAGATAAGCCGAATAATAAAAGTATATTTATAAAGCAATACCATAACTTCAAAATTCGCGTATATTTCTAAAGCACTCAGTTAACTAACAATAGAAATAACAGACGGAGAGTAATATAACATAATGTAGGAAACATAATTGTTCTCCACTGGGGGAATACCCTTTAAGTTCAGTGTGCTTTGCGACTAGCAAAAAGTTGAAAGGACTCCTAATTAAGCTGGGCCCGTTTAATATTTCCACGTCGGGTCGGTTTTACAAAAGAAAAGCGACTCGACTCGACTCGACTCGACTCCACTATATTCTATTCAAAGCTACAGACAGTTATTTATATGATGAAATTTAAATGTTTAACGAAGGGATTTTAATGAGATAATTAATTTGGTGGTGATGTTTCAATGAGTTTCGTAGTTAATGAAACAATTTTAAAGATAGTTGGCATATGTAAGATGTTTTCCCAAATATTTTTTTTAGCCTTGACACCAGAGCGAAGAAATGAAAGTATTAATTATTTTATAGGTTGAAGGTTCGATTTCCTCGAGTGGAAATCGAACCTTCAACCTATTGCATTACAGGCAGACGTTTAGCACAAACGTGTCACGACAGATCTCAATTATTATTATTTTTTTTCTATATAACAATATACGCGGTGAATATTTGTAAATGTGTATAACGAAAAAACTCCACTAGCACTACAAAAAGCATTAATAAAAATTGTAATAAATCAGTTAGCTACTGCATCATAATATGGTACATAAATATCTACTATAAAATATCTGATTATTCATAGTTTAGTAAATCTTTACTTTTATAGTATCTCCTTATAATAATGAACTTAAGACATAGTGTAGTGTCGTGCAACAAGTGATGTCTGAAATTCAGGTAGGAAGCTGAGATAACAGTGTCTTGATATAAGATTCTCTTTTTTCTTCCTGCTATAAAAAAATGTTGAGGAAGTCGAAGAAGAGATCAATGAACTCACCAGCACGGAACACCTCGCCGCAGCCATCGCAGCGGCTCGCGAACTGCGCGTCATAGCAGTTGCCGCAGTAGATCTTGTCGAGCTTGGACCCGAACTGTTTGTCTACGAGGGACACGCGGCACTTCGCGCAGATGAAGCATGCCTCGTGCCAGTGTTTGTCCTTGTAGGATAAGTCCTGCAAGAGATTATTGAAATATTTACATGTTGTTTATAGGCTGGTCAAAACTAGTCCAAAAATCGACTTATCATAAAAGTCGGTATTGAAGGTAAGAACGGTATTTTTAAGTGTTCCATAATTCCCGACCTCTAAGGAAGGGTTATGTTTTTCGCGCGTATCAGGTATTTATGTATGTATGTATGTAATATTCTTTATTACCTCATATCTCCAGAACCACTGAACGCATTAACACAATTAAGGTATCATTAGATTCGTATTAGCAGCTCAAATGTTCTTAGATAGGTGACGTTAAAAAAACAATCATGGCGGCTGTGGGACGCCATTGGACTTAGTGATTTTTTTTTTGTTTTGAATACCACAATATAGGTATCAAATTCAAAAGCCCATTACGAGGATTTTAAAAAGGTATATATTGATTATCATTCCTATATATAATAAATAATGATATTCAATTTCATTCAAAATATATTTCTATTGATCATCTTCGAAGATGTTTCATTCTGTCCCTACAAAATATATGCTTTAGCTATTTTACAAGTGAAAAACAATCGTAATTGCTATATTGGTCACATTGGAAGCGTTAAAAATATTGACAGTGACGTTCCTAACTTAGAATGATTAATGAGTTTGAAGTGATGAGTAAATATCATATGTATAAGTAAATATATATATATAGAATATAGTATTCTTAAGACGCAATATAAGTGGAAAAACCACCCATCAAGTAACTAAACAATAAGTCGTGGGCGTCACTTAAGATCAAATGATATAATATGTGTGCCAACGGTAATAGATTCAACGGTAATTGCAACAAAAACACTAAAAACAACGTATTTATTATTTTCATACAAAACTAACACAAAACGAGAAAATTTAAAATATTTTCCACTGTGCATGTTATTCTAACAAATATAACAAGACATTATGTAAACACAAGCCCTTAACTAGTTTACGGCTGCATCTAATTTCAGTATTTCAAAATAAAGCCCCCTCATTTAAAAGTTCTATTCTTGGCAGCATCGCGAGATGAATCCGATACACGCGCTCCTCAACCGAAGTGGATGTCGTAATGTCAATAAAATATGAAAACTTATTTTGTCGATTACGAAACGCTAAGTGGTGTTTGAATCATGCATAAATCTCTATAGAATCGCCTGACCGATCCACCCGCGGTTGTTCAAGGTCATAACTAAATGAAAACATTACAATGATTTTGTTTCCAACCCAGAAATAGTCTTTTTTTTCAGCTTTACGCTGTATCCAGCATGGAGGAGGGTAAGTAGAGGTAGCCTAGTGTTAAGACACTTCCCTACCTATTTCCGCCAAATTCTGGAAGCATTTTGTGTAGAGTGGTGGAACTTAACGCTGCGCCTTGCCTCGATACCAGAGCGAAGAAATGAAAACATGAAATATTTCATTTTGTCGAGTAGTAGTCGAACCCTGACCAGTCGCACGCTCGTACCCCTGCGCCACGACTGAACTCCAAAAATAGTATCTGATCTGTTATGTTTTATTAGTGTGCGTTTATTTAAGTCTCAAAAAGCATAGTTAACGCTATTACATTATGTAAAAGTCTCTACAAGACTGAATTATATGTCTCCAATGCTTTTTTTATTTTTAAAAAATTATAAAATTCTTAAAAATCTACTGAGTATTCATTTGCATATTCGTTTTGTATATTCACAAATTTAACATTTCACTAAAATAATTTAACTTCTATAATTTTAAATTGTTAAATTTCATGTTTATTCAGAAAGAGATAAACATGAAAACAAATTTCACATTTCAAGCCTTTTATCGTCGATGACCACTATACCGTCTTGGCGTATAGTTCAAAGTGATTTGCTATACAATTGTAATATTGTAGCTGTTTGTTCTAACGGGAGTAGTCATTCGTCAGTTGAACGTATAGGTATACTAAGCGTTGGCAGCGTTCGGCCTGGGGCCGTGTGCAGAGGTACGCCCAAGAATCTGGGCCGACTGGAGTGACAAAACTAAATTTGATCACCAACAAAGCTTTGCAATGCCACTAACTCTGATTCTGATCTAATTTTGGGATTATTTATACAACATTTAATACAACACCTACAAATTATGAGCAAATAACTTCTCAGTGTAGTAGACTTTGGTAAAGTCCAAGTGAAGCAGTGCAAAGACGACCTAATAATGAAAAGCGCTTACTTCAGAATGTTTTTTTAACGATATTTTACTATTTTGACATAGGTGCATATGTATGTAATTATTTATAAAATGTATATACAAAAATAGGTATTTTTTTTAACTGTCGCTCAAAAGTATAATATCAGTGAACCTATAAATCTAGGTGCATAGAAAATGAGACGATCTATAACAAAACTCAGTTAGATGTAGATAAATTACCTTAGAATCGATGCCGATGGTCTTGCTGCACTCTTCGCAGCCGTTAGCGAAGACGCTTTCGTAGCAATTGATACAGTAGGGGTGATCATCCCTGAGCACGTAGCGCTGTCCGGTGAGGGACTCGTCACATTTCCAACAACAGAAGTGACCGCTGTGCCAGTCCTTGTTCATCGCCTTGGTGTATTCGCCACTGAAAATAAGCTGAAAGAATTTTTTTTTTATTAATATTTTGTCCTTATTGTATAAAATGTTATTGTTTATATGTTTTATTAGGTAAATGTTATTTTACTAGTAAAATTATTCTCGCTCTTTTTCGGTGTTCATAGATGTTTATAACATATCATATTTCACGAAAAACATAAGTATAATATAACAATGTAATGTAATAGGCTATTTTAAGACAAAAAAATAATTTATCATATAGATCTTAAAATTTTATAAATATACCTTAAATAAGGTTGGGTATGTGCGGGTGGCCAGATAAAGTCTAACATGGTAGACACTAAATATGGTCTATAAAGGTAATTTGAATCAAACACTACAGACTACAGACGCACTAGTCACATCGCACTATGCACGAGGGTCAAGGTTTAGGCCACCCCTACACATACCCATCGTCGTTGGAGGTGGTGGTGTTGGTCTGTTCTAGTTCTGTCACGGTGACCTCACCATCCTTGGACTCCCTACGCTTGGAGGTCTTTTTGACCTTCCTGGTCTTTCTTTCGGTGGTCGTGTACTGGACTTGAACGTCAACGTCAGCCATGGCTAAGATTTGGCTGTTTTACTAAATAAACGATATCACCGAACGCGGTCGCGACCCGATTTCGAATGGCGAGAACCAGTGGGTGAATCGCAGGAATTATTCCAGAATGTAAAGCGCTCGCACCGGTGGGGGGAGATCAGGATTTAAATTTGGATGAGTGACGGAGAGGGCAGGTGCGCGGGCGTTCTCGAGCGTCCGGGGAATCGCACGTTTACTTCGATAACCCGATCAGTTACCCCACATCTGTAGACTTTTAAAGGTTCCGAGATGGTTTGCTTGCACTTGTGAATATAGGCCGATTGCCTCTGAGCTATTGATATTGAATTGGGATTAAAACTTCCCAATCTGCATCTGTTCTATTGTATTTAATAAAGATTACTGATTTACGTTCACATTTACTTTATAATATAAATAAACACCGACCTAAATACATGTTACAGATGCATTCAAATAGACGTATTTTCAAGAATTCGTCCCTATCCATCGTCAACCAACGGATGAAGGCGTTATAAACGATTCGTTAACATCACGAAGGCAACCAATTATAATGTGACAAGTTCATTTTATTGTTATCACGCACCTCCACCATTTTCGGAGTAGGTGATAAGTATTAGGTGATAAGATACTCCACTCTCCACTTTCCGCCAGATTCTGGAGGCATTGCGTGTTGAGTGGCAGATCAGCGAAAGAGAGCGAGGAAATGAAAATATTAAATATTTACATAAACTTTTCATTCTCCCGAGTTGGAATCCAACCCACAACCATCGCGCTTACAGTCACACGCTACGACGGCCTCAAAGAAAACTTTCCTAGCGAATATTAAAATACATTATTGTTACAGTAATAGTAAAAATAACAAACGAAAAATTCTTCGAAACTCAACATTTTGTGCCAATGTGCATTTGTTCACTTTATTAATCAACTTTAAAAAAGGAGGTTATTAGTTTTACATGTATTATAATTATCTGATATTGTTAGTTTGGGTAATATTTTATTATAATGTATTTATGTTTGTCAAATATTTTCTCTAATTGCCTTATAAGCCAGATGCATTTTGATTTAAATCATTCTAACATAAATTTTACTTGTACACTGTGTGTGTAAAAAAATAATAACAGAATTTACAGACTATTTCATTATAAACATTATTTCAATAAGGTTTGTAATTAGAACATAAATTTATTATGCCGGATTCAAAAAATATTTTTGTTCCCTTAACCAAAAAAAACCACAAACCTTAAACAAAGAAATTTGACCCTAGGTTAGACGAATCTTTGATTTAAGATCCACTGCGTCGACATGTTCCGTCTCTAAAATTGCTGAAAGTAGAATAATCTTTGACAAATCACTTTAGATGTACCATATTTTACATAATTTATTTTCGTCGCTCTAGTCTGGTAGACAAAACGAAGAGTTGAGTGCCGAAATTCAACAAGCATTGAATCTATCGAAAATTGGGCGGAAAATGGAGAACTGACTGTTTTGACAATATTTTCCAAGATATGATCTCTACTGCTGTACTCGAAAAAAGCGCGTGAAGTTGATCATTATGTTCTCTATTCCATATAAGGATATAAATTTATATCTAATTTCCCAAATTCATATTTTTTTAGCCAATCTAAGAAAATATTTCCATTTGCTTACTTAGCAGAAGTAACGACTGCCTACCGGATGTTATTAGGCTTCGTCACTTATCGACGCTACCTTCATTTTTGTCTAGACGCAGTCGGTCGATGTCTTAGCGGAGAAGGTCTTGGTCAACGTTCATTCATCAGTTTATTTTTAAATTTCGCTTACGTTTTCAAGGAGATGAAAAACACCTGTTCATGAGGTTAACTTAAAAGACATTTTTTTTATTTTAGAATAATGTATTTTTAATTATTGTATAGTAATGGTTATGTTGCCGCTGTTATTCTATACTGTTTAAAACTTTAAAATGTAAATTTTATGGAAAGTCAATAGGACTTTCCAAAAAATAATAATTAGAAATCATCTTTGCTTTTAATTCAACAACGTTCCAATTGTCACTGAGTTTCCCTCCCTTAAAATTATATAAGTAACATAATTACTATAACATCTTTTCAAAGTAATAGATTTTTAATATAATAAAAAATATAAACAATTTTATTTTTTTATTTTTTTCAGCTTCACGTTGTATCCCACGTATAGCAGGATAGGCAGAGGGAACCTAGTGTTAAGACACTTTGTTCCTCTCTTTTCGCCGTTGTGTTTAAAGCCGCACGCTTGTGCCCCAGCGCCACAAAAATAAAAAAAAGATGTTTTAAAAATATAATGTGAGAAATGTTCTTTTGAATAATGTTTAAATCGATATTTAATAAGTTTAAGAAGATTTTGAAAAAGTATTTACAAGGATTCCTAGAAAATTTTCTTTGTTTATCAGTTGAGTTTGACTTGGCGTCGCACTGTATAGACTAAATATAGACTATGATGAATATGCCCGGCGGCCGAAAATAAATTAGAAAGGGGATAGACAATTTAGTTTTGATAGATACTAAATTACGTTAAGAGAAAGTAATGGAAAAGGGAGCACTCTGTATCGCAGCTTTATATGGAACATATGTACATTTTAGTTGTGATTACTAAGAATTTGTAATTACGAACTTTTTCATCAATGAAAAGGGTGATTTTTTTAAGAATTTTTGAAGCTCGCGTCTTTTTTACTTCTTTTAGCAACGATAATACTTATATTGGTCTCATTTATTCAAAGAGAAAATTATGAATTCTATTAACAGACACAAATTTTAACTCTAAAAAGCAGCTTCACGTTTCTTCTTTGTTGATTAAAGTTAGCCACTTTCCGTTAAATTTTGGACACATTGTATTGAAAGGCGAAGCTTAAGACCGAGCTTTATCTTCTAAGGCATGGAGTCAAAATAATTTGAATAAATTCTCCCCATAAGTGGGAATCGAATCCCAATCAGAAAACCACTGTGTTTTCAGTCTGAAGCTGTCCACCAAGCCACGACGATATCAAATATCTGTACTGTCAAAATGATATTTATATTATTATTAAAATATGTCGAAATGAATAATATTTTGGCAAGAGGTTTCCTTTCGTAAAGATTTACTTCAGTAAATACTCGTACAGTTGCGGTTTCCAGTAGCGGTTTACTGAGTATGAGATGACCTTTGTAACAATATATCAGATTCTTACCACATTTCATTTGTATCTATAAACGTGACTGCGCATATGTTATTTTATTTTCTTGTGGTTTTGACATTAAGAGCGTTCTTAAAATTTTCTAGTACTAAAGTAGAGGAAACTAACGACGATTCTAATTTACGCGTCTCAGACATTTATTATATAGCCAGAATATATTTTATATATTCTGTTTTATATCAAATACTCCCATGAAGAGAGGCGAAGACAGAAGGTCGGTGTCACATTAAGAACAAGTGGGTCGAGGTTCGGACCGAACGCTTTATTTTAGGATATCTTGAGCAACACAGTTTGTTTACTACTAATGAACCAATAAGTAAATTATAAAAATATCTAAATTTATAATTTAGGAAAATATATCTTTAATTATGTTAATGATGCTAGAATTAAAAATATGTTGAAAAATTTTAATGATGTTTTGTAGTGTACAATGATTAGATAAAATTTAGATATATTTTCGATGTAAAATTTTGGCGAATGTATAACTGACTATCTACTTTGTATGAATGTGTAAACACAATTTTTTTAAAAAGCCATACTAAGCTTGTATAAAACTGTTTTCCCGTCGGAAAGGAAAGTATATGCTAAAAGGGATTATAAAACAAACTAAAAAAAGGGGATTTATCATTTAATGTCTTTAATCAGTCATGCTCATAAAGCAGTGGTGCGTTCGTGCTAGATTAAAAAGCGCTTCTAATCTTCAACGTTAGCCCAAAAATCAACATCTTCTTCTTCTTCCTTTACCTCAGGTATATCACTAGGTTTGTCATTTTCATCAAGGGACGAAAGTTTAGGCACATCCTTGATGAACGCCCTTGCGTCATTCAGTCTTTCCTCATCTAGGCTGTAAGAGGTTGCTTCTGGAATAGTGCCTTCGTTTCGCTTCTCACGGGATTTCTCTCGCGACCGACTTCTGGAATAAGAACGCGCTGCTAAGTTAGGGGCACTGCCAAATCCAGTATAATTTTCATCTTTGTTCATGCGTTTAAATTCATCTTCCTCGAGTGAAGTAAATATTTTAAGTTCCTCATCACGGGACGCTCGAGAATCTCTGGATGAATTAGATGAAGACGACGCTCGTTTTCTAAATGATCTCCGTCTAAAACTTGGGTCGCTCCGCTGAAGAGGTCGATACTTAATCCCATCAAGAGATCTTAAACAAAATTATATATGAATAGGAAAATAATCACGTAAATGTAATTAATCCTTATAGGAAAATCGTGTCCTGAACGAATATTTGTTAATAGGGTACACACGTATGAACTAAAGATAGCTAGGTAACTACAGAGAGTGGTTTATGAATTGATATGAATGACGTGCAATGTGCGTTCAACACCTCAATTATATTAAATATTAACCTTAAAAAGTCTTCGTTGTACTTTATATCCCCATTTTTATCTCCACTATATGATTCAAACAATATTTCAGGCAACGGTGAAGAAGGGGGTGTTTTAGGAGTGGATTCTGTAGAGAGTTTTTGTTTATTTTTATTTCCGTCATCGAGTTCATCAGGCTCAGGATTAGAATCTGAAATGTTTCCAGAAGACGTCGGTGATCTGTTTCTACTTCCCACACTAAAAGATTCTGATGAGTTCGATATGATTGTTTTCGTTTTCGTTGGATACCTGTCTACTCTGTAATCACCATTTGCTTGAGCACTTTCTTCAAATGAGTCTTGGCCGAAGCTGGATATTTTCGTCGAAAACAATATGGCGGTCGAATTCGGTTGGCCGCCATAGAATTTGACAGCGGCAGATTTGATATTTCCATTTTTATCGTCAGTCAAACAGAGGTAACCTTGGCCCGATTCCTTAGTCCAGTCTCGAGGTGAGGCGTTCGCTGTCTTTTGGAGCAGTCGTGTGTAATATTCGACGAGATCATTAAAATTGGGTTCCGCATCAGGTATGATTCCACTTATAATGTGCTTCATGCATTCTATAGCTTCGTGGAAGCCGGCGTAAGATATTATTACTGACAACAACAGTCCCATTCTGTATCACTTTCGTAAAGGAGAGGGATAGGTTAAAAGTTCGATAAAGGGGTTAGGTGCAGCGATGTAACGCCGGGACTAGATATGAACAACTGAAATTAAAATGCAATACTTGCCAAAGATTGTGTCCACATTTAGATAACAGTTTGGCGTTGTGACCAGGCATTATTACGTTTATATTGATCCAAGGTTGTGTTTTGTCTATTGTTTAGGTCATAAAATAGACTAGCATTTGATTTACCCTAATTGAAATCATAAAAATACTTTTCATAAATAAGAAAACATCAAATATACTTTTCATTGCATTATATTTATTAAGAAATTGGCTTTCAAATTAATTCGTAGTTTTGAAAAGATAAATGCACTGAAAAAAATGTAGGAAATTTATGAAATTTTTTAAATACTTATATAAACTTAATAAAAGCAGATAATTAAAATTCGTAACTTAAAAATCAAACGTACTTAATTATAATGAAACATTTATTATTTTTATAAAATATATTCGTATTTTTACCAATCACCTTTGATCAAAAAATTTCCTTTAGAATTTATCACGAGAATGTTGATTTTTATGCACAAAACGTCAAGTGATCAATGGTCAAGTGACATCTGCAAGCCGACATTGAAATATTTGGCAAACGACGAAAATAGTATTTTAATTCGATATTCAATTTTGACGTAACATATGAGTCATCGACCTCTTTGAATAAAGAATATGTAATAAATAATACTGTAACATTTGCGCGCGAAACTATTTTCTCGTTAAAAAAGTACGGGCTCAAAAACAACGCAATGGTTTTTGTCATACTGCCAAAGATTTTATTATTATCAGTTACTTCTAAATGGCGGGATCATTTGATCGGGAGAATATTCATAAATTAAACGTGACATTAATACATAAATCACTTTTACATTATTCAATTTCACCGAATCAGAAATGCATTGTTTGTTGTTTAAGCTTTAATTTATTGTTTGATTAATTTGTGTGTTTATTTTCTTCTTTAATGCAAATAAATATAACTATAACATAATCGTAAAACTAAGAAGCCATGATATATTAACTTAAAAATGAAATAAATAATTTATTTCATTTTCATATATTAATGTAGAATTAAAAACATTAAGCCCGTACTAAGATTTTTTTACGTTTATATTTTTTTTTGATATCTTTGCACATGACAGTAGCGGTTTCATTTTTTTTTTTCAAATCTAATATTAGACGAAAAAAAAAATAACTTTAAGTCGTGAGAAGTGAAAAAAAGTATGTGTTAACTGTATTAGCACAAAAATATCTTCATAATGTTTTATAGTTCTTCTAATTGCAGACATGACGTCACAGTGACGAAAGCTCGTATACACAGCTTCTGTTGAAGTGCAATGTGTAGGTGCCATTTTAGGAGCGGGAAATTGGCCGTGTTGTATCAGTGTTTGAACAGACAGCAAAATTTATTAGCATCTGTTTAATGTATTACGAAGTAATTACAACTTAATAAGTTACATTTTTTTCGCTTTATCACCCACGTAGCAGGGTAGGCAGGAAAAACCTGGAAACCTAATGTTAAGACTCTCCGTTTGCCATTAGGTCACTTCCGTTCCACTCTTTCCGTCGAACTATCAATAATAATCGAGAAACCACCAGTTACCAGAGCAAAGAAATAAAAATATTAAATATTTCAGTACCCTGCGTGCGAATTGAACCCACAACCGTCACGTTTACAATTTTAGCCTGTGGCATAATATGTTGTTCGTCAAAATTTGATATAATCGCACGGATGTTCAATATACGTACTGAAACTGTACTCAAGAATGATTAAAATTCATGAGAAATATTATTTATTGTTTATTCTTTTTAAATTAACTAAAATATAAAGTGTCTGTGCCATTAATGTGTGATTATTTTTCATAGAAAGTACCGCGCGCATCGCTCTGTCGTAAGTAGGAGGTAAAATATTTTAAGCCATTAAACGTTGTAAAATGCGTTAACATTATTAATCGAATGATTCAAATAGTTTTTATTGTGATCGCTTCTCTAAAGTGCGATATTTATAAAATATAGTGAAACGCGGCGAGTGTCGGGATACAGCGTGTAGCTAAAAAAGATAGAAAAGTATAAATTACATTTCATTATAATCTTTTTTTTCATATTATCTTCAAAGTGTGTCTATAAACGCGACAGGTTGTGGGTTCGATTCCCACTCGAAGAAATATTTTTTTTATTATTTTCATTTTCTTCGCTCTGGTGTCGGAAACTTCGCTTCAGTGGAAAGTAGGAAACGGAGCGTCTTAACACCAGATTCCATACACGTACTCTGCTGTGTGCGGGATACAACGTGAAGCTGATTTGATTTTGATTTGCAATTAAATCATTGTTGCACCAATTGAGCGATACATCAAACTGTTAAAGTCGGAGCAACGATCCAAAATAAATTTCACTTGGCAAACAAAACTAACTGTAAAGGAATTGTTTATATTATTTTAAATTGTAATTTATAAAGTCACTATATTATTAAGATTCTGTAACAATCCCAAAAACATAAACGTACAATGATCTAAACCGAGCCTCATCATCATCTTTTTGGTAACATAGTATCCCACTGCTCCACATTCACATTTTTAAGAGCACGTCTACATACCTATTCTAAGATCTCACATATTAATAATATCATATTTATTATATGTGAATCCAATACCTTATAGTATTTGAAACGCGGTAAAACCACAGATTGGTTAGTAGGTACTGTACCCACCATCCAGTAAGCAGATAAAAAACAGAGTAGGTAATTAGTCAACTTTCTGTTTTTATTCCGCAGAATATAAAAATTCAAATATCAAAAAATAAAATGTACTGTTAACTATTCTATTACAATATACTATATTACAAATTATACGCTAATAGAATAATTAATTACATATTTATAAAACTGTCTATACTAAACTATGTATTATCGCGGCGTTGGGTTCGGCAACCCAAAAAGCAATATCTCAATTTCAGGGGAAAAGTGAAGAATGAACTGTTTTTACCATGCTATATGCGGGATACAGCGTGATAGCTTAAAAAAACTATCCTTTTCACACCAAAATCAGAAAAGGCAAATAAAAAACAACATATAAGCGTGCTGTGTGCATATCGTACGTGAATATCCCGAAAGTGACCTTGCCTTTGAGATGGAGTGAAAGTTAGGCGTAACCGGACACCCGTGACGTCACCGGCGGGCCGTGCGCACCGCCCGCCTTATACCAGAGGGAACCAAGCATCTTACACTACAATGAACCAATAATGAGAAACTTTCGTATATTTGTTTAAATTAAACTTTAAAATCACTGAGTGATTTAAAAAAAATAAGACTGTCTAAAAGATTTATATTATTAACACCATTTAGACATACGAAAAAATACAAAACAAAAAAATCATAATTATATGAGAATAAAAAAATATGAGGTCTTTTAACATATTTTTAAATTAAATTAAATCAAACCAGCTTCCCGCCGTATCCCGTACACAGCAGGGTAGGTAGGTATAGGAAACCTAGTGTTAAGGCTTCCGTTCCCCACTTTCCGCCAAATTCTGGAGGCATTGCGTGTTCAGTGGCGAAACTCAACGCCGCGCTTTACCTCGATACCAGAGCCAAGAAATGAATATATAACCCACAACCAATCTTATTTACAGTCACACTTTGTGCCGCTACGCCACGACTGTGGTTAAACATATTTAATTTGAATAATTATAGTCATAGTTAACGAAGTTAGTTTTTCATGACCTTTTTCGCAGCATCTTAAATTTTAATTATTTTAGTGATACTTTAAACTTCAATTTGTAATTAAATGAATATTATTAAAGGTTTTACGGCTATTTTATAATAATCAATATAACCAACTACCCACCAAGATAGCAAAAACTTTCCTAAAAAAGAAATTTAAACATCAAGTCCGAAGTTCAAGGTTCAAAGCCTGCACAATACATTGAACTACCGAATCTATTTTTCACAGAACGTATAACAAGGTTACAAACATAAAAACAAGAATTCTCTTTTATATAATAAGAAAACGTATTGTATGTTTGTGCGCTACAAAAAAAAATATTTACGAGTTTTGTCACGTGGCTACGTCTGCCGTAAGCCAAATGTCTCTTACAGCATGACATCGTTCGTTCATGTTTTTATCGTTTAATCCGTGTTGGCGCGCGCGCGTATTTTTCCTCACACCGCTGCTCGCTCGTGGGCTAATTTACGTTTGCGATGTGTTTCTCAGGTCAAAACTAAATAGATTATGAACTTGAATTTAGTTATTATTTCTTATATATATGAAATATTTTTTATTTGTCGCTTTAATGCCTTGTCTACTACAAGGCGAGGAGAACCTAGTGTTAAACCTAAAACATACCGTTCTTCGCCACTGACAGTCACTCTACGTATAAATATAAAAAAAAATGTATATTTAAACTATAAACTTTAAATAGAATTTGGATATGTAATATAAAATCATGACAAATCCTGACGTCTCCACTACGTCATGGCAATTTTCATAGTACTAACACGTAGTAGTGCTTTTCTATAGAGTTTATTGTAAAATATTTTCTTATTGCGAATTTTAAATTCTTGAGTAAAGAAAAATATTAAGATTATTAATTATTATAAAAAAAATCTAATAATAAGATTATAGGTGTATTTTATTTCCAAAATAAAAAGTGAGACATCAAGAGGCACAGATTGGAAAGACTTATAAGATTATTATTTTGTTTTTAAGCATTATCATTTTTTAAATTTCTAGCATAAATGATTTTTAAATATACATTTTATAATTATATTATATTTTTGTTCTATTTTAAATAAAAAAATCATATTTGAAGTCTGGTTATATTTCAATATAAAAAAGTCGATGCTGCATCAAAAAACAATTTTGGCATGAATTTTATAAATCGAAGACGATGCTTTGATGGACGTTACTGCCAATATATTATTTATATTTAAAAACATTGGCAACCAGGCTGAGTCAACGACCTCCATTTCAATTTGTTACTATGAAATATAAATTCTTTTTTATAGCTTAATATGATTTTTTTTTAGTTTGCAAAAATATAAATATATGCAAGTGTTTATTATTTACGATTCATATTTTGATCCATGCTGGTCGTAAAGAGTATGTACGATACCAAAAAATGATTAACGGTAACAGAAAATTTGAAAATATATAGCTATTTGTTACAGGAAAAATTGGAGTGACATAAAGTTTTCTCAATACAATTAAGTTTAAATTAAAACAATCAATTAAGTTTTAATTAAAACTTAATTGTATTGAGAAAACTTTATGTCACTATTAATTATTAAATTAAGTTAGTTACTGGTTCGAATTGTTTTTCTTTAATGTTAGATCTAAATTTGTTGAGTTGGAGCTAGTATATTACATGAGCAAACTACTTAAACTATTACAGATGTTAGATATAAAAATAAATAGGCTGGAAAACATAAAAATATATTTCTTAATGAGATTGATTTGTATTATTGACATAATTAAAAAGTTTCAATTATATTCATTGGACGCAATCTCGGCACTACAAAAAAGTAACTAATATTGGTGCGATGGTGGTGGGTTCGGGTCTCAGACGTGGTAATGTGTAAACTTAAAAATGTCTTTGTTTTTCCGAAGAAAATCAATTTCTGTTACATAGCAAAGAAAAAAATCACAGTAAGGCAAAAAACACAAGAAATGCGTGAAGGAAAAAAAAAACGTAAACCTTGTAAGCTTTCTATAGCTGGTAGACAGAGTGAACCTAGAGTTCGTTCCTTAAGCGCCGAATTTAAAAATAATAGAGTGATGGAACTCAACGCTACACTTCGTCAAACAGACGGGTGAAATGAAAATTAATTGCTATAATCATTTCCCCGAGTGAGAATTGAACCCACACCGTCACGTTTACTGTCAAAAGCTGTCCCACGGGGCCACGGCATCAAATTATACATTTAACTATCGATTTTATATTTACGATTATACATAGGCATATATTTCATTATGTTTTACACATACATTTGGTGAATATTTAAAGCATATTACACTTAGCAACTCCGGAAATAACGTAATTTACCTAATATTTGTTGTCGACTCCTACATAAATAAACTTGTTGTGTTTAATATTTTATTACAAAACCATATTTCATGAGAATTTGTGTTAAGGTCGGGTAATAATACTAAAATTAACATGATGAGTTACTATCGATCTATTCAGAAAATAGTTTGACGTATTAATAAAGTATTATGAAATTAAAATTATAAGTGATATTGGGATCTAGATTCGTTTTTTTTTAGTAAAAACTAGAAAAATAATAAAAAAGAAAGTGAAAATGTAAAAATACAATTTTAAAATAAAACCAACTGAAGCTGTGGCTGTCGTGAAATATTGTTATTAATGGTACTGAATTTCAATAGGATAATATATTAGATTAAAGTAAAAAAGTGGTTATGGTTTAGTGTATGGAAGTTTATTTAGTCAATTTTTTACTTCTTTTTTTTATTAACTTTACGCTTTATCTTAGGATAAGCAGATCTAGCATCAATTCTATATATTTTAATTTTTTCTTACAATTATAATTATAGTCGAACTATAAAAAAATGTAATAAGAAAGAAAGTATAGTTTACGTTCGTACAATATAATAGTATTTTAAATTATGAGACGTTATACTCTTGAGAATTAAATATATTTAAACTTATCAGAATACTTTATCACATTATATTTTAAAAAATGCTATTACAAAAACAAATCTTTGTAATAGCAAGAGCATTAAATATCGTTGTCATTCGCGCCATCTGTTGTCGAATAGATAAACTATATGATTGTACAATAACTTCACCGTAAAAAAATAAATACTGTACAATAACTACTGTTTTAAAGTAAATTGAATAACATATTTTTTTGTATTTTTTTTATATTAAAAATTGTTATTAATATTTGTTAACAAAAAGATAAAATATATTATTATAAACACTATTTTATCAAAGTAAGGAATCAGGTAAAACACATGCTTTCTGTAAACATCACTCACAATAATTTTCTATTACTGTTCGTTTCCGAACGCACTAAACACCAACGCGGGAAAATTTGAAAATCGCGCGCAAATTTGAAAATCGAATCGCAACCACTTTTTTAATCACTACTAAACTAAACTTTTTAAATTCTCTGGAGGCAACGGCTGG
Source organism: Heliconius himera (assembly GCA_021202915.1). Classification (NCBI taxonomy): domain Eukaryota; kingdom Metazoa; phylum Arthropoda; class Insecta; order Lepidoptera; family Nymphalidae; genus Heliconius; species Heliconius himera. The sequence goes on from JAJHJA010000069.1 coordinate 622,791, forward strand.
AAGAGATACGTCCTCGATTAATGTCGAAAGAGTATTGAGTTCACAGTTGGCGAACGTTGTACGGTAAGTGTCCGATGTCTTGTGTGCGTCAATTATATTTATTACATCGAACTAGTGTCTATAAACAACCTCACGGCGACAACTTCAAAGAGATCGATCGGTATTTAGGGGGGCGAATAGATTCTTTTGCTAGACTGAAGTCAAACCTGTCTGTCACTTCCGCCATATGCTTAGCGTAAAATTGTCAATGAAAAAAAAAACTGTCAATTAGATTTTTGTTGAAGAAAAATTGCATAAAATTTAAAATCGAATATAATTTATTTTAAGAATTACTAACAATAAATCACAGTCAATATTGCACTTGAATCAAATGTATTCTGACATGTGAGAGTAAATACAGTTTTCAATATCCGAAACTATGAACGTAATAGCTGATTTAACCTAAATCGTTTGAGATGCAATACCCGAAATGTACTAATGATTTGTTTAAACCAGGTCACCACTTCAGATACGTACAAATGTGTATTTGCTTCGAAAATTTATAGTTTAACTTATCTTAATACTATAAATATCTTAATATCAAATTTAATAATACGAAAACGTTTAAAACAAAAAAAGAAAAAAAAAACATAAATACCTGAATATTGGTTGTATATGTAATTTGCAACGCCTTATTAATTGGCTGAATTTAAGAAAATATTAAATGTCAAAATTCAAAAATTCGATATAGTGAATATCCAAAAAGCCCCAAATGCGTGTAGTAGACGAGGCAATGGTCGAGTTAATGGTAAGGTGTGAATAATTCTGCACAGTGCTGTTACTGTTTGAGTGTTATATTTATTCCATAAGCAAATACTGCGTAAACAGTACGAAATTCCAGTAAGTTTACTTACAAATAGTTAGCTTATATATAAAAATACATTTTACTGTATTTTATACAGAAATAATTTTCATTTTTTTGTTCTGATAAGACAAAGAGCAAGTTTCGCCACATGTAATGACTCGAATTCAGATAGAAAGCGGATTATTTAGTGTTTTGACACTATATTTTTTGGTCTATAAACCAGTGTCTGTAAGTGAATCATATTTAAACATAACAGTATTATGTAATAAAATGGTATTTACTTAACTTCTGTAGTAATGAGAGAAGCTCTCGAGCGGATGGCCTCTTTATGACTAGATCATTTGTGGTTTGTTTAATTAAAATGGATACCCTACAGATATTTAAGTAATCATATTTCTTTCAAGTTACCTGTCATCTACATATTTGCTTGATATTATTAAAAAATTAAACATAATATAAAAATAACAACAACAAAACAATTTTTTTTCACAGAACAGGGTATGCACAGTTAACTAAAGCCCATATTTATAAGCTGCTCTTAACTCAGAGATGTCGTTTTAATAATCTACGAATAAAAACGACATCTCAAGATACACTCAAGATCGATCTCAGATTTGAGAGAGATTTATAAATACAGGACTTAATGTTTATAAAGGAAAATTTCGTGCCAAATTTTCTTGACATTGCATGTTGAATGGCGGAAATATATTAAATATTATTCCCCTGTGTGGGATTCGAACCCTACACCGCATTTACAGTCAGATATTGTTTCACTGCAGCATGACGACCTCAGAATATCTATTAGCAGATTTTTAATTCGTTGTAAGCCATTTAATCTACACAATATTTTGTACTTCACCAAGTCGTTGAACCTCCAAAAGTTCATAAAACAAAGTAAAGTACTTTCCCATGGCAACACAATAGTAACATTATTCTTTTTTTATGGAAATATAAATAATTCGACGAAACGAAATCGTTAAGTATGCTTAGGAAAATACGTATTTTGTAACTGTATAATATTATTATTTTGACTAATCTCGTATGAATCATGTTTTAAATTATTGCTACATTAAATATATTACAAAAGTTATTATAAGATTTAATAAAAATGCATATTTTAAGAAAAAAACACATTTTTCTTTAATTGTTTTTTTTTGTTAACTTAAGGTTATTACAATATTTTTTGGATAGACACTGTAATGAGGATATATAGCGGGGTAGGCAGAGACAACCTATTGTTAAGCACAAACTCTTTCCTCTTTTTATCGAAAGTACGAAACACACGAGCGAACGAGCTTTCCTCCCAAATTTTAGACACTATTGTTTAATGGCGCAACTAAAAGCCACGCTCTTTCTTAACACAGCTGGGCTATATATTCCTCGAGTAGAATTCGAACCCACAACTATTATATTACAATGAGTCACTATAAAAATTACTTCAACAAAACTATTTTATTATGATGACAATTTCTATTACATAATTCGGACATTCGGACAAATTATGAAATAATTGGGCTACTATTATAACGATGTGCATTAATTTTGAGATGTGTACGACACGTGTATGAATGAACAGTTGCGATGCATTAATATTATCATTTGTAAGGCAAATTACATATGTTTAGATAATATTAAAAAAAATAAGTTGCTATTATACCATGGAATATTTATTATTAGGTGCAATTAATATGTAATTTACATTAGCTTAATATTTTAAAGTTAAGTATTATTTTATTCACTTTTAATAAAACTTCAAGAATAGGCACTAAAGGCAAATAAAAGGTTAAGAAACATGGATTGAGTAAGTATATAATGACCTATATATACTATATATACTTATATAGACTATATATACTTACATAATTCCTGTTTCGTAACCTAAAGTTACTTAAATCCTAAAAAACGGAAAATAAATCAAAGATACTTTGGGAACCTCCCTGTAACGAAGTGTACAGACATTGAAAACTATACAGAGCGGCCAACGCAATGTCAATATATTTGTGAATCAATAAAATTCAAGTTTAACAAAAGTTGGCATGTTAAGCACCTATTACATGTATCGATCGGTATCTGATCGGTATCGAGACGATGAAAGACATCGCCTTGATATTTTCATTTTGTTTCCGCGACAAACCAATGCGGATAAGCTAAATGCAGAAATCGGCGTCATTTTTATAAATTTTTCGTTGTACATATAAAATAAAATAAAATCAGCTTCACGCTGTATCCCGCACACACGCACAAGGTAGGTAGAAGTAATGTAGAGCCACTCAGATTCTCATTTTCCGCCGAATTCTGGAAGCATTGCGTGTTGAGTGGCGGAACTCGCTGCGCTTTGGCAGGGGCAGACCGAAGAAAATGGAAATTTTAAATATCGAGGAAATGAATTCCTCGAGTGGAAATCGAAACTACAACCTGTCGTGTTTACAGTCACACTTTGTGCCCCAGTTCTTTTTAATTTTTCGTTGTACATAGTATTAGTAGTATTACAATGTACTACGATTTTATATGTTTTTCCGTATAGCAGAGTAGCCCAATTACGTCATGACTTGCGGGGAACTCAACTGGTCACAACAGTCTACCAGGGCGGAGATGTTAGGATAACAGAACTTTTAAATATTTTTATAAATATAAGTCGTATATCGTATGCTATTTTTATTTATCTTTAATCTTTCAATACCAGCCCCGTTTAATCAAATAGTTTGAAAATTATAGTTTGAAATCTATTTATTAATTTATGTTATCAAGAGAAGCTTAAAACTGGCAACTTTAAGCAAAAAAGCTAAATGAAGTAAAAAGGCCACCATATTCTGGCAGACGGTCTAAATCTAGCCTAACCTATCGAGGTTACTCACACGTCGTGGCACAAATCTCTGTACATTTCTAACTAACTGTGCCTTAATTTAAACTCGAGTTGAAAACAACGATAACAATTTCATTTCATCATCTGCTGCATCTATTATAATATAAAAAATATTTTTTAAAATTATTCTACATTTTTATTTAAATAAAACTATTAAGAAAATGAATATATTCTTTTATACAAAAAATATTAATATAACGAATCAATTGCGAGATTATCAATAAAAAAAACTAGATAATGTACGAATTGAATTAAATGCAAAATTATATTACGCTATTGTCACCATTATATTAACTTTATTTCAATTTTATTTCGCTATAATCAAAGAACAAACGCCATATCAGGAACAGTAAATTTTATTTTAAGGTAGGTGAAAAAAAACCTAGTGTCATGACACTGCGTTCTCTACTTTCGCCAGACTTTGAACCATAGTGTGTCGGTACCGAAGCCACGTTTTCTCGTACCAAAGCAGGAATCGAATCCACATCTGTAGTATAGAAAATGAGACACGTTCCTCACAACACAGCCAATCATTGGTATTAATACATATTCAACGTATCTATTTAATTTAAAATAGAAATGAGTGAAATCTTTTGAGAACATTATTATAAGTTGAGACAGTTGAAGCTTTTGAGATATCTCTAAACAGAATATGTTTGGTTATTTGTAGATTACTTATATAACAATTTGTTTTATTTTAGATACCATACAGTAAAAACAATCTTAAAGCTTTCAAAAAAATCACTCTTTTTCTTTCATAAATAAGAAAAGCTATATTTTTTAAACTTTCTTAAAACTAAAATAAATAAATTATGGAATGTCTCAAAACTAGGTTCCCAGTGTGCTAAATGCGGGATACAGCGTGAATCTAATAAAAAACTAACTTTATTCCTTTCATTAGAAAAGACAAATGCACAATTATCTTGGAACATGTGTAAGACACTACCGTATTAAATTATTTACGTACATACCTGGCACATCTAAATACAGATCATTATTATATTTAAATACTCCATTCCCTAGTGACGTAGACGCTATTATTAGTGGGTATAGACTAAAGAGCATTGTTAGGACAACATATTATTAATAATAATAACAATGTATTTTTATTAGTAATTTAATTACTTTAGTGTACCACTGCACTGTAGAGTAGTTAGTATTATCTTAAACGATTGTTATGGATTTAAATCCCAGTTGTTTGATTATTTATACTTATAGCGGTGGTACGCTTACGCCAGTTTTTATTTTTTGGCATGACATTTTTTTTTACTTTCAGATTTCTCGTCTTTCTTTTAATAATTCTGTCGACTAACAAAAACCGCATTAAAACTATTTTTTTACATTTTTAAAGTATGGGTTATTCCACACCTAGGAAAGAAAAATACGTATTAAGAAAACGTATAAAAAGTTAAGGTAGCGGTACCGGCGCCTTTTTGGAAACCGTTTCCAAAGAGGTAACGTAACCTACGTTAGGATATGTTTTCGCATTAAAACTGATGTGTAGCATGAGAGATTTAGGCGTAAGTACATCGGTGGGAAGTGACATAGCTCTATACATTTTATTAGTATCATGCTACAAGCACACGGCAGTAGGCAGAGGGAACCTGGGAACCTAGTTTAATCCACTCCGCTTTCATTAAAACATTCCATTCCTCATTTTTCGCCGAATTCTGGAGGCATGGCGTGTTGAGTAGGGGAACTCAACGCCGCGTTTTGCCTCGTTATCAGGGCGCTACCACATTCATGCCTCTGCGCCACGACCAGCCTCCAAAATTAATTTAAATTTTAAAACTTATTTAATTAAAAAAATTATTGTTTTGGGTTAATATTAATAAATACTAAAAATAGTATTTTTTATTTACATTCCACGTACAGACAGTGATCAATTTACTTTTTATTATATGCGTAACTAAACAGGTACAGTCGCGCAACACTAGTAATTTATAAATATATATAAAAAGGGCAACATAAGCTAATATTACTCATGAAGTGACTCACTTGCTACCTCAAGTAATTGGCGTTGGTTCAATCATGTGATCAGAATTAGGTATTAAAATTATATGGACGAATTATAATAAATAAATAAATAAATAGGTATAATATATTAGTAATAAACTTTTCGCAACTCTCAACTAGTGTATCCCGCACACAGTAGGGTAGGCAGAAAATCAAAAGAGAAGAGGCAGGGGACCTAGTGTTAAGACACTTCGTTCCCCATTTTCTGCCGTATTTTGGAGGCATTACGTATTGAGGGGCAGAACTTAACGCCGCGCTTTGCCTCGACACCAGAGCGAAGAAATGAAAATATAAATTTAAGTAAATATTTCATCTCCTCGAGTGGGGATCGAACACGCAACCAGTCGGTTTTACATTCACACTTTGTGCCGCTGCGCCACGACTGACATATACAGAAAACGAGGTGTTTTTTATATATTTTTGAAGTAGGATTCATACCCATTGCTGTCAGTTCCCGAATATATCGCGATGTAACAATAAAAATACGATTGGTTTTAAAATATCGTTATAAATTATAAACTTACTTTTTTTTCAGCTTCACGCGTTCTCTAATTTTCGCATAATTTTCGATTACATTCCGTTTTAAGTATAGGAGCTTGAGCTCCTACCAGAATTATTTTTTTTAATTTAAATCTATTATAATAAAAAAAAATAAAAAAAATGGTATGGATAAATCTGGAGTTTAGGCCTGTAACAAGAATCAACGCCAGGCAAATGGTCGTTAAGATAGTTCAGTAATAATTTATATGACAGCATGTTCTGACGATTTAAAGCATCTATGATGTATTAGATTATATTATTGATCATAAAATATATTTGTGCAACAACATATCCTTTCATTACTTTGTAAGTTGTGGAATACTTATAGTGTACTGTAATGTTAGTACAGATTTTAGCCTTCCGGATTAGTGGAAACGTCTGCTATATATAAGAATAATAAGGGTAGACAGAAGAACTCAACGCCGTGTTTTGACATTCCGGAGCGGGAAATTTAAAATAATTTATTTCTTCGGTTAATAATAGCACTTGCAACCACAATGTGAACAGACAGACGGTGCCCCACTGCACCACAGTGGCTCCCAAAAATAAAACATAAAATATATTTTGTATTTCTTACCTCATCGCAAGCGTGACACCTGGGGTTCAACCGTTCCCCATAATGTCGTACGCAGTAGAGTCGTCCATCACAGGCGCAGTACGCGAGCTCCACGAGGAGCTCGTCGCATTCCGAGCATGTGAAACACGCTGGGTGAAAGAATGCCTGTGAATTAAATAAATAAATAAATACAAAATATAACATTTATTCCTTTAAAAAAATACATGTTATGAAGCTATATGATAGCAAAAGATTTTACTTAGGTAGTGATGATTTGAGGCTAAAACATCAATCATCGCTGATTTTCATTTGATAAAAATTATTCAGCGCCATCTATTTACCAGCAGCGTAAACAACTTTTTTAGTATACATATATATTTTCGTCACTCAACGATAGATGGCGCTGTTTCGTTTTAAAAATAATTATCATTCTCACCTCTTCACCGATCCTTGGGGCCTGAATAGCAATATTACCATTGCGTATCGTTTTATTGCATCCCATACACTCGATCGAGGAACCGTGATGTTGGCATGCCAATCCTGCAAAAAATTGATTCGATTAATATTACAATACAGACTATTTTGATTAAATATAGAATATTAGCTTTTTATCTTTTTGTTTACGGCCGCTACATTGATGTAAAAAAAAACGCTTCAAGCTCGTCTATTGGCAAATAATGTAAATTACTTTAAGATTTGATTAAATAATATCGACGACATTTTAAAGAAGCCGTCTGTTCAGATTATTCAATAATTCAATAAAAAATATCATAAAATCGTCAATTCTTAAATATGACCACGAAATTTACATTAGTGTAAGTTATTAATAAAAAATAATTTCAACCACTCAACACCAGATGGCGTTACATACCGATATCCAAAGCAATCTCATTTCTAGCCGCCACAAAATCTTCAAACTGTTTACGATAGGATTCTTCAATGTTCCTGCAGTGTGCTAAAGACAGATCCTGCTTTGGTAGCTGGGCAGCCAAGGCTCGGGTCCTCCACGCCCGCCACGCCGCGGTGCCGGTGGCGCCGCCTACCGCGTTAGGTGCTCGTTCTGATAAGGCTGACCAATATAGTTCTGTCTGTGAAACAAGGTTTTTTAGAATTAATTATTAATATTTTCAAATATTAAAAAACATATAATGAGACCAAGGGTTAAGGTTGCTAGTTAGTATAATGTTTCAAATCCCAGAACATGGCATGCATCAATGCAAATACGGGAATTATTTTTTTTCTATATAAAATTAATGTTTCGTTTATAAGTGTAAAAAATAAACATTTGTATGTTGTTACATAAAAATAATAATTATGTCAGCAATTCATATAATTATTTTGAAACATGTCATGCATTCTGTGTGATAGAAGCTTCCGCCAGTCGTAGCGTAGGGACACAAGCACACAAGTGTAACTGTCAACGCGACAGGTTGTGGGTTCGATTACCGTTGGACGAAATGAAATATTGCTTTGATGTCGAGGCGAAGCGCGGCGTTGAGTTCCGTTATTCAAAACGCAATGCCTTTAGAAGCAGCGCATGTACCGTTATGACACTACGCTACATGCGGTATACAGCGTGAAGCTGAAAAAAAATCTTTCTGTATATTAAAATAAAAATAAATAAATCAGCTTCACGCTGTATCCCGCACACTGTAGGGTAGGCAGAGGGAACCTAGTGTTAAGACACTCCGTTCGCCAAAATCATAATATATAATATGTTTATATTATATTTTACAGCTCAGTGGAAGTACTCACACGGTCGTTACCATGTTTAATTTTAACAAAGATAAAATTCATCGTTGACAAAGCTATCGCGTGACAATTGATATAACTTTGTTTAAGTAATGAAATATCGACATAAGGCTATCACATTGTGAACAAATTACTGTGACTTTATAATGTTTAGGTCAATTATGATTATATTAAAAATAAACTTTTACGTTATAATCATATTAGTCTATTCTGTAACGAGACAAAGGGCGGCATTGAACTCCGCCACTCAACAGTCGATACGCAATGCCTCCAGAATTCCGCGGAAAGTGGTGAACGGGTGTCTTAATGGGAACAGTGTCTTAACACTTGGTGTCCAGGTGCCCTCTGTCTACCGTGCTATTTGGGAGATATATGTGATAACAGGATACAGAATATACAGAATATTTGTGTGAAGTTAATAAAATCTATACAGTATACATGTATTATAAAAGTATGTTTGGCCGAACATGCTAATCTCGGGAATTAGATCAAGCAAGGTCAAAGTAGAAGATAGTTCAGTTTACTTATATTTTTAGTTTGACAAAACAATAAAAAAACCATTTGTGTTGAACTCCTTTGAATTAAACCGATAATTGAGTATGTTTGCGAAATTTAAGCCTATTTAAGATTTATTGTCGATACAAATAAGCAATCTTTAAACATTCAACGTCAGATCTTGAATATATTATAATTTTCGTGCCTATTTGTCTATTACAATATCGATTATTTATTGTTTATAATTTGTTTAAATACGCTCAGTGACAGCCTGACGTGAAAGAATTCTAGTGTTCACTGTTAAGACACTCGGCTCCCCACTTTCCATCGAATTGTAGAGGCATTGCGTTTTGAGTGGCGGAACTCAACGCCGCGTCTTTTCTCAACAACAAAGCGAAGAAGTGAATCGAACCCACAATCAGTCGCGTTGACAGTCACACGCTCGTGCTTTGTGGCGTCAACGTTCTATATCTATGAACCAATATCCAAAGAATAATTGATAAAAACGAGGTTGTTTTTCAAGTCTAAGTATTAAATTACCTGTTTAGCAGTAAGTCCAGGTGGGCTGTTATCGTAGGAGTGGTGGGTGCGCGTGTCCCGCAGACCCAGGCGGTCCCGCACCGAGCCCAGCTCTTCGTGGTAAACAGAGTGCTGGAGGCGGTCGCAGCCACACGACTTGCAGGTTTTCCTGTGAAAATGGAAATTAACTGTTCAAAATATGATAGCTGCCAAAGTATTATTATACGATATTTTCAGCTGTTTTAGATTAAAACTCTTTCTATTTGTGTTAACTCTCTCTCACCATCAAGAGAACCATCAAGAATTAGAATTGTCTTTATAAATTAGCTGTTTATTTCTTTTTTTTAATTTCTTTTATTTTTCTTTATATAGACTGTGGTAGTACTGGGGCACAAGCATGCGATTGTAAACGATGCGGTTGTGGATTCGATTCCCACTCGGGGAATGAAATATTTAATATTTCGCTCTGGTAACAACGCAAAGCGCGGCGTTGAATTCTGCCACACATCACAAAATGCCTCCAGAATTCAGTGGAAGGTGACGAACGGAATTGTCAGAATGGGGAACAGAGTGTTTTAACACTAGATACAGCTTGAAATAAAAAAAAAACAATCCTGATTATAGACAAGCTGTACAAGGTCTCTAATTATTTTATAAGCTACTTGACACTTGTAACATCGATGTTTAGAAATAATTAACGTTGTTATTAGCACTTTGAATAGAGCACAGCACACACCTGTGAAACAAGACAAACGCTTGTAAAATCAAATTACCACAACTATCGGTACAAGGCCTTGTTTGCGCTCGTGTGAGATTTAGTTAATCAGTTACGTTTCTAAATGTTTAACTTGGCCTTTTTTTTAAACATTTACTATATTTATAAAGATTTTTTTGCTTTGGATTGTATTAAGCCCGACGTTAAGTATTAAAGACGACTACGAACTACGAGGACATATGCTTTCATAAAGAACTTTTTCACACAACAGATAGATTTGAAGATCCCCAAATTGCATGACTTAAGAAACACAGATATTTTTTATGGAAAAGAAGGATCACCTGGTGGTAAGTGACCACCGCCGCTCACGGGTCACGACCCCGTGAAACACCAGATCTACAGTCGGTAGAGTTTCTTTGTCTCGCTTTGTGAATAAAGAATATAGATTCAAAGTGTTTTGTTTGTACGTGCGTAAGTACTTCAACGATGTACAGAATACGGAAGAAGTTTTCCTAGAAGTCCGATAGTGAAATTATGTGGAGAAAAATCACGTTATTCAATTTTACACCATCGTTAGCCACTTTTACACGCGAGTCATAATTTTAAATTTATATCGTTAAAATGCATTAATTATTTGAACTCGTTAATATAAGGTAATTTAATGAACAGATATAAAAAAAAGATTTGTCGAACATGAAGAACAAATCGTGGGAATGTAAATAAAAGATTTTGTATAGTAATTAACATTTTGTTTACATTTCTTTTACCACTTATTTAAGTAACATAAAGAGTTTATGACTGTACATTAAAAAATCTTAATTAACATAAATCTTACGAACAATAATTTAGAAAAAAATCTTTGGATTCTTTTAAAGATGTAGAACAAAAAATGTGCACATGCATATTGTACCTTTTAGGATTTGCAAAATTTTCTTAATTGCATACCATAAATAATGAAATACATAATACATGTACATACGTAAGTTGGTATAGAAATAAAATTTAAAATAATCATTTAAATAATGTGGGAAAGTCTTATTTAAATAAAACAAAAAAAAACACATATTTATACAAATACAAATAAATTTTGTATACTTTCACATGTAATTGAAGTGATAAAAATAGTTGTAATGTTTAGCTACACTTTTGGCACGACAAAATGCGGCGTTGGGTTTCGCCACGGAGTGTCTGAACACTGGGCACACTCTGCCTACCCTCAATGTGTGAGATGAGTATTTCTCATCGGCATTTCTTATTTGGCATTTTGCATAATTAGTCATTTTATGCTCAATTACTCACAGCCCCACAAAGCACGGTCGCACATATTAAAACGCTAACAACGCGCGACGACCGTCCGCGATTGAATGAACACTGATAAAGTGATTCTTTGTACTCGTATTTACTTAGAGGCAAGAGGTGACATTTCAAAAATTCTACACGTATTCTATTACATGGCTATTCTTAGAAAAAAAAGGGGTATAGCAGATATAGTTCCCATGAAATTCGTAACGATAATAAAGATATGATAATTTCCAAATAAAATCAATAAAATAAAGACCATTTTAATAAACAACAAAATAAAGTACATATTTAAATCATTAGTGAGTCCTTAATAATCCTTCATATAGCAAACATAAAAACTTACCGTAAAATTAAATTTATAGACAAAAGTCAAGGTTTTACGTTAACAATAGGTGTTATTTTAATTTTCAACCAACCTAACCACAGAGTCGGCCATAGGGTAATAAATTGCATGGAAATTTTTAACTTTGATGTGGAAAGGAAGTGGCACACAGGAAACTCAACAAGTAAACAATGATAATGCTAGAGTTCATTCGTTTACATAGAACATTGTTATTTTTTAATTAAAATAATAAGATATTGAAACACACCATACGTATATTTTAAAATATATAATATTTTTGTCTATAGATGACATTTCTTATTATTTAAATTAGTAACGTATTTAATATTTAATTGCAATATGCTTAAATAATGTACCAATATCCATACATACAGTACTGTCATTATGACTTTTAAAAAGTTAAAATTAAGATGGCGTCATCTTCATTCAAAATAGTTCTATCTACGTAAAACAAAAGAAAAAGAGAAAATATTTAATATAGAAACTTATAACAATTTAAAATTTACATAATATAAAATATATCATGTATGTCCTTAAGCTGTGTTTGCAATGTAGCATTACGCTAAGTGGCACCGAGGGAGGACTTGAGAAAATTGTAGAGGGGCCAAAGTGATTGTCGGTCTGCGGAGAATAAAGCGGTCCTTATATGTACGAGTACCTACCTACATGTAATAGTCGCTTCAATATGAGAGCATATAGGTTGCAGTCCATTTTTCGTCGCTAAAACGAAAAACAGGTAGTTATAAGCTTTCAAATAATCAAATAGGGAAAAATGTATATAGCTATTATTGCTGATATTATTTGTTGACGTAAATAATAATTTAAGTGTTGAGTTTGTATACAAGTTTTATTTCATAGCCTTAACATACACTTTTAACTTTTGTTGATGGTAAGTACAGAAAAACGAAGTTCAAAATATCTTCTTGCCTTACTCTCTATCTATTTTCGTAAAATTACATTCGTATTATTATCTTGAGATTTTCTTCAAAATTATTACAAAACATTTTGATTTTACAAAAATTACTAATATTAAATGTTTTAGAGCAATGAATATCAGTCGTTTTAAAAATTAAACAAACTTGGTTATTTATTGTAGCAATTTCCTGTTCACAATGATCTATGCTGTACATTTCACTAAGGTGCAATTACAGCGGCTCTGTAAAAATATGAATTTTACAAAAGTCTAATTTGTCAATATGATAGCTAATTTTTAATTCTATTTTTTTAAATCTCTTTTTGTTTTTTTTAAAACAAAATCTATGCAATGATATGTGTGTATTGTTTTTATTTGTATAATGAAACGGAATATATGTATATAATTTGACATGTGTTTGATATAACACACTAAAGTACATATCTAGTGTTGTGTTAATTTTAAACACCCTTGTATGTATGTATCATTTATTTATTTACGCTCTTATAGGAAGCTAGCCAATTCTCATAAACGAATTAGTTACGTAATAACGAATATCATATTATGATGTTACTAGTCCCTACTAGAGTATAATTTTTTGAGTAGATATACAGTACAGTAGTCAGTTCAAAGTCAAAGTGGAGTAATTTTATTTAAAATAAAAAGTTACATGCTTCATTTTTAATTTGAACGTCAAATACTACCTCTGACCAGAGAAGAACCGGCGCCAGAGCTTGGACTTGGAATTTCTTCAATAATTTACATGTTCATATTTTTTTATTAGTGATATTGATTACTTTGAAATAGACAAGAGCGATTAACAGACACGAGATTTTATTCGTAAGGCGTGTTATCATTTATGAAATAAATAATTAATTAAGTAACCGATTTTAACAGAAAAATGTCTTTTCACAATTTTTCTGGGATCCTGTTGTAAAAGCGTAAACATAATCCCATGAAAAAATTTACGGATACGATGCAATCCAGTAACAGCGCGGTAATTTTAAGCTAGAAATAGTTCTGGTATATATTTATAATGTACTACGATTCATTTTGTTAAAATTCATGATTTTTTATTTATTGTACTGCGAAAAATATAAAAATATTCACATATTGCATTCATAACATAGATTTCATTTTTACATTTGTTACGTCGCTGACATTGATAAAGTTTTCCTTTACCTTTGTTTATTAATAATATAAAATTCGCACAATATGCCAAATTCGGTGTAAATTTTCCCAATTACTTTTGCATTATTAATCCCAAGGTACGAACCTATATTTTTATAATATCATAAATATATAAAAATAGATGGTATATTAAAATAAAATATTAAAAGTGTTCTCATTTTGAGTTTTTTAATTTGTATAAAGATGCTCTTTTCTTTCAATTGACTTTTTTAGAAATACCATAACAAGAATTAAAGGATTTTTTATTGTAATTATAAAACAAACATATCCTGACAAAAATCAGCTTGTCGCTGTATCCCGCATAAAACAGGCCGCGGAACCTAGTGTTAAGAAAGTCAGTTCCCCACTTTAAGCCGAATTTTTCGAGACTCAATCTCAGGTATGTTCCTTGATGCCAGAGCGAAAAAATAAAAATATTAATAAATAATAATTCATTCCATCGAGTTGGGATCGGACTCACAGCCGTCGCGTTACAGTCCCACCCTTGTGCCTCTGCGCCACGATGGCCTCAAAAACATAACATACATACATATTCTTATAACGTTGCGTTAACAGTTCACTGAGTTGCATTGGTTTCATTTTTACTATTTTATCAATATACCTCCACGCGGCCACTCTACACTGCCAGAGATCTTTCTCCATACTCAGGTATGGAGGATGGTGACACCTTGACATCACGCTGTCATCAACGTATCCACCAACAACACAACAAAATAACAATGTAAATATGTTATTTTACACACGCAATTTCACAGACATTTACTAGTCTTTATTTATAGCTTACCTGGCTTACGTCCGATAATAACGTCATCCTGACGAGATTAAGTGACTCATTCTATTATACAGCCAATATAAATAGTATATGGCCTAGCGTTCCTGGTGTAAATTACTCAGATTTTTATTCAGCTTTACGCTGTATCCCACGTCTAATAGGGTAGGCAAAGGGAACCTAGTCTTCAGATATTACGTTCCTCACTTTTCGCCGAGTTCATGAGGTATTATTGCGTGTTCAGTGGCGGAACTCAACGCCACAGTTTGCCTTATTACCAGAGCGAATAAATGAAAATTTTAATAAATAATAATTGATTTCTCCGAATATGAAACGAACCGTAACAACCGTTGCGTTTATAGTCACTCGCTTGTGCCACTACACCACGACAGTTTCAGATTTTTTTATATTTTATTAATTAGACGACTGATACATTAGTCTCGAGGCCATCGAGGCGCAGTGGAAGATGTGAGAAAAAAATTATAAACAGTTGTTTCTATATTTATTATTATTTACGTTTATAAATCGCATGTTTAGCTAAAATCGGATTAAATAAATTGAGTTAATCTATCAGTTTGACTGTAACTGACGTGGACGTAAGGTAAAATATTGTTTTATGGAGAAGCTCATACTTATTTTAACTATTTGCTTTAGATTTTTCGTTTTAATGTTTTTTATTGTTGTGTATTGAGCATTTTTTTAACTTTTAATTGTTTATTCAGAATTTTAAATATCTTTAAATTATTACAGGAACAGGTAACAAATAATAAAAAGGAAAAATTACGTTTCACGGAATAATTCCCACTGGAAACGCCTTCTTTCACTTCCTCGCGGAGCGAAATAAGACGCGGCGTTGAGCTCTACCACTCAACAATCTCCAAATTAGGCGAAAATTGGGAAAGGCAACGTTTTAAGACTAGGTCCGGTCTGCGTAACTTGTCATATACGGGCTTACAGCGTAAAGTAAAAAAAAACAAAGAAACTTCTCTTATCTCTTACACAGTGTCGCTTCTTTGGCTAAAATGAAGTTGCCTTGTTACTAATAATTTTACTCTATAACGTTAATTTTGTGGACTTTAGTAGAACTTAAGACATATTTATAATTCACCCCTCTTAAAAATGGCTTCCTTTTACGACTATGCCCTTGCACTTATACGATTTACTTATAAGAACATACGGTTAACTCATAATTAATGAATATTTAGAAAATATATACCTGTTGTGAACACTGAACGTAAAAAAGATTAATAAAAAATATTTCATTAATTAAACTAGACATTTTAATAATTTGTGTGACTGTAAAATCGACTGGTTGTGGGTTCGATCCTCACTCGACGAAATGAAATATTTATTTACATTTATATTTTCATTTCTTCGCTCTGGTGTCGCGACGTTGAGTTCCGCCACTCAATACGCAAAGCTTCCAAAACTCGGCGGAGTGTCTTAACACTAGGTTCGCTCTGCCTCAGCAACTTTAACATGAAACCAAGACACCAAGTAGCGTTTGAATTTTTTAAGATTAAATTTAAACGCTACTTGGTGTCTTAGTTAAAAGAAAATTTGAAAAAAATATTTTAAGATTATAAAATATGAGTGTATAGAAAACAAACTATTAAAACGATGGTATACAACACAACACTAAACAGAGATGTACTATTTCAGGAAAGGTTACGTAACAATATATTACTAAAACTAGAGATAATATTCGAGATACATTCAAATAGTAAGTATTTAAATAAGAATTCATTCACAAAGGTAGTGCATAATTGTAAACATTCTATTTGCAAGTCAAAATGATGTATGACTGTAAACGCGACAGGTTGTGAGTTTAATTTCCTCTCGAGAAAATTAAATATTTCATATTTTTATTTCCCCTGGTTAAAAAAATTATAATAGTGATAAAATTTTGTATATCAAAATCTATGTATTTTTAACCTTTACGACGTATTTCGTGTGTATAGTATAGTAGGTAGACAGAGGGAGTGTAATAACCTTTTTAAACATTTTTTAAAGGGTTATTCCACACTCAGGAATAAAAAATACGTATCTAAAAAACGACCAGGAGGCGCGGGTTCGAATCCTGCTACGTTCAAATTCTTATGCGTTAATTCTCCTTAGCTATTTAATGACCTTAGCTTAAGACGCTCCGTTCTTCACCTTCCGTGCGATTTTGGATATATTACGTGTCTAGTGGCCGAACTCAGCGGCGCGTCGAGATGTATATATAAGTCAATAATATTTTATAATATCTTATCGTTTTCATAATGTAAATATTGGTCATTTTAAAACTATTTTACACAGTATTCCTCTGTCATGCGTGTGTGACTCATAAAGATACAAGTAACTCACCGGAAGTTGTATCTGTATAGCTAAACGAAATTTGATAAATAATTGTTATGTTTAAAATATATTTTATCATTAATGTGTTATATTTATTATCGTATCGTGTCGCAGTGGGGAAGCTTCTGACTATTTGCGACTATTCTGGGTTCGATTCCCACAAGAGGAAAAAAATACGTGTTGAGTGGCGAACCTTAACTTTTATAACTTTACCACATTGAGGTAATGAATGGTAATCGAAACCACATACATCGCAAGCACTGAGACGACCTTGTTTTTTTAAGTTTAATCGCAATTTTACAATGTTTTTATCCACATACATGTTACCAAGTTAAAATATTAGAATGTTTCTATTAACCACTGTAAATGCTTATAAACTATATTTTATACTAAATACTATTTTAAAAAATCAAAGTAAAATCAGTTATTCCAATTCGTTAAAAAGTTATATAAATCAAAGCACGTAGTTAGCACAACAAGACTGCAATGATATCATCTAATAAGCTAAAGTGCGGCGCTCCCTGTGCCCACCGTAACCCTGTCACGTAAATAGATACTATGAAATACCTTTACAAGTTTATAGATTTTTCTATAGTAGAAGCTTGACGCAATTTAGCTTAAGAATTCTACTGCCTTTGTGATAGATCAGCTTAAACAAGTAGTCAGTCTGATTTCGAAAACGTATAAACATTTGAATAAATATAAGGGAAAAATATATTTTATTCCCATTGGGAGGAATAAAATATTTAATATTTTCATTTCCTCGCTTTGGTATCGATATAGCTCGGCATCGATATAGCTCGGCATCAAATTCCACTAATCATCCCGCAATGCCTCAAAAATTCGACAGAAAGTGGAGAACGGAGTGTCTTAACACTAAGTTATTTTCAGGTTACATTGGCCTACCCTGCTAAGTGCTAAGTGTGGCATACAGCAAGAAGCTAAAAAAGGTAATGTAGACATTCTGTTCTCCACTTTCCACCAGAATTTGACACATTCTTGGTATGATTAGAACAATTTTTTTGTTCCATATCCCGACTATGCCACATTATAGTAATTTCAATCATTTAAAGAAACAAACTTTGAACTATTTCTTTTCGTAATGTAGTGCTCACAAAAGATTTTTTAGAGCGTAAACCCATATTGTATTTCTATTGTTCTAGACATTCTCATTTCAAGTATCTCAATTCATATCCTAATATTTAAGTCTATATAGTTTTGCTTAAGATAAACGAAGTAAGATTATTTTTAATTATGTATCTCTTTCTCTTTAATATAATATAGCCATTATTTAAAATTAGGAAGACCAAATAATAGTTTGTGTAGCATAAATACATATATTTAACATTTCAAAAATATGAGGATAGCGTAGCATATTTACCAAGGGTTAGTTAAGAAACGGCTAGGCTAGCTGGATAAGGTAACAAAAGTAATTGTTTTCGGAAATATTTGAATAATAAATTATAATAGTGAAAAGTAATCATGGCGTTTCATTGAGTACAAGTCCAAAGCTACAAGTTTCTACTGTACATAAAGTTCTCAATGTCGAACGATATTGCAAATGGACTTTTAAAGTAGTTCATCTTAACGATCGTTAAATAGAAAGCCTTGCAACTTTGTATTTGATATAGTTTATACCAAGTTTATATTTTTAATTAAAATATTTGTACGGACGCAACTAACTGATTGTGGGGATACTTAAAAAGTTTTTGCTTTAATGAAGACAAATGTTCTCGCAATTTTCTTGAAATCATTAAAAATAATATTCACTGTAGTAACATATGGTTTATTTACTAATGGCCACCCGGAGGACATGTATGAAGACGTTGATGATAAAGGGCGAAGTGATAGAGCTATACTGGCACTCCACACATCCTCGTTACTCGGCTAAGGATAAAGCGTGAGTCAGCTTCACGCTGTAACCCGCACACAGCAGGGTAGGCAGAGGGAACCTAGTGCTAAGACACACCTCGACACCAGAGCGAAGAAATGGAAATATAAATTTAAGTAAATATCCCCACTCGAGGAGATGAACTCCTCGAGTGGGGATCGAACCTACAACCAGTCCGTTTTACAGTCACTAAGCGTGAAAATAAAAAAAACTGACTAAAAAGAAGAATATTCCACTAGATGACTAGACTGATTAAGCCACACTGTGTTTCATCATCCAACATGTAATCTTTTCTTAATAGCTAAGAGAGGAGAAACAGTGATCAGTGACTTAATTCCCTTATATATAATTCCCCCTTTTACCGAAAGCTCAAAGAGGAACGAAACGTTTCTTATTGATGTTTTTATGTGAACGTTAGCGCGATAAAACTTTTAAGTCGCGAATTTTAGCATTCATAAAATACGGTCGTAAAATCTTTATTTGCACTGACTGACCTCACAATAATAAAGAATTCAAATTAAATTATATATTATAACACTTTAAATTATGATATGCGAAATTGTCATAAAATAAGAAGAGGTTATAAAAAGTATTCTATATATAGCCTCTACTATATCATCTACGTTTTACACGGCTCTGCTTACTTTGAAGCTTGATCCAAATTCGCGTGGTGTTAAAGTCAAAGTAAATTCTTTAAATTTAAAGTATTTTTTCTTAAATATTATGTGTTAAAAAAAGTAATTCCTTCACAAAAAGTTATCCTGAATGGTATTTGTTTAAGAATAGCTAAAAAATTACATTATTTCCTTTGTGTTAAAAATAACATATTTATATGTATAGTCATATGCCGCAGTTGGAATTACACTGAAATTATTGTTTATATTTAAACGAGACTCATGTTGAACAAAGTAGAGGATTAGATTTCATCACTGAATAAGCTATAACTCATATCAGCGTATGAGATGAAAGTGATCCCGTCGTGGCACAGTGGTACAGCGTCTGACTGTATGCTTGATGGTTGTGGGTTGAATATCCACTACGATTTTCGTTGGATTCTCTCTCGAATAAGACAAAGCGTGGCGTTGGGTCCCGAATACGACCAAAAAACGCAGAGCACACGGTCTTTACACTAGGTTGCCTATAAAAAAATATACGTATTAGGTTATGGGACAAATCATCGAAAATAATGATTTAAAACTAAAAACCGTATTTATATCCAATACTATAAACATATATATATGATTTGCTTTATTATGAAATATATACAATGTTCAACGTAAAATAACACGATTCTTAATTCCCATGGCATAATAGCTTCAATTGGTATGCGGCTGCGACGGCGCCATCACTGCACCGGGTTCGTCGACTCGTGTACGTGCTTACTGATCATTTCTCTTAATCCTCGTCAACAAATCCTATACAGTTTAGCATATCACAGAAAGAAATAGAATGGAAATTTGATGTTTAAGTCAACACAATAAAGACGAAAATTGCTTATTCGTTATCTTAGAAGCCAAGAACCCACTATAATCTGCTGAGAGTGTAATTGATTGTATTAATTTGCATTACAAGCTGTTCGGGCACAATATTTATGAATAGCATCGTGATTGAAATCTGCATTTATATGGAAAGTAAACTGCATTATGCAGTGTTAGATTGTACTGAGATACAGGTGTGGTGATACCGCACCTTGTGGGTATTGTAGAGTGTAACGTCCTATCGATGTTTTTACAACAGTTTTATTGATAAAATAAATATTTATATATATAAAAATACGAGATTACCAGATTATAATTAAAACAAGTTTTGTTACCGGGGCAGTAATGAGTGTAAATAAGTAATTAGGGAATCGAAGTTAGATCGAGTAGGAAGGGTAGGAACTTTGATCTGAAAATATTGTTTGTTATAAAAAACACAGTTTTACGCTTTTCCTGGATTACAATGTCAGACGAAACTTAGTTTAAGATACTACTTTCAGTGCTTTCCGTCCATTTTCAAGAAAATTTAAGACATTGCGAGTTGAGTGGCGTCATTAAAATCTTTAAGAGTAGAGAAATGATAATAGTTAAAATATTATCATTCCCTTAAGTGGGAAGCGAATCCACAACTATCGTGTTTACAGTCAGATGCTGTGCTAATTTTTTCGCTCGGTCTCACTCGATTATGCGTTATAAATCAGCCCATAAAGTTCCACCTGAGACAAATACTAACAAAATTATCTTTTAGGAAAGTAAATGTTTCTGTTTATTATAATACAAAGTTTCATCTGTGATGATAAACTTCGACTTTGGCTTCACATCTTACCACTTTTTATAAATCACCTATTAATTAAGGGCGGCCACTCAAAAGTTAGTTTTAAAACTTGGGCTCCCTCTCTCCCTACCTTGCACATAATAGTAGATAATACTAGTATTAGTAGTAACTAGGTACTCGGTAGGTACAAGAAATCAATTGCTGGATCGATTTTTATTCACTCACGACATACCTCCATACAAAGATTCTTAACTATATTAACATAATAATAGCGTTGCACGATTCTTATAGATGCATCGTTCACTTGCCCTACATACTGGTCATGACAAATCTTATTATCCGGTCCACAGCTCCGCTTTGTTCCCATTGCGCTCGGCCTCGTGACATTGTCATAAAATATATTTGAGACTTGGTTAATAGTTCAAGGTAATAGTAAAATGACATCGTTATATGTTTTAGAGTGTTACGCTACGATATACTCATCAGACAAGTTAAACTGCAGTGTAAATGTAAACTCTCCCTCTTTTCTCTCTGACTCTTTGGAGGTATTTCATTTTTTATAGCTTAACGCTATTCCACGCACATAGCAAGGAGGACACTCCGTTTCCCATTAAGACACTTGTAAATATAATCCCATAAATTGTGGGTTTATATCGACATCTTAATTTATTATTTATCTATCTATTTGAGTTATTAATGGAAAAACGTACTATACTAAAACGATATAGTTTTGGTTAAGCATATGTAAGGCAGTGAAGACTTCACAATAATTATACGTAACTTACTTATTATGCTTATTTCTATGGAATAATTAGTTACTAATCGTAACTAATTAAAATCTTAAAGTAATAAAAAATCATTTTTCACAGTATGTGAAATAATCCGTGAAAAGCGGGATTATCGATCAGATGGATCGGGACATTTAATTTTTAGGCTAAAAATCGGGACGTCCTGCCAAAATCGGGACATCATGCAACGCTGGTTTCGCCACTCAACACAAAATACCTCCAGAATTCAGCGGGAAGTGAGGAGCGAAGTGTCTTAGTAGGCTCCCTCTGCCTACCCTGCTGCAGGATACAGCGTGAAGATGAAAGAAAAGAAATATATCTTGCAAATAGTAAGCTTGAACATATATTATTTACCTATGTGAAAATTTATTATCCATCTCTAAAAAGTTTGCGTAGGAACACAAAGCGAAATATACATGACAGTTTTGTAAATATAAAAGCAATATGCAGAGTGCATGGAATCGATATGGAACGAACGGTTCGAAAAAATACGTATACGATCGTGCTTTCAGGACGATTGGTCACATTGGAAAGAAAATAGGTAGCCAAGTTGAAATGCCTTTTACTAGCCATTGTCTTATCGTATCTATAATCTTTATCTATTTAATACTATTAAGTTGAAGAGTTTGTTTGGTTGAACGCGCTAATCTCAGCAACTAAAAATTCGCATCGATTTTTTATTCGTGTTGGACTGTCTATTTATCAAGGAAGGGTGATTATTAAATCACGTTAATCGTATCAATTTGAAAGAGTACGAGTTACCTAGGTCATGTTTCTTGTTGCACATGACACGTCATTTTTAGTGATATTTATTCAACACCGGGGGCGGAAAACAGTTAAACGTATTCATACAATATAATAATAATATTGAAAAGCGCTACTGTTACATTTCTTGCAAACTTTTCTCAGCAGAACTGCCTTCCGAGCCGGTGATAGCTTCAATTTTAGAGTCAAAAATTCAAAGAAGACTCGAATGTATGAGCTTCTTTAGTTCTGAATGTTGTTTTAACAAATATCCTTATTGAGTTATAAATTATGTTGTAATAAGTTACATAAGTTAATAATAATGTATGGCTTAAGTTTTTCAATTAAAAATATTTTTTCTGTATAAATGACATGAAAACCTCTAACCCTTTCTTACTATTGTCATAAATAACAATGGCTTTGAATTGGTCTATTTGAACACTAGTGAATATATAACTAATAAAACATATATATCAGAACCGCAGTAGTCACTTTCTACATTCCATTTTACTTAATTTAATTTATAAAAGCCAAATGTTTCAAAGACAAGATTAATTCCATACAACGCTTAGAGTGACACCGCTGCAATTTATTTAGTCACGTCCACAAATATATATTATCACTAATACTTAGAAGACGATGAAACTACGAAATCAGGTTTTTTTGTGAAATCTTATTGCCGTTTCCAAAATTTTCCACATAGCAGGGTAGGCAGAGGGAGCCTAGTGTTAAAGCAAATCGTTCCAAATCTTCCGCCTAATTTTCGAAGACGTTTCGTAGAAGTTCCATTGCGCCAAGATCCTCTATTCTATTCTCTACTTAGGTACTAATTTTGATAACGTTCAAAGCGGACGTTGTGGATTAAGGAAAAGCTACTGGAGTCGAACCAAGTTTGATCCTACTACGATAAGCGATAATATTTTCCTAAGCACTGTAGCCTCAGACTACAATGGTCGAGCACGATGAGATTTAGTGGATTTTATTGAAGATCTAAATCTTCCAGTCCATAAATTCCCACGTTAGCAGTCCTTACTCCGACAATGTATCCGAAAATGAGTTTCCTCACAAAAAATACTAATTTCAATACCTATGTGAAATGGTTGGCTGAATTTTTATATATTCACCTGTATAGTTTATACTGGCACAGGCCGTAGGCCTCTAATGCAGTAGTCTGTGACGGTCACCCCATAAAATGATTTAAAAATAAATTTAAATAATGCTTCAACAAACACATAATTGAAGTGAGAATTTTGCGTAACGCTTTTAGAAGTAAGATTGTAACCTCTTTAATAGTTTTCTATAAAAATAAGAAATATAAAACTCTAAAGTTACAAGTAACCAATATTCATTAACAAGTTAATTGGCTTAAGTCCAATGATCACAAAAAGAGGTTTTTTTTAATGGAAAAAGAGTGGTCGGTCAGCGACAGAAAATAAATAAATATTAAGATTTATATTCTCGCGAACAAAACTGTGCATTGCAGTAAATAGCGATTGTAAATTGAGAATAGATTTATGAGTGTTTGTTTTGGCCTGTGACTGTTCTATCAGCTGTATGTGTGCTTTGGCGATGCGCCTTTCCGCCCGTTCACACGTGATTTGGCCGTTTTTGGGTAGAAGTCTGTTTTATTACCACAGGCTTTTGAAAGGTGGCCAAGTGCGAGTCCGACTGATTAAAAACTTGAAAAAAATAGTTTGACGAACCTTAATGTGATTTTTAAAGACCTATCTGTAGACACCTGTATTGCTTATACTAGAATAGGTCGTACGAATATAAAACCACCGCTACAGTATTCTATGACGGTCATTGTATATTTTTTTAATTGTATTTTATTTTATTGTATGTAACCTTAACCTTTAGATTTGATAAATAAACATAAAATAAATATTTCCAAATTAATAAATAATATCTAAAAAATAATTTCACGTGCTATCTTTATTCCCGTGTATTCAATATAAAATAATTCGTTCGTTCACACTTTGTATACAAAATAAGCCATGATTTATAATAAATGAACTGTGAAACAATTGTTATGAAATAGCTGTCCACAACTGAATACTTCAGAAAAATTTATTATTTTTATAACTTTTAATCAAGGTTGCCGAGATGTTAAAAAAATATGATAGTACCTATAATGGAAATTAACAAATAAAAAAATGGAAAATAGCTCCAATTTTATATAATAACGAAAAATGAAGATAATAGAAAATAAGTATAGACATGAAAAAATTAAATTATATTAGGAAGACTGTTTGTATCAAAAATTAAGATTGTATATGTAGTTGTCGTATCTTTTTCTTTATAGGTAGGTAGTCGTGACTATAAAGAACGAGATAGTTAAAACTGACACAGAATCTTTATCATTCATGAATATACAAATAAATATGTGTTTTGAAAAAAACGTTGTGAAAAGGAATTCTCCAAAATTTATGCTATATCCGCATTTAACATAAGAGTAGGCAGAACAGAAATAATCTACTGTAACGACACTGTGCTCTCCGCTTTCCGCCCGAATCCGAATGTAACATGTCATTAAATTGGGCCAGTCGTGGCGCAGGAGCACAAGCATGTGGCTGTAAGGGTAAACGCGACAGGTTTTGGGTTCGATTCCCATATGAGAAAATGAAATATTTTCTTGGCTCTGGTGTCGAGGCATGACGCGGCGTGGGTTTCCGCCTTCAACACGCAATGCCTCCAGAATTCGGCGGAAAGTAAGGAGCGGAGGAAGGGAACTCAACGATTGTGATTTAATCTTTCACAAATAATCATACACCTACTTTTATTAATACTGTGCAGCTATAATTTATTTACAAATATGTAGATCACTTCTACCCACGCACCTCATACAGTGTACTCATTCAGTCAAACATTATGTGTCGCATTTTTTAAAATAGCACTGTTTACTTCTAGTTAGGCGAGCTGACAGATATACAAAGTGGAGTGGAGTTTAGAACGTTCGAATAGACGAAAATAGAAGTAGAGTTATGACAATAAAGTAAATGTAGGATTTGTTTGTAAAAAGTATGTTTTGAATTAACGTAATATATTTTTTATTATGGTAATAAAAAAATAAAGAAAAGAAACAGCTTCGCGCTTTTCCACGTCCAGTAAGGCAGTGGGTACGTAAGGTTTTCCATTTTATGTTTTTTCGAGATATTTTGTTTGTTATGATGGCGGAACTGTACGTCACGCTATGTCTTACATCTACCGGAAAACAAGCAAAAAGAATTAAATATTTTAATATTTTACACCGTAAAATTATCACGTTTAACGCACGTCGCGTTAAAGTTAAGTATTTTTTATTTTATTAATACGAATGCAAATAAAGCAGTTTATTTTTGCAATTTCACGCATTTTATTGCGTTTTCCCTTAAATTATCGAGGCTTGCCTATTGAGTGACAAACTCAACGCCGTGTTTTATTTACCAATGCGCCTCTGGATAAGATATTCGTTCATAAAAAAATATATCAACATTCCACGCGATGTTTAAGGGCCAATAAGATATCTTCGATATGAGAACTTATGGGAAAAATCTAAATGAGTAGTCGTACTAAAAAATAACCATTTCTCATTAAAACTATAACTAAAACTAGTCTATGGTTTGAAATTTCTAAATGTTAATGTTAGTACATATTATTACCATATCATAGAATGGCGCATGTTTGCTAAACATTTTGGCGATGATCCAAACATGTGGTACACCCTGACTATTCTCCCATATACTTTATATGTAATTGCTTCCGTCATTCATATCTCATATTGATACTTACGTAATGTATTTTCGACATCAAAGATCCCGATAAACCTCAAATACTTATTAAGAAAACGTATAAAAATTTAAACGTAGCGGGACTCGAACTCGCACCTCCTGAAAACCAACCAGGCGCTCTGACCACTTGAACGGGGTTTCCAGGAGACGTGGGCTCGAGTTTTCTAAATAAGTATTTTTCTTTTATAAGTGTGGACACTTTAAAAATGTCAAAAACGATAAACCTTGTTTTAATAGATAAATATTCGATTTTACATCCTTACCTCACCAGTTATCTAATTGACTCAGATAAAATTCTACTAAGTTCAATAACCTTGAGGCTTAATTAGGTAATTTTCTGTCGTTTGTTTTTCTTAGAAATTACTCTTATATGAATACTGACCATTTTTTTTCTATACGTAATAGGAATAAATTATACGGTGCCTAAACACGAGGTCAGTCGTGGCGCAGGGACACAAAGTGTGACTGTAAAATCGACTGGTTGTGGGTTCGATCCCCACTCGAGGAAATTAAATAATTATTTACATTTATATTTTTATTTCTTCGCTCTGGTGTCGAGGCTAAGCGTTGAGCTCCGCCACTCAACACGCAACGCCCTCAGAACCCGGCGGAAAGGTTCCCTCTGCCTACCCTGCTGTGTACGGGATACAGCGTGAAGCTGATCTTTTTCTCTAGTCACGACTCGAGCTAAAAAAAAGTAAAATAAAAAACTTGTTATATTATTCATCAGATGATATTAAAATTACTGTCAGACACGAAAGTATTTATTTATATTAGTCATAGCGTTAATCGTCTAGACGCCGCGTTAAATTCGTTACGGAAGCTGTTAAGTGTATCGTGTTTATATGAAAAAGTGAAAAGTCTGGCGAGATTTGATAGGATTTAATATTTTAAATACTAACTAATATCATGAAGTAGATTTGCCTGAATATCTCTAAAATATAAAATTTCTCAATGTTAAATAAATGTCGTTTCCAGTGAAGCCAT
The DNA here is from genome assembly GCA_021202915.1 of Heliconius himera. Taxonomy (NCBI): domain Eukaryota; kingdom Metazoa; phylum Arthropoda; class Insecta; order Lepidoptera; family Nymphalidae; genus Heliconius; species Heliconius himera. Next base: position 650,382 of record JAJHJA010000069.1, read on the forward strand.
CTGGTTAACAATGGTTGTAGGTTCAATATCTACTCAAGAATCAATCAAGAGGTTTTTTATATTTGAAATGTTTGTGTTTGTTGTTTCGTTTTGGTTGATAAAAATACTACGTTGATTTTCGTTTGCGGTGACCTCGGAAGATGCGGAAAATGATTTTCTTTGTATCATCCTCTATTCCACATGAAGCCAAGGGGTAGGCCAGGCCAAGGAAACCTAGAGTAAAGATACTTCGTTCCCCAAAAGGCAAAACTCACCGCCTCGTTTTGTTTAGTTAATAGAGCGAGGAAATCAAAATAATTCAATCTCTTTAATAGAAATCAAACCTAATAACCGTGTCGGTCACAATCAGATGCAGCCACTGCGCCACAACGGCCTCTATTATAATATTAATATATTTCACTAATTAATTTATAATTATTATGACCGTGCGATTAATTTCAAAAGGTTCATGTATACGTATCTATACAGAAATGGGAAAGATGGGATTTCTCATACTCTATTATTTAAGACATCATTTATTTAACGTCCGCATTGACAGATTTACCGTTATTTTTATATTTCTGAACGAAGCATATACGAGTAAACTAATTTTAGAATAGTACAAATGATGTTCTAATTTTTAAATGTCATACGGCCGGTTTCTGAATTGAGAATTTGAAGTTAAGAACGTCTCAAACTGTACTCAACTTGTACTTAAGCATTTTTTTGTTTCTAAATTGAGTTTTCTCAAACCATTCTCAATATTTGAGCATTTGACTGAGTAGCGTGCTCAACGTATGCTTTTGTACGTATTTTGCGTTTCACAACTGAGCAAAACACGTTTGACAGTGCTCAAACCATACTTATGTCAGTGTAAAGTTAAGCGTGCGGACGCGGCTGCTTAAACTGTTCTCAAATCTGTTTCTGGTACTTTTTGTGAGAAAAAAATTGTTGTTCGCGACGATATAAATTTTGTGTGCTCTATCTACGAAATACAATTTATATTTTTAAGATAATGAGCGACGACGATACATCTTTGTCGTCTTTGGAGATGCCTCAACTGCGTCCACGCAGACAACGACGCTTTCGCAGAATACCCAGAATTCGACGTGATTTCTTCACGGACTACAGTGAAGAAGAATTTAAGAGTCGCTTCCGCTTCAGCAAAGCGTCAGTCACATTTATTTTAAACAAAATCAAGCCAAAGTTAGTGCGTAACATACAACGGCGGGATTGCATTTCTCCTATGTTGCAGTTATTGATAGCTTTGCGATTTTATGCAACAGGAAGCTTTCAGGCAGTAGTAGGGGACACTGTAAATGTAAGTAAGGCGACAGTGTGCCGTATAGTGGACAAAGTGACCTGTGAAATCGCATTGTTAAGAAGTAAATATGTTCGCATGCCCACAGCTCAAGAAAGACCATCAGTAGCAGCACAGTTTTTCGAAATAGCTAGATTTCCCAGAATAATTGGAGCAGTGGATTGCACTCATATTAAAATAGTATCACCAGGAGGAAACCGAGCTGAACTGTATCGAAACAGAAAGGGGTATTTTTCAGTTAATGTGCAGGTTATCTGTGATGCTAACTTAAAAATTCAAAGCATTATAGCTCGTTGGCCAGGTTCAGTGCATGACACTACAATTTGGAATGACTCCCCACTTGCTGCACAATTTGAAACAGGCAGATTTGGATCATTTCTTATCCTAGGTGACAGCAACATGGGTAGCCCCATGTCTAAGATACTTGATGACACCTATCTTAAATCCGACTACACCTCCTCAAGAAGCATACAATCGAGCCCATATAACAACACGCAACACTATAGAAAGATGTTTTGGTGTTTTAAAAAGAAGGTTTCCCTGTCTGCAATCAGGTATGCAACTTAAGCTTCCGAAGGTACTAAAAGTTATTGTGGCTTGTGTTGTGTTGCATAACATGACTCTTCATCTTGAGGATAACATTGTGCAAGATGAACTTGCACAAGAAGACCACTATGATGAAACCGTACCCCAAACCCATACACAACATTTTGCTGCTAGAACAGCAATTGTGGAAAATTATTTCTCAATATAGAAATAGAATATATATCTCTCATTATATAAGTGTATTTTGACATGTATTTTACCACAGCAGTGTTTTTAGTTTATTATTATTATTATTATTATTATTAAGAATAGAAAAAAATACTTTCCATAGTTAGATTTGTTACTTGTATGTATCAAAATTATTTTGTTTATGCTCTTATCATGGCACATTGTACTATGTTCAATTTAAATCAGTAAAAATAAGTGTTAAATTTAGTATTAGTATATAGATTCCTTGTACATTTTGTTTATAAAAAATATTTTGTGTATAATAAAAGGCTAATAAATAAAATATTTTTTGCATAACATTTGTTTTTTTTTAAATTCTAATTAAAACTTAACAGTCTCAAAAATCACATAATATATTGACAATAATACTGTAAAATATTAACATAAGTATACATTTATTAACATATTATTTGTAAATATTTCTATAATACGAAGGTTTCATAACTATATCAGTCCACACTAAAATTAAACAAAATAAAACAGTAAAAAATTAAACATTTATAAGTATGATGGTAGTCCTAATTATTTTTTGCCTTTTCTCGTTGAATCTTTAATATTTCAATTTCTATGTCATACTTCTTTTTCTCATATCTAAACCTTTGCATTTCAGTTTTTTTTTGGTAACAGGCCAACTCTATTTTTTTTTAAATAAATTCTTTTTAGCATTTCTGCTGAATGCATTTTTGATAATGTAATTCTTTTTATTTTTTGTTTCTTTTTCCTATGTATGGATGGAGTGGATTTGTGTTCTGGCTCTTTTTTGGAATTTTCTTCAACATTTTCTCCTGAAAAAAATAATTTTAATAATTATATGAATATATTATTGTCTGTTATAAAATTTAAGATCTAGGCCTACCAAAATATTCAGCTGCTTCATCATATGGGTTTATATCGGGATGGATTTGATTGTCCAAAACTGAAAGTATTTGATATTCACTCTCCGTTATAGTAGGTGTAAAAGATCCACCACCGGTTTTCTTAATATTTTTCTGAAAAAATATTGAGGGAGTTGAAAACAATTTTAACATAAATTTTAAGTTTGCATTATTGTTTATTTGAAAAACATAAAAATAGGATTTGAACTGGCACTGTTTGGAAACTGTTCAACCACCACAAGAGGTGAAATTTTATTAGTTTCCCAAAATAATATATTTCTTTCCAATGTATACTCATGTATTTGTTGTGTCAAAGTAAGGTAACCTGTTCATCAGCACACTTTTTTTTCAAATCTTTTAGTAGATTTTCATTTATAATAATCTGAAAACAAAAAATATTAACATAAAGTTCCACAACTCTTATACTAAAAAACAATCCATACATACTCACAAACTTTCGCATTTATAATATTAGTAGGATATTAGTTATGGTATTTTTATGGTTTCTTTTATTAATTACAAATATTTTCGAAAATGGCTATGCTGATATAATTTGTTATTAATACTTACATTTTTGATGGCAGAATCTTTTCTTGCGCGATGCTTAATATTATTATAAAAATGTTTTAGCATGTCTTCTCGTCTGTTCCCAGTCGTACATATGCTGTTGTATTCCATAACAACGGATTTCCAGGCTGCCTTTCTTTGTTGCACAAAATATGCTCCTGTCCTCTTACAATCTATAACGTTTTGGTATCTGAAGCATAATAATAAAAAGTATAACAAATATTACAACAATAATGCCATATATATTGAGAACAGTGTAGCAATGTTATTGAACACACTTACTTTGATACTATTGAAAGCAGATTATTTTTTTCTTCTACAGTGTAGTTAGGTGACCGCTTAGTTTTTTGTTTTTTATCCATTTCAGAGCTTATATATTAGAAATAAACTCACTCCGTTGTTTATATTTATTTTCCAGTTGACACTAATAGTCCGTTTTATTTAAACATGTGAAACACAATCAATGACTTGACAATGAACAATTATGAATATTTAATTATTTGAAGTTATTAGTTTTAAATAGCACTACTACATGAAATATTAATTATACGAATACGTTATACATTTAGGAATGTTAATTTTGTTTTAAACTTAAAACTAATACACAATTTCACAGATTGCCGATAAGTATCGGTTTTTATACGTGTATGGGAACGTAACAGCCGTGCTCAAAGGTATTTGAGCAAATGATCAGTTGATTACAGTTTGACGAAAGTACGTTTTGAAGTGTGAAACGCAAAAAACTTAAGTGCGTACTCAACCACTTGAGAATTCTCAGTTGAGATTTTGTACTTTTCTCAATTCAGAAACCGGCCGTTAGAGATGTCAGCTTGTAATAAATGAAATATAAATAAAATCATCTTTTTTTTTCTTCATGATTATATATATTTTCTAGTTAAAGAAAAAAAAGACATTAGAGCATTCTATTCGTTCTATAATTTCCATCATTTTTAAAGACATTTGTTGGCTAAAGAAAGGCGATCTTTGAAAAGATCTTTGCAATAGTAGTAAAATGTGCATTTCTATCAACATATAAAGTGAGGTAAATAAACAGTTTTATACGTAACACGATCTTGGCCCGTCTATCATCAGCATAATTTCAAGAAAGTATTTCAAACGCGTTATTAGTAAAATCAGTGCTTTGGTTATATGAGAGGCCGAGAAGCTCGGTCAGGTGAACTCTCATACAAGATTACATTTCGATAACGAACCTTAGAAACTACTGCGAGCTCCTCACATCAGTGCCTAAGACTTGTAAATCGCTAGGCTGGACAATCGCAAGGTGAATCCATGAAGGAATGCTTCGAAGATTTCTTCTAATATATTTTAAAGGGTGTATTGTTTACGTTATTCATAAACTTTTTATACTACATCTCATTACCACGTCCAATATAATAAGAAGCACTTGAATGAAAATCAAATATAATAATCCATTTAATCTTTCAATGTGTATCATTACTACATCCGGCACTGAGATACATTACATTCGTATTTTCGGAACATTCAAAACAATGTAAAAATTGTATACTGTGGGAAGAATCAAGTTATTCAATTACAAGAATTTACTTTTTTCTTTGCGATACGCTCGACAAACTTAAATAATCTTCCAAAATTCCCTTATTAAGGCAGCAACTTCCATAATACTACCATAGTAGTAAGGATGTATTTATGTACATCACAATTCTCTTTATCAGTATGTAAAACATAATGCTGAGTGCCATTGCCAAAATCATAGTATAAGAAAATTCGTACACCAAAATCCGAGTTCCTCCGCTCAACATACAATAAAGTGGGGAATGGAGTGTCATAATCACTTTTTCCCTCTGAATATGCGTGAAAGAGCGTGCTCAAACTCACGAGAAAATCAAACAAATGAACGTCCGTGTTCTGTCAGTGCGTCTTAAATATATACGTGGCCATGATAGCGTAATATCTCGTTATAAAGAATATTTACATACTTTTCAACTGATGTTATTTTAACATTGCCCTTCAGACACCATATTTGTAAATAGCGTGTTTGTTAGTGAAAAACGTAAGCAATGAATGGAGCTGTTAAATGTTGTTTAGTAAACAATTCATTCTTTCAATGCAATTTCGGTTATTGTCGGACATTACTGACATATCAATGAAAGATTTTGTATCTTAACTTGATTAAAAAAAATAACTAAAAAAGTGCGTAACGTGTAAGAAAATTGTTGTTATTAAATTGAATAACTTTATATTAAACATAGACTGTGTTACTTTTTATGTATTTTAACTCCTTTTTATCAACCGTAAAGAACGATAAATAAAATGCCATAAGAAAATAATTTTAAATATAATCATTCATCCGAGTGGAGAACGAATCCACAACTGCCATGTTTACAGTCTGATGCTCGCCACGACAACCTCGAAATTTTAGGGCATTATTCATTATTTAATTATAATTTCTTGGCAAAAGAGAGGTCTCGATTGACACACGAAGGCCGACTAGACTACCATAACAAACTGACGCGGTAATGAAGCGGCGCGTGTCCATCAAAAGATCAAAAGCAATGAATGATTCAAAATCAGCTATAAAATTATTGTGATTAAATGTAATTTATGAAATAAAGATTTGATTTATTTATATATTTTTTAAATGTTTACATAAACGTACATATTATAAGACTAAGCATTTTGCGTTCCACATAATAAGAAATACGCAAAAATATATATATATATTTTTAATTTTAGCTTCACTAGCATCATCTAGCGCGCCAAGCACTAAGATAATTGCACACTTCTTTTACCTCCTCCAATTAACATTGGAGAAGGCGAAAGAACATGTCAACCTCTGCGAGGTCCTTATGCATTTTCATATTGTCGATATTGTCGATACTGTGTTTTCGAAGGTAAACCGTGGTGGTTATATCAATTAAGGAAATAAAAATAATTTAGATGATTTTACAAGTATTTTTTTAAACGATACAATGCCCTAGGCTATATCTTCCCATTTATTATGTATATTAAATGGAAAGATATAACCTAGTACATATATTTAAATACTTAAAATCATAAATATCAGCCATCTCTTATAGGTATCTATGGAACTATAACAGCTTAAAATCATAAAAAAATTCAAACAAAAAAAATTATTCCATCAAACATCAATCCTTGACTTCGACCTTTGGCACAATCTAATGGAACGCGCCACGCCAAGCCCACTAGGCATGCCATTTACTTTGCATCTGTTTCAAAGCTATTATCGTTTCTACACGGTTTCCAATGTCTGTAAATATTAACTTTGTTATTGCACTTTATTACGGGCATTATTAAACTATTGCGAGGGCCGTAGGTTTGATTTATTAAATTAGAGATATGCTATAAGAAAAAGGGATATCTAGTTTCATATTTTTGTGTTGAAATGGAACGTCTGACTACGTAAACGCGACGAATGTAAACTCGATCCCCGAAATTGCAGAAATAAATTGCATTTCTCCGCGAAATAAGAATCGGAGTTGAGTTACAACACGCAATGTTTCAAATTCGAGTGGAATGTGGAGAGATTATTCTGTTGTGCGTGCAAGAGCGTGAAGCTATCGGGCTCTTTTTTCATGTTAATCACTAACATAACTAGATTAATTGATGCTAGACAATAAAACTCGGTCAGCGTAAGACAAAAGAAATCAAATAATTTTAAATTAAACACCAAACTATAAAAATGGTTTTCTTAGAAAAGTGTAAACTTCAAAGATGTCTAAAAATAACCTATTGTGTTACTTTCAGTAATTCTTGATATAACGACTTGTACATTAAAAAATAGAAATATAATTTATTTTTATAATGCAAAAGCAACGTTGTGGGTTCGTCCAATCATTAATTATTTCCCGCTATAGTAAAGTACGGCGTTGAGTTACGTCACTCAACACGCAAACAGTAGAGAACGAAGTGACTTGATATTGACTCCTACAGGGCTATTTGAAGGATAAAGCGTGAAGGCAAGAAATGTAAACGATCTATTCTGTATGACTTCAGATCGCTTGGAAAGCTAGCAAATAAATATAAATATTTACAATTTCACTGGTATTCTGAAATATAAATATAAACTTTTCCACTACTCTGTCAGATTTTGATGATGATCATGATTTTTATTTATGAAAACGTCACTTACACTAATATAAAAAAATAAAACATTTTAAATTTTTTTTTATGAAATTAAATTAACAAAAAACTTAAAAAGCCAAAAAAAAAAAACGGATAACTAGTTTTCTTACATTATATACAAATCGTAATCCTTTGGGGGAAACCACAGGTAAAAGCTAGAGTGATATAAACGAGAGTTTAAGAGTTTTTTAAGGTAATAGTTTATATTTTACGTAAGAAAATTTATGCGTGATCCATATTAATGTCAGGGGAAATTAATCACCACTTTTGATGTATTTTCTTAATTGTAAGAGTACCGTTATAAATAAATTGAAAATTAACAATAGAGCACATTCATGATGAAAAATATGTAGCGTAAGTTCAAGAAACGCACGTAGATGCACCGCTTGCACATGGCCCGCAACATTTTCTGGTTTTATTTTGTGATTATTTTACTTTATGGATTATGTCAGCACATAAAGGATACAGGCTAAAGTACAATTTTAGTGTTTTAGAAAATTTATGTCTATGTAAGGCACATGTCCGAACAAGGTGGTTGTGCTTGTTAAACGGCATTCTTAATACATTTGACGATACTTCAACGGAATTAAAAATTATCAAAATGAAATTAAAAATCAAATTTTGAGCGACATAACTCGATTTTATACCTAGACTTAAGGCTTCACGCCCCGACGTCGAATATTTCAACTTTCACCCTTTAATATATTTAGAAATACGTAAAAAGTTTGATAAAATAAATGTGGAAACTGACAAACGAATACAGTTCCAAACGTTTTCAAAAATGTATAAAACTAAATTTAAGCTTATTTTAATATTTATTAATCCGGTAACTTTATTAAATAATCATTATTTTCGTCGAGAAATACACATTTACCGTTATTTTTACATTTACATTTCAGGACAATGTAAGCGTTTGAACTATGAAACATAGTTTGAACAATACACAGTAAAACTTTATTTCTAATAAAAAAAGTAATTTACATTCTTGATTTATAAACGTATTCGAGTAATCACCGGTCTCATTACGCGCAATGTGTTGAGTTTTATGTTCTTCAATTATGACCCGTCTCTCCTCGTGGGTGTTTTTCATTGTTACAGTGATGTTTGAAAAAAAAATATAGTCTTTTTTATTCGTTGCTTTGAAAAAAAAATGTGACGTATATATCATTGTTGTAAATATTTCATTTTCATTTAATTATTAGATGTATACATTTAGTTTCCAAGACATTACATATGTGTGTCACTTTTTAAACAAAGTGAAATTTGTGTAAAGACACTCCGTTTCCCAGTTTTCGCCTGAACTCGAATCATTGCGTTTCGAGTAACGGAGTTTAACGCCGCAATCAGTCTACCAAAAAAATGTGAGAAAATGTAGAAAAATCTGTATGTTTGTCCGTTTGTAAAGACTATTCGTCTCAAAATGCCATTGAATCCTCAAGCTGAAATTAATATTAATATGTGACTGCAAAACCGACTGGTTGTGGGTTCGATCCCCACTCGAGAAGATGAAATATTTACTTAAATTTATAAATATAAATTTAAGTAAATATTTCATCTCCTTAAATAAACCTCGACACCAGAGCGAAGAAATGGAAATCCATTTCTTCGCTCTGGTGTCGAGGTTAATCGCGGCGTTGAGTTCTGCCACTTAACACGCAATGCCTCCAGAATCCGGCAGAAAGTGGGGAACGGAGTGTCTTAACGCTAGGTTCCCTCTGCCTACCCTGCTGTGTGCGGGATACAGCATGAAGCTAATTTATTTTTTTATTTTTTAATTTAGTAAGTAACTTACTATACAAACAAACAAAAAGAAATCGAGATACGGACATATAAATATGTCATAGAAAAAAATATTACCAACTTATATTTGTAGTTTCTTTTATATAAAAGTAGGGCACACGCCCGCAAACTTAAGTTTGTCATCTTTTAAAAAGTACACACCATACATACTGCTGTTGCTCTATACGACGCGACTGACTTTATCAACTTATAATCTTGTTTGTAAACAGCGTTTCAATATATTATCAAATTAATACTTTAAATTAAAAAAAAACTAAATCATAACATTAAACTAGAAAAAAAAATGTATACGTGAAAAAGACGTATGGAAAATTTATGTGCGTTACCAAGTAATATAAACAATGCTGTGTACTGGTTTCCTCAATCCGATCGGAATGGGCGATGATGGCAAAACTAAACGTTTTTGCGGGCATTAAATTTGGCGCGGCCGGTCGTTACTTTACTGATACATGTTAATGAGATATTAAAGATTTTTTTGTCGTTGATTTTTTTTTCAGGTTCACGCTTGTTCCTAGGGAACCTAGTGTAACCATTTCGTTCCCTACTTTTGGGTCCAATTTTCGATATATTGCTTTTCGGAATTTGATGCCGAGATTTGTCTACCGGGGCGAGGTAATGAGAATATTTTTTATAATTAAGATCATTTCTCCGAGTGGAGATCGAGTCCATAAACATCGCGTTTACAGCCCTACTGGGCCACAACTGCCTCATTTTATCGTGGATTTTTTTAAGCAGAACGAACATGGACTAGTGTTAAGACACTCCGTTTCCATTAACACACTTCCGCACCCCACTCGAGGCATTGCGTATCGAGTGGCGGAATTCAAATTAAGGCTATGCCTCCTTACCAGAGCAAGGTAATGAAAACATTGAATATTTTTATTCTCCTTGGAAGGAATCGAACCCACAACCGTGGCGTTTACAGTAGCACTATTGTGCTCCTGCGCTACGACGATCTAGATTTATTATAGATGAAATCCAAACAGTATAATAAAAATTTAGTCGTAAATACTGTATGAAAAAATATATTAACATTCCTCGTTTTGATTAATACAAATCACCTATTCCTTATAAAGTTTTAAGGCGGAGAATGAAATAAAGTCAACAGTCCTGCTCTTTGCCTTTCTCGTAAAATGCTAGATCATTCAATTAGGTCGATTAATTTATATCTTAAAATTACTTATTTTACCAGTTTGATGGTTAAAATTTATGTATGAAATTGATCATATGATTAGCTATAGTGATATATTTGTTTCATTGCAGACACTAAAGTTAAAAAAATATATATATTATAAAAAAGTTAATAATCCGTTTGCGTCCCGTTATCCGTTTTAAGAAATAATTTAGCTGCCTTAACTGATGTTTTAATGAGCATGGCACAAACGTGGGACATTAAACGCGACAGGTTGTGGGTTTGATTCTCATTCGAGAAAATGATATATTTCATATTTTCATTTCCTTGCTCTGGTAAAGAGAACAAGTAGGGTGTTGGGTTCAGGCATTCAACACGCAATACCCAAAAACATCAGCATATAATTTACAATTGAGTGTCTTAACACTAGTTTCCTCTGCCTCTGTTATACGCGCGATATAGCGTGAACCTAAAAGAAAACTTAAGTTTTATTCTAAGAACATATGTATGTTTGCTTAACTTCAATCACTTACCTAATAACCATCTCCAATACATCTTCTCTCTCAAACACCTTGCAATACAAGTGCAATATCTTCAAGCAACTGTACCGGAGGCCAGTCCAGGTCAGTTCTGCTGATTTCAAGGCTTCGTCCCAAGGGCAGTTGTCGTGTCTCGACAGGCAGAGCATGCCGTCGTGTGTTTCCGTCGGAGGCATTTATTCTTTGGTATTTGGTTGATTTTTTTTTATGAACTTTGGTTTTTAATCAGTTTTCTATTTTAATGGTGATTCATGAAGAAATACAGGTTTGACTAATAAGGAAAGTTGTATGTTTTTGCCATATCAATTTGTAGATCTAATATACATTAAATAAATCAAACACATTATATAAATCTTTTAATAAAAAAATTTAAAGTTCCTCCAATGACGTAGCAACATACTCATTATCTACATCACAAAAAAATAACGAAAAACATTTGAAAAATAAAAATTTCGCACAAACAAACGAACTTGTACCAAAATTTCAGCTTTGTTTACACTGAATCGAGATAATGTCTATATACGGTAAAAACACAAGTCTCGGGGTAATTGCGTGAGCCTTCAATGTATAGTTATTTATAATGAGTGGCACCAAAAAACTGACATTGACGACGACGGGCAGGGATGGGATTGTTTATAAAGTTAAATAATTTGAAAATTACTATAGCTTCACGCTGTATCCCGCATACAGCATGGCGGGCATAACCTAGTATTAAGTAAGACACTCCGTTCCCACTCACTGTGTAATTTTCGAAATATTAAGAGAAATATTAAGAAGTGGAACTCAAATCTCGGCGTTGTCGCCGCGCTTTGTCTTGTTCCCAGAGCGAGACATTAAAATTACTTATTTTCGCGATTGAGAATCGAATTCACAACCGTCGCGTTGGTGCCGTAACGTTAATCATATGATTAGTTTCGTTAACTCTAGTTATATAATATTTATTTTACGTGTATTTTATTATTAATAAAATACACGTAAAATAAATATTATATGACAACCCTAACGAATTTACCAAGCCGGTTTCATTAAATAACCAATTAAAGCTAAGTACGCTTCTTTAAACTTGTTGCCTTCTTCTACTCGTATATAACCAATCAGCGTATAAATATATGTTTAATCAATATCTAATCATATAAATGAAACAAAATATCGAAAGATTTTTTAGTCTCGCGGTATTTAGGCACGAAAAAACAAGTGACGAGACACTTCGCACTCAACAGAAATCGAAACTTTGCGAGTGGAGCGGTGCAACTCTAAGCCTAATATGATGTGCTTTATAGTTACTTCATACCAATAGCGATTAGCTGTGAACCTGTGCCTGTGACTGACTCAATGTGTTGTTTACAGGTTCAATTCCTACACAGGGGAATATTTATATTGCATATACATATATATTCATGACATGCTGCCCTTCGCAATTGCGTAATCTACTGAAACATATGAACGCGTTCCTTCATTAATTCTGTTTACTTATCTCATTGTACTTTAAATTATTATGAATCTCCAAGAAATCCACATAAAAGTATTTATCATTGTTGTTGCCTTTTCGTACCAAAAGAAGTACGAACATCGATTAATTACTTTAATAGCTCTCAATCAAACGCAAATACTAATAAAAAGTATTAGGCCACATCATGCCTTTTAAGATGAGGCTGGCTGGATACGGCTGCTACGAAACGCAGTTGAGCCCGGAAGTTCCAATTTAAACAATTCACTGTTGACATCTATTGTTTCTGAACTATATATATTCGCCTTGGTGCGAAGTCAGATAAGCAATTTACCATAATTAAAGTAAATATAGAACATTATCATTTTCTTTGATAAAATTATATATATAATTAAAATGATGAGATTAATTGCGGTTATAGGTGGGTTTACTATAAATAAAAAAGATTTAAAAGGTAAATACATTCCGATTTGTATGCTTATTTTCATTTCATAGACGGGTATGAACAGTTTGAAAAATAAAAATTAATGCAATATATTACTAACATACCAAGGAATCTATACTAATAAGTTCTTTGATTTTCACGATTATTACACATTTTAAATAAAACTATTTTAACCGGATTAATCGCGTATATTTTGTATGTTTATACATTTTTGGAAACCCGACGTTTCGAACACTTTGCAGTAGTCCGTGGTCACGGGTAGACTGAGGTGGCATTCGTCTGTCAGTTGACATAATTATTATATCAAACTACCGCCAACGATTTCTTAATTGCCTCGCGTACTGCCCTGGATTCCTGCAGAATGAGCTGATAGTATCTTGCCCTCTGGTATGGTGGGTTTGAGACTTCAATGATTTTATGAGTGGGTCCCAGGTGGTAGAAAGCTTCCAGCCATCCTCTCTATTGAAATTAGGATGTTTTTGTATTTCAATAGCCTCGCGGATCATTCTAGGAATGTATCTGTTTTCCTTAGCGAGGATTTGGGGTTTATCAAACCTAATGTAGTGGCTGGGTTTATCCACAGTATGCTCACACACAGCTGACTTCGATACATGCCCATTCTTGATATCAGAGATGTGTTCTTTCACCCTAACACCGATGCTTCTCTTTGTTTGACCGATGTATGATAAGCCACAGTCACAGTCTAGTTTGTATACACCTGCACTCTGTAAAGGAATATTACTTTTTACTGGTCTCAAGAATTGGCTCACTTTCTTGTTAGGCTTGAATATGGTTTTTATGGAAGCTCTTCTTAAGATGTTGCCAATCCTGTCTGTAACCCCCTTCACATATGGAAGAAATGCTGGCTGTCTCTCTACTGTGGGTGGCTTGTTGGTCTTCTGACAACGCTGGCGGGGAACTGGCAGCTTGTTCTGATGAAGGCTATTCTTCACCTGGCGAAGCTCGTCCCCTAGGTGTTCAGCGTCGCAGAGGTGGTGGGCTCTCTGAAACAAAGATTTGCCAACGGTAGATAACTGTGTAGGGTGATGGTGAGATTCACCATTGAGGTATCTATTGGTGTGCGTGGGTTTCCTATATACTGTGTGGCCTATTGTGCCATTGGGATTTCTTATGACTAAAACATCAAGAAAAGCTAGGGAATTATTTGCCTGTAATTCTATTGTAAATTTAATATTGTCATTAATAGAATATCAATATATACATGGAGGACTTTGAGGAGATGGCTCTTAGCTCTGCACCCTGTCTACCTAGGATATATAAGCGGTACGTAGATGACACTTTTACCATTTTACCTACGGACAGTATTTATATATTCCTAAACCACCTCAATTCTATTAATGACAATATTAAATTTACAATAGAATTACAGGCAAATAATTCCCTAGCTTTTCTTGATGTTTTAGTCATAAGAAATCCCAATGGCACAATAGGCCACACAGTATATAGGAAACCCACGCACACCAATAGATACCTCAATGGTGAATCTCACCATCACCCTACACAGTTATCTACCGTTGGCAAATCTTTGTTTCAGAGAGCCCACCACCTCTGCGACGCTGAACACCTAGGGGACGAGCTTCGCCAGGTGAAGAATAGCCTTCATCAGAACAAGCTGCCAGTTCCCCGCCAGCGTTGTCAGAAGACCAACAAGCCACCCACAGTAGAGAGACAGCCAGCATTTCTTCCATATGTGAAGGGGGTTACAGACAGGATTGGCAACATCTTAAGAAGAGCTTCCATAAAAACCATATTCAAGCCTAACAAGAAAGTGAGCCAATTCTTGAGACCAGTAAAAAGTAATATTCCTTTACAGAGTGCAGGTGTATACAAACTAGACTGTGACTGTGGCTTATCATACATCGGTCAAACAAAGAGAAGCATCGGTGTTAGGGTGAAAGAACACATCTCTGATATCAAGAATGGGCATGTATCGAAGTCAGCTGTGTGTGAGCATACTGTGGATAAACCCAGCCACTACATTAGGTTTGATAAACCCCAAATCCTCGCTAAGGAAAACAGATACATTCCTAGAATGATCCGCGAGGCTATTGAAATACAAAAACATCCTAATTTCAATAGAGAGGATGGCTGGAAGCTTTCTACCACCTGGGACCCACTCATAAAATCATTGAAGTCTCAAACCCACCATACCAGAGGGCAAGATACTATCAGCTCATTCTGCAGGAATCCAGGGCAGTACGCGAGGCAATTAAGAAATCGTTGGCGGTAGTTTGATATAATAATTATGTCAACTGACAGACGAATGCCACCTCAGTCTACCCGTGACCACGGACTACTGCAAAGTGTTCGAAACGTCGGGTTTCCAAAAATGTATAAACATACAAAATATACGCGATTAATCCGGTTAAAATAGTTTTATTTAGAATCTATACTATTCATACTAATATCATAAAGCTGTAGAATTCGTTTTGGTTAAACTAGTTAGTCTCTGGAACTACTGGTCTCAGAGATTAGCCGAATTATGGAGACATTGCGTGTTAATCATGTGCCAATGTTACAAAAGCTAAACAAAGTCAAAAAGTCAAAAAGTCGCGCTGTGTCTCCAATCCAGAGCGAAGAAATGAAAATATTAAATATTTCATTTCCTCGAGCAGGAATTGAACCAACAACCTGTCACGTCTACAGTGACATCTTGTGCCCCTGCGCCCCGACTGGCCTCAATACATATACATCACTTATACACATACAAATTTTATTTCAATTGGTGAAGTCCGTTGTCTTTGTTTGTACTTTGACTTAATTAGGATAGCGCAGCTTAATTTATCCGTGGGGTACCACAACCAATTAACTTAAACTAGAACGAATTGGTTAGACAATAATTAAACAACAACAGTAATAAAACATATGCAGCGTGCATTGCACAATTATGTCGATTATGAGCTCACATAATATGAATAAATTAAAAATATTGATTTCCTTAGCGTTTTCATTATAGAAAATGAATGGTATTGACGCTCTAGTTTTGTTGTGTATGATAGTGATTGTGGCCTCGATTCCATGATGGTCATTTGGAAAAAAAAAATAAAAAAATGTCGAATTCAATTTTTATATAATGTCAGTTAATTTCGTATATAATGTATAGTTATTTATTAGTCTAGTTACACTAAAAACAGCGTAGCATACCCCCATTCACTGGTGATAATAAAGTCAAAGAAGATTTTAACTTTCTTTTAATAATAGTTTATTTAATTGTCTATTCGACGACATCACCTTTATATTTTTCTCGTTTTATTTTTATATTTTTTAAGAAAAATTATTTGTCTTAGGTTATTAACCCTTGACCCTTTTATACTTTTGTTACAATAAAGGAAACTGTAGGCATGTAGGTCATTTACAAACATTAGTAGATGCAGTGATGTAAGGTTTCCAGCATTAGGCACAGTAAACAACCTTGAAGACGTCCATTCTTATGAACATGTAATCTTATTTAAAATGAAGATTTATTGAAAAAAAATATAATTATTAGAATAATGTGTAAACTCTTAATATATATATTTTGTAATTTAGAAATTTCCTGTTAAAATAGTAATACATGTATAGTATGAAATATTAACCTAATAGATTTTTTTGATTACTGTTAAATAGCACTGGTATAAATCATCCTAATATATTTGTTGTAATTTTTTTTTATTAAAATTTATTGAAAAAGCATACAATTATTAACTTAATTATACTTGTATTGTAAAAATGGAAATAAAGATAAATAATACGTAAAAAATGAACCTGAAAATTTTAAGCAACACGAAAATTATACGTTTACAGTTTATTTTTACTTTTAGTTTACCATAAAATTAGATATAACCGTATTGAATCCTAAAGAGTTGAACATTTTAATTAAAAGAATCAGAAATATAAACGTTTTTTATTATCTTTTGATTTTTTTCTGCAATGTTTATTTATAATTAAATAGATTTATAACTTCTAAAAAAATTAAATGATAATTAAATACAGTTAAACAAAAAATATAGAATGTTAACATATTATAGAAATAATAAAAAAATAATTCGTTTACTATATTCTTTTTACGTTTAAACTATTGAGCTTTAAAAGTCAATAAGATTTTTTTTAATTGCCTGTTAAGTGGCGGAACTTAACGCCGCACTTATTGTTGCTGGGACAGTGAAATAAAAATAATTTATTCCCGGAGAAGGGATCTAAATCACAACCATCACCCAATATCGTCGTTAGTATCTACTATACTAAAAAGGTCTTAAAGACAAAAAATCGTCAGTATCACATGTCTAAGAGCATATTGATCCTAATGTACTAACAACTCAAATAGTCCATTACATAGAATAAAATAATAGTCAACAACATTATAGCATCATTTCACACGTTAGCTATAAAGACGGAAAAGATATTTAATTAACTCGTGTTTATGGGCGCGTTGTGTATAAATATTAGAACAATCAGAGAATAAAGCTTTATGTCAGGGAGGGGTCGTGACTGATGCTTATGTGGTAGTGTGACAATTTTTATTATATAGATAATCTGTATTTCTTATATTTTATATATTTTTATTATTTTATATATCTCAAATTCTATCAATTATTTTAATACAGTATGACAATACAATAAATGCATTTCATTTATGTCGCTAAACATGATTACTAAACACAAGCTGTGACAAATCAAAACAGTAACTGGATATTACACTTGAACAGTTACGTTTTTATACATTTTATAAAAATAATTAATTGCATTTGTCTATTATTAGAATTTCAGAAATATTATTAATATATTTGCAACACACGAACTTTTAGAAAGTCCTCATGAAATATTTCTACTTACGCGGCGCGACATTATTATGTTTAAACTAAACTTTTTTAAAAAAGTTAACCTGTTTGTCAAACTGACACCGTGCCCTCGGGCGCGCCAAGAATAACGTCACATTGACATGTCAAATTAGTTTTCAGCTTATGATGTTTGACAGCACAATAGCTTTTAAAGACAATGCCTATATTAAATTTGTGAAAGCGAGCGATTTCCGACCAACATTGTTGGGCGTAAGGTAACAAATGATAACGCAACAATCTGTCTCGAGATAAAAATTGCAAATAATGCTTCTAGGAATATTTTAGTATTAAAATTTCAAATTGATCGTTAACAGTAAATTTGATTGATCGTCGTTGAATAGATACATCAAATTATGTTACTAAAATTAGCCTATTACTCTTAGAAATAAAAAAAGACCAAATGTGCATTAGATTACATACATCAATATAGAAAATATATTAGTAGCTTGACAAGTATGATAGATTTAAAATTAAGCTTAGTTTTTATATTGTCTACCTGTAGTTTTTTTTTAAATTAAAAGAAGTTCCGGAGACGTAAAGGATGCGTAAAGATTAACTTTTTATGCCAAAAAATACCTATATAAAATTGTAAATTTAAATTAAAGTAAATATATCTGGCAAATGCTTCATAACGGAATGTAAACAATTCCGTCACGGAACAATATCGTTAAAATAGACTTTGTAATTAAGTATCCCTAAAGGAGTCTTATCTTTTTCTAGATTATACATATATTATGTATATCCCTAGAGAATACGAGATTCTTTAAAATGTTTCGTATTTTTTAGCGTCACACTGCCGCTCACAGCAGGGTAGGCAGACGGAACCTAGTGTTAAGACACTCCGTTCCTCCATTTCCGCTGAATTCTGGATGCATTGCGAGTTGAGTGGCAGAACTCAACGCCGCGCTATGCCTCGACACCAGAGCGAAGAAATGAAAATATTAAATTTTTCATTGCGTGGGAATCGAGCCCACAACTTCTCGCGTTTACTGTCACACATTGTGCACACTGATTTTATTTTGATGACTTAATTTTATACCTTTTCCTGATTTATGATGGAAAAGTGAGCGGTAAGAGAGGGGCCGTTCTAGTATTACGTAAGCACTGTAGGGGGGCGGGGGGGTCTTGGGTTTGCTTATTTTTGACGTTTTCATTGAAATCTTTTTAAGAAGATTGCTTATTTTTGATGACATAGGGGAGGGGGGGG
Source organism: Heliconius himera (assembly GCA_021202915.1). NCBI lineage: Eukaryota > Metazoa > Arthropoda > Insecta > Lepidoptera > Nymphalidae > Heliconius > Heliconius himera. The sequence goes on from JAJHJA010000069.1 coordinate 669,431, forward strand.
TCAATAATTGCAAAAAAACTCCTTACGTAATACTTGAACGGCCCCAGAGGTAGGGGGAGACCTCGGTTGACCTTCGAAAACACAGTATCAAAGATACTGAAGGAAGGTCATGTAAAAAACATTAGGACCCCCCGGAGGGCATGTACGAAGAGGTTGATGACAGTGGACGAGGTGAAAGAGGTATGTAGAGACCGTAGCGTTTGGCGCTCCGTTCTCTCTGACTACCCCGCTAGGGATAAAGCATGAAGCTAGTTTAGTTTTTTTTTAGTTTTAATTTTATACCTCAACGTCAATATGCCATTCGAATGTTATACTAACGTTCGGAGCAATGTTTCGGTCTTTCCTATATAAAATTAGAAAATATATAATAATAATATTAAATTATGAAAATAGTAATAGATACTTGTGCGATTGACCATACAAAGCGTGGCGTTAAGTTCTGCCACTCGACACGTAATGTCTCGAAAATTGGACGAAAACATTAAAGAACTGTCTCAACACTAGGTTCCCTATGACTACCTGTGCAATATGCGATATACAGTATGATTTAAAAAAAAATCTAATAAAGAAACATTTGTTTCCGTCACATTTAATCCATAAAGTTACCTGTCTCAAGTCATATAAGTAATAGAAAGAAAAGTTCACATAATGGGCATGCCTTTGTAACGCAAAACGAGTCACGAGCGTACTTATTACTCTAACGACATGTTTGTTCCAAATGCTATGTCAATATTTAGTTTTAAACCGTTTTGTTATAATTGGAAGAGGAATTATAATTATGTTTCCGAGAACAAAATTTAATTTACAAATAATAGAAATTTACAAATAATTAAATCGGCATGTAAGTTCGTGTATAATTGAGATATTTAACTAATTTTATAATATAACTAGCTCCTAGCTCCTGCCTACGGCTTCTCCCTTTTGGTCAAATGGATGGCAATGTATGCTTGAGGTATCTCTGAACATAGGTGAAGTGGGTTTGCATCGAAACGATTTACGTTATGTTATATAGCCTATAGTCTTCTCCAAAATTATTTTTACAATTCGAATCAGTAGTTTGATAGATAAGCGCGTTCAACTAAACAAACCTAACATGTTTATAATATTAGTTAGTATAGATACAGTGATTAATAGCTACTAAAATTAGAAGAAATATATGTATAGGTACTGTTACTTGCGATATCCGGAAATCGAATTGATTACCTTTTTATAGAAAAAAAACGATAAATCCGAAGGTTTTATATTACTTTGTAGCGATTTTCTTATCTAAAAAATATCTAAGTACATAATTTTAGACAGAAACTTAACAACATCATAATTAAGATAAATATAATAATATAAATTTTGAAACGCTTAATTAAAAAAATCTACTATACTACAAATTGATTATTAATACATTTTCTTATAAATAAATAATTAGCAGCTATTTAATTGCAATCCTTGAGCTCATTCATATTTTTTTTACTACACTTCGGATATATTCCAGTTCACAGAATGCATTACCTTTAAAAGGATGTGGCCTTAGACCTTATTTAAAAATAGATATTTATTTTACGTTAAACTGTCATAATCGGCTGGAACAAAAAGCTAGTATATTTAGTACATTTCTGATCGATTAATAGCAAAAACGTGAGGAACGGAGTGTCCTCCAGGGAACCTAGTGTTAACTAGGTTCCCTCTGCCTACCCTGCTGTGTGCGGGATACAGCGTGAAGCTGATGATAGCAAAAATTATTTAACTGTCGTCAAATATACGTTGGAAACTGTTTTATAAAACTTTTAACTTTAAATATAATTTATTTAAGTACAGTACCTACTTAAAGTAGCCATTAGGTAAGTAGGTATAATAAAATATCTACTTAAGGGTAACGGTAAATCACTGTCATGCGGCAATAATAGTTCGCTTTATATTGAGATAACTTTAAAAATTTATAGCGAAATAATGATAAGTTGCTAATATAAATACGATTTTGGTTTTGGCATTCGTCCACAAAATACGTTAGGGTTGGAGATGGTGTTGCCAAACTTTTCATATTTCCCATAGTATTGTACATATTTTCCGATTTTTTATTTTAGTGTCTTGCCAGGGCTAATTTTGACGTGATTGTGAAAGTTATTATTTCGTGTAAAAGCAATTAAAAATTAATTTACAGCTGAGCAAAATTAAAATCAATCTTGATATTTTTACAATTTGAATCAATAGTTTGGGAGATAAGCGCGTTCAACCAAATAAACCTTACATGTTTATAATATTAGTAAGTACAGATACGATGATTATTAGTTACTAAAATTAGAAGAAATCCATGTATACTTGCGATATCCGGAAAACAAAAATAGCTGTTTTAGTTATTGTAAGTTTTTTTTTCAAATTATTTATTAAAGTCTTAGTCTTAAAAATCAACTCTAGCCAGAGCCCTAAGGATAAATATATTCTCGAAAGATAAAAATATTTTTTATGAAGCAAAAGCAATTGTTTAGGATTTTATTACACATAACTATAAGCTGTGATAGATTTAGACGCCGCCGTGACCGAGGGGCACAACAGTGTGACTGTAACGCAACAGTTGTAGGTTCAATCCCCACTTGAGGAATTGAATTATTCTTTATTAATAATTTCATTTCTTCGCTCTGGCATCAAGGCAAACGCTCGGCGTTGAGTTCCACCAAACGCTCAATGCCTCTAAAAATTCGGCAGGAACGGAATGTCTTACCACTAGGTTCCCTCTAACTAACCTGCTGATTTTGATTTTATAACTATATGAGAAGATATTATCCAGCTCATATTTTGCTCTAGTTACTGTTTATAAGTATTGATATAAGTACTACAGACGTAAGCCACTAAATCACTTTGATATTTATTTGCGTGCAAGATTAAGTACTCTCAAAACGTCGTATAATTTAATTTTACTTTTACGATTCAAATATGTAACAAACACTGATCCTTTGTTTGTTTCCTATTTAATAGAGGAAAATAAATATGTTGACGTTTTAGTTATCATGCATAATGTAGTCGTGGCCACAAATTGAATGAATTATACAAATTACTAAGAAACTGTCACGTAGATGTAGTGAATAAGAACAGAAATCAAAACAATAGTTGTAAACGAATGGATGTTGTTTTAAGAATCGACATTCTTTACGCATTTACCAAAAGAAACGCGTCACCGTCTCCAGCGTTTCAACGTGACTCAGGGTCTAAACACACAAATAAGTTAAAACTTAATAGGTATGGAACTTTATTTAGCCAAAGAGGATACTTTACCAAGAAATTAAATGATTTAGTTTATGTTATTTCACGTAAATTTATTGCATCGTGTAAAATTTGCTTAAATAAGTTTTTTTAATTACATTGTAATATATAAGAACTGGCTGAAGTTACTTATACGCACAAAACCTAAGCTCCTTAGCGTTGTTTTTATTACGATAGACTTTTCTGGTTTCACTTTTACGTCTCGAGAAAACGTATCTAATTACTATAAAATTAACTTTTTCTTTTAACAAATGACAATTATAAAGTGAATTATGCTAATATTGTTTTAAGTAAACCAATAACAAAAACATACAACTTTAGTTAATTGAAATAATCCATTTTTCTTTTTATCAAAATTAAATACAAACCTTTACATGTTCAGTCACATCATCCAATTATTCTATTGATTTAATAAAAACTAAGGTGCAATTCCTTTATGAACACCATATTAAAGACTATTAATTTAAATAAAGAAACACTAGAATCACAATAACAAACAATCACTAACAAAACTGACTGCTACTATCGGAAAGAAAAGAAAAAAAAACAATTTGAATTTGACAGTTACGTTCCGTTCGTAAGTCGCGACCGGCGTAGCGCTCCGGCGACGCGTTTGCGTTCCGGCTACCAAATGACAAATGCGCGTCAACGGGTTGTTCGTTTGTTTACCTCCAGTTTCGCTCGCTCAAGTTCAAGGAATGGAACGCAACAACCAGTTTAATTTGACCTCTGATTACATATTTACGCGGTTAGTATGTATTCACGCCGCCAGGTGAGACGGGTCTTTAAAACTGGTGGCCGCTAGTAGAAGCTATGATGTCATGTTAAATGTGATAAGAGTAATCTAGTGATAGCACAACAATACTGAGAATATGTGTTGTCCTCGTTTCTGTTAGTTCAAATACTTGGCTTAGGCAAGGTAAATATTTTTACTTTTGTTACATGTAATTAGGACGTGTACGTCACTTTCTCCGTGCAACTTTGAAGAAATGTTTTTTATGGATACTGTGTTTAAGTAAAAATATTATTATATTTAAAAATGTAACTTAAATGTATTCATATATTATGGGCTGTAACATTTCTTTATTCTTTTTTCAATTATTATTTATTAACAATTAAAATACATATAATTCAAAGTAAATTATTGTAAGATATTTTATAACTATGTACTTTAAGTGGATATTTTTGATGTCATAAGTCATTAATACCTCATGCATTAAAAAAATGTTCTAGCATGCCCATGACCTTTAGGATTCCGTATTTGAAAAGAATAAAGACAAAACCCGTCGTTATCCGTTGTATAGGATCACATTGTTATCCGTCTGTCTGTCTATATATTAAGATCCCATCCTAAAAATTGCGTAGAGGCTGGATCAATTCGCACCCAACTTCGCCCGGTTGAAGTATTTTTATATTATAGACAAATTAAAACGTTACATAAATTGTTGCCTATGTGTTATTCTGATGCATAAGCTACTGCTGCTACTTACTGTAAAGTGTCATCTAAATCAGTTCAATAGATTTTTTGCGGGAGAAGGTGTGGAAAGTGGAACAAACATCTCTTCTTCTCTCTCTCTCTTCACAAACTTTCAGATTTATAATGTTAGTAGGATGCCCTGGCTACAGTCAAAGTATATACTTTACAGGATACTGTTGGTGAAAACATAATAATGAAATTCGGCTAGAAGTAAGAACTTATAGTGCAAAAATAAAAAAAACGAACGCCTAAACGTACTAATACTTATGCTGTATGTTGAAATGTATGGAACCTACGTTATGGGAGTCTGTCTTCGCACTTGACTGGTTTGTATTTAATAGCTTTATGTACAATTAACCTGTCAATAAATTGTAAGTACCTATAGGTAGCCGTGCCACCTACCTAGGTAGCCGTGCCACCTACCTAGGTAGCCGTGCCACCTACCTAGGTAGGTGAACACACTGATAAAATATAAAAAAATAATGTAATGATTTTTTGTGGTGAACTTTGAATTAGAATCTATTATAAATAGTCCTTGTAGCTACTATTTTAATTTATATATAAGGTTGCAATTGAAAAGTCATAACCTATCTGTTTTATCAAAAGCGGATGTTTGGTAACGGTAGACGGTATTTTTTCCTTATTTTTCGTTTAATAAAATGAAATAATTATTTTCCGTTTTTGGTTTTATAAATATTATATATTATTTATTGGCAAAATTAAAATAGAAATACGAGGAAAATTGTTAAATTGATAACAATAAACCAAATATGGTTTTACATTTTATTTTTCGATATTAAAAGTTAAAAAGTTATACTATATGATAAAAAAATGTATTTATAAGTAATTTTACCATAATATAAAAATTATCACGTACCAAAATTGGAGCGAGTGCTATCTTATCGAACGTAACGAACGGAAAATAGATATCACCTATAGATAAAATAAGGGTATTCCTTGTTAATTAAAATACTTATAGGTATAAAAAACATAAATATTTTTCTTAATAATAACTATAATATGAGGAATAAATACCTACCTACCATACAAAAAATATTTCTGCGGAATTGTTTTTAATTGTTTTTTTTTTAATACAGCTTAATGTTTTATATCCCGCAAAGCAGCATCCCGCATACAAGAAGAACTCTGTGACTGTTCTCGTTCTCTGTCCACATGAATTCGAGATAACCATACGGAACATTCCGTGCATGAGATCGACTCGCACTTAGCCAGTTTTTATATTTTTTTTAAAAGGCGTGACGTATTGCCATTGCGTAATTATTGTATATATTGATATATTGTATTTATAATAGACAAACATAAACAGGCATTTAACTTGGATAAACAAAGTTTGACCTTGGGTTTAGCGACTTAGCATGCATTGTGTTTCAATTGCTGAAGTTGCGGTACGAAATGGATTAGGTCAATAGGTTCTCTTCGCTTTCGCTATAAGAAGATACATATTATTTTATAAATTACACTGACAGTAAAACTTTGATCTACGCCACTCAATACGTAATGTCTTGAAAATTATTCATTAAACTCATAATATTTCCATAAATATTAAAGCGATCGGTAAGAGAGGCGTTTATAACAGTGATCGTGAACTTTATGACATTTTTTATATATCAGCCAGCGAAGTAGGCAGAGGGAACCTAGTGTTAATTGATAAGACACTCCGTTCCACAGTTTACGTCCAATTTTTGAGGCATAACGTGATGAAGTAGCGAAACTCAACGCCGCGCGCCGCACTGTTGTGTTACCAAAGCAGAAAAATTAAAATATTTTATTCCGCCTAAGTGAGGATTGAATCCACAACCATCAGGCTTACAGAGATGATCTCAGATGCACACTGTCTCACTGGGCCGCGTCGGCCTTTGTTTTAGATTGTTCTATATCATTTTTACTGCTATAACGTTACTTTAGTACCATTACATTTTCATCATCTAATAATATTGAAGTAAACAAGTATTTCATATTTTAAACTTACCAACAAACTAAAAAAGGCCAATTGTGGCGCAGCGGCACGAAGTGTGACTGTAAAACCGACTGGTTGTGGATTCGATCCCCACTCTAGGAGATGAAATATTTACTTAAATTTATATTTCCATTTCTTCGCTCTGGTGTCGAGGTTAAGCGCGGCGTTGAATTCTGTTGAATCAATTAGATCATAAAACTTTGAAGGCGGCCCTTGTAGAATCATTTCGAATTTGATGTTACAGGAGAGGTTTATGAGGCTAATCGTGGCGCAGGGGCACAAGTATGCAACTATGTGGAAATGTTATATTTAATATTTGTTATTTCTTCGCTCTGGCAACGAGGCAAAGCACAGTGTTGAGTTCTGCCACTGCACACGCAATGCCTCCAAAATTTGTAAAGTAAAGAAATACCGGAAAACTTTGTGAATTTCTCCAACAGATTTCTTTATCATGTTTTCTAATATAAGAAAGTCGAAAAGTTTGTTTGGTTGAATGCGCTAATCTCAGGAACTACTGGTTCAATATTTTTTTGGACTAGATAGTCCTTTTATAGAGAAACAATCAACGGATCACGTTGATAATTTCGTTGAAACCCATAAGCCTGCGGTAACAATTACTGTGAGTAATTAGAGTGTATCATTAAGCTACATAAAAAATATATTTATAAAAACAAAAATCCCGACTGCATAAAACTAAAAAGAAAATAAACAAGCCCAACAAGGGGTTTTTGTTTTTACAAATATTTTTTTTATTTTTCACTTTTTTGTTAGAATTTACTATGGTAATGATAATCATGATATACCTTTTTGAAATCCTCGTAATAAGCTGTTGAATTTGATATACATATTATGGTATTCGAAACGAAAAAAAATTTTTTCACTAAATCCAATGGCGTCCCACAGCCGCCACGATTGTTTTTTTTAACGTCACCTATCTAAGAACACTTGGGCTGTTAATACGAATCTAACGATACCTCAATTAAGTAAATCCGTTCAGCGGTTCTGGAGATATGAGGTAATAAAGAATATTACATACATACAAAATACGCGCGAAAAACATAACCCTTCCTTAGCAGTCGGGAAAAAATCAAGAGTGTTATAAGCCACAGTAAAAAGTTAATCTATTATACGATGTAAAAGAAATATATAATGTTTTATAAGAGACATCTATGTTTTGATTACAAAACTTTAAAACGTCAAAATTACATAAAGATGCTAGATGTATATAAATTTTGCTACTCTATAATAGATGGCGTTGTTTTACTTCTGTATTTTAAAAAATAGTTTTTCTTTGTAAGATAATGATATTAAATTTAATTTTTAAAAAAGATAACGATATTAAATTTAATTTAAAAAAAAATTCTAACTCTGCTCGATGGTTGTAAATTTGAATCGATTATTATTTTGAATGTTATTTTTTTTTTCTTTTGTTGTCGTTCCATCAAAAGTGTAAAACGAGTGTAAAAAAAAAAAATTCAGATTAACTATAATAAATTATTATTTAATTTTGTGACAATTATTACTAAATAAATTTATGTTTAGATATGTAACTAGAAATGTTATCATCAGTACAAAGTACATGATATAAATAGAAATAGGCATGTAAACATTTGCACTAATTAAAGACTATGAAAAGGAAGTCGACGATAGGTCCTTGCTTTCCTTAAATAGACAACGACAGCTAATGTTTTATTTATTTATTGTACTTATATTGACATTTGATTATATCTTAAATAGTTATTTATTCTGTTGCTCATTCTTCTAACGCATCTTTAGTTTTTACAATTTTTTTCACGCTTTATCCGCCATATATAATCCGCTGCTAGACAAAATCTAACGTAAAGACGCTCCGTTAGCCACTTTGCGTCTCAATTCTAGATATTGCACGTTGAATGGCGTAATTCAACGCCGCATTCATACTAGGCCGCGGAATTGTAAATGATTACTTTTAGTTACTAGAGTGGGGATTGAATCCACAACAATCGCTTCGACGATGTACCGACTTTTATTACCATTAAATATAAAAATGTTTTTCATGTAACTTTGTCATAAAAAAATTTTTGAAGCACAATATTTCTAACACTTCAATATTAGTAATAATAGTAATCGAATGTATTCATTTGTGGTATAAACATCAGTTGCGAAGCAAAATAATAGTTACTATTGAAACACAAAGTCTGTTCAGTGATTCACAGTCTATCATACATATTTATACTTGAAAATTAGTCATTCCTAGTAATATATATATTTTTTTGTTATTTTATTGGTTTCTAAAATTAATATAAATAAAATAAAATCACTTTTACGATTTTTGGTGGTGGTGGTGGTGGTTTTCTTTAGCTCGTCAAATTTTGTTTCATACACCATATAAGTTTAATATTTTTTTACAAGATTGCAATGTATGTTTGTTTAGTCTCTTGGCTCTAAGTGCTTGCAAATCTTGCAAACTAAATTAGAAGCACTTCCTCATATTCCACGGAATTTAAATTTTGCACACATGTCCAGTTCTGATGACAATGCATGAATATGCATGATCAGATCTGACATCCAGGAACGGCTGCTCCATTCAACAGATCTCCTCGACGGTGGACAACATAAACATGCAATTTTGCACATGCTTTCAACTATTATAATATATCGATTGAATTTGTGCTCATTGCATGCTTTTTAGTGCACTGAATAAAAGCATATTTTTAGTTTTTCAAACTAAAAATAATTTATTGTTTAATTATATTTTTTTTTGTTTATACTTAATAATGTATATGTTTAAGCAAATTAGCAAGAGGACACAGTATTTCCAGAGAGTTATTACCTTTTCATTGTCTATCCCTAAAAAACAAAAGAGAGACGCGTATTCTAGGTAATTTATATATGACAAATGTTTCGACTTTTAAGTTAGTTACTCTGACATACATATTATACATATTAGTTTCATATTTATTTCAACGTATTTTATGACAGCATTTGAAGAAGTGACCTATAAAACGTTGTTCGATGTACTTAATTGAATGAGTCCGGTTGTTATCAATGATTTGAAGTAAGTCGTTCATACATAATGGGGACATCTGTCATATTGTTGATTCATTATAATTTTGTTATAGGTATTTTTTTTTTTATTTTGCAAATATTAATTAATAAGAGAAGTATTGAATATTCTTCAGATAAAGATAAAAAAATATTTGTAATGTTGGTTCTAATCAAAATATATGTAGTAGGTACCTACTAAACGATTTACAATTGAAAATTGTTAATGTTAAAATCATCTTGGTTGTCCTTCGAGAACACAGTATCGATGATACTGGAGGAGGGACATGTATAAAGCACGAGGTCCCCCCCGGAGGATATGTATGAAGAGATAGGTGGCAGAAGACGAGGGATTACGTTATGCAGAGAGGCTTTCTGCTCTCTCTCTTTCTCTAAGAATGGATTTGCACTTAAAGGCAAAGCGCGGCGTTGAATTCCGTTACTCAACACTCAATGTCCCCAAAACTTGGCGGAAATTGGAGATAGGAAATGTTGTAACGGGAACGGAGAGTCTTAACACTAGGTTCCCAGGATCCATCTCCCTACCCAGTTATGTGCAGGATACAGCTTGAAACAAAAAAATATAATTTAACATTTTTCCAACAATACCGAAAGCATCAAAGTTTAGTATTGAATTATTAAAGCAGAAAGCTATACGAATAATAAAAACCAAAACAAAACAATTTAGTATGTATAATAAATATAAGCGTCCGTAGGTACTCTAAATGGTATGTAGTGTAACTTGAGTATAACGGGCGTCGTTGATTATTAATTATAGTACAAAGTGCATGAAACCACTCCACTCCAATGTAACACGATCTGTTCCAATAATAATAAGCGACGATATGGAGCTGAGTTGATTCAATAATTGAACATTATATTTATACAATTTAAAATTTTATTTTTCTATTTATACAATTTATACAGAATTTGAACTAACGCTTAGTATAAATTCTGTATGGTTTTTCACTCACCACGTTGTCTTTGGCCGGAAAATGAAGAAATATAGATGAATTAAGTAATGTAAAGAAAATGAGTCGACGTAGCACAGTACATTCCTTCTATACCAAATCGTAGGAATGAGTCTACTTAAATTATTTTAACTTCCTCCCCTGGTAGATAAAGCACAAAGTCAAGTATCGAAGGAGTCGGAGTGACTTAACAATAGATCCCATTTGTCTAACCCGCTCCAGGGGAAAAGATGTGAAAAAAAAAATAAAAAAGGAAATCATAGCTGATGGGTTCTATTAAATTATAAAATATTTAAATAAAATAAATCAAATAAATCAGCTTCACGCTGTATCCCGCACACAGCAGGGTAGGCAGAGGGAACCTAGTGTCATTAGACACCCCGTTCCCCACTTTCTGCCGAATTCTGGTGGCATTGCGTTTTGAGTGGTAGAACACAACGCCGCGCTTAACCTCGATATATGAAAATATAAATTTAAGTAAATATTTCATCTCCTCGAGTGGGGATCGAACCCACAACCAGTCGGTTTTACAGTCACACTTTGTGCCACTACGCCGCGACAGGCCTCTATAAAAATATTTTTTAAAATATTTTTGTAGCATTATTATGTTACAAATAGGTTATTTTATATTATAAATTATTTTATATTTATATAATTAAAACTTAAAGCTTCCGGATGTGGTAACAGCCATTTTATGATCACAATTTACATATACTAATATGTAAATATTATGACTAAAAGTCTAACAATGGTAATATATGCATATAATGAATGATGAATTTACATCTCCTGCAATATGTAACTTAAATTGTTCTTTACTTTACTGTTAAAACGAAATTTTGGTTTTTTTCTTATTTAGATACAGCAAGGGCTGTTTAACAATGATAAAGTAGTGGCCAAAAACGCTACTTATTGGATATTCTTAAAAATTTTTTTCTTGTAAATGTGTAAAAATTAAACAAAAGCTTCAAAAACGGGAGGTTGTAATTTCGATTCTATGTTTTTTATATGAAATATCTCTCTTAAAACGAAGGCCTATTCGTTTAGCAAGTGTTTTGTGATGACGAGTAAAACGGTTTTTCATAAACTTATTTATACAACCAGATATTCCCCATGACAGATGTGATTTACATACAGTATGTTTACTTTACACACTGTAGTAATCGCGACATACTATGTCGAAGGTAGATAATAATGTGAATATTTCATTGCTTTACATTTTTAATAGTTTTTTTTTATATTAGCTTCACGCTGTACCCCCCCCCCCCCCTCCCCCCCTTCCCCTCACACAGCAGGGTAGGCAGAGGGAATCTAGTGTTAAGACACTCCGTTCCCCCCTTTCCGCTGAGTTCTGGAGGCATTACGTGTTGAGTGGCGGAACTCATCGTCGTGCTTTGCCTCGACCCTAAAGCGAAGGAATGAAAATATAAATGTAAATAAATATTTCATTTCCTCGAGTGGGGATCGAACCCACAACCGGTCGATTTTACAGTCACACTTTGTGCCCCTGCGCCACGACTGGCCTCAATTTTTTTTATAGTTATATTGTTTTATTATTTCTGAAGAAGATTGAGATGATAGATGTTTTTCACTAGTATATCATATTTGTAAATAAAAAATAAGGAATCATTTTGTATTGAAAATATATTTTTTTCTCGTTCAGATTCAAATTGTTTCGCTTTTGGTTTCACCGTTAAACAGGAAAATATCTTAAAATAAACTAAAAGTATATTTCATATAATTATTTAATGTATTCATATACAAGTAATTAAATAAATAAAATATAAAATATCTTTCTGAAGGTCCGTCTCATTGTAAGCGGTCACGGCACTCGGTTACAAAATAAGTGCTTTTAGATAATGTAATTTTTATCTCGAATATTTTATTCAATATACATATACATTAAGATCCCTTCCTGATCCTCGTTTACCGATAGCTACAGAGTCTATTCCTGGAGAACGGTATGTTTTGCCAGAAGGATGTCTTTCCATCCCCGCAAAAAATCACGATGGCAAGCAAAGAAACAGTGCCTGCTTGTTTGATATAATTTGGATAACGTATTATTTAAACATATATGTATATATAGACCTTTGACCAATAAAATAATGTTATCGTCTATTTAAATATTTATATAAAGATTATCAAGAAATAAATATTAGATTTATATAAGAAAAGTATTGTTAAGTATGTGTAATTTTATCATGATTTTCATATTGTATTGCATATATAACATTTTTTAACAGAAAATTGGATATAGAGGAAGGTTGAAAATATCGCGATGATCTCCTTAACATTAATATTTCGCATATGATACATACATTGTCTGCAAAATTTTATATTTTTTTCACATAATTAACGCCTCGTAAACTCTTTTATGCCGACACCGAGCGCTTCGTAATTTCAGTTTTGTAAACAAAAGCAATTGTAATATTTCGAAAATGTATGTATTGTATTTTGACAGTTTTATGACTTTAAATTTTATTTTAATGATTCATGATATCTATTAATCTATTTTTGTCTTTCTTACGTTTATATAGTGCTATGAACGGTTCTTTATTCATATGTAAAAGAAAATTGCACTCGAGCTTCTTTGCCTATTAAGTTGTTATCCAAGTGCGTCGGGCGTCGTATTTTTAAAACAATTTGTTTCTTATTTCTTACAAAAAAATACATTATTATTGTTTAAATCTAAAATTAATTTCCTTAATGTTTAAAGGTTAATACACATACACATGTACTGTTTAGACATGCACTTCTTTATTATATTACATTTTAAATTTTATAACATTTAAAACCAGTTTTATTATGCAAATTGTTGTATTCATATACATTTTAAACGTGATCTAAAGATCTACTCTGAGTTTAGTGGTATTTATATAACTTTGAAATTATCTGCTGAGTTAGTTAGTTTTTTTTATATATTTATAAAATATTTGTCTAAATTAGACAAATTTGTGTAACAAGCTTCACTTTTCAAATCAAATTAATATCTAATATAGAGCACAGATTCCACGGAGCTTGTCTCTAAGCACTTTAATACAGATTTTTCTTTGAATTCTTCTCTATTTTCCTCAATAATATATATAACCACGTTCACATTTCACATAGTACTACACACTTGAGCAAATCGCAGTTTTACAAAACACGTAATATATTTAAAAAAAACCACAGCACGGTCACCTCTCCTCCATAGCTTTGGCGCAAGTTTGACAATTGACATGTGACCGAAAATTGTTGTTGCTATTTTTACGTCGGACCGCATGATTTCTCTCTCTCGAAGGAAACTTTTGTATTTTTCTATCGCCAATATCTTCTTTATCTCCTTTGATCACGCGACGATATATCTCCGCCCATTCCAGTTGTTTCAGTGATAAGCACATTGTGACAGGAGCTGTGTGATAATAATGATGTGTGAGCAGACGACCGTCCGCCGCCGACACGCGTATGACAATGACGAGTAAACTAAGTAATGCGCTTGCGACCTCTTGATCAAGGTTATTATTAGAAACGGTTACAGAAGGTTGTCCATTTGCTAATTTATATAAATATTTATATTTAATTTGATATCATATCTAGACTATATGTGCACATATTGTTTTCTTCCTCATTCATTGTCAAATTCAGCGATAAAATATATTAGATATAGATTATATTTACTAAATATATACATACATACATATTTGTGTCTTACATAAAAAAATGGTTGAAGGTATATTATATTTTTATGAATTGAAAATCACTAGTTACTAGCTACCAAAAACATTTTAATAATATATTTACTTACATACATAATGCATATTATACCACAGATAAATTATTATATACGCAGCACATATGTATAATAGTTTATATGTGGAATACCACGCGTTTCCCGGTATTTTTCTTTTGACTTAACCTTTACTTTCATTTTAAGAATAGGAAATAAAAAAGTAATAATTATATGTTTACGTAATATATGATTATCTATGTGAAAAAAAGCATTCCTTAAAAACAAAAGATAACTTATCGCTGACCCGGATGGAGACCCTACGCTCGATAACGCCTATTAGTGCGTATGTTTGCTCACTTTGTTTTGTAGATTGTAGCGCTTGTTAACCTAATGATAGTACCCATTACGTGCAATTGTATCTATATAATGTTTTGTTTATTTCCCCTTATGTTCCCTTTACCATATATATATATATATATATATATATATATATATATATATATATATATATATATATATATATATATATATATATATATAGTTCATTTGAGTGTTTTGATAGTTACCGTGTAAATATTTTTATTTAATATATTTTTTTAGCTTCACATTTATTTCCGCAGGCAGAGGGAACCTTATGTTAAGACAGTTCATTTCCAACTATTCTCTCGATTTTCGAGACGTTGCGTGTCGGAATGTGCGGGCGGAAGAACACTGCGCTTTGTTAAACCAGATTCTTCACATTTTTTGAGTTTGTTTTATTTTTTCCCGCTATATTCCAATTCTGGAGACATTGTGTGTTCAGTGGCGGAACTCAACGCCGTGACATATATTTACTTACTACGCTACGATGGCTTTTTCTACATAATATTAGTAAATGCCGTTCATAATTGAAATAAAGTAATATTTTTTTTCGAAAATTGTCACAAAAGAATAGGGTTTATGTAATGTATAACATTTGCTTACAGAAAGTATAAACTTTAAAGGTAAACCTCAGGTCGTTTCCAAATACTATATTGTCAAACAAAAGAAGAATTATTAGTCAAATCAGTTGATGTCACTAATAATTCTAAGCCTAGTTTAGTTTACTTAAGTTTGATTGTAAAAGATATTTTGAATATTAAAATTATACCCATATTTTTTAATGCAATAAAAGTGATATAGCTATCAATTATGATTCTATACACTTGAAATAAATAAATAACCGTAATCGACACCGTGTGGAGCTGCAGCACAGCTTCTGAATGTGCGCGCGACGGTTGTGGATTTTTAAATTGGGGAATTAATTATGCTTCACTTCATCTTTATTTCTTTGCTCTGGAAACAAGAGTGGCGGAGGCCAAACCCACCCTGGGTTTGGGCTTCGCCACTTTAGCGTCTGTCACTCAACGTCTCAAAGTATGGCGGAAAGTGGAGAACGGAGTGTCTTAACAATAGGTTATCTCTGCCTATCCTGCCACATGAGGGACACAGTGTGAAGCTAAAAGAAAAACTAAATAACAAATATATTTTTTTAAAAGACAACATTTAAAATACAATACAATTTCATTTAAACAAAATTGTTTCGAATCGCATATCAATCCTCATATTAATAGTTCTTATTGTCTTCCACAACAAAGACACGACAGAATGTTATTTTTACAGCGTGACTCACCTCCAAGGGTGTGAAATGAAGCCGGGACAAAGCTCAGGACAGTTGTCACACGGCCTGCCTTCTGACACCTCCTTTATGCGGACGCCCTGTTAACAAAAATACAATGAGAATGGTGTCATTTTATAAATTGCTATTATTATATATTAGACACCCTTGTCGCGCAGTGGAGCAGTATGTGATTGCAAATGCGATGGTTGTGGTTTTGATCCCACTTGGAGGAATAAATAAATTTTAATTCTCCGCTCTGATAGACAAAATACGGCGTTAAGTTCTTCCACTTAAAACGCAATGGTTTCGTATTTGGGGAGAATGCTGAGAGCAGAGTGCCTAGTATAGAAATTGTAAATCACTATGACATATACGATGGATTTAAACGTTTGGAATTTAACGTTAAAAAAAAGACCACAAATAATTTCAACTTGGTTGGTTTCGTTGCATATTTTGGTGCTTAAGTTAATTATTTTACCAAAATATTGTTTTAAATATACGTATATCAAAATAATGTTTCGTATGTTCATTGTAATCTTGGCAGTACCTATAGATAATTCACAAAATGATTAAAAAAAGCGTGAAATTACATTATTAGATGTATTATTATAGACATAATTGTTGCGTTTAGAGCTTAAATTATGAAGTTACGAGGATTTTTTTACATTAATGAAAGATCATATTGTTTTATAAATTTTTTAGGGTTCCGGAAACGGAATCCTTATAGGATCACTTTGTTGCCCGTCTGTCCGTCTGTCATTAAGAGATTGCGTAGAGGTCAATCAAATTTAATTGAAATTAATATTAAATATTTAAGTCCAAAATCCCTTGAAGCGGAGGAAAAATTAAGCTTTGAGGTTAACGCAATGAAAAGATACGAGAATTTATGCATCAATTTTGCTGTATTTTGTATGAAATTCGCCGCATAATCAAAACTGTGCTGTAGGATATTTTCTGTGGATACACAGGTCCACAGTTATGATTTTGACACGAAAGGAAAAAATAGAAAATGAAAAAATTATAGGTACCTATTTTATAAAAAAAAATAATAAAAACTTCTATTTGTAGTGGTTTTTATATAAAATGAGTGCATATGCCTAAAAACTAAAGTTTGTCAACTTTTACAAGTTGTACTTCCCGTTGACCTACTAAAATTAATACGGAAGCCTGGGTGGGCGAGTCGGATTCGCACTTAAGCGTTTTTTTCATAAATAACACTACATTAATAGACGCAGAGGCACAAAGTGTATAATAAATAGCGAAATATTTATTTAAATTTATATTTCTATTTCTTCGCTCTGGTGTTCAGGCAAAAGCGCGGCGTTGAGTTCCGCCACTCAACACGCAATACCTTCAAAATTCGGAGGAAAGTGGGGAACAGAGTGTCTTAACACTAGGTTCCCTCTGTCTATCTTGCTTTGTGGGGGATACAACGTGAAGCTGATTTATTTATTTATTTTATTTTATTTATTATTATTTAGTTATACGGACAAGTGCACAAAGCCAAAGAGGTCTATCATATCCATAAATATATTTGATTTTTATTAACCAACAGATATCTTTATTATACAAATATTTATGCATACTAGTACAGTACGTACATTAGAAGAAGATATAAATAAAGTTACCAATAATTTATTAAGTGCATCTATGGTGCTCATTCCCCCAAATTTCTCTGTAATTTCCCAAATCATATCATCCTTATCACCCTTCGTGTCGTCATTTGAATCACAATCGCTGTAGCTGTCAGACGTGTCACTATCCCGTCTGTTTCCAAATAACTTGAATATACCTTTCTTTTCAATCCACGATTCATTTACACTTTCCTTAAAACTATTAATTTTCTTATTTTTCTTATGTATTTTAAAAGGCACTTGCTTAAGTCTTGGTTGTATAGGATTTCTTTTGTGTGAAACAGTTGATTTCTTGTAGTGTAATTCGTAATCTTCTTCGGAAACTCCACAATGGTATAATAGAAAGTCTTTCCTTATTTGTTCTTGGCCTTCTAGGTCTCGCCAGTAGGTTTCCTTCTGGCGTACCCCCAAATAATAATCCAAGTCTCTCTCCCCTAAATCATAGTCATCGTCATCATCTTCCTCATCACGATCATCACTTTCCTCATTATTTTCGCATTCCTTCACTATTCTATCTAGTAAGTTATATTTCCTTGCATTAGATTTTCTTAAGAAGTTAGCAGTGTTAGAAGATAAAAATTTTGTTGTCTTTCTGTACACAGTCGCAACGGATTCACGTCTACGTTTCAAATTATACATTGTTTTTAGAGTTTGTAATGAAACATTTTTTTTAATAAACTTCACAACATCAAACTTCCAATACATTGCCAAGCAAATAAATTATTATTTTTTAAACCAAGCATTTTATTTTTTTCTACCAAAGTAAAATTATAGGAAGCCTGAATTGGTGTATTTGAAGAAACGACAGGAACAAAAAAACTTATTTTTTATATAGCCTTGTTTTTTTTTTATCTTCAAGAACACAAAGAGGCGTGAACAATAGGGTAGTTTCACGCAACAGTGACCACGGGGAACTAGTCACCATTTTTACTGTTGTCCATTGCGGGGATAACGATTGACGTGATAATGGTCACCTGTGGGTGTGCGAGGTTTTCACTGACCAGCCTACAGAGATCCCCAATCAGGTGGTGATTCTATAGCAGCTATTACTAAAACAGCTACAAAGTGGGTCTTGGTAAAATGGCCGATGTCATGGTATACGTAGCGAGGGTGTGGACTCTTTACGATCATGCAAACAACAGCTAAATGTGTCCATAGTAAATGAGTCGGCAAATCGCGACACCCTCGGACGAAATTGCTTGTTAAAACCCTCTCGTTAGTAGTTTTGTATCAGGGTCGTCGACTTTTATGTCTAAGAATAAATTGACTGTTTCACCTCAACTCGAAGACTATGTGTAGTTATTTAACTATTTTTTATTAACAGCAAGAATAAAGTTACGTAAAAGAGCTGCCATCTAAAATATGACACTGGTACTAAAACTTAAATTGGAAAAATATTATAAACGCCAAATATTGTACAGCGCCATCTATGGGTGAGTGGCGGTAATAACAGATTTTTATCCGCACTGCGATATAAACCTCTGAACTTATGTAAATAGCAAATATTTACCAATATACAAACGGAAATTAGAAAATGAAAATAAAAATCTATTATTATTATATATAAAAATAGATTTAAGCATTCTCACATTTCGCATACGGCAGAATAAATAAATAAAAAAAATTGTTTTGGAAACATGCGACACAATGGAGATACTATGTTTAAATTAAAGTTCTTTTTTTTCTTTTTTAGATTCAAGATTTATACTTCTAACAGGAAAGGCTGATATAACTTACTGTTAAGACACTCCGTTCTACGCTCTTTCCGCCTGAATTTGACACATCGCGGGAAATCCAATAGTAAATCGAATCGAATCTACGTCCATTGCTATAGGATTACTACAGTATGCTGTTCTCTACTCGGCCGCGATTGCCTCTGCCAAAATAAAGCTATTTCCTTGACTTGCTGTGGGTTTTTGCTTGTCGAGGAATAGAAATTTATTATAAAGCAAATCTATATATACATATATAGACTTCACGACGTACCTCACCTATGTACTCCATTCCCCACTTTTCTACCAATTTTCCAGACATTGAATATTGAGTGGCAAAACTCCGCGCAAATCTTCAAAATCTATATACAGGACACAAAATAAAAAATAAAACAATATCAAACTTTTAAATCCGTAAAAGCTTAATAAGATAAAAAAAAGAAACATTTATTCGATGCTCTAGGCACTTTACGTAAAAATCCTTTAAGTGGTCACGTAATAAATTGCATATCAAGTAGATTTACATCTTTTATCCTATTTTCAATAAAGCCTAGGATATTGTGGTGTCGCGTCGTTTATTTTTAACTCTACTTTTAGCTTGTTATTTCTATAATGCAATATACTTCTATTATCTAAATTTTCCATTATATCTCGCATATAGTGGGGTAGGAAGGGGCAAAGCTAGTTTTAAGACACTCTGTTTCCCACGTACCATCTAGTTTTTGACACATTGTTGCCCTTGCATAGATCGGTAAATAAAAAAATGTAAGCACACAAATGAAGGTAAAATAGAATTCAACATTATACATATATACGCTGTAAAATACAATTTACTGGAACTAAATATACAGCCCATGCAGCAGTTCTAGTTCACAATATCGTTTGTGTAGAGTGTAGAGGTAATTGGACTATAAAATGTAAAATCCTGCACTCCGTTTTCGTAGGAAGTTCAGGAAATTCTCTCTCAGTGCTCCCCTAATACTTCTCAAGTAGTTAACATAATATTCCAAATTTTAGCTTTTTACCCTGTGTTTCGGTTGTACTATCTTTTGTCAGTCAGTCACACTTAACAGAATTTTTTTATATACATTGATATAATTATAAAAAAAAATAAACGTACAACTATCAATCAATAACAAATTGACAGCTAAGTTACAACCTTCTAGGAACAAAACCAATTAACAAAAGTAAATCGCCTTTATTATGTTAAGATGTGTCAAATAATGATATCATATAAAATAGAACAATATACGATACGTGTTTAAGTAAACAATGAGCAATAGTACTTCGCTTCGCTTCGCTTCATATTCATAAAAACATATGTTACTTCCATTCATTACGGTTTTACAAACAAAATTACTCATGACATTTGTGTAACTCGATTATTACATTTTAAGTTATGAGAGGAAGCGTTGATTTTTTAGTTTAATATCTATAAAAAATAAACGTATTTTGTTTTGATTTCGTACTTTTTTTATACGTAGTAGAGAGCTTCTTACTGTTAACGCTGTGGTAGTAGATTTGATTTCGACTGGAGATTAATTACATTTAAAATATTTTCATTTCCCACTCTGTCTTCTCTGCTGTGCAAGAAAAAGTTTTAAGCTAAAAAAATGTATAGGAGGTAAAGGTATACGGAAATATCAATGCAAATTGAATTACATTTGTGACAGAAGGTCGGTCAAATAGTAATGCTGAAATGAAAAAAATAAGGATAATAATCTCTACTTACGATCGAAGACTATATAAACTAGATATGTAAAAAATACAGTCGAATTAATAACCTCCTTTTCTTACAGAAGTCGGTTAAAAATAGTTGACAGACGGAGCATCATAATGACGTATCAATCGCATAAAATTCAGTCAGAAAATTCATCAATTCGACACAACATTGGTACTCCCTCGTGTTATCGTGTTCGATGGCTGACATCGAAAAATGGAGGTATTATAATAAATTCTTTGATTTTCACAATTATTACACATTTTAAATGAAACTATTTAAACCGGATTAATCGCGTATATTTAAGATTTAACATTTTGGAAACCCGACGTTTCGAACACTTTGCAGTAGTCCATGGTCACGGGTAGACTGAGGTGGCATTCGTCTGTCAGTTGACATAATTATTATATCAAACTACCGCCAACGATTTCTTATTTGCCTTGCGTACTGCCCTGGATTCTTGCAGAATGAGGTGATATTGTATCTTGCCCTCTGGTATAGTAAGTTTGAGACTTCAATAATTTTATGAGTGGGTCCCAGGTGGTAGAACCAGGTCAGAGGATGGCTGAAACTTTCTACCACCTGGGTTAAAATAATTTCATTGGAGATATTTACGAAAATAACGATTTTTAAATGGTTTAAACAAACATGTGAAATACGCTAATTGCTTACTAATCGGTTATTTTGCAAAAAAACCCAAAATTGTATCGTGATTCATACATATATTTTTTCTTTTGGCGTTTTGTAAAAGCAGTAGATCGTAGTTAATTGTAGCCTTGTTTATTATTCATTATTTATTTAAATCCGTTATAATTTTTTTAAGAAAAAAATCTTGATATTGTTTTTGTCAGAGTGAGTAAACTAAAGATTTGCTATGCCACATGCCAGGCTTTGCCTTGTCACCACCACCAGTAATTAAAATATTAATTATATAAAAATCAATGTTTCAAAAAAATATAAAATAATTTATCTTTTGTCGGTAACAATGTTTATTTGTGTTATCTGGAATGAATATTATTATTTTAACTAAACAATTCAAGCAATAGTTATGTAGTGTAGTAGTGTGATTGGCCGATGGTAGCTCGTTAACGTTTCATCGATTTCAAGCTCTTAGTACCACTATTATTAATAGTACACATGTCGGCATACGTCGGTGTATTGATGTTCAGGATCCATTTTCACAATTAAAATACTCACCTATACTTTTTTAATCTCTTTTCGTACAAAAGCTAGTACAGAACCTAACATAAATAGTTGTCCGAGTGGGAATCGAACCCACAATTAACGTGTTTACAGTCACACGCTTGTGCCTCTGCGCCACGACGTCTTCTATTTGTATAATATGATATGCACTTATTATTTAATTTTTCTTTCTTTTCCCATACATTATCTGTTGTGTGGCGCAACATATCGCACTTTGTCTCATCAGAAGTGAGAAATCAAAATAATTTTAATATTATCATTATGCAAGATCGAACCCATAATCATCTTAATTACAGTCACTATCCCACGATGGCGAAATTATTTTTTTAATCGCATCATACAATCGACTTTTTTCATTTTCATTCGTTTTCTTCCATATAGCAGAATAGGCATGGGGAACTTTGTATCTTTGTTTCTTTTTAAATCTCTGCTCCATACTTTCCGAAAAATTTTCACGATATTTTTTTTAGAGGCCGAACATCACCTTTCTTTCCCAACTAGATCAAGAAAAAAAAAGATCAAAAGAAATAATTCCGCTAAATTGTATTCGAATCGACATTCACCACGTTTAAATACAAAACACTGTCGCTTCACCACCACGGCTTCATTTTATATAAAATGTATAAGCAATACATATTATATTAATAAAAAAAAACGTATAGCTTATAAAATGACTTGTGTTCCTCACACTCACGTAGTCTCCCTGTAGATTGGTTTTTCAAGGTCATTAATTACTCGCATCCAATATTGCCCGTCGCCCGATATTCGGTAGGAGCTGTGCCTAGTATGACATCAGTTTATAATTTGCGTTATATGAAACTGTTATTAGTGATTAGTATTAATTTACACCGTAATTAAACACCGTATATATGACTGTAAACGCAACGGTTGTAGGTTCGATTCCCACACGAGGGAATGTATCATTTTTGTTTCCTCGTTGTGGTAATAAGTTAAAGCGCAGCATTGATTTCCGACGCTCAATACGTAATATTTCCAAAATTGGGCAGAAAGTGTGGAACAGTCAACGGAGTGTCTTAACACTAGGTTCCCTCTGCCTTCCCTGCAATTTGTGGTTGTTTGTTGAAATGTTTTATATTTTCTTATACATCCTGTTCTATGTTTGTGGGGTTTGTTTTTTTATAAGTTAAAGAGCTTTGGATTTTTACCAATATGATCATGATCAATTATGATTATGTTCAAGAAAATTATGTATAAAATATAAATATTGTAATTAAAAAGAATTGTTGCTCTGTGTTAGTATTATATAGATGTTCCGTTATTTAGTAAATGCTAGTAAAATTACTGTTTATTTTTATGCGTAAAAAAATATATCGCAAGTTAGTAGAGGTATAGATATGAAGCATTTCATAAGAAAGTAAATTCACTCTTTTACCCGTATAGAAGGGCTGCGTTTCTCACTTTCCATCCATTTTTCTAGAGATCGTGCATTATGTGCATGAACACAACTCCGCATTTTTTCTACAAGAACGGGGAAATGGAAATATGTAAGTAATAAAAGTATTTATTATTTACATTATTGTCCCCACTGTGGGGACACCCACTGTGCCACGACGGTCTCATTATATTGTATATGTAAAAATAGTGTAAAAAAAATATATAAATATAATTTTTCACTATATTATCTATTTAAAAAGCGAACAAAACCCGAAAGACTTTAATGGAGTTAGTCTTTGTTCGTTCATTTTAAAATTTTTACGCGTCAACTTAAACTTTTAAATGCTTATTTATTAGGGTTCATATCCATAGGATAAAACTGCTGTCTGTCGGACCGTTTATATATCTGGCTATATCTCAGGAACCGTAATAGTTAGACAGTTGAAATATTTCCTTTATGATTAAGATTTTTCAAATTAATTTATTTGATATTATTAAATAAATTAATATGAAAAATCTTAAAAACATCCATCCTTAAAATTAGATTATGTAATAAAAACAAATAAATAGAAAATAGTTAACAGCCAACGACTCTAGCAGGTATAATAAATTGTTATTGGCCTTTTAAATTGATTGATCTTGCCCTTATCTATCGTAAAATTTATACTTCTACACTAGTGTTATAAAACTGAAAAATATATGGTTGAACGAGTTGATCTCAGGAATTACTCATCACATCAAAATGTCAGTCATACACAACTCTGATAATTCACACAACTCATACAATTGAGGCTGTCGTGGCGCACCGGCACAGACTTGTGACTAAACTATTCAGAGGAATAAATTATTATTTATTAATAGCTTCCATTATTTGCTCATGTGTTACCTGTGTTACCAGAAGGAAAGGCGTTAAGTTACGCCACTCAACATTCATATACCAGCTTTCATTAATGATTCTATTGAATGCAGTTTTTCAAAGTAAAATAGCATAAAAAATGTACATTTGTCTGAAAAAATAAAACGATGAACAAATATATTCTATAGACTACTATAATAAACGGACGACTTTGAATTCGTCGAATAGCTCAAGCTGCAATATCATAAATTAGTAAAAACACTAGAAAAAAATATTTTATTAATTAAATGCTTGTTTACGATATGTGATAAAAATGTTCACAACTTTTTCAGTATTAAACGAGGAAATTTTTATTTAAAATTTCAGGTGCAGCAAAAATTTACCGTCGAGCAAGAGCTTCATCAGAAATGCTGAAGTGGAGATGCACTTTCATATTATACTAATCCAATTAGAATGCAAGTGGTTTCGTATATTAAGTAGTTATATTTTTTGTAAAGTGTCTTAACACTAGGTTCCCTTTGCCTACCCTGCTGTGTATGGGATACACCGTGAAGCTGATTTTAATAAGTGCATAAAACTATATATATTTTTAATCATTAAATTCATGCTTATGTTTATTATTTGCGCCTTTTCCCACATAGACTAAGATGATCTATTTAAGATTTAACAATTCATAATTCGCCCAATTTCACATCGTTACCTGGAAGAAACCTGGGAACCTAGTGTTAAGACACTCCGTTCCCATTGTTCCCATTAAGATACCTCCTTTTCCCACGTTCCACCAAATATTGAAATCATTGCGTTTTGAGTGGTGGAATTCAACTAAAAAAACAACATATTTATACAAAACATATATAATCTCGTATTCTATAATATGTTAAACTTAAAGCTAACTTAATATTGTTCTATGCCAAACTCTGAAGCACACAGTTGTCGTCCAGTGAAAACTAGCGGCAAATTCTGTGTATGAAAATTTAATCATTTCGTTATCCAAACTGCGAATTGGTTTAAAATGAATAATTAATATTGGCTTTTTGGCGTCAAATGGAGACCGCGGGGAATAACTTATGTTATTTATTTAAACGTTTATTTAATGAAATGCTTTATTATGTTTATTTACGTAAAATATATACGTAGGTATATATTGTAAAGCTATTATACTTTTTAAGCTTTGCGGGGCGAAATAAAAAAATCCGCAAAGTTAATTCACTAGGCAGAGGCAGTTTTGTGTCAACACACTCTCTTTCTCATACTGCGTGAATTTGAAATATTGTGTGGTGATTTGCTGAAGTCCATCACCGCATTTTTATACCAGAGTAGGCAAATTAAAAATATTTAAATACAATTACTTTCCTGAGTAGAGACGAACCCACAACTACCACAGCAGTCAGGCTGATACTGCGCCATGATGACCTCAACGGTTTTTAACGTGTAACTTTTGCTTTATTTTGCACATTTATTATTTTTAACCTACTTCGGTAAGAAAAGGAGGTTATCATTTCGACTGTATTTTTTTTATGTTTGTTACCTCAGAAATTTTGACTGGGTGAACCGATTTTTGCTATTCGTTATTTTAATTGCTTTCCGTGTAGTCTCATTCCAATTTGGTCCATTTCTGGCAATGTTATCTATGAGAAAATTAATTATCACGCCGACCCACTACGATGATTCTTTTTTTTATTGCGAAGGATACACTTCAAGGGTAATTTGATGAGAATTTGGTTAGGCCCTTATATTATGGAATCCGGTTGAAGTCTGTTTTTTTTTTTCAAAAATTGTAATTTAATATTTGAAATGATGTATTGATTTTAGTTAGATAATTGTTAATAAAACCGATCTATTTCAATGAGAGTTCTCATTATTTAAACTTAATAAAACTTAAATAAACTTCATTTTGCTCTTTAAATTTAAAATACGGAACGTTCGTCGGTACTTCGTTTTGAATGACCAGATAAATACAATGGTCAGCGAACTTTGCAGATCATTGTCCAGCAGAATAAAAAGGAGTTCTCTTTGCATCCTGCTGAGTTATATAGTAACTGTTTAGTTTTATAAATGGTTCTGGCATTTTTATTCAAAAAAAGAAAATTGGAAAAAAAAACCAAAGCAAAGCGTTATGAGGAATTTCGCTTTGCAAGTCATAATTCCTCATAGTGGCATAATAAAACAATATTTATTAATTAAACGTCCATTTTATCAACAAAATTATTTCTCATAGAATTGGTAGGTTATATTTATTTCAATATTATTTAAAAAAAAATAACATATTCAAACCTTAAGCTCAAAAATAACATATTGTTCAAATTCGTACAAATATAGTTAAAAAGTAAACCGTGACAGTTACTTATTTTAATGTGATGAAGAATTAGCCACACCTCTGGTTAATTAATTAAGCGATTTTTGTCACGCTACACCACCTGACCCGTTCGAGGCGTGACCGAGAATTATAGAATTAGTAATTAAGTTAAATATTTGTATGAAAAACCGTCCGGCAAAGTGGGACAGTATCCGACTGTAAACGTGGTGGTTGTGTATTCAATTTCTAAACTTGGGAATGATTACATACATATATTATTTTCACATTCCCGCTTTGGTAGACAAATCACGGCGTTGAGTTATGAAACTACGTGAGTAAACGTGATGTTTTGAAAAATTGGGCTGAAAATGGGAACGAAGTTTTTAGATCTTGTTTCCCTCTGTGTACTATGCTATACTGAAGAAAGCGTAAAGCTGCGTGAGTATTTTGTGTATAAAAGTATCTAAGACTGTAATATGATCTGAATCTTTTTACAAAACTTAATTTAAAATAGATCTAGTTTCTCAATGTTAAAACAATTATGAAAGTATAAGGGCACAGGTAGTTAAAGGCCTTTTAGTAGGAAGTCGCTGCATTGACCCATATTTTAGCATTTAACTAAATAGTTAGTACTTAACTTTTTAAAGTAAATATATTTTTTCTATTACAATTATTTTACGGTACCCATTATTTCATTTATTTATTCTTTGTTGCTTAATATTTGTTATTTACATAAAAAAAAATAAAACAAATGAAAAAAAAATCCACAAAGTCGCACAAAATGCGTTCTTATCGCTAATCAACGATTTCTTCCATTGTGAGTGGAGGTTTCGGTTCATCTTCTCTAACATTACATGATGTGAAGGATGGGTAAAAACAAAAACTGATGCTAAATTTCAAAAATTATAATGATCTATTTTATAAATTAGAAAACTACCATGCCTTTTAAATATAAACTTTTTTAGAACAAAAATAACCCTTTCAATCTAGCCCAAAAGTCACACCGCTTTTATAAATAATTTGTTTAAAATTATACAAATTAATATTTATACAAATTTATATAGAATTAGAGTAAATAATATTTATAATTAAAAACCGGACAAGGGCGAGTCGGACTCGCCCACCGAGGGTTCCGTAAAAAAATTGGAGGTGTGAGTTGAGCTTTTTCTGAAATTCAAGCTTAGCTTAGCAGAGGCAGAGCCCCTTCATCTGATACCTCATTTGTAATTTTGCCCCCATTTTAAGGCTATTATTATTTAGGATTTAACCACAAATAGTATTTCAGATTTTTCTATCTGTATATGCTAGATGCCAAATTTTATAATTCTACGTCAACCGGAAGTAACCTATGAATTTTCATTCCCTTGATAATATTTTTGCGAAAATATGTTTTTTATCAGGAAATCATAGGGTCGTCATAAATCTGATTATATGGTTTGAATTTCAACGGACTTTTCATAATTATTGCTTAACTTCGGTGATCGGACGAGAACCTGTGTTCAACGGGGTATGGATGTTGGCGACACTATTTCTCAATACAAACAACATAAGAACGCATTGAATATCTAATACAAATATATTATTGCATGAAATACGTATAATTTTTATACTTTTATAAGAATTCTAGTAAATAATAAAATGTAATTCATTCGAAAAAAAATAATATAAGGATAAAAACTAAAAAAGTTTTCTCTCCGGCGGGGAATCGAACCCCGGTCTCCCGCGTGACAGGCGGGGATACTTACCACTATACTACCGAAGATTGTGATGACAATGACAAAATAATCAATCTAAATATTCATATAAAAGCTGTAATAAATATATCTCAACTAACTACGTTCTGCCATAATAGAAATACTAGTGGGCGCGCGCAGCTTCGTCCGCTTATTTGCACCCTTAGGGGTGAATACTAAAAAAAAACATGAAACACGTGTTCAATAAAATACTTTATGAAAATTCCGAAATTGTGACCGACAGACATACAGACAGACGGACTACAACGTGATCTTATAAGTGTTCCTTTTTTCCTTACAAAGGTACGGAACCCTAAAAAGTTACAAAAATACGCAAGTTCAAGTCGCAAGAATGACCTACGTTTCCGTACCAAATTCAGGATTGTAGGTTAGCGAGAAGTACAATTTATAAAAGTTGACAATCTTAAATTTGCACATGCACTCATTTTGTACAAAATTAATTATAAGTATAAATTTGTAGTGTTTTTTTTTCTATAAAATATATAAAACTTATCACTTTTCAGATTTATTCCTTTGATTTGTTTGATTTGATCTCCACTCGGAGCATTGAATTATGAATTATTTTTATTTCCTCTCCTTGACGAAACTAAACACAGCGTTGAGTTCCGCAACTTAACATATAACTTCTCGAACAAGTTATTAATTGTCATTCAATTGATTCCAGGATAAAACATGATGCCAAATAAGAAAGTATAAAATTTGTAAAATTAATTATTTTTGCAGCTTTGACAGTTCAGTTTTTTCAAGGCAAGTTTTTATTAATATTATACTTTTTTTAAATGTCATACAGTCAAGCGAGGCCAACGCGTGCCATTCATATATTACAAAAGACATAGTAATTATTAATAATATAGAAAATTGCTAATCCTGTAAATAAGGTCGAGTAGAAATAGTTTATTACTTCAGATACTTATTTAACTTAATAGTACTTTAATAATCTTGATTAAAGTAGATACTTGGTTTCGTAAAGTAAGTGAATGTCAACAAAATTCTTGTACCTTATACCTTTATATATATATTTTCTTTATATATGTAGATAGATATATATAAGTATTTAGTTTTTGTTGAATAATAAATAAAAGAAAATGTTTCAAAATTTTAAATTACATCCTATATTCTACTAATATTATAAATATGAAAGTTTATGAGTATCATATATGTTAAATAAAAATAAATCAGCTTCACGCTGTATCCCGCACACAGCAGGGTAGACAGAGGGAACCTAGTGTTAAGACACTCCGTTCCCCACTTTCTGCCGAATTCTGGAGGCATTGCGTGTTGATTGGCAGAACTCAACGCCGCGCTTTGCCTCGACACCAGAGCGAAGAAATGGAAATATAAATTTAAGTAAATATTTCATCTCCTCGAGTGGGGATCGAACCCACAACTAGTCGGTTTTACAGTCACATTTTATGCCGCTGCGCCAAGACGCAAAAACTACAAATCCACAGCAAGGAAATTAAGATTAATTTATTAATTAAAAAATATATAAAATAATTTATGTAATCTGTTTGCAATATAAATAAACTACATCAACATCAAAATATTTTTATTTTGTTTTAAAATACGGAAAAGTGTCAGTAACGATTAGAGAAAGCTTAAAAGCTGTTCTACTTCTAAAACGTGAAATTTGTGACAAAAATAGACGAAAACGTATTGTTGAATTTTGTTGTTCTGGATTTTTAAGTTTTAAATTTTATGTTAGAAACTTAATTAATTAAGGTCTCGCACATTGGAAACTGTTTGACTTATTTTACTGAACTTGCAATTTATATTTTTACTGTATAATATTATGTTTTTTAAAATATTTATTTATATTTTAAATATTTTATATTGAGATATTTTTTTTGCTTCACGTTGTATTCTTACATATGGTGTATAGGGTAGCATATGCGGGATACAGCGTGAGGCTAAAAAAATCATATGTGAACGCAGTATTTCTAATTTTCCAAACATTATCTGTTGAATGGTGGAACTCAACGCTGCACTTTGCCCTCGAGAGCTAGAAAATGATTAAATCATCCCTCTGATCAATCGAGATTCAACCCACAACCACCACGCTTACAATGAGTAGATGTCCCGCACTACGCCAGGACGGCCTATAAAATGAACAAAACTACACAAACCCATTAACATTAAGTCTGAAAAACTAAAAGCGTTTATATTTTTCAAAAGAAAAATCAGTTTCAGCTCGTTCTCCTATTACAAGCGATATAATAAAGAGAGAATTTTCTAAAATGTCACGGTCGTATGGCACGCCGTTCGAACACTTTGATATCGAATATAGTGTTTGGTTCGTTAATTGCTATAAATATAGTATTACATCATTAAAAACTCTTGACTCTGTGATCGCTTAACGTCAGTGAAATTAAAGTCAAAGAATTATAAAAAATATTTTAAAACGTGACACCGCGCGGTTTAAGTTTGGAACACTATAGCGTGATTAAAAAAAATAAATAAATCAGCTTCACGCTGTTTTTAACGTAGCTCAATTTGACCCAAAATTCAAGCCCAAGAAAGATTCTCAAGAGGCGTGAGTATAAATCTCGCTATGTTGATGTTTTCTTAAACTCTAAATGAAATTTAGTTACGAATTGATGTATCATGTAATCCTTCTTGTATTTTAAAACTTAGGCTAAGCCTTTAACATATCAGACGTATCATGTTATATTAGCTGCAAGCTTATACAAAAGGAACAGCGATACTATCTCTACTTACACACGTTGTTAATATGTCTAAATAAGAAAACATTGCTTTTTCCCTTCTTAAATATTTAAATGCCGCCGTAGTTTAGTGGAACGAAGTTTGGCTGTAAACATGATAGTTGAGGGTGCGATCTGTCATTCCGATGAACACTTAAGGGAAAGATGTGATAGGGGAATAATGAAATCAGGGAATTAAGTTATGTATTCCAGTCAAACGCTATAAGGTCGTTAATTATATTTTTAGAAAAAAATTAACATAGCTCAGCTCTAACATAGAGTTACTTAAATTTATATTTTCACTCAACACTCAATGCCTCCAAAATTCGACAGAAAGTGAAGAACGGAGGTTCTTCACTAGGTTCCCTCTACCTACCCTGCTGATATTCATACAAAATACCTATGCAAAACTGCTATACTACATTTAATAAAGATTATTAAATAAAAAAAACTATTAAATATGGATTTACTATCGTCGATCCAAAATCCTTCATCTATAGGTTTCCTGTGTCACGATTGCATTACATGTAAAGTCTATATTAGCGAAAAAGAAAAGCTACCAAAAATATTAATATAAATGATTAAGATTGAATAACTTAGAATTTTTATAAAACCGTAGTAAAAAAACCTTATATTAAAAAATAATACGTACAAAAACCTTAATACAAAAATATATATTAATTATATCGCTAACAAATCCTTAATAACATGCATGATATGATATTTTAATTCGTCCATTAATGAGTGCGATACGCGCCTGGTAATACACGATAAGCTATATAAATGGTTGTAAAGTAGCTATTGTTGAAACCTTTTCCAAATCTAAAATAAATATTGTATTTTATATCAGCTTCACGTTGTGCACACACAGGTGGGTAGAGGGAACCTAGCGTTAAGATATTCCCGATTCGATGATCACGTTCCTGATTTCGGCGGAAAAATGGAGTTCCCTATTTTCCGCCGAAATCAGGGGCCGTTTTGTATTGAGTGGCGGAACGAGTGTCGTACTTTGCTTACACACGAGCGAAGAAATGAAAATACTAATTTAAATAAATATTTAATTTATTTTACTGAATGTTTTGATCAGGCAAAGTGCGGCGGTGATTCCGTCACAGTGTACTCGTATGCAATTTATCTAATCTAAAAAAGTCGGTCAACCTTTGCGTTCATTTAATTTTCTTAAATTGCATATTTATCTTTAGCTTCACGCTGGATCCCGCTCATATAAGAGGAGGTAGAGGGACTGTAAACGTGACAGGTTGTTGATTCAATTCCCACTCGAGGAAATGAAATATTTATTCGCTTTGCTGTGGTAACGAGGCAAAGCGCGGTAATGAGTTTCGCCACAATACGCAATGCCTCCATAATTTAGTATAAAATGGAGAACAGAAGTATTTTAATGGAAACAGAGTGCGATATGCGGATAAAAATAAGGAAAATCTTCAATCATTGACTTTAGCTATAAATTTTACATTTTCTTATAATTTTCACAATTATAAAACACTTCTTGTATGAAATTTATGTAGTCCAGGTACGAAGACTCAAGTTTGCTTTGTTAACAAAGTTGGTTTGTAGTCCAACATGATTTCCATTTTAGTAAAATTATATGAAAAATGTTATCTTCTTTTTATTTCAAATAAAAATTTGTTTTAAGTATTATATTATAGCTTTGAATACAATAAATCCAGAACAATCTCTTTTTTTACCTTTTAAATACACATAAGATCTTAGATATATTTACCTACACGTATGCAACGTGTAGGTAAATATATCTAAGATCTTCGTAAAAACGAATAAAAATTAGAACCTATGACTTAGTGTTCACAACGCTTGGACGGATCATTACCGGCTACGTCCATATTTTTGTATTATGTTTTCTAAACTAAGACTTTTTATAAATCTTCTCAGATTTTGATATAATTTATTTCTTCGAGTGGGGGGAGTCGAATCCACAACTATCGAGTTTACTGTCAGACGTTATCCTATTGCACTAAGATGGCCTGTCTCCACTTTGTGTACTGGTAAGTAATAATAATTAAAGGAATAATAATAATATTTACGTTGAGGCCAATGTGGCGCAGCGCTACAGCTTCGAATTTGATATCCATTCAATGGAATGAATTATTGTCGTTTTCTCGCTCTGATAAGTAGACAAAGCGCGGCGTTGAGTTGAGAACTCGACACGTAATATTTCAAAAACTTTGCGGAAAGTAGAATCTTAAAATCGAAGAAAGAAGCATCTTAAAATCGTAGCATAAGATTTCTCCTTTGATTATGCTAGTAAACCTATGGGCCATGTAGCGAGAGCTAATATAAGAAAGCTAATATAAAAGTGATGAAAGAATGAAAATATTTGTGATTGAAAAGTGAGTGGTAAGAGAGGTAGCGGGAGACCTCGGTTAATCTTCGAAAATACAATATCAAAGATACTAGAGGAAGGTAAAAAGCATAAGGACTCCTCGGAGGACATGTAGATATACACGTAGTGGGGATGAAGAGGTTGATGACGTGGGCGAGGCGAAAGAGGTATGTAGAGACCGTAGTATATGGTGCTCCGCTCTCTCTGATTACCTCACTAGGGATAAAGCGTGAAGTTAAGTTAAACTTTAAGCTTATAATAAAGCCTTATGTCATATTGTGCTTCTAATAATACTAACTAAAATGCTTAGTTGAAGACTATTAGTCTTAAGATAATGCAAGTTAAGCTTCATCTACTTAGTGTATGGAGAATAGCGTTTATATGTGCTTGTTACGGTGACCTGAACCCCTTTCATTTCTACGAAAGTTTCGTTTGCCTCGTCTATTATTTATAAAAAGAGCAAAGTCGAATTTTTGGAAGAATTAAATATTTTTTGTATTTGGTGAGGTGAGACGGTGAGAAACAGAGTGAAGATGAGTGTTAAGGGATATTTTAAATGGGCCTTTAAATGCACGCTTTGGTGGCATGTCCTAGGCTAGGAACTCTTTAACTTGTAACGCCATGGGTAACCGCAATGATCTTCTCTTCCATGGAATGCTAACTAGTTTATCTTCATATTAAGCATATTTTACAACTTCACATTATTTAAAATAAATAAAACAAAAATTTCCATTTCTGCCTCTATAGAAAAAGTAAGTTCTATGTTTGCTGGTTTTTTTAGGACACTGTTCCATTTTCCGCCCGAATTTAAAAGAATCTGGCGTTGTGTGTGTCGGAAGAAAGATAAGATAGACTATATGAACATTCAATATGTCAGAACAGCGTTTTTAAAATGCTCTCTCAACGGACTCGAAATTACTATTTTGATCCTACCCAATCACCATTATAACTCTTCTTTTAGGTATGAAGGAAGCAATTTATTGCAAAAATGGTGTAAATTGTGGTTGAAAACTTAGAAATGTATTTTCTTTACGTGAGGAACATACGTTTTATAGAATTTTAAAAAAGGATATAGAGTATAGAGTAGAATAGAGTTCTTGAGTTACCGAAAACTATGTAAAAAAATTAAATTAAATCAGCTTTACGGTGTATCCTGCACACAGCAGGGTAGGCAGAGGGAACCTAGTCTTAAGACACTCCGTTCCCTACTTTCCGTCGAGTTCTGGAGGCATTGCGTGTTGAGTGGCGGAACTCAACAACGCTTTGCCTTTGACACCAGAGCGAAGAAATGAAAATATAAATGTAAATAAATATTTCATCCCGTCGAGTGAGGATCGAACCCACAAACAGTTGATTTTATAGTCACACTTTGTGTCTCTGCGCCACGACTGGCCTCAAGACTAAAATAAAACATCAATAAAGGTGTTAACAAACTAACGCCATACAATCTTGGTATTACACATCATGATGTCATTTGCAATGCAAATACTAATATAGTGAAAGGTGAGATCTTGTACGACAATCGTCTTAGTCACTTATTGTAGGCGTCAGGGGACGTCAAATATCGAGGTGGCGAAAAATTTTGTAGTTTTTTTTTACAGCTTTACGGTTTTTCCGTATTGTAGGGTAAATAAATTACCTTTGTTGATGTTAAGATACTCTATTTTCCACGAATTGCTCAATTTTCGAGATATAGCGTGTTGAGCGGCCAATTTCAACGCCGCTCTTAGCCCAAAATAAAATTATTACATCCGATCGAACCTACAACAGTCATCTTTACAATGAAACACTGTCACTGTCACTGACAAATTATGAAAATTTTGTAAATGCTTTTATAATAAAAATACATATTTTAGACCTTTTAAATTGTTGCGAATAGCAGTGTAGAGATGAAAAAATTAAATTAAGTTTCGTTCCATTCCTTTCTCCAATTTTCGTTTTCTTTGGAATTTTATTCTTATAAAGTAAATAAAGTAGCTGAACTCAACGCCAGGTTTTGTCTCATTAGAGCGGGGAATCGAAAATGACCTTGTGAAATAAGATTGTGAGTTCGATCCTCATTCGGGGAAACAAAAAAAATATTTTCCCTATGTGAACAAAAGACGCGGCGTTTAGTTCCGCCATTCAATATTTAATCCGAGCGGAAAGTAGATGTCGATAATAACGTTACTTACATATTCATGTTTTAAAACCCCTGCATACTTGTCGTTCGCTTTTATTTTACTCCTAGTTTTTATTCCATAGAAATAAAGTCGATTTTAGAAGGAGACAAGACTTATGTTAATAACGTCCATTTTATCGCTTCTATGTTTATTCAAACGTTCACTCAAGTAGCCTGTTTAAACGAATATTACTCTAGTTACATAAAATTAGAAATGAATTTAATACATAACTTCTTAATACAATGAAATCTTTATCGAGAATGTGAAAAGAAGTTGGGAAATATGTTGTTTATTAAATAATATAATAAATAATTATTATTTTTGTATTACAGTGAAGGATAGGCAGAAGTGACCAGGTGTTAAAACACTCCGTATCTCTCTCTTCGTGTCCATTTTCTTATCTTAATTTTTGAGGCATTAAGGAGTGTGTGGGTAACTCAACGCAGTTTTTAGGAGTGGGGAAATGTAGGGAAAGATTAGGCACTAAGCAAAATTAGAGGCTGCCTCATTGTGCCACAACACTCATTATTTCTCTTATAATAAAAAAAAGAAATGTAGTAAGGAATATATATAAATTAAATATTAATCATGAAATATACCGCAATTGATGAAATATAAAGGCTCTTTTGAGTAATTAAATGTTTTTTGTTGGATAAAATTGTCTAACCATTCAACGGGCTTCGTTTTCGTTTAGAGATTTTTTTATTCATTTAAAAAAGTACGTAGTAATTGCGTAATTATATTTTTAATTTTAAAGGCGGATTTAACTTAAGACGGGTTCATCTCTACCTCTGGTTTTACAGAGTGAAGCAAAAATAAATAAAAAAAATACAATTTAAAACGTTTTATTGCAGAAAAATGCATGGGGTAAATTTCTATGTAAAAGCTGCTTGCTTGCTTGCTTTTAAAATATTTCTTTTCTTTTCTTAATGAAGAGGCGTTCTCAAGAAACTAAGATTCTAATATTAGAAATGGAATTTTTGTTTTAAGAAAAATACATATTTTACTATTACGTAATACAAAAACGTGTTTTTTTTAATTGTTTAAATAAGTATATTATATACACAGAGAGCCTGGGAACCTGTTGTTAGGCTATTCCGTTCCCATTGAGAAACTCGCTCCCCATTTTCTGAAGGATGGCGATGGCAATGGAGGCATTGCGTGCTCATTTTAACTCTAGGTTCCCTCTATTTACCCCGATATATAGAGAATGCAGAAGCTACAATAAATATTTTATTTTTAATTATTTTATCTTTCGTGCATACATAATGATGGAGAACAGTGTGTCAAGTAAGTCACTCTGTTATATGCGGAATACATGAACACATTAATCTTAACTACAGATTTTTTTTAAGAAACTAGAATAGAATACAAAATTTAATAAGTAAAAAAGCTAAATAAAGTTAAATAATTTGAACACTTTAGGCGTTTAACCGGTTTACGAGTGCTTTTTAGTGTTACTTGAAGCTTTAGTGTTTGGCCTCGAAGCAATCTACTCAGGTTGCAGGTTTACACAGTCGTTAACTTTTTTTTCTTATATATCTTTTTGTCAAATACTTATTTGACACGGAATGTAAATGTATAATGTGAACATGAATGGCAGATTGCAAAAGAAAAAAAATGTCATTACCAAAATGTAAATAATTAACATTTTATTTATATAAAAATCTATATAGAAATAATGAACAATAAACATACTGTCTTTTTTTTCATTTTTACACTGTATCCTACATGTAGCAGATTAGGCAGAGGCAGCCCAGTGTTAAGATATTCCGCTTCTCAATTTCCGCCCAATTCTGAAGGCATTGCGTATTGAGTGGTGGAACTCAACGCTGTGCTTTGCCTTAACACAAGAGGGAGGAAATGAAAGTATTAAATATTTCATTTCCTAGAGTAGGAATCGAAGCCACAATGACTGGCCTAAGACAAACAATTTTATTCTAAATTATTTTATGAAATTTACATTCACATTCTAAATTATTTTATGAATTTACATCTAGGTCTCTCTTAAGAAAATATGACCTGAAAAAGCATTTTAGTGTGACCTATGAAGTGACAAGTAGTAATAACAAAAGGCTCGCTTCCCATATGGCGAACGTTCAACGTGCTTTATTACCTAGGCGCTCTGGCCCGATCAATAAATAGTGCTTAATAAAAAAAATGCTTTAAAGTTTCCATACATGTCCATACATGTCTTTTCAAAACATCTATTATTTCTATTTTATATTTTACGTAGTATTTGGGTTATGAAGAATAAAAACAATAAAAATAATAGATATTAAAACTGGCTAAGTGCGAGTCGGATTCAAGCACGAAGGGTTTCGTACCATCATCAAAAAAACTGGAAAAAATTACGTTTCTTGTATGGGAGTCCTCTTAAATAGTTATTTTATTTAGTTTTTTTTAAATATTTTTTGTATAGTATAACGGCAACAGAAAAACATAATCTGTGAAAATTACTATTTAAAATAATTAGACAACTATCACGGTTCATCAGATACAGCCAGGTGACCGACGGTCAAACAGCGAACCTAAGTAAAAGGTTCCCGTCTAACTTTTTGGGTACGAAACCCTAAATGTGAACAAAATTATTCGCAAAATATGAACTTATATTTTTTTTGGGTCGTAAAAAACAACATAATAAACTGTTGGTTTTTTTAAGTATAATTTATATGATTTATTAATACTAATAAATCATATAAAATAAATGGTCATGTGGACCATCTATTGACGTATTATGTAGTATGTAGGTACAATAGGCAAGCGTACCTACTTGTATACTTTAGTTGCTACACTGAGAAGGTTTAAGCTTTTTAGGTCAAAAGCACTCTCTACATGTTTTATTCCTGGTTGCCTCTTCGCTGTTTTGTGCTAAGTTACCCGTTTTAATAATATTCTTTAATTTATAAAATATTTCATTTTCTTATTGCCTGAATGAATTACAAGAAAAAAAAAACAGCTTCACGCTGTATTCCACACACAGCAGAGGAGGCAGAGGCAACTAGTGTTAAGACTCTCCGCTCCCCACTTTCCGCCAAATTGGAGGCATTGTGTTCTAAATGGCGGAACTCATCGCCGCGCTTTAAGAAATATATATTTACATAAATATTTCATTTCCTCGAGTCGGGATCGAACCCACAACGCTATGATTGACTAGTCGTAATTATCGTTAATTTTTGTATATTTGTATACGGGGCAAAGAACGTTTAATATTGTGACAGTCGGCGCGGCGGCGAAAGCGGTACAAAATAATTTATTTCCCCAAATAGCAATCGAGCTCACAATCATTGTGTGATGCTGTACTATTGCGCTACGGCGCTGAATAAATAATGTTTGTAATAAATGTTTTAAATATTAAATGTTTTTACTTCATACAAATTCTATACTCCGTTCCCCACTTTTTGTCTATTTTTAAAACTTTACCTTAATTTTAATTAGATCAGGGAACTCACAAATATTGCTCAACGTGGAAATTGAATCCACAATCAATTCAGTTAATGCTTTTATTTCGTAAATTTTCAATTGCTCCTAATAGTGTAACATTCCATACATCAAATTTGGAGATCAATCTCATAAATACCACAGCTACCCAGTTAGGTAACCATTTCACGGTACACGTTAAAGGCCGTTTAGTGAGATAAGGAACAAGTACTAGCCAGATAGGCTAGAAGTAGGTTCACTTAGGTCGTACACCCACTAATAGCCGGTCGAACGGCCTCATATAGGGCTGGCACCTCGTTTCTCATATTACAGTTTTAGTATAGTTTTATAATATTTGTAAAGTTATAAATATTAATAATTGAGGTAAATTTTAATTGTTTTCTTTTGCCGAAACCTTGCGAAAAATTATTCTGTTATAAGCTGTTTTGTTGTTGTTAAGTTTCTGTAATGTATTTAATATTTTTTCTTGCTTTCATATTCAGCGACACGGTTGTAAGTGGGATTGATATGGTATCGTTGCATCTTTGTTCTATACAATGAAATAAAAAAAACTACGAAGTATGTAGATGCATGTGTTACGTAGGGCTTCAAATGAAAATCATAGACAGAAATGTAGAGAAACATTGTCTGGATTTCATTTTATTTCTTACATGAGATGTTAACACCAACAGTTGAAATAAATTTTTTTAAGTAAATTAAAATAAATTGATATTATACAAATCTATTTACAAAAACGTAAATTTCTATATATGGCATGATGAGTGACGGAACTCAACGCTGTTATTTCACAATGTAAATAAAATAATCAGTGATGATTGCACTTACACCACTCTGACTACACGATTAGCTATAGTTATCGTTTCATGATAAATATTTATTAAAATCATTTGAGAACCCTACAATGAGTCGCCTCGCCAAATAAGGCTCACGGAAAAGTATTGTTCGACAACATTCCTTAAGCGGACCCACCTCGAATTACGTTACCTTCGGTCATAGCTATATAACAATATTTCTATCATTATATTATTTTATATTTCTTCCTGTGACACATATGTTGGTATATACTTATTTGTAACATAATGAAGATGTAAATCATTGTTTCATAGTGCTTGCTAAGAAATACACCATTTTGAAGTTTTTACTATGAGAGTCTTGAATTTTGACGCTATATTGTGATTGAATTGAGTAGGAAAATCGTGGGTTGGTATTGAGAAAAATATTTATTTATTTTTATATAAGTAGGAAGGTACTTAGTCAATCTACTTAGTTAAAGCTCAATTTTGTATTTGCTAGAAATATAGCTCAGTAGTTGGTTTTTATTTGCAATTTTAAGGTTTACAATGGCGAAATAATCATAAAAAATAAAATTAAAAAAACCAGCTTCACGCTTTATCCCGTACACAGCCTAACCTAGGCAGAGGGAATTTAGTGTTAAAATACTCTGTTCCCCACTTTCCGTCGAATTTTGATGAAGGCATTGCGTGTTGAGTGGCGGTTGCCGTGGTGGTTGCCAGAGCGAAAAGACGAAAATATTAATAAATTTTCGTAATAATTCATTTCTTCGCGTGGCGATCGAACCCACAACCATCGCATTACAGTCACACCTTTGTGACAACTGTAAGTAATTATCTTAAAAGTAGAATATTGGGCAAGAAATTGAATTAATTATAGATAAACTTTAGACAAACCCTTCCCTCACTATTTGCTATCATATTTCGGCTATCCAACAAGAATTTTAGTCATCCATTATTTTGAGCATGTCATAGTTTGTTCACGTCATAGTTTCCTTTTTAATTAAGCAAATATTTTTCACAAGCAGAAAATTTATACTCTATACTGATATTATAAAGCTGAAGAATTTATTTAAATGTTTAACGCGCTTATCTCAGGAACTTCTTTTCGAATAGAAAAAATATTTTTAGTATATTTATCGAAGAAGGCTATATAGCCTATATTACATCGTTCTATGTGGCGATGTAACTGTACCCACGGTTAAAGTTACCTCAGTCGGTACGTAGAATATAACATTTGTCGTACAAAATTGTTAGTTATTTTCATGTAACTACGCGAGCAAAGCCACATATGTCATCGCGTTAAAGCCAATATTATTATTATTAAAGCCAATATGTAAGCTAGTTGCTAAAGAATTAATTGTTGACACAAAATTTTTTACACATACAAAACCAATAAGCCAATTCATTAATATTTATTTATACGACTCATACATAAGCTATTGGTTTTTAGACTGCATACATTGATGTAAAAAAAACTTTTTATGTATCAATGTCTGTACAACATCATTGTATGAGGCATTGGTGACGCGGTGGTACAAGCGTGCGACCGTAAATAAATGTGATAGTTGTGGGTTCGATTTTCACTCAGGGTAATAAAATATTTAAAATTTTCATTTGCTTTGATAACGAAGCATAAGGTATATATTACTGGGACCTCAATATTGATAACTGCAGATTATATTTATTTTTGGCAAATACATATTTAAAGCAATTTGAACATATTTTCAGTTAAATATTAGTTAAATACTAGTTAGTACTATAAATTTAAATTTTGTAATAGTTTTTTAGGTTCATGCTGTATCCCTATCGGGGTAGCCAGAGACAAGGAAACGCCAGTTTTGTATAGATAACTCCTTCGCCTCGTGGTCTACGTGACCTTCCCCCAGTTTCATCGATACTGTATTTTTGAAGGTCAACTGAGCACTCTCCGTACCCCTTATAACGCTGAG
Organism: Heliconius himera; assembly: GCA_021202915.1. Lineage (NCBI taxonomy): Eukaryota > Metazoa > Arthropoda > Insecta > Lepidoptera > Nymphalidae > Heliconius > Heliconius himera. The sequence continues at coordinate 711,455 of JAJHJA010000069.1, forward strand.
AATGTTCTTCTTCATTCTCACGGGGACATTTTCGCTAGTACCTGCTATCTTGTGTATCTCTTCATCACTTCGACCAGCTAAACTGACTCCGCATAATGTGATGACATAATGCATTTGAATGTGAATTTTATAACATCGTCGAAACCAATACTGCATTGTGTACGGTCGAAAATCGATGGAGGTAAAGTACCGCTAACTCAGTTACTAGCAACAACACGCCTTTTCACATCCATTTCGTATCTTCCGTATATACTTAGCATGCTTTCCAGATTCTCGAGTTGATTCTGTTCTAACGTCATGTCACTTACGCTCATTTAAGGCACATCCAGGTATAGACCATTATTTTCACACTCTTTTTTTAAAATGGTGACAAATGTCCGCAACTTGCATTATGATGATATAATGAGTACTACATCACTTGCATACAGAAGGCAATCTTCTTTCAGGTCTCCTACTTTCACTCCCATGTCACTTTGTTTCGCTCCTTGGAGACAGTTATCTAAATACAAGTTAAACAACCCAGCTGCCGGCGCTACCTTATTTAACCCTCGACTCGATTGCATATCAAACCAAAGTGTTGCCAATTCCTACTCGCGCTCAGACAGAGTGTAAAGAGAGTTTACAGCCTGTAGCAAGTGTTCGCTCATATTGTACCGGAGCAGTATCTGCATTAATTTCAATCTCACGCCGCTGCTGACGCCGACGCCGGTCCCCAACGCCACTTACTACACCAGCAGGCACACCACTCGCTTTAGGAAGACGTCGTATCAGTGCGTGCTCATATAGTGCACGTGGTGGCGAATGGGACGTTGCAGCCCTCGAAAGGGCTGACAAAGATCGCTATTAAAGTTTGTATCATACCCCAATTTTGTAACTTAACATTTATTTGATTATAATTGCCCGTAATATTTTTTTTAAACTTTTATTTTTTTATATATTTTATTTTTTTTATTATAATTTTTAGGCCAGTTGTGGCAGGGGCACAGAGTCTGATTGTAAAATCGGCTAGTTGTGACTCTAGAACTCGACGGAAAGTGGGGAACGGAATGCCTTAACACTGGGTTCCCTCTGCCCACCCTGCTGTGTGCGGTGGTCTTTAAGGTGTTATATACTTATAAATATTTAAATACGTATATATTTGTACTAAGAAAAATCAGTAGCGTGAGAATTGTAGAGATTGTCACAGCAAATATTAGTACACCGCACACGTTCGTAAAACATTACGCCATGACCACAATTCAAGTACACGCGTATACGTACATGTGTGCCCCTTCTATTACACTGTTAATGTTATTTACGAATACATTATTATTATTTTATAGATCTATAGCAGTTTATTTTGTTTCTTCTTTTATCTATATATATAAAAGGACTTGTGCTGACTGACTGAGGTAAGACGCACGCAGAGCCGTAACCGCTGATGGTAGAAACGTGAAATTTGGGCAGATGTTTATTTTTATATTCTGGACATCCACTAAGAAGGGAATTTGAAAAATTTTAACCCTAAAGGGATGAAATAGGGGTTGCAAGTTTGTATGGATTTTTTTTTAATCTGTACCGATTTTTATAAAATTTGAAATTCAGACTCTTAAAAACATTTCATTGAACACGTGTTTCATGGTTTTTAAGAATTCACCCCCTAAGGGTTCAAATAAGGGGTTGAAAGTTTATATGGAAAAATCTTTGAATTGCCACCGATTTTTATAAAAAATTAAATTCAGACTGTTAAAAATATTTTATTGAACACGTGTTTCGTGGTTTTTTTACAATTCACTCCTAATAAGCGGGCGAAGCCGCGCGCGCCCTCTAGTTGTTGTATAATTGTAATTCTTTTATTTAAGTCCGAATAAATTTAAAAACTTTTATTAAACTGAGGCCAGTTCGATTCCCACTCGAGAAAATAAAATATTTAATATTTCTATTATCTCGCTTTAATTAAAGAGGCCAAGCGCGGCGTAGGGTTCCGTAAGTCAACATGCAATGACTTCAGAATTCGGCAGAAAGTAAGGAACGAAAGTGTTTTAAAGGGAACGAAGTGTCTTAACATTAGGTTTCCAGGTTCCCTCTGCTTAATATACTGGAAAACAGCGTGAAGCTTTAAAAATAAGATTTCAGTAACATACTGTATGGATGTTACATTAAAACATTAGAAATAATACTTCTACTTCTGAATACAAGAGTATTCAGATTTCCTAAGGCAAATTGTTTCACATAAAGTAATAAAAAATAACACCCTAAAATGTTTGACTAACTTGCCGATGCATGCACAATTCTATGTACAAGTGTTTAGTATATTCTTCATAAGTACCTGAAAAGATAGAAAAAAATATTAGTAGGTACCCATACAGATTGCCCATATGGGCAAAATATATACCGAAAAAGGAAAAATCTTTTCTTTATATAAACACATTTTAATATAAAATTCTTACCCCCTTCAATCATTTTCTAATGCCAGAGTCTTTACTTTTTTAATTATATATAAGAAAAATATTATTGAACATAACAAATGATATAAAATAATTATATTAATGAGTATTAACTAAATATTCTACTAGAGTGAATTTATTTTCGAGATCATCCAGGCGTATAAGCACACCATCTGACTAAAAACGCGACGATTTTAAGTTCGACTCCCACTCGAGGGAAGGGATTGTTGTCAATTTACTCCCTCTGGTAACGTCCAAAAGCATGGCGTTGGGTTCCATCAATCTACATACAAAGTCTCGTTAATTATTTTTAAAAATAACATATTTAAAAATAACATTTAATTTTTAATTTAAACATTACACCACGGTGTAACTGTCTGCCACAAAGAATCGCGCATATCAACAATGTAAGAATTTAAAATAGAGTAAACAGACAGATTTGCCGTTTTTTTTATTATCACAACGTGTTTCGTCTGCGTCGTAACGATCATTATATACCTCATTATTACCATAAAAAGCTAATATTTTCGCTGAGAGCATTAGAGGTGGTTTTTATAAATGAAGTTATTAACCTCGCTTTGGATACCTATTCGCTTTGCTTTGGAAAATTTAAATGGGGTGTTTTAATTTGATAATGCAAAACTGATTGCTGTGTGGCAAATGTTTGATTGATTTTTAATTATTTAAAAAGAGTGTTTTTTTTTACTTTTTTTCAGTCACTAGTAATACGGCTTTGATACCTATTCAATAAAAAAAAGAGAATAAAATAACGCAGCGTTGAGTTGTAACAGGTTGGCAACAAAGTAATTTCGGTTTTCACATATAGATGGCTTTGCATTATTTTTTTGAATAACATGTGTAAGTGTTGTACTTCCCCTTTTTACATTTGAAATTAGTCACATTGAAGTTAGTTTAGAAGCAAGTGAAGCGTGATTCTCTTATAACAGTTAGTTGTGGGATCCTTCCAAAATGGAGCGCAGTAATGAGCATTTTCGGCATATTTTACTTTTTTATTTCCGTAAAGGAAAGAAAGCTGCTGACGTTCACAAAAAGATATGTGCAGTTTATGGTGATGATTTTTAACAGAGCGCACGTGTCAGAATTGGTTTAAAAAATTCCGTTCTGGAGATTTTTCCCTCAAAGATGAGCAACGTTCTGGTCGACCTACGGAAGTTGATGATGACCAAATCAAAATCTTAATTGAAGATGATCGTCATATTACTGTTCGAGACATTGCCAAGAGGTTAATTGTATCGCACACAACTATTGAAAACCACTTAAAATGTCTTGGACTCTTCAAGAAGCTCGATATTTGGGTACCGCATGAATTGAAAGAGGTTCATTTAACCCAACGAATCAATATTTGCGATATGCATCTTAAGCGCAACGAAATCGACCCTTTCTTGAAAAGAATCGTCACTGGTGATGAAAAATGGGTCATGTACAGCAACACTGTTCGAAAACGATCATGGTGTAAGCTCAAAGAACCAGCACAAACCACATCGAAAGTTGAATTGCACCCAAAAAAGATCATGCTTTCAATTTGGTGGGATTACAAAGGTGTTGTGTATTTCGAGCTGCTTCCAAGGAACCAGACGATCAATTCAAATGTTTATTGTCAACAACTTACGAAACTTGACGAAGCAATCAAAGAAAAACGGCCAGAATTGGCAAACCGGAAAGGAATTGTGTTTATTAATGATAATGCAAAACCGCACACATCTTTGGCAACTCGTGAAAAATTATTGGAATTTGGTTGGGAAGTAATGGCACACCCTCCATATAGTCCAGGTCTGGCACCATCTGATTACCATTTATTTCGAGGTTTGCAGAATTTTTTGAATGTTAAAACTTTCATAAATGACGATGACCTTAAAGCACACTTGATTAAATTTTTCGCGGATAAGGACCAAAAATTCTATGAAAGCGGAATCATGAAGCTGCAAGAAAGATGGAAAAAGGTCATCGAAGAATATGGAAAATATATAAATGATTAAATATTAAACTCTGTTAAAAAATAAATAAATTATTTCATACTACAAAACCGAAATTACTTTCTTGCCAACCTGATATCATTCGTAGGAGCGGTAAAATGGTTTGAATTCGGTTGAAAATCTAAAAACAGAGTGTCTTGCCACTAAGTTCTCTTTATCTACCTCGCCACGTATAAAAAAAGTGTTTTTAACTACTATTTATTTATTGTTTTTTAGTTGGATTTTTTTAAAAGCGTATTTTGTATTATTTTTTTATTACACACATCAGCGGGCGAATCAGATTTTCACTTGACCGGTTTTTTTTCAATATTTTCAAATTATTGCATTATCATCCTTGATAAGTATATAAAATTTCCAAATAAACCGACCTTTAAAAATGTAAGGTAATAAAAGCGTTTTAAAAAAGCGTGGTAACACAGCGTTTGTAACGTTATATAACTATCATAGAGCCGCCCTCTATAGCTTCTATGTGGAGGTACAAATAAAAAAAGTATTGAAACCAAATGTGCCTCGAGCGCAACAAATAAAATAAGAAAAAATATGTCATACATTCGCTTTGGAAACCTCAAAACGAGTCGATATCGAAATGTGTCATGTTCAAAAACTTACAGTACCGAAAATCCGAAGTTTTTTATATTCTATTATAATCAGTACATACTTACACATTATTAATACAGTATTTATATGTAAAGAATTTATTCTGTAATACATATATTTCAGAATGAACAAAGTCGTAAAATTTAAATTTTCTTGAATTTATTTCGTGCTTAAGAAAATAGTGCAAATACCACTCAGCAGGGACCACCGAAGTGCAGTGGCACAGCGCAGCGCAGAGTTTGAGCTCCACAGCAGCAAGTAAATTATTTACAATTCTAATTAGATAACTTGGTGCGTTAAGCTCCGTCTTTCAATACGCAAGGTCTCAGATGCCGGCAAAAAAAGGAGAACGGAATGTCTTGACAGTTGACACTAGGTTTTCTCTACTTACACTGCTTTATGAAATAAAAAATCATACAGTAGTACTCTATTTCGATGAAGAAGTTACGCAATTTAAAACAATGTGGTAATAAAGTAAAAATATTTTTTTATTTTGTATTTGATTGTATAAATCAAGCCTTCAATCATCAATTCAACATCGATTATAGGAACATATCGATTTATTAATTATAATATATTTTAAAATTAAAAAAAAAAACTACTTAAACGAGCAGTGCTAATACGGAATCTTAACTTTGAAATGATGTATTTTAATCACTTTAAGTGCACTTTACGGTAACGAATTAAGTAACTACGTTAAGCGTTAATGGTTATTGCCAAGTAAACTAGCTCTCGGGGGCATCTAAACTATTTGAGAGAAAATGAAAACTGTAACCGAGACTTTCATAGAAAATTTTTAATTAACACTGCAACAATTTATATCCAAAATAAGTAAATGAAAAATGGAAAGGCACATTATTATACATTATAATATCAAATGCAGCTATTTTTCCTCTGAGATTCTAAATGTCAAATTAGGTCTATTATTATGGTAACATAACATTTTTTATTTTTTATTGAATTTGTTTTTATAGCTCATCAAATACTTCTTATATTAGCTTTACGCTCTATATCGCATATAGCAGGGTATGTATAGGGAACCTGGGTACCTTGTGTTCCTACTTCCGTTCCCCACTTGCCACCGAGTTCTATGAGGCAGGTTGAGTGGGCGGAACTCAACACCACGCCTTGCCTTATTACCAGAGCAAGGAAATGAAAATATTAAATATTTCATTATTACATATTTCACACACCTGTCGCGTACACATACAAACGCACACTTGTGCCCCTGTGGTACGACCGGCCCCATCAAAGATTTAATATTAAAATAATGTGGAAATATTTTATTACAATTCTAATCATATTTTCTATAAGATTAAGTTGAATCGTATTCCGCTTTCCGATCTACTCGCCTACAGGCAAGGTCATTCATTTAAAGGTACACGTTTAAATTTATGAAAATAAACGATTGAGTCACCATTATGTTGTATTTATATGTATAATGCAGAACTGAAGTTACTTATTTTTATTAAATGAAAACGTTGTTGCCAAAAAGATAGTAACTTAGTAACAGGAAATGAAAAAATTGTATTATAAAAACTGTAAAATATTATTCTGTTCTGTTTTACAATTATGACGCTCTCAACGTGCCAGTTGAGCACTGATCACTTCGCCAATGTCACGTTAAATGGAGAACACAAGAAGGAAGGAGATGATAAAAATATATTTTGTTATACAATAGACGAATGCATGATAAAACAGAGATTCAGTTTAAAATTGCTTTTATTTGTACGAAATAAAGAAATATGTGTACAATATATACATGATAGTAGGTTATTATTAAGTAATATGTTCCAAAGATAATATTATTAAATATTATATAGAAAATTGGAAAGTAAATCCTTAATTGTACTAAATTGTCAATATAAAAAAGCTTTCATTAAAATCTGCATAAACTTCTAGTACTAAGTTATATACAGATTGAGTTTTTAATACAATGAATAAGTTTAAGAAGAGTTTGTAGTTTATTTTGCTTAAGTGAGATCGTTTTTCTTCCTAATTTACATTGTACTCTTTTAAAGCTGATTTTGTAAATAAAATTTATAAAATATTTCTTATACAACGAGACGTCATCATTTTATAATGATGGCGTCTCGTTCCGTGGCTGAAGTGTAAACAGAGCGAGGAAATTAAACAACTCTTCTGATGATGCTGATGATGTTTTCGATTTTTGTTAGATTTAGTGTTGATAAACTTTTCTAATGGCATCTTTTTTTATGGAAAAATTAAGGCGTACGGGTCATCTAAGCCCAGATAAGTGAACACCGCCGCCTACGTTTGTAAAAAAAGATAACTGTACACAATTTTAGAATGCAATATTGCCTTCATCTATAACAAAACAAACAAATATTTACAGTACGTACAAATAGACTTTAGTCGAGATATGGTATGGTGTTCTCAAACTGCCCCACAATACAAGACGCGTATAGACATTAAAAACTGCCCCACAATACAAGACGCGTATAGACATTAAAAACTGCCCCACAATACAAGATGCGTATAGACATTAAAAACTGCCCCACAATACAAGATGCGTATAGACATTAAAAACTGCCCCACAATACAAGATGCGTATAGACATTAAAAAGTTAACTTTGAAATAAAAAATATTTTAATAACTTTATACGTTTTTGTATACCTACTATAATTCTTCTAGCAAGCAGCCAGGTCTGTTATGAGAATTTCTAAGTCTCTTTGTACGTGCTTTGCTTAAGCAGGTCATAACAGCATTTAGCAATAAAACAGTTTTATATCGGAAGTCGACTACTTCAAGAAGTAATATGTAAATGGTTTTTAAAGGTCAATGTCGATGTTTGGAAGAATATTTTTAAGATTAAAATAATCTTTTTGCTTATTTTGTTCAAATTTTTGTAATCTAGTCGTAACGCTGGGTTCCCCCCGCTTACCTTACTGTTGGGGGGATAATTGTCCCTCACTCTTTTTTATCTTATTCTCCGCTTTGAGTCTCTCCCTATCTCTCTTACCACTCACTTTTCCATTCTTTCATCACTCATTCGTTTGACATGCTGAGCATGTTCTTCTTCATTCTCAACGTGACATCCTCGCTAATACCTGCCATTCTGTGTATCTCTTCATTGCGGATTCGATCCGCTAAGCTGACTCCGCACATCCTACGAAGAGATTGCATCTCCACGGCATTCGTCCTTCTTTCATTCTTCTTCTGTAATACCCACGTTTACCAGCACTGCATTGTATACAGCCAAACGCGCAGTATCAATGCAGCTAAGGTGCAGCTATCAATAAACTTGTTACGCCACGTTTTCGCCTCCAAAAAGTTCATAAATCTTTTATGAATTTGAGTATACGTGTATATAATACTGTCTGAGTCTGAGTATACGTGTATATAATACACTTCCGCACTGTATTCTAAGTTTGCCACTACCACAATTTAAAGTAAATAATAAATATTTAAAGTAAATAAATACTAACAAGTAAAGCTTATTACACTGTTCAAGAATGTTTAGTGGATAAACATATATGGAATTAGTGTCTATTGAATGTGATGCAGGATAGCTGCCAGATAATGTAATAAAACTATATATTATACCATTGACTTTGAAAAGAGCAACTGTTGAGTTTCTTGCCAGCTCTTCTCAGCAGAACTGCCTTCCGAACCGGTGGTAGATTTTTTTTATTTATATGTTCATTCGACGATTCAAAAGTGCTTATAAGAGTTGAATTGAAGGCTCCATTAACTCTGTTACCGGAAGCAATACGCTTTTCCACATCCATCTCGTATCTTCCATCTCTACTGAACATACTTCCCAAATATACCACTTCATTCACTTGCTCTAATATCTTATCATTAACTCTGATCTTGTATCCTACTGTCCTTTCTTCATCTCGTTCAAAAACCAGAACCAAATCCTATCTGTGTAATACTATAAAACTATTAAAAATAGCTTTTTAAGGGTAACTTTAGTATAAAACCAATTCTTAATCTACGAGTAATTATCATAAGTGGGACTAGTTAATATTACCTTTTATGTAAATTTGTAGATATAGAACTACCCTCTACAACTTGGTTTTAATTAATTATTCATATAAAATAATATCCTCGTGGTTCAAATGAAAAGCGGAATAAACTAATTGTGAGTTCAAGTTAACATAAAGAATGCTTATATTGAATATACAAACTTTTAAGGTTTTTTAGGTGAAATGATGTGTGTTCAACCATGATTAAAAATATATTGTTAGTTAGTAGTAGAGAAGAATTTGATTTCAAATGATATAGACAGCGATCTCTAATTATAAAAATAAAGGAAAAACTTTCATATTGGATATTATTTCTAGGATGAAATACTCATATATAGCAACATTGTACGCCTTAGGGCCAAACAAAAATATACATTTTTCTAAATTATGGAAGGTAAAAGATATATTACAAGTATTTATATATCAATAAACAATAGATACCTACAGAGGGGTCATTAGGAATTATTTAACTTTAAAACTATAAGAGTCCGCCATCCAGGCAGAGCTCAACGCCGCGCCACTATATATATATATATATATATAATGTATTTATATACTAGATATCAACTCTTTACACTCCATCCCTTTTCAGACAACATATTCTCTCCTCTACCCAAAGGCTGCCTGGAAGAGATCGCTCTCTTTGCGATAAGGCCGCCCATTGTACTGTTCTAAATATTAATACATGTATATGTGTTGTATATTTCTGTTGTACAATAAAGAGTTTTTTATTAATTTACATTTTATTTTAAAAAAATCTGATTTTACTTTTGTAATGACTCACACAAATGCCAAGCTCAACTTAGACCTCGCGTAAACCTTTTTTGACAAATGCCTTCGTCTATATGTCTATATAATTTATATATTATTGTAATGCAATTGTAAATTAAACTAACTAACGAGATGCATTTGAGGTTTCATATACGTGTCGTGGATTCCCGTTCTGTATGTACTTACTGTACAGTAAATATGTGGTAGATATGTTGTCCAAATATGATTTTTTTTCATATTACATGAAATAATGTTTTTAACATTTTTAAAGTATTATTCCACACTTAGGAAACAAAAATACTTATTTAGAAAACGTATAAAAATTTGGACGTAGCGGGACTCGAACCCGCGCCTCCTGGCAACCAACCACTACGATCAATTTTTTATACGTTTTCTAAATAAGTACGAAATAATGTATCACACGGTTCTTTCTAAATATTTTGCCAATTAATTCTCAAATACTTATTTATTTTTAACATTTTCTTAAAAAAATAAATTAAAAGTTAAAATGGTTTTTTTATCCTCCTAAAATGTAATATTCCTTTACCTCTACCTATTTGCCTTTAAATATGAAGCTTAATATAAGAAAACTCCATTATATTATAATTACAGCGTTCGCAGTAATAGGAGGTCAAACACCTTGGAGCTAATTAATCACAAGCATTCTAAATGTAATATATTTTATACGAGAATACAGCCAAGTTATGTATTTCTTGCACCTTAAGCTTAAGCAAATAATTTTGTGATTAAATTTAAATTTCATTTAAATACACTATGTATAGTTAAATGGTTTAAGCTACGCAACGGATTTTAGTATGGTTTCCACTAATTGAGAGAGTGATTGAATATAAAAAAATTATGTATTTACTATAGATTAAAAAAATGGCTTGAGTTTTACTTTTGTTTATTATTCTAAGATGACACTTAATCATTTCTACATCAACCAACATTCATACGGCCTTTGTTTCTTTTGTGGCAAGAGTTGCTTGGAAGAGATCACCTGTGGTGATAAGGTCGTCTTTACACAAAAAAAAAACATTTATTTTTTCTTTTATATGTAATATTATTAAGTTGGTGTAATAAAGCATTAAATAAATAAATAATACATGCGTAAAAGCTAGTCAAATTAGATTTTTTTTACCTACACGCTATACCCCTTATATAGATTGGTAGGTAAAGGGAAACTAGTGTTAATTTAACATGTCTTTCCCTATTTTTCATTATTATTTTTTAAGACAAAGCGAGGTAGGCGGTGGAGCTTAATGCTGTGCTTTATCTTTTTTATCAGAACGGGGAAAGGAATTTAATTTATTCTATTCTCCCGAGTAAAAATTGAATCTATAACCGTCGTGCTTACATTCAGACGTTGCTCTGCTTCACCACGAATATTTATATTTAAAAATATTTTTGACCCATTTCCATATAATACTATCAATAAAAAACCCTTTAGTGACATCTTTTGCATATATCATTTGCCATAATTAGTTTTTTTCTTATATAAAGACACGATAGGCAAAGTATTGTCTACAGAGAATTGTTAGAAGCGGTCAAGGCTAGCTCACTGCTAAGCTCAGATCGTAATAACCCTAAAAGCCACATCCAGATATACGTATGTATCTGCTTTTATTATAAAGTGGAAGGGTTTGTTTGGTTAAGCGCGCTAATCTCGGGAACTACTGGAATGGATTTTTTGTTGGATGGTCTTTTCGTCTTTTCACGAGGAAAGCTATATTACATCTTAATGTGATGTCGTTTTGATGTAGCAAAGCTAATGCTATTCACATATTGTACAGAATTAATTTTGATCTTCGTTATGGTTTAGCTTATATTTGGGTAACAAAGGCCTATTCCTGTAATAAACAAAAATCATAACATCTATAAAATCTTTTGATATCTCAGCATTCAATAACATAATTTAATCTCACTGACCCAAATTCTATAAAAACCAAACTATATATAGTAGGTTCTTTATGGAAATAGAAAATGGGCTCCTTCAAATCAAGAACACTTATCCTTCATCTCCAAGTTTGATAGGTTAAGATGTACCTACTTTAACTGCAAGTAGATTTTATTTCTTATGAACAAAAGTTCAACGAAAGTTATTTGATCGAAGCAAAGAATAGAGTCATCGCTTTTTTAAGACATGACGTTATTCATATAAGTCTAAATAGTTAAAAAAATGTCAAGAACCCACCCACCAATTGTTAGTGATTTACAATTATTCTAGCTCACCCAAGTGACACCTTCGGCTTTTTAAATATTTAAGTAAGCAATTTTGTAATCATGTAAATTTGAAGATAAAGTGAAATATTATTATGTAGTTTGAACGAACTATTTGCGGAATCACGCTTATTCCCGTATACACCGAGATAGCCGAGATAGGCAGCCTTCTAAAGATACATCCAAATTGGGGACAGTTTCCGACTGTTTGACAATTTTCGTGACATTGCGTGTCGAGCAGCGGAATTCAACGCTCGCTCTCTCTATGAGACCGGAAAAATGAAAATAATTCATTCTTACAGGTGAAGATTAATGCCACAACCGCGTTTATTTTATATAATGTATATTTTTTTCTTAGTAACATAGTAATACTACCTTCGAATACATAGTATCAAAGATACCGGAGAAAGAACTGCAGTAATAGTAGTAGAGTAATACTAATTTATTTAGTACATAAATTCGTATTGCTCAAAGTTTGCTTGAGGCTAGTCGTGGCGCCCCTGTGCCATGACTGCACCCCTGCACAAAGCGGGACTGTAAAACCGATTGGTTGTGGGTTCGATCCCCACTCGAGGAAATTGAATATTTATAAAAATTTATGTTTCCATTTCTTCACTCTGGTGTGGAGGCAAAGCGCGGTGTTGAGGTCCGCCACTAAACACGCAATGTCTCCAGAATTCGGCGGTAAGTGGGGAACGGAGTGTCTTAATACTAGGTTCCCTCTGCCTACCATGCTGTGTGCGGGATACAGCTTGAAGCTGATTTTTATTTCGTATAGTTTAATAACTGACATTCAAAGTATATTGTGAACTTGTAGAAGCCACTTTGAACGAATGTTTGTTATTTATGGCTAAAATTTCAATCTGATTTCTAAAATTGTCGCCAGGTGCTAAATATATTGAATAATATGGAATTGAAATATTTTGTCTCCATTTCTGTTTTAAGACCTTCCAGTATCGGTTCCCGTGGCAAAGTGGGATGGTTTCTAAACGTAAGTGCCATAGTTGAGGGTTCGTCACCCACTCGGTTTAATAAATTATTTTCTGCCATTTCCTCGCTCTGACATGATAATGCCTAGCGTGGAGTAATTAAAAACTAATAACTTTTATTTTTACGTCTAACAGTTAGAATAGAATAGAATGTACTTTATTGCACATAAATAAGAAGGAAAAAAACTGATAAGTTTTCTTCATTTGCACATTAATATTGGCAATAGTCGTAATTTTCATGTTTATTTAAAATTATGTCACGATATAACAAAGTGTGGGTGGACAAGACTCCACGAGCTCGGCAAAAACCCGCGTGGGCTCGCCGCGCCGCGCGGACCTGAGGCCAATCAAACTCGTTTTATTTATTTTTAATACGTCATTAAGTACAGGATTCTTATGCAATAATGTTTCAAGGTTTTATTTGTTACATATAGGTTATAATCATTTTTATTTTATCCGACTGCGCGACGAAAAGGAGGGTAATTAGTTCAAATTTGTTTATAGTGTGTATAAGTTTGTGATTCTTCACTTTGTCTCAGTATGACTTAAAGTTTTTATGGGCTATATATTATGTTGTTTGTGGTAATTTGACGCTTAGCGTGGGGTCGTCGTGGCACGGTGACTCAGCGTCGGACTGTAACTTGTAAAAACGGCTGTACTTTAGATATAAATATATACTGTGGGGTGAGATTTGATCCCTGAAACATTGTACAATTAAAATATAGTGATTTATGATTATAAATGTTTTGTTTTTTTTTTAGTTTCACGCTGTATCTCGCACATAGCAGGATAGGTAGAGACAATCTGGGAACCGAGTGTCAAGACATTCCTTTAACATTAAGAGACTTCCGTTCCCACTTTCATTTTTTTTTTGATGTTTTGTAATGAGTGGAGGAACTCAACGCCGCGTCAAACCTTGATGGTTTACAGTCGCATTTATGTATTTTACTTACAAAACTAGATTATTAGAACAACAAGTGCTTATACTTTTAGGCCAATCATTATAATCTTTTATAATATAGTGGCCGATACCAAGTTAGTGACTAAAGAAATGCTAACTTCTATACTACACGTCGTCGCTTAATAAATTCAGCCGTCGCTACGGCTACGAGCCCTCGACTGTGGCCTCTAACATACTGTATATATATCATATGGAGATGTTTATCACATGTAGTTCAATCTGCAGTGTATTTTTAATACTAATAAAATAATAATAATAAAATTATGTTTAATCGTGGCGTTGAGTTCCGTTACTCAACACACAATGTTTCGAAAATTAGTGGACATCAAAGCCGCAATTTATGTGGCCAGAACGAGGAAATGAAATTAATTTATACTCAAAACTAGGGCTCCAACCTACAACCACGGATAGAACACCCGGTATAGAAACACACCAAAATAGCATTTTTGTCAGCTGCACGCGTAATGTAGTGTAGGCAAAGGGAATCTAGTATTGAGACACTCCGTTCTCCACTTGCTGCCGAATTTTTCGAAGTGAGAGGCGGAGCTCAACGCCGCACTTTTGCCTTGTCACCAGACTAATTATTAATAATTATTCAATCCTCCTAGTGGGAATGGAACCCATAATTCTCGCAATTACAGTCACGCACTTATGCCACTGGTGCCCGACGGCTTCTAACGTAGCCTACTAGGTATATACCTTTACTATTATAAGTTATTTATATTTTGTCCTTGTGAAAATGTATAATCTACGATTGCGTCCATAGGTTACTTGTGTATGTATGTATTGAACAGGTGTAAAATATGAATCCAGTTAATATTATAAAGGTTTTGTATGTAAAACGGACGTATGGGTTACAGCTACGCTCATTATCCTAAAGGACCCTCGTTATTTGGTGCAAAAATATAAAGTTCTATATTCTCTTATAATAAATATATAATCTATGTTGGAAAAAATCAATAAAATGTACTGTTGCCAGGTCATTCTTAATATTGTTGATACCTGTAACTCGTAGATAATAATATAGTAATATTATTTATTTAAATTTATTTAGTTGTAGCTATTTAGTGTCAGCACATTCGCTTCTCCACCTTTCGTCCGAATTCGAGACATTTCTTTTCAAACATCAATATCATTGTGTACCTTATAGCATCACGCTATGTCCCGCACACTGTGGAATAGACAGAGGGTAGCAAGTGGTAAGACACTCCGTTCCACATTTGTAAGTTATAAGAACATAAATATAATCCTAAGTTGGAATCGAACCGACAATCATCACGTTTCTTGCAAACGCTATCCCACTCTGCCACGATAGCTTTTTCACTTTAATTTATTTAATCAAAATAATATTTATAAAAAAATTGTGGAAGAATAAAAATTACAAAGTTACTAGATGAGACTGGTTTCTCATCTAGTAACGTCCACCTCTCCTGACCTATGATGATAAAAATGATTAAAAGTACATATAGATCTAGTTTAAGTGTTCTATTTCTGGGCACTAATTCAGTATTTAAGCGTTTGCTGTCACTAATTACTGTTTAGTTGCACGTGTAACGATGCAATAAAGTGCAATGCGACAGTTTTAAAAAAGTTAATATATAAAATGAAAATATTTTTGAAAATATTTATCAGCTTGATTACGCTATTAAACTATAGCTTAGGGAGTTTATGAGAGAATTTCTCCAAATTTCTATGGAAACATGATTGTCTGTTACGTCTTAAAGAATACGCAAATAAAGCTGTGAGCGACGACTAAGTATTATTTAAACAGTTTAATAAATATATTAATTTATAATATAAGATAAATAATAATATAAAAGAGTAGGTATACAAACAGCGAATCTGGGAAGCTGCTCAAACGTCATTGACACGTAGTGCCGTAAAGATAAGGTGGGCAGAGGTCAATAATAATGATTCATTTTAGCAAGAAATAGAATATCCATATACATAAATTCCAATAAACAATTAAGGAAACATTTGTGACCGTCGTGGCGCTGTGGGACAAGCGTGTGACTGTAAACGCGACGGTTATGGGTTCGATTCCCACTCGGGGGAATGAATTGTAATTTATTAATACTATCATTTCCTCGTTCTGGTAACATGGCACATTTTTTTTATGAATACATTTTAGGGTAGCTTCTTTATTATATTTCTTATTATTATCCTTATATGAAGTAAAAATTATTAGTAATTTATTAATACGTCATAACTACACTAAAAAATAAGAGAAGCGAATGGTCTCTTGCATTTTTAATTCATAAAGCGACCGGACAGGGCCAGGAGTGGACAGTAAAATAGAAACATAAATAATAAAAACTAACTTATATTTTTAATTAATTCCAAGAGATAACACTTATTAGTAGTAGATTAATAATGTATTATATTCGTATAAGTATCAATAGCAATATTATCTCAGTACAAGATCGTCTCAAGATTTTATATTTTTTTCAACATTACCTTTTTTTCCTAAACGTGAAGGAGTTATGTCCAACAATTTCCTAAAAGACCTGTCTTCGATGTGTTAAGCTTTAAAGCCGTTTACGAGCGGGAATTCTATTTTGGAACAGCTGGCTGTTTATATGCATATTGGCAAATAAATTCTTTTTAACTAGATACCTAAGTAAAAATGTTTTTTTTTTTAGTATAATTTGCACAATATATTTATTTTCAATACGTTTACAATATATTTATTTTCAATACAGAATGTTCTCATACATTCGTTTTACGATTATTATTTTAATTTAATTAATTAATTTAATTAGCTTCACGCTGTATCCCGCACACAGCAGGGTAGGCAGAGGGAACCTAGTGTTAAGACACTCCGTTCCCCACTTTCTGCCGAATTCTGGAGGCATTGCGTGTTGAGTGGCAGAACTCAACGCCGCGCTTAACCTCGACACCAGAGCGAAGAAATGGAAATATAAATTTAAGTAAATATTTCATCTCCTCGAGTGGGGATCGAACCCACAACCAGTTGGTTTTGCAGTCACACCTCGTGCCGCTGCGCCACGACCGGATTATTATTTTACGATTATTTATTTCTTTTAGCTTCACGCTGTATCCCGCATGTAGCAGAGTAGGCAGAGGAACTTAGTGTTAAGACACTCCGTTCCCATTGTGATACTTTTGTTATCCACTTTCCGCCGTACTTTGGAAGCATTACGTGTTTTGTTAAGTGAAATTCAACACCGCGCTTAGCTTTGTTACCAAAGTGATATGAGTAGCTTTGTTACCATTTCGTCGAGTGGGAATCGATCCTACAACCTGTCGCGTTTAAAATCGCTTGTGCTCCTGCGCCACGGATGGCCTATTTTTATGATGCTAGCAATATTTATATTACGCATGCATGCATTCACGCATTTTAGTAACAAATACATTTTCTCAAATGGAAATCGAATTTTGCAACGATCCATGTTACATTCATTTACGTATATACATCTTGACAGGGTTAATATTAGCAATAAACCTGCACCAGAGAATAATGTTTTGTAATTAAAAAAGTCATATAGAGTCCGTCACGTCGTGTCGCAGCGGCACATCATCTGACTGTAATCGTGACGATTGTGAGTTAGATTCCTATTAGAGGATTCACTTCCCTGCTTGTAACGAGACAAATGCGGTGTTGGTACCAGCATTCAAAACGTATTGTCTCTAAAATTAGGCGGTGCGTAGATACGAACGGAGTGTCTTAACACGTCGAGATACAACGTGAAAATAAAAAAAAGTTTTCCTTTTCTTTAAACAATCAATATATTCCAAGTAAATTATTCATTTGTTGATAATTACAGGTTTTATTTACAATGTCGTATGAAATATTCAGTTTAAAATAATGTCATACGGTAATTCAATAACAGTGCACCGGATTTCAGCGGAGCGTCAATATTTATGCGGTGATCGTTTGATGTAATCTATGAGGACGGAGCGCAAACACTTTGTATTGAATGGCAAGTGAAGTTTTAAATGTTTGTATTTTTTTTATTTTAAATTTGCTTTTTATTGTTGTATGTTTATTTTATTGTAACTATTTCGCTCTCTATTCTTGCTGTTTTGAGATTGATTCATATATGATGAAACGTCTTGGTTTAATTTACTATTTTATGGATCGCTCCAATGGCGCAATCCATAAATGGCGTTGGGTTCCGCCGCTCAACATGTAACGTCTCTGAAATAGCCAAAGTGTAGAGAACGAAACGACAACTTAATAAGTTTCTGGCTATTCCGCACACTAAAGATTCGTGATAATAAAACAAAGTATAAGCCCTATATTTTTAGCTTATTTTAAAATATTTTTTGAAAAGATACAGATTTGCGGATTCAAGTCCCGCTACGTTTAAATTAGTTTTTTTTTTTAAAATACCTTTTATTTTTTCACAATAAATAATAATTATTCATAATTGTTTAAATTTACCTTGTTGTTTTTGTTCTGTTTACAGGAAAGAGAGACACTAATTCACTGGCATTGATGTCACAGATATAGAGCTGTTATAATTAAAATATAAAACGCTATAAACAATTTTAAGGTAAATAACACAATATCTTTATGTTATTATTTCTATAATTTCGTTAATTAAAAATTAATTAAACTTAGTTGGTTTAATTTGCAAGACTGAGGCATTTGCTCTCTTACCTTGCAACGTGATGGGTCGGGCACACGTACGGCAAGTCCACGGAATCCTAAGTAGTTGCTTCTCTATAAACGTTATAATACCGTTTTTTTTTATTTTTAATATAAATAAAAAAATACATTTACAATACTGTACACCACTTTCCCACTATAAAACAGGATCGATCAAGAGCACTTGCGGGATCTAAAAAATGTAAAATAAATCAGCTTCACGCTGTATCCCGCACACAGTAACCCTACTGTGCAGTTCAGGCAGAAAAAATATATTATTTACAAAATACTTATATGTTATTTACATGTAAGTACAATTAATTATTAACAAATCTTAGTACCAAATAAAAATATTCATATTAAATTTAAATAATATAAAACCCATACGTTTTACTATTCTTAGCTTATATCAAATTCTCATGCAGTTTCTTGAATTAGAATCGCGTCTCTGGCTCATTGTGTACTGAGAGAGACGCGAGTAGCTAAGTGAAGCAAACGGAATGCTTGGAGTTTGCTGTTTCCGCTCTACATAACATGAAACATCGAAGTAATTGTGACTTCATTATCATTTATCGTTTTTTATTGTTTATCTTAATTTCTGGAGTTTTCACTATTTTTAATATTTTTTTATTAAATATTACTTTTAATGGATTTTGTCGCGTATTTTAGACAAATGACCACAGATTAATGCTAAATTATTTGAACAGGTTAGATAATGGCTCATTGGTACAAGAGTGTGACTGTGAACGCGACAGTTGTAAATTCGATTCTCACTTGGGAAAATTAATAGAATTATTTGAATTCCTTCGCTCTGATAACAAGGCAAAAGCGCGGCGTTGCGTTCCGCTATTCAACACACAATGCCTCGAAAATATGGCGAAACGGAACGGCGTGTCACGATATAACACGAGTTTTTTGAAAAAATAAGTTATATTAGAGGCCGGTCGTGGCGCAGCGGCACGAGGTGTGACTGCAAAACCGACTGGTTGTGGGTTCGATCCCCACTCGAGGAGATGAAATATTTACTTAATATTTCCATTTCTTCGCTCTGGTGTCGAGGTTGAGCGCGGCGTTGAGTTCTGCCACTCAACACGCAATGCCTCCAGAATCCGGCAGAAAGTGGGGAACGGAGTGTCTTAACACTAGGTTCCCTCTGCCTACCCTGCTGTGTGCGGGATACAGCGTGAAGCTATTTTTTTTTTTTTTTTAAGTTATATTACAACTTGATATAATTAAAATTGTAATACAAAAGTAGCAAAGGACAATGTTTTTATTTAATTAAAATGTGGGCTCGTGTACATTTAAACTAGGAAATTATACTGGAACAAAACACCTATACGAGATGTTAAAGAGTCCCTCTATCCGTGTAATTTATATCGTGTTTTACCTTTTAGATCTCTTTAGCGTTTGCGAATGCTTCAAATTGTGCAGTTTAAAAATATCTGACATCTAAAATATTATTGTAAAAATAGTTGACGCTTCCGTTTCTCATCAGTTTTAAAAGAAAAGTTTAGACGGTCCAGTTCTTGCCAAACTGTTACGTAAGTAAAATGGTTTGCACCAATTATACAATATCTATACAATTTATATCGCTCAGTTCTTTTTATAAAAGGCTTTAATTATATATTGGTGCGAAATATAATATATAAAAAATATTGCGTTATAAATTTAATGTTCGGGTAAGTTAGCTATAAAAATAGTGGTTAAATACAAAAAAATGCACAAAGGTGAAATTTGGTTCACCTTGTTGGCTGAAAAAAAATATTGAAGAGTGAAAGTTTTTCGATTTTATGGATTTTCCTCGCAAACAGTAAATATCTTTATTAATAAAGCAAGGTAAGACAATGCCGTTGATCATTAAATGTTAAAAAAATTATCTACTTTTTTTCAGAACCACCATTTCTCAGACATAACGATTTTAAAAGTCATAGGAGGTTCATTTTTACATAGAATAAAATAAAACCGCTATCTATCGAGAATATTTCAAGCTACATTTATAATTATCATTTAAAACAAAACTTATAATAAAAAAAAACAACATCAAGCGTATAAAATTACTGAAAAGGACTCCGTATAGAGTTTGTTCTAAAACTATTTGTACAGACAACGCGAGGTGATTCACTGCATTCCTATTGCACCATTCTCGCTCCTGACTTAATAATGTCGTCGAATTTCAATTGCAAAAATACAACTACAGAACTTTGTATACTAGTGGCGGCTAGAGACATCAAAGGTTTCATGTTTAAGTCATAGTTCCTGAATACTTATATAGGAAATAAACAACTTTTTTTTTTAACTTTGTTTTTTAGTATTTTTTTATTATATTTAAGTAACGTTAAGTAAGTTTAAGTACTGTATTAACTATTTTAAATCAAAATCAGCTTCACGCTGTATCCCGCACACAGCAGGGTAGACAGAGGGAACCTAGTGTTGACACCCCGTGCCCTACTTTCTGCCGAATTCTCGAGGCATTGCGTATTGAGTGGCAGAACTCAACGCCGCGCTTAATAACCTCGACACCAGAGCGAAGAAATGGAAATATAAATTTAAGTAAATATTATATTTCATCTCCTCGAGTGGGGATCGAACCCACAACCAGTCGGTTTACAGTCACTCCTCGTGCCGCTGAGCCCCGACTGGCCTCAACTATTTATTAACTATTTTCAAAAATATTATAATAATTTTAATATTTACTAATTACTATGACATTAAAGTCAGTTATTTAACAATAACCTTATAGGTTTGTCAGAAATATTCCTGACTTTTTTAACAGTGAAAACTGTTAAAAAAGTCAGGAATATTTCGGTAAAATATATTTTTTAACTAAGTATTTTTTTTATACTGTGAAATGATACAACGTTACAGTATTATATAAAGATAATATGTTTTTTAATCTTCAGTCACATAGTCAAATTGAACCCACAGTCAATTAACACGCATACTCTATAAAACTACGCCACTATGGCTATGGCTTTAATTTACTTATATACATAAATATTATTTATTGATACCTTTGAATAGTAAATATTACTCGCACAATAGTATAACTGCAAGACTTCGGAGAAAACCGCGTTTGATCAGTTCATTAGAAACTGTTTTCAATTTGCGGGAATGTTTCAAATTACTGTTTCTGTGAATATCAACGCTTCGATAGTCATGTATTAAAGAAACAATGTGAAACCTATGTTTATATGTTTTTTTTTTAATTCAACTAGAATATAATAAATAAACAGTATCTTCCTTTTTTGTTTTCAAAATTAAAAAAAAGGCTGAGTTTTTTTTAAGTTCTGCAATACCACACGCAATAAACATTTTTTAGGAAAAAAGAAATGCTTAGGGTGATGTAAAAATTATAATAGAACACAAATCTATGATATGTTAAATTTTTGTCAGCCTGTCTGTTTATTTGCTTATATACGTACATTTTCTGAATTACTGGTCGGATTTGAATTATATTTTTTTGTTTTATAGCTATTGGGACTACTAGCTTCTAGATTTACATATATTTTGTGATGGACACTTCTAGGAAGTCAATAGAAGTAGGAAGTAAATCTTGTCAAACATGTATATGTACATATATGGAAGCAAGTATAATTAATGCAAGTTGTTCTCACTTTCTTGAAATAAATGACCGTATTGATTTTAACTCATCGTATATCCTCTGGATTCAATAAAATTTTTAACATACATATTCAATAAAAAATATATATATATATATTTATTTATTTATGAATGTATATTTATTTATTTATTTATGAATATGAATGCGCTAAGATAGTACTTACGTTCAAATGGTGGAATCCAAAAAATATTAAAATATGTATCTAATATGAAGCCTTGGTAATGGTAAATATAGATCGGCGTTGAGTTCCGCTACTCAACAAGTACTGTAATCGAATACGGTCCAAAAGCAAAGAACAGTTTCCATCAATACGAAACGCCACGCCAGTGTGAAGGTTATACATGGCTTTTGTCAATATATAAACAAACAACTTTCATCATTTCATATCCAATATCTCGGAATTTAAGATAGTTTGAAATATTGGAAATAAGTTTTAAAAGATTTATGTGATCTTTCGATTCTTCTATATTAAAAGGTTTCGATACACTTCACTGCGGTTTGGCATATGAAGATCTATCTCAATTTATTTGGGAAACTTGGTTATATAACGGCTTTATATAACACCTGCATCGTAAACGAGCCTCACGCCTCTCGAGTGACAGATTGTTAAAAATGTGATGTATGCGCCAAAAAATTTAATTTTCCAAATAATTATAATGCAAAAATATAATAATTGTATATATTATACATATTATAGACGTCAGTCTTGGTGCCAGTTTGTGCACCACTTTTTGCACAAAGTGTGGTTTGGGTTGTTTGGGCTGGTTGTAGGTTCGATCCCAACTTGAAGAAATGAAGCATTTATTCTATTTATATTTCTTTATCTTTGCTCTGGTGTACAGGCAGAGCGCGGTTGAGTTCCGCTACTCAACACGCAATGCCTCCAGAATACAGCGGAAATTGGGGAACGGAATATCTTAACACTAGGTTAACACGCTCTGCCTGCCCTGCTGTGTGCGGGATACAGCGTGAAGCTGACCTTATATATTATAACTAATTATTAATATTATAAACTAAAGTATAGTGACTAGTACACCACTACTACTTTTACTATATGAAATATATGGAGTACGCAGAGGCAACCTAGTGTTAAAACACTCAATTCCCCACTTTTTGATCAACTTTGAGTAGCTGAGCTTAACGCCGTACCTTTACGCCTTAAGGTTAACTTAATTAGAATCATTCTCTAAATATACATAATTCACGTGGATAATTAGTTAGTCGTTCAAAACTTAGTAATTAAAATTCTATACATTTCTAAGACTTGGTATTAATTGTATTTTAAAAGGCAATCTTTATTACCTCATAATGTAGTTATTTCAAATAATATCATAAATAAAAATAATAGAAAAATGTTGTGATGCTATCTTAGCGTAGTTCCTCTGTTTCCTGAAGGCTGCAGGTTCAAATCACCTTGGCGCTATTTAAAAAATATAACAAAAATGAGTAGATAAATAGTTGTAGAAATGGTTCTCTTAGTTTTTTTTGGAAAATAATACAATTAGTCGAGTAGCAATATATTAAAATTTTACCTTTAATTTATTGCTAGATAGAGAGATAGATTTGCTTTGACAATTTATATATATATTTTTATATATATAAATTGTCAAAGCAAATCTAGTATATTATTAATATTTTTTATCGAATTTGAGACATTACGTGTTGAATGGCGGAACCCAATACTGCGTTTCCTCTTATAAGAGCGGGGAATTGGAACAAGTTATTCACTTCCCTATATGAAACCACAACAGTTACGTTTATACCATACCCTTACTCACTACACTACATGGCCTCACATGGATATTTAAGATTTTCCTCAATTTTTCAAAAGTAAAGGTTAATATAACCATAATGCGTTAAATGGGTAATTTAACCCAAATATCCAAACTGTGTAATGCCGTTGATATAATAAAGTTAATTTAGGAGAACAGTCAAGTTAATCTTTGAATGCTGCAGTACTATCTGCATTCAGTAAAATGTTACCAAACCATACGTTCATTTAGCAGTATCGAAACAATAACGTCATTTCCAGTCTTCGTTCAAGGCATTGCATTTTAACTGACAGTACCCAAAGCCGTGCCTTGCCTCAAGTTAAATAGAGTAAGAAGACGAAAATTATTCATTCTCCCTTATGAAAATCGAACCTGTAACTATCACTGTTATTGAATTTTAAATTCAATATTGTTGCATATTTTGTTAAGCATTATATTATATATTTATATTTTTTTTGTATATATTTGTGAGGCCGTCATGGCGCAGTGGGACAGCGTTTGACTGTAAACCAAAGTAAGATTCCCTCCATCGGAGACTTTAGATTGCTGACCGCTGGCCGCTTCAGTAGAGTGCTGCAAGCACGACGCTGACTTTCACCATAAAAAAATTAGTTATGGTTGGTTGGTTGCCTATTAATTATTAGTATTGATTAGTGATGATCAGCTTAATTTTGTATTCTGTACACAGGAGGGAAGATCAAGTGTTAAGACACTCCATTCTCCATCAGTGATGTTACTTAGCACAAAATGTGTCAAAGTAGGTGGAAAAACGTAGATTGTGATTGTAGTGGATTATCAATTGATTATTATCGATTATCAATTGTGGGGTTATCAGTAATATCTTACATAGACTTTTTATATGTATAGATAGATCTATTATCGATTTTTGTTAAATAATTAGCATAAGGATTGCCCATCATAAATTATGGACTTTATGGTTTATCGATAGTTATATTATTAGTTAAACCGCCATGACATCGTGTAAAATTAAAAATAAAAACGCATAACGCATAGCTTGTGTAGAAAATCTATAATATATTTATAGCATCTATTTATGGTAAAGGTGATCGTAAATACGTTGATGAGAAACACCTATAAATATTTTATTCTGATGACCTTTGTATGTTCCATATTTATCTTATATCCTTTATTCAAAATGCCTTAAGCGGTCATTTAAGATAAGCTTACTTATATATTACTTATACATTTTTATTCTTTTAGGTTTCTGTATTTTAAAGAAAAAACGGAATCTTTACTGGATAACTTTGTTGTCTGACTGTCCGTCCGCCCAGACATTAAACTCAAGATCACGTGAAGGTATCAAATCGATATTAATATCACAGTCTCAAATATTCCACATTTTGGATAAAATTCAATCAAAGTAATCAAAACCAATAGTGTACTTCCCGTATTTTAATATGAATTTTAAATTTTCGCCCGAAGTGCAACGTCGTACGACTGCAAGTTTCAGTTGACCAGCAATCCTGAAATTGATACGGAACTCGCACTTGACTTTTTTAAAAATATTCTAATACATTCTAATGTAAGTAAATAATTATTATTGGTGAGTTTCATTTCTTTTGTCCCTGAGGGAACAAACTATCTTTATTTACCCGCTTTGGCAAAACGCAGCGTTGAGTTCCGTAACTCAATGCGTAATATCTTGAATTTTCGAGGCATGTTGAGTTGATTGAACTCATAATGTTTTGCTATGTTGCCAGAGCAAAAAAATTACAAAATTCATAAATAATAATTCCTTCTTCCGAGTGAGATTTGAACCCATAACCATCGTGTTTATAGTCACATGCATGTGCCACTGCGCCACGACGGACTTTGTATTTATAAAAAAATATGTAAAAAGTTCAAGAAGTGATAAGTGGAGTGACTAATCATTACGTTCTACTTACCCCACAAAATGTTTAAGATGTGTAAAGATAAAAAAGAGAGCTAATTAAAAACCATGACCGCCAGATTTCATGAATTTAAAGTTATGCTATCAGAGATCTGATGCGTCATCAAAAATAAATCGAATAACACTACCTCATATTACACACTTTTACGTATGTTGGATGGCTGTGGGTTCGACTCCACTTGGATGAATTAAATTTCTGATTTTCATTTCCTCGCTCTGGTGACAAGGCAAATTGAAGCGTTATCTTCCGTCACTCTGCACGCAATGCCTTGAGAATTCGGCGGAATGTAGGGAACGGAAGGGACGGACTGTGTGAACACTAGATTCTCCCCGCCTACCCTACTATGTGAGGAATATAAAAAAATTGTACCCCACGTACTATTTTTTTATTCTAAAGTTGCGGAGTTTTTTTCGTTGAATGTGCTAATCGTAGGACTTACTGATTTGCATTGCCAAAATATATTTGTTTAATAGTTCACTTTTCAAGGGCTTTGTAATAAAGCAATCAGGTTAGACGTATCATGTAGTCCATTGTATCTGCGGTCAGGATATCCTCGGGCATTTAGAATTTGGCATGTGTCTTATATATTTTTTCTTAAGCTTCACGCTGTATCCCGCGTCTAGTAGGGTAGACAGAGGAAGAATAGGAACATAATGTTAAGACACTCCATTCCCCATCTTCCGCTGAATTCTGCATGTATTGCGTGTTGAGTGGCGTAATTCAACGCTGTCTCTCTCATTTATTTTTAGAGAATCTGTAAATAGAAGCTAGTTTATTAATTAAACCGTTGCGTTGACCTACGTCTTATAATATATTTCATATTAATTTATAATTTATGCTAAAATATTGACTATTTTTCAACATTATAACACTAAATCATATAATTTAATACGGCCGCTGTGGTGTGAATATTAACGAGGTATTAAGCGGGTGATGGTCAATTTTCATTGGTTTATTTTAAACCTTTTCTCGTTTGTTTTTTGGTTATCTGTAATAATACGAACACAATACAAAGCGATTAATTACTAAAACCTATATAAAGCAATAGAAAACGTAAATTTCCATGAAATGATTATCCTAAAAAAATTCAAGTAGCTAAACAAATTCAAGACAAGAATTAATAAAATGCGCTAAATATTCGAAAAGAATGTGGAATTTAATTAACTCTCTAGCAGCAAATAAAATCAGATCTAACCATCACCTCTAAAATTAGTTGTTAACTCTATATAGATTTCTAACCCAACTAACCTTTGTGAAACCTTTAATAATTACTTTGCCACGATAGAGTCACAACTAGCAGATATATTATCTGACCTAAACAATTTCATAACAATACCACCCAAGCCCTCCCTAAAATAGTATATCAATTACCTGATGAGTTTGCTGTTCTTAAACCATTGCACTTCCATGGAAATCGTAAAATTAATTGATAATCTAGATTCAAATTGCAGTACAGATATAAACGGACTAAATACAAAATGTTTGAAGTCCATAAAACATATAATAGCACCTAAATTAGCTGAGTGTTTTAATAAACTTTTATCTCAGGGCAAGTTTCCTGATATGCTAAAAGTCGCGAAAGTAACCCCAATTCATAAATCTGGGTCTACAACGGACCCAGGCAACTACCGGCCAATTACCGTTTTATCTGTGCTAACAAAATTATTAGAAAAAATAATATACAATCGTTTAGAAATTTATTTGAATTCCACGAACTTAATTTCCGAAAGGATCACGGATTCAGACCAAAAAGCAATACACTATCTGCAATGATCGATTTAGTTACTAAAATTTGATCCAATATCTATTGATAATAAAAAATATGTTTCGGGATTATTTGTTGATCTAAAGAAATCTTTCGATACAGTTAGTCATACCCTACTTATAAAAAAATTGGAAGCATTAAAAATGACTGGAATGGCCGTAAATATGTTTAAGTATAAATAAATATCACCGAATCCGAAGAAACCGAATTGGGCTAAATGGGCATCTCACTCTCTATGCAGATAACACCTGTTTATTTTACTTTGGATCATCTATGGCCACTATAATTGCACAAGCTCAAGAAGACTTAAACAAGCTAAATAAATAATAATAAAATATCTCTAAAATATGTTACACAATTTACAAAAATAAGTCTATTTCCTTGCACAAACCGCTCATTATTAATAATCTCCCAATAACGCAAAAAACCACTGAAAAATACCTCGGAATAATTATGGATAGCACATTGTCGTGGAACGCACATTTAAATCATATATTAAACAAAGTGTCGGCGCTATGAAAACACAGGAATAATGACAATTCGCCAACTGTACGTTTACAACATCTATATTCGAGAAATACTTAATAAAACCGTACATAGCAATATATCCTTCTAAAATACAAGATGTTAGTGGACGTTCCAGTCGTGTTTGCCTAGCTAGTTTATTGGTGCTGCCCAGAACAATTACAATAAAGTACCATAACATATAAAAAATGTACATTACATTTAAATGTCAATTGGCTAAATACGTCCGCGATAATTATTAACAAAGTTTTAAGTAAGTACAAAATTTACCATTTTGTCACAATAACTTTTTTTTTTTAATCAGCCTATCGCCGTCCACTGCTGAACGTAGGCCTCCCTCATCGAACGCCAACCATCCCGGTCTTGGGCTTCTCGCATCCACCCGTTTCCAGCCACCTTCTTTAAATCGTCTGTCCATCGTGCTGCAGGGCGTCCTACACTACGCTTGGCTAAACGCGGTCTCCAGTCTAGCACGTATCGGCTCCATCGACCGTCGGTACGTCTGGAGACATGGCCGGCCCACAATAACTTAACCATTAATGATTATAAGCTACATTAGTATATATAATTGTAACAATTGACAACAACAACTTAACTATTGTGTTTTAAAGTACTGTTAGTAGGTGGCTTAGGTCTTATTGAGAATAAATGTCTATAAACTGACCTGTATGTTTTTGACAAAATTTGATTATTCTATTTCTTAAGGCCTTAACATGTAATACTTTAAAATGTAATATTGATTGTAATTGTTCACCTTTGAAAAGAAAATCTTGCTTTTTCCTGTTACCGTAGGAATTTCGAGAAATCCTCTTTTGTTGTACCCATAACCGGTAGGTTATGATATTACATATGATATTGACAGGTGATATACCTGTCAATACTTGTCATATATATTTTTTTTAAATCCCACAGTCTTGTCTGTGCGTTGTCTGTCACCCAGTAACGGAAGAGGCTTGAGTTTTGTGTCACTTTTTGATGCTTCAGTAAAACAAATGACAAAACGATGAATGAGACGGACACAAAAATAAATCTTAAGTTATCATGTATAGTATGTAGTATTTATTAGAAATATTATTAGAAGCAAGCAAATCATTATAAGATGTCGTTGATTAATTATATGTGTATATTCAACAATGTAATTTTTAATTTTCAAATGTATACAAACTTTAGCGTGACATTTTGCAGGGTTCAAGGTAAATAAAATATCGACTCAAAATCACCTCGACTAAAAACTTGACCTAAATATACTACAAAGGGTGTATTTTTAGTATTCAGCACTATTTTAGGTAAATTACACTGCAAAATGTAATGTGTATATGAAACATATAAAATGATATAGTAAAAAAGACTTTGTAAGCTTAGGTATAATGTGTTATAAGATATGAAAGTTGTATAAAAAATTGCTTTACGCTGTATTGCACAGATAGCAATACAGAAAAAAGGAATCTAGTGTTAAGACATTTTCTTACCGCGTTGACTAACGAATTTCAACACTGCGTTTTGTGTTGTTAACGACTACGAAAAATTTACATTTTACCCTCCCGAGTATTGAACCCACAACAACTACGCTTATTGTCTATCATATCTATTACACAATAAATAAAATCAACACGACTTAATAGAAACTTTAATATTTAAAATGTAGATTCGTATGAGAATCATCTCTAAGTCACTGTTCTGTTGCTAAGCGCTATTCAAAACTCACTGTATGCTGATGTATACTCGAATAACCGAGCATGTGATCCTTTCTAGCGGGACAAGATAGCTCGATTAGCCTCAATTGTGCTGTAAGTAGTTATTTAAATTTAAATATTTATTTAAAATATATTTTATTTATTTTTGTTTATTTTAAAACTGCTAACTGAAAATTAGGTAATCAAGTCGGAATTTTGTTTTTATTCTAAGCAAAAACAAACAAATTACGTTTATTAATTGATATTTTATGCTATATGTATATATATTTATACATTCACTTATATACAATTATTATTATAATCTATAAATCTTAACTTATTTATTCCTTTATAATTTTGTCCACACAATAAATACACTTTTATTATACATAGAGCTACATTCCAATAAAAAATCAACATATAACTGGTTTGAAGAACTATATTCATATCTTTATTAACATTACTAAAACCTTATTTTAGCTTCAGGCTTTACCCTGCAGGCTTAGCAGAGGGAATTTAGTGCTAAGACGCTCCTTTCCCACCTCTCATCCAATTTTCAAAACATTGCCTATTGAGTGGCGGAACTCAACGCTGTGGTGTGTATTATTAACAGATGGAAAAAAAAATTCTCAAATGGAAATTGAACTCACAATTATCGCGCTTACTCTATTATTAGATTTATAACAAAAAAAAAAAAAAATTAAATAATATTTGACGATAAAATATAAAAAATATGCGCTCCAAAATATATAGTATTGTAATCATCAACATACATACATATTCAAAGCGGCAAAACAGTTTAATCAAGAGGTGACCGAGAGCTCTCGGCAGACATAAAGTGGTTTGTTGGGAACAATAATTACATATATTTTACATATCTACTAGTATATATATAATTTAATGTTATTACATATCATTAAATTAAATTTAAAGTTAATAGAAAAGAAAAAAAAATATACAATTTATAGAATCTGTAAGATTTACCCTAAAAAGAACTCTACCTTACCTCTCTCTAACTCAGTAGAGCAATAGTTTTGCTATTACTTTAGGACTTAACATAGTAATCGTTTTGTTTCTATGAGTTACGCCCGTTCTCTACATACAGGCCATAGTATACTTGTTTACGGTTGCAGCGACTGATACGTTTCACGCGGTCAAATCACCTTTGTGTTGTCCTGCTCGTGTGAGTCGTCTCGCTCTTGGCTAACTTTGACACTGCATCTTAAACCATTTTTTTTGATACAACTGTCACAAAACACATGTTTTATGTTTTATAATATCATACATTACTGTCATTTCTGTTATCCGTACGTATGCACAATTATTGTGATAAAGATAAAGATATCTCTCTATCTAACCTGAAATATTAAAATTTAGATACATAACAAAAATAAATAAAACATATTAAATATACTGACCGTTTCGGAAAAGGCGCTCTTCGGCCTTCTGGCTGGCGTCCCGTTCATCCTTAAGTTACACAAAAATCAAAACAAAATCAGCCAATCGGATCGCACCAAACTTTTTCACGGACACTTGTGGAGTTCACTGTCAAACTTGAACATGGACAATTTGGCAACTCTAACTATCCTTCGTGCGGCATAAATATAATGGCAACGGAAAGGTTCCACGGCACTTAATTTAATCGATGACTTCATGCAATTATATTTTTGATAAGTTATCGAGTGTGGGGAGCCGGCGCGGCACGCGGGCTCTCGCTCGGCTGGGTGCAGACTGACTCGAAGTTGGTCGGTCCGCTCGCTCAGCCCGACAGCCGGCCAGCGTTCCGGCTCACGCCATGCCTGCATTTTTTACGGACAATAGCCTAACGTTTGGAGGTTATGTTTTGTAGCGACCCCTCACCCTAATTGACGCGCCTTTTTTTTTAACACGAACTTTTTTCTCCACTTTACTCGATATATTGAGAATCGATTATGACATTGTTTGTTGTTTAATATTATGAAATGAATCACTTAAGATGTTTACGTTCTATATTTAGACGGTCGCCTGGTTGGTCTCGTTGCGCTTGCGACAGTGACGTCACCCCAAGTCTATATTTTATCAAACTGATTTAGGATCGCAATTACTGCGGATCTCAACGTAAGTTAGCGCTATCACAGCCTTCTGAATAAACATTAATGCGTACAATTACAGTATCAGTATGTTATCGTTGCGTAGTTGATGAGATAAGCGGTAAAGGACAGACATTGAAAAAGTGGTTCATTAACATGATAGATATACGACGACAGAATCTCCCTTGTAATAATAAAGAACTCGATTTGAACTCTTTATTTTTTATTTTTAGTGTTAAGATTACCCATACCCATAAACTTTTCAAGTCAACACTTTCCATCGAATTCTTGAGGCATTGCATGTTGAACGGCGAAACTCAACGTCGCTCTGCATTACCAGAGGAAAGATAAATATAAAATATTTCATTTCTCCAAGTGGAAATCGAACCCACAACCGATACGCTTACATGTAAAATTTTAATAATAATTTTAAAGCAAAAATATATTTCACGATTTAAATTCGCTGTTAAGCGCTTTTGCAAGTGTCTCTATATAGTTCTAGATTTATAGGCCAGTGAAAACCGCATATCAATAAGGTCAGCGATTCCCGATGGAAATAGAACCATAAAAGGAGTCGCACGTAGCAATGATATTACATTCCTCGGCGTATAGCGACGTTAGAATAATATTTGTTACATTTTACTAGTGAAATGCACATATGGTTCCGTATTTGGTGTTTTAAATGTATTTTTTTTTAATATTTTTAAAGTTATATGATTACTCTATAAAAAAAAACTATTATTTATTTCTGAGCCAGTGCTGAGTGGGTTACAGTTTGTATGTTTAAAGTAAAGTAAAGCAATAAAGAGCCTTCTGGAAACCGTAATTTGACGGCAGCTTTCAAGAGGCATGGGTCCAAGTTCCATCCTTTTCCCCTTTATTTTTGTATGTTTTCCAAAATATTTTACACACTAAAAATAAGTATGGTATGGTATGAAAAAAAAACTTTATCAAATTTATTCTTTCCTTTCCAATTTGATCAATTTGTTCTGTACATTTCCATATAAGGACAAGGCCAGTATGGGATAAATTTATGATCCGAATGACACAGTTCCTTAAATATAAAATTAACACTATATTGAAAAACATACAAGCGTAATAAAATATTTTAAGTCGAGGTCAATGATGACTGATACATGCCAATGTTCGTGATTTTATGTCCATCAACTCTTACAATGCCAAATAGTAAGGTAATAGTAGTAAGATTTATACATACACTAGCGGCCCACTCGTGGGTTCGCCCGCATAAATTTATACATTCAATCATGAATCGGCGGCAAGCGCGCCATTCGCTGGGCTCGAGCCTAGACTTGCGGCCGTAAACAGAGCGTCGAATTATTTTAATTTTACATTTTCTCGAAAAGTATACGCCCAAATTACGTGTTACAAAAGCCGACAATTATCTTCATTAAAATTTCCTTGATGATGGAATAACTTTCGCTCGTAAGTTTCAATAACTTTATCAAATAAAAAAACTTTAAAATATCACCTTGCAATTTTCAATTAACTTGTGTCACTAAATACCTTATTGTGACTTATTTTTAGCAGATAGATATACAGTATAGCGGACTTTTTAAAGAATTAATAAAATACAAAATTACTTTCATACAATGTACTGACATATATTTTACTATTTTTGCGGTGCACGCACTTAAAGCAATTCGATGGCGTTCATTATTATTGTTATTTCGTTATTTAAGGCTAACTAAGATTTACACCATAATGTTATATTAGTAGCATAGCCTATGCTACTAATGTAGCATCATTAGGGAGTGCTATAACACTCTCAAAGAACCTAGCTTTAATACAAGACATAAATAAGTAAATCGGACCAGTATATCCTGAGAAGCATATCAAGTAAAGAGAGTCAATAATGTAAATAAGAAAAAATATTTAATTGTAAATAAATTTTAAATCAGAATAATGTAAAAATTAATAATAAGTGCCTTTTTTTGTTTTGTAATTATAATTTTTTTTTAGTATAGCATTTTAAACTAGCTTTTGAAAGTTGAAAAATAAAATGTATTTAAAATAATTCTTGAGCTTAACCATTACAACCTAACATATAGATAATTAAATAGTTTCCCTTTGTAATATTCTTGCAGATATATTTATTTTACTTTCTATTTTCATTCAACGGCAGACTGACATGGATGGAGAGAGATCAAGCGCAAGACGGATTGTTGTATGTGATTCGCTGGGATGTGACATTTTATATCTGAGCTCAAATTATTTATAAAAATATAAGCATGTGACAAGTTTTTAGTTGATGGGAAACAACATGTTTACAAGCAATAAATCAAAATGTAAAAAGTGTTATGGGACTGTCGTGTCACAATAAAACAGAGCTTAATTGTAATTACAATAGTTGTAGGTTTTATGCCATCTTTCTATAAATATAATAATTCATTTAAATAAATATTTCGATTTCTCCGCTCTGATAGAAAGAAAAACTCGGCTTTGATATTCGCCACTCAATACACAATGTCTCGAAAACGGGGCTAAAAGTGGTAAACGGAATGGAATGTCTTGACATTAGGTGCCCTCTGCCTGCCCTGATGTGCGAAAAAAAAATGAATCGTGAAATTTCCTAAGAAAATGTGCTATTTTTAGATCCATAACATAATAAGTGAATCATTACAATACATTTAATATATAGAATGTTAGAGTCAAACATATTTTGAAATGAGAGGAATTCTAAGTGAGTAGAGTAGAGGCTAAATTAGTCACCTGGCGCCAACTGACACGAGGACTGCATGATAACAAATGACGTGTATTCAACAGCAAGTGATTTTAGTTAAACAAGTTAGAAAAAAAAATGGACTATATTTAAAATATAATTTTATACTTAAGAAATTTGAGCCAATTTGAATTGAACAAATTTTTACACTTTGGGGTTCACTCACATAACAGATTTGGCAGAAATTGAGAGTCAAGGCACTCCATCCGCTACTTTCCATCTCGATACCAAACTTTGTGCTTTGAATGTTGGAACTTTACACTGTATCCCGGATATAGTAGGATATGGAGATAGAACCTAATGTTCAACGGCGATGTCATCCCTTTTGAGATTAAATATATCTTAAATATCGAATAGTTCATACTTCAACTAATAATACAAAAACATAAAAGCAATTTCGCTCCAGAGCATATTGAATTATTGAAGCCTAAAGCCCGCTAGACAGTAGTATAAGGCAGCTGCGAAGAAACCTCTTAACTTTCACCGTCAGAACTAGTTTGAGCTTGCATCTGAGCTATCTCTTGGAAGCTTAGTTCACAGGGCCGAACCACATCGGCCACTTTCTGAATCATAGAAAGTTGGTTCAATTTATCAGTACATGTGATTGTACTTGTGTTATTGATGGTGATAAGGCTGTGTTTATCTATACTTAATTTGTATAGCAGACGAAAATTTGATAGAGTTATTATTTTAGGTTGTGTAGTTTTTTTGTTATAGTTATTTATTTATTTTTACGTTTTCCACATCTCGTATAGCAGGATAGATAGGTTAATAGAAGAACCAAGTTTCCATTGCGCTTTGTCTTTCCAAAGCGGGGAAATGAATATCTTATATATCATTTATTGTCTCGAAAGTTGACTGAATCCACCACCATAGTGCTAGACGTTATTCTACTATACCATGACGGTTAAACAATTAAGAATTTGTTTATTTTGTGTACACTACAGATACTCTTGACATTTTAGTTATACAACAGAAATTTTAAATATAATTTATTAAATTAATATTCATAGCGTTTCAATAAGCTGAAAGCTAAATTCTTTTGCATAATTGACGACATTGTTCGAACAAGTAGAATTCTAAGGAAAAAATACTACCACTTATTAAATAAAAAAAATAAACATATCCAATCTTTGTAATGCATTTTTAAATAGAAATTAGCGCCAAAAAATAAATAATTTTAAAATCTCTTAAATGAAAAAGTTTTAGATCTTAGATTTTTTTTAAATCTTTAGTAAACGTATTTTCAAGTCAAACAAACGAAGCTTTTACTAAAGCTCTTTGTACCACTGTTATCTATTTGATAAGATGGTTTTCAACAGAATATTTCTATCTTTTGCATTTTGTGTAGACAGAAAAAATAGTGTTAAAACACTCCGTTCTCTTCAAAACAAATTTAAAAAAGTGAAACTGATCAGACAAAACTTGGAGCGGCGTTTTGTTTGAACGGGGCGGACAAAAAAAAATACTGATAAACATTCCCTCTGGCGGTATCGAACTCACAACAATCGCGGTAACAGGTTACCAGCTGTACCACGATAGTTTTAAGTATGTTTTTATCCGATTTATCTTTTATTTGCAAGTATAGTGACAAGCTACTCCGTTCCTTACTTACCGCCACTTTAATGATTGTCGGATATTGGAATCCAACGCCGCGCTTTGTTGAACGAGCTCAGTCATGCACATTCTAATTACAGTACGGCAGCGGCGTAGTCCAGCGTTTACTTTGATTCATTTTGTAATAAAATGCATCAATAAATGTAATAAATGTATTCTATATTGTGAAAAGTTCTAACTAAGGATATATTTAAAGATCGTAAAGATTTTTATTTTGCATTTTTTTTTTATTTTTTTTTTATTTTATTTATTTCAAACCGTTTTAATTTCTAATTATATTTGTCATAGAGCTTAATTTAAAGTTTTAATTGATATTAATGTTTATCAAATATATATGGTGAAACGACTCACTACATAAGTAATATCACAAGTTGCTTTGGCGCATATTATACAGGCTTCTCAGGAAGAAACAATTACCTGAACGACGTCTGGACGCATCTTGAATAATCAATATGCTAGTCGTATCATTAATTTCTGCATTGTTACAGGGTAATTTCTTATTGTTTTTAAAATAATATAATATATATAATAGAATAATATGATACATATGTATAATAGAATAAAATAAAAACAGTCCACCACGAGTGCAGTGGGACAGCGTCTGACTACAAGCGGTTGTGGCCGTCCGATCCCTATTTGGGGGAATTGATCACTTCTCTTCTGTTCAGGTATGACAAAACACAACTCGCAATATCTTAAATTTGGACAGAAATCGGAGTACGACTTCTCTTTTCCTACCCTCTTATATGCGGGATAAAACGTGTAACTATAAAAAAAAACTAGCTGTGAATGAAGATATTTGATCGTAATACAATGTAATGCTTACATGTACAATGTAATCAGATAATATAATTATGCTAATAAAATGTTACCTACAATTGTTACTATGAGATAAGTACTATTATATGTACCTATTTAAATAATTAATCAGCTTCACGCTATATCCCGCACACAGCAGGGTAGGCAGAGGGAACCTAATGTTAAGACACTCCGTTTCCCACTTTCCACCAAGTTGTAGAGGCATTGCGTGTTGAGTGGAACTCAACGCTACGCTTTGCCTCGACACTAGAGCGAAGAAATGAAAATATAAACGTAAATAAATATTTCATTTCCTCGAGTGGTGATCGAACCCACAACCAGTCGATTATACAGTCGCACTTTGTGCCTATTGTCGACGATGGGCGTAAATAATAAACGAGTAGAGCCTCGGCCATGTCCTGGCCTTTGGTTCTAATCATATGTGAACACATGACACATGTACAAACACTCAGAAGCTCGGAGCAGTGCCTGGGACTTGCGACCACAGGTGTAGGCTTCAGGGTACCCTTTACTGTAACAAACACTCGCCTTCACTGCTCCAGCCCAATGTAATTACAAATAGGTGTTAACCACATTCATAATTACGATAATAATCGATTAACTAAATAATCAATTATCCGAATAGTCGAGGTTAGTCAGTGGCAGAGCACGAGTAGTGCTCCGAGCCACACCAGAGCCAAGACTGCCCGTACAATATCCGTGCGGTCTTTTATACGATCGCTAATAAATAAGTTGTAGGGTAGAATGAATAAGAATCGTGTTGCCAACACGGCCATCCTGCATGGTGCCCGCCCCGGGCACCCCACGAGTCGGGATAAATCACTGTAACAGTAAACAGCAGTTGGTCGTGCGCCTAAATTATACTGTATCATAAAACAGTCCCATAATGGAATTTTGCTCATTTTATCATTCTTTACACTGAAATAATATACAACATGACCCAACTTAAAAGGAATATGCCGCACTTAGGAAACCCTAAAGGGACTATGCCACACTTAGGAAACCTAAAGGGACTATGCAAAACTTAGGAAACCTAAAGGGACTATGCCACACTTAGGAACCCAGACTCATAGCTCAACACAACTTGGCCTTAAAGAGCATTTCACTCACTTAAGCGTTCCAAGTTGTTAAAGTCGTCTCCCTCTTAAAGAGTATTTTTCTCACTTAAGAGTACCAAGATCAACTTTGAGCCCACATGTCAATATTCAAATGATATTATAAAATTATTGAGCAATATTCCAGATTATACTCTTAGTGTATATTTTATCACGGCTCGCTTAAATTCCAGTGGTTTCTTTCTGC
This sequence comes from Heliconius himera, assembly GCA_021202915.1. Lineage (NCBI taxonomy): Eukaryota > Metazoa > Arthropoda > Insecta > Lepidoptera > Nymphalidae > Heliconius > Heliconius himera. Next base: position 749,841 of record JAJHJA010000069.1, read on the forward strand.
TTGGTCAACCTGATCACACCAGTCTGGATCTGGATTGAATGAAGCAATATCACTCAGTCTTGGTCTTTGTGTTGTTGTAGTTGAACTACTAAATAAATCTGCAAGGAACTCATGATTAACTTGCATACTGGCCTGTTGTTGCTTAGACAGCGTCTCCACTCTCCAGAATATTAGCCAATGCCAAGAGTGTCTCCGAATTCCTTGGTATGTTTCTTCCTTCAGCGTGAGAGGATGAACCTGCTTGGTCCATCCCACTTCTGATGTCGACGGTGGGCGTAAATAATAAACGAGTAGAGCCTCGGCCATGTCCTGGCCTTTGGTTCTAATCATATGTGAACACATGACACATGTACAAACACTCAGAAGCTCGGAGCAGTGCCTGGGACTTGCGACCACAGGTGTAGGCTTCAGGGTACCCTTTACTGTAACAAACACTCGCCTTCACTGCTCCAGCCCAATGTAATTACAAATAAGTGTTAACCACATTCATAATTACGATAATAATCGATTAACTAAATAATCAATTATCCGAATAGTCGAGGTTAGTCAGTGGCAGAGCACGAGTAGTGCTCTGAGCCACACCAGAGCCAAGACTGCCCGTACAATATCCGTGCGGTCTTTTATACGATCGCTAATAAATAAGTTGTAGGGTAGAATGAATAAGAATCGTGTTGCCAACACTATTTATAATAATATAATCAATTTGAGAGAGACGCAGTGGCAAAAGCGTGTGACCATAAATGTGACGGTTGTGGGTTCAAGTCAGTCGAATTAAATATAACTCATTTATATTTTCATTTCTTCGCTTTGGTAACAAGCGTGGCGTTGAGTTCCGCTACTCAACAGGTTATGCCTTCGGAATTCGGCTGAAAGTGGAGAACGGAAATGTTTTAATGGGAACAGAGTGTCTAAACACTAGTTTCCCAGTTTCCCTTTGCTATCTTTCTATATGCGAGATACGACAAGAAACTAAAAAAATATGTATTAAAAACAAACACACTCATATAATTATAACAATTAGTGCTTTATTGGCTGTACATTAATACATTTTTACCAATTTCTACGAATTTAACGTCCGTCAAAGGCTACTCAAAATAGATATTTTAAATGAAACTCTATAACCGGATTGATTGCATATAATTAACTTTCGACCACTTCGCTGTAGTCCGTGGTCACGGGCAGAGCGAGGTGGCCGTCTGTCATTTGATATAATTATTGGTCTCTGTGGTGGTGGATTTGTGATTTCAAAGTTTTTATAAACTGGCGCCAAGTAGGAGAAATCATTCAAACGTCTTTTCTATTGAATTAAATTAGAATCATTTTTTCTCTAGCGAGGATATGAGGCTTATCAAACCTGATGTAATAGTTAGGCTTATCTGCTGTATTCTACCATACAGCTGATTTCGATGTAAGCTTATGCTTAATATCGGAGATGTGTTCCGTCACCGTAATTACCGATGCAACTCTTTTTTTGACCAATGTATAATCTACATACAAAATCTCTAAAATATAAAATATTATGTAGGTATTTATTTATTAAAAACTTTGAACATTATTTTTAAGTCAAACAAGTTATTTCAAATAACATGGCTGAAATATCATAATGTAATATGAATATCAGAGATAATATTAAAAGATTATTTTGTTATAAAACCGCGTACCACTGAGAGACGAGTTCTGGAATGACCGCATACTGGATAATGCAACGTGGGATGCTCTCAAATGCTATTCTTCAATATATGATGTTTGAATTTATAATATATTACATAGCGCATTTATGGTAGAGTAGATTTATTATGCAAAAACGACATAGATTATAATTTTACTCAAGAAATTTTTAAGAAGATAGGTATATCATCATTTTTAAGCATGCAATTTTTTCGTGGCGCAGAAGAACAAAGTGTAACTGTAAAATCGACTGGTTGTGGGTTCGATCCCCACTCAAGAAGATGAAACATTTATTTAAATTTATATTTCCATTTCTTTGCTCTGGTGATGAGGCAAAACGCGACGTTGTATTCCGCTCAACACGCAATGCCTTTAGAATTCGGCGGAAAGTGTTTTAACACTAGATTCCCTCTGCCTACTCTGTTGAGTGCGGGATACAGCGTGAAGCTGAATTATTTATATTTTTATGACACGGTTTTTTATACAGTTATAAAATTGTTGTGAACGAACACACTAAGTGGTACAGCATTTGACTGTAACCACAACAGTCGTAGGTTAGATTTCCACTTGGACTGAGTAAATTATTTTTATTTCATTGTTCTTGCCATAACACAAAGCGCAGCGTTGATTTTCAGAACTTGACACACAATGTCTCAAAAATTGAGCTGAATAGGGGAACGGAATGTCTTAAGCACCGTCTGTTAATATTTTATATGCGGAATACAGCGTGAAGCTAATAAAATATGGTCAACAGAAAACTGAATAAAGTTTTGTTTGTATTTAGAAAAAGACTAATTCGTCATAAATCAGATAAATAATAATTAGTACATACAGTTCGTTAAATAACAATTTAATCAATGTTAAACAGTGTTGACGGCAAATTGCATTGAACTTTGACCTGTCAATAGCAGAATATTTGCGCTACAACAAATTAAATTTCAATTTATTTTATACATGTAGATGACTGTACTTTATGTTTAATAAAAAGCTATTTCACGCCTTTTACCTTATAGCAGGATAGGTAGACGGAACCTAGTATCAAGACAGTTCGTTCTCCACTTACCATCTGATTTTCGAGACGTTGAGTGTTAAATGATGGGACTCAATGTCGCGCTTAATCTCCTGAAGCGTGGAAGTAAAAATGAAAAAAAAAATCTGCACTGCACTGCACCATGACCCACACACGGATTCGCCCGTAACTTTGTTGTTTCTTATAACTAAAGTTACTGTTTAATATAGCCATGTATAATTCTGATTTATACTATAATATAATTATAGTAGGACTTGATGGTTATACTTTTTTTTGATGCGCGAATATTTTAACTTCAGTAACCAACACTTTATTCACTGATAAAAGTACTAGCGCTTTAAAATATTTTTTTGAGTAAAATTTACTAGGGTAGATAGAGAGTGTAATAATAAATGATACCGATAAACTTTGGATTTGCAATGAAAACCTATAAAGACAGCCCGAATGATAATGATAATCGATTTATTTAAATCGATACACGAGCCTCATTACTTTAGAATTTTTTGTCAGTACTATTAACTTCAATAATTAGTATAAATAGGAAAATATAAAATTCTTATTTATTATTCATATTTTAGTTTAAAGTTAATATTGATGTATAAATACACAATAACAATAACAATAACAATAATTAATTTCTGAGGGTGTGAATCGAACACACAACCGTCGTGTTCATAGTCAGACGCTCTGCCACGATGGTCCTAATTTATTTATCTTTCCGATTTTAATATCAATATTTGTATTTATAAACTGTATATATATATATATATATATATAAGTTAATAAAAATAGTTAAATTATATTACATTAAAATGTATATTAAACATTACAAAATAAATTGCATGTTCTTTGATCGTCAAATTATATGAATAGTATATATTAAAGAGCAGGGTAGCACTGTTAATAACAAATTACAAATATCAAGCGCCCGTTGCATTTACCGATGTGGGTGTAGGATCCATCGAACCGGTATTTATAGAATTTTAATTAACATCCATCCAACCAACCAGTTAGCTAGGGAAAAATACATCCTGGAAAACACACTGTAGATTTCGGTATTGAAAAATGGGTAGATAAAATCATAAATAAAAAATACAGAGAGAGCAGATTTAATTTGCTGCTCTCTTTCATTTTGTTTTAAGAGTTATATTTTTTTCTCGAAAAACGTTGCGAAACTGAAAACCGACGCGGGGGTTCAGTCTCGGAAACTGTAGAGGCGCTTGTTCCTAAACATATAGTACGGGTTCGAGTTCCACATCGTTAAATCAGCTTCACGCTGTATCCCGCACACAGCAGGGTAGGCAGAGGGAACCTAGTGTTAATCGTTAAATATGTTGTATACGGATACATAAAGGTACCGTGCTGTCTGACACGTCTTTACTGCACACGTCATGTCAAATTACATGTAATTTTATTGTAAGTACTTAATATTTCCCTTTTTGGTAAAAAGCAACTACAATATTATTGGCAATTATTTTTTTTAGCTTATTTCTTAGCAATTCAGCCGCAAATTTAGAAATGACCGAATCAAGGCGTATGGTTGTTTTTTCCTTAAGTTATTTAGTTACTACCTACTTCAGATCACGTTTACCATGATTAATGAAATATATACTAATATTATAAAGCTGAAGTTTTTATTTGGTTAAACGCGCTGTTCTCAGGCAGGCTGGTCGATTTAAGGAAATCTTTATGCCTAGAATATTCCATTTATAGAAGAAGATGATAAATTGTACTAATACTTAATAATTGTACGGTACATTATGTTAACGTATGTAGAATAACACAAACTTTACGTAGTGGTATAATTGAATGTATTAAAAATACTGTAGAAATTATTCTTCTCCAATTTTCTATTATTGTTGTGTACTGTTTCTTACAAGTTACTACTATTTTAGGGTTCCATAAGTAAGTAATGATTTACTTAAGTTTACTTTAAGAAAAAAAAACCATTATAACTTAACTTTCCGTCAGTCAAAAACTTCTATTTCAAGACTGTCTGTCAGTCAATAACTTCTATCTCACGAACGCTTGGAGATATCGAATTGAAATTTAAACCATAGACAAAGTCTTGGACCACATGTATTTGACAAACGTATTTCTATATTTACTTAAAAAAAATATAGCCGTTTATATAGCAAATACCCAGACCAGTCGTGGCGCAGCGGCACGAGGTGTGACTGCAAAATCGACTGGTCGTGGGTTCGATCCCCACTCGAGGAGATGAAATATTTACTTAAATTTATATTTCCATTTCTTCGCTCTGGTGTCGAGGTTAAGCGCGGCGTTGAGTTCTGCCTCAACACGCAATGCCTCCAGAATTCGGCAGAAAGTGGGGAACGGAGTGTCTAAACACTCGGTTCCCTCTGCCCACCCTGCTGTGTGCGGGATACAGCGTGATGCTGATTTATTTTTTATTTTATATAGCAAATAACGCGTATTTCGATACTATAAAGGGAATCAAAATTAATAGGGTTGACGTAGAATCATTAAATTGATAGTTAGCATCTATAGATAGTACTAGTGCAGGAAAAAAACTGAAAACAGGTGTCTACCCGTTCAAAAAAGAAAATAAATAAACATTTTAGCAAAGTCACAGAACCTTTATACGTTACCGGTATTTTAATGGTTCAGTACAGGTATTTAAGATGGGTACCTGTATCGAGGAACCTTGATTTATTGCGGCTCCGATTCCTCGGAACCGGTTTGCAAAATACCTGTAATTTTAATTATTGGTAAATTTGGAACCGGTTTCAAGCCCTGGGTAGGAATCTAACCCACATCCGCCACTTTAAAAGGCTGGTGTTGTACCACTGCGCCACAATGGCCTCAAATTCTATTTTTAGCAATACTAAAGATATATGAATACTCCACAAGACATTTTCTTCAACCGAACGACGAAGTTCAAGGGCTTTCAGAACTTTGCATAGCAATATGAACTAAGTTGTTTACTTTACAACGACGACTTGTTTGATCCTGTTATATAAGAACGTTTGGCACGATATGTCAATACACTATTAAGTAGCTATTGTTAATTAATTTTATATTTAGCTATTTATGCATAAATTGCAGCTTCACCCCTTTCCGTATTGTATTGTATACAGAGAACCTAGTGTTAAGACTCTCCGTTCCCCATTTACAACTCAATATTTTTCGAGATATTTCGCGTTGAATAGTACGTAATTTAACGTAGCACTTTCAGCAGAAGTTGCAGTCTAATTAAATATATTTTTATAAAACATGTATACTATAATAAAACGTATACGTATTTCGTACTAAGTCATAAAAACGGAAATTAATTTAGATTGCTTTTAAATATTACTTTCCACTTTCCAATAATAAGCAATTTAAAAACAAAAATTGAAATGTCCAGAGCTAGTTAAGGCCTTACAACGAAACTATGGTTCAATAAAAAATGGTGTAAATGACCACAAGTAACAACTTGTGCAGCTTCTCCTATTGTGAGGCAAAAAACGGCGTGAATCACGAAATCGACTGTGTTGCGGTTAGAAGGCATACTTTGAAACATATTCGATTTAGTTGCCTATTGAATTCAATAAAAATATTTTATGACTTGGAAAAAAAAAATTGTTTAATGTTTGATTAGTATAATAAATGTGTAGAAGGTCAAATGTATAAATGGCACTTTTGTACCATATTTTCGAGAAAAGAACGCGTCCTCGTCATTCTGAGTTCAAGGATATAAAGCGATATCAAGCTTAAAGATTTTGTTATATATATTTTTAATTTTTGCCTTTTTTAGAGGTCCTGGTGGCGTAGCGGGATTGGCATCACAGTGTCTGACTGGTAAACGCGTCGGTTGTACGTTAGGTAAATTATTTTCAAATCTTCTCGCTCTGGTAATAAGACAAAGCATTTTAAAAAAATTACATAAATAGAGGAACGTGATGTGTTAACAGTAGATTCACCTACGAGTATATGCGCGAAGCAACGAAAAGTATTTTTTTAATTTTCATATTTATAAATATTAGCGATCCTGAGTACGAATGATTTCAAATTTGATTTAATAATTTTAAATATTACAAAAAAAAATTGAAAAAGATATGTTAATAGTTAATACTATTAACATACCTACCTACCTACCTCTCTCGTTGTAAGAGTAAATTAAAAATGCTATAATAAAAAATTATATACAGTCACATTACCCAAAGAGTTTTATTTTTTAAGCAACGAACTTTGCTTGGGAGTTCGCATTTCGTTCTGAATACTAATATGACATGTTTCGTTTCTTTATAGCATAAATAAAGAAAATATTATGATAGACTGATTTGATAAAAATATTACAAACTAAATTTATAATCGAGACCGTCGCGTCGTGGCGCAACGGCACAGTGTCAGAATGTGAACACGATGGTTGTGGGTTCGATTCTTAGTCAGGAGAATAAAATATTTTTAATTATTCGCACACACACATATTACACATTATACACAATATTAGACTGTAAGCGATGATGTTTCCCGCACACAGCAGGGTAGGCAGAGGGAACCTAGTGTTAAGACACTCCGTTCCCCACTTTCTGCCGAATTCTGGAGGCATTGCTTGTTGAGTGGCAGAACTCAACTCCGCGCTTAACCTCGACACCAGAGCGAAGAAATGGAAATATAAATTTAAGTAAATATTTCATCTCCTCGAGTGGGGATCGAACCCACAACCTGTCGGTTTTGCAGTCACACCTCGTGCCGCTGCGCCACGACCGGCCTCAATATATATATATATATATATATATATATATATATATATATATATATATATATATATATATATATATATATATATATTTTTATCTTTTACATGTGATAGAGAAATAATTAATAAATATATACTTATTTAGAAAACGTATAAAAATTTGAACGCAGCGGGACTCGAACCCGCGCCTCCTGGAAACCGACCAGACGCTCTGACCACTAAGCCATGCGTTCTCGCCAAGCTGCGTTGAAATTTTTATACGCTTGTTACAACTTATTTATGTTGTTACTATCTCTGTAGGGAGATTTTTACAAATTTCCGCCACCCAAAGATAGAATACTATTTTTTAAAATATTTTTAAACATTTTTAAAGTGTTATTCCACACTTAGGAAAGAAAAATACTTATTTAGAAAACGTATTATTTTTTTTTTTAAAACGCATAAAATTTCAACGCTACGTTAAAATTTTTATACGTTTTCTAAATAAGTATTTTTCTTTCCTAAGTGTGGAATAACACTTTAAAAATGTTTAAAAATAATAAATATATATTTTTTTGGTGTCAATTCAGAATTTGACATAAAAAATCATCCCTAAAAAATTTACTTGCCATTTTTCCCACTCACCATATTACAAAAATTAAAAAAAAAATTATAAGCTTATATAGATATACATGTCCAGGTTAAATTTCAAAAACATATCTTTAATAAGTACAATAAGTATCTTTAATAAGTAAAATAAGTATGAGAAAATAAACTTTAACGTTAAGGGTTGTTAGCCCCATATTTCCTTTACTGTAGTACTTGCAGACAATTTGGTGTGAAATATAAATCATATTAACTTTCGCTAACATACAATATCTTGAAATGTAATATTAATTTCTATATATGTGGCTCGCTTGGTTTAATAAGGAAGACGCTTAAAGCTTTAATTTAAAATTGCTTCAACTGTACAAAATTACAGTTATAGTAAAAGCTATACCTATTTTCAACCTTCGGTTCAATTTTCAAAATATTGCGCGCTGGGTGGCTGAATTTAACGCCGCTATATGTCTTATTATTAGAGCAATGAAATTTAAATAATACATAACAGAATGGAAATCGAACCTAAACGTTGCGTTTACACGCCGACACTTCTCCTAACGTACTTAAGTAATACCTATTAACTTCAATAAGAAATAGCTTAAAAATGTACATACTCCTATAACATTTAATAATAATATTTTCTTCAATATACATTCTCTGGCCTCAGTGAACATTTATACACGGCAAGTGTCTAGGGACAAAGGACCCTATCACGTATGGATATAATTAAATCATTCCGCGTCCTGATCAATGAAGTTTTTAGGTATCTCACTTCGTCACCGCCGTTGGCTATACTTAAATATTTATTTATTATAGCATACTTATGATAGTTTTACAGCTTTCCGCTGTATCCCGCAGGTCGCAGGGCAAACAGAGGGAGCCTAGTGTAAAGACACTTCGTTTAGTGACATATTAAATTAGCCTCAATAATTTAGTATTTTTATAGTTCCGTAACTTTTAAGGAAAAAAGAAACCTTTATAAGATCACTTTGTTGTCCGTCCATCCGTCTGTCTGTCTGTCTGTCTTTAAAAAAGAGAATGGTCGTTTATATCGCAAAAAACGCATATTTCGACAGTATAAAGGGAATCAAAATTAATAGGGTACTTCGGATTGACCTTGAATTATGAAATTTGGCAGCTACTATCTACAGGTAGTACTAGTTAAGGAAAAAATCTGAAACTATTGTGGGTAAATAATAAAAAATAATAGCCTTAAAAGGTGGGCAAAATTTAATATTAAGGAAGTTAGCTCAAGTGAGGTATCAGAAAAAACTCGAGACCTCAAATTTTGCCCGATTCGCGTTTGTCCGGATTTTTTTTATTTAAATCTATTATCATACTACAGACATTCAATTCTCTTTTACTCTTTATTTATTTCTAATTTATAAAATTTCCAATTGAATAAATTTGTTAGAGTACTTAATAATTAGCAACGTCTCGCCTATTATAATAATACGAGTACGAGACGAGACTTAAACTGAGCTTTGCATCTATTTTGTGTTGGGTGTTTTAATAATTAATTGACTACTTTTTTTTGTTTTTTTTTACTGCTTGGTCACATATATTTTTTTATTCTTGTACAGTGATCGTGCTGACTTTTTCTTTTACTTGTAATGTATACAACAAAAAAATAAAATATAAAGATTAAAGACATGATGAGCTAGACAAAAAACAGTATTAACCGGTTGAAATCTAAGAAAGGGATGCGCCGCGATTCATGCCTTTTTCACAACTACACTATCTCTAATACGAAGTTCTTACGCCTGCCGGACGAAAATATTAAAATGTTTTACAGTCTGACTGTACTTACATTAATACAATATTGCGACATAGTGCGAATATTAATCAATAGTCAATTGAATGCCATCGCAGTGGAGTTTTATCATCTATCTATGGCTATATATATCTAGTGGCTTAAATTCCACTTAATAGATTTTTTATATTATGCACTAATCATTGCCTACAGCATTTGTGAGGACATGGATATAAAATAAAGTAAAATGAAAAACCCCGTTTTTTCCGTTACCGCAGGAATTTCGAAAAAATATCTCTAATTTCGCCCCTAACCTCCATAATCTACTAATATATGTCTACTATTTCTAAATCCAGCATATTCTTCTGTGCGTTGTCTGTCATTCATTAATTTCAAATGTATTTCAATCAGCCTGAGTAAATTTATAATCACTATTTCATTAAAGAAATAAATGAATACAACAAAGATAAGAAAAAAAAGTCGTGATCGTAATAAATCTGTGGTGTTTTCAAATTTAAAAAACAAAAACAAAAATTTTAGTTTCTTCGATTTTGCTAGAAATAAAAATATATTTTTTTAAATGAAATATATTTAGTATTATACATTTTTAAGAAACCGACATTTCCAACGCTTTGCATTATGTTTGATACTAAATATCGGTTTCATTTAAAAAGTATAATAATAGTGAAAACCAAAGTTCTTAATATTTTTTAAATAATACTTTTAATATAAAATAATTTACTAAGTAATTTAAGTATGACGTTAAGCTTACTTTAATTATATATATGACTCAGTTCTTACCTCAGTCAGTCAGCACAAGTCCTTTTATATATATAGATGATGTGAAAGATTAATTCATATTAAATCATTGATTAGTTTTTGTTTTTTGTAAATTGTTCTCTTAAGAAATTGTCCTTCTTTAATTCGATATACCTACAGATTATCTGATCGGAATTTGGGTTTTAGTTTCTTGTTCAGTCTATTGGGACTGAACAAGAAACTAAAACCCAAATTCTGATGAGTAATACCTGTTTGGACAATTCCAAAAAGGTATTACTCATCAGAATTTAGTAATCGTTACGGAACTACTGCTTACTGAACATATGCTTCACGACGAACGAATAAAATAAAGCTATTCACTATTTTAATAATGAAGACAATATAGGTATCTAAAATAAAAATAATGATGACGTATATATTTTACACATTTAAAGCAATGTAATCTTATAAGTAATTATATGCAGACCATTTTATGATCTAATTTAGATATGTAATAGTCCTTAGGTATTTAGGTTTACTGCAAATCGCAATATGGATCTATGATCTATGATCTGAAATGGTATCTGAAATGGTATCTGAAATATAGAAAAGGTAGGGCAATGATTTTTATAACATAAATATAATAATTATCTATAAAACATTATATTATAATTCAGAAGAAGCTATTGTTCTATATCTCAGGAACTATTGGTTCTAAACTTATTTAGAAAACGTATAAAATTTTGAACGTAGCGGGATTCGAACCCGCGTCTCCTGGAAACCGACCAAGCGCTCTGACCACTAAGCTATATGTTCTCATCAAGTTACATATACGCTTGTTACAACTTATTTATGTTGTTAGCATCTCAGTAGGGAGATTTTTAAAAATTTCCGCTACCCAAAGATTATTACTAAGAATTATCGTCTGGCAAGAGACAATGCTATTTATTTAATATGTTAATATTTTTTAAAGTGTAATAAGTATTTTTTTTCTAAGTATGGATTCTAATTGAAAAAACATTTTGTGTTAGATAGTCCATTATCAAGGAAGGCTGCGCAGCTGACTATACTGGCAAAGTCACAGTAAAAGCTAATACAATAATAATAATAATTCTTAAATTTTTTTTTTGTAAATTATACAAATATGTAAATAGTTTATGCGTATTATGCATGCAAAGATTAATCACTGTCACATTTTCTATATTGTACACTGTTACTGGTATTTGCATTGAAGTCAGCTATAAGTTATAAGCTGGTACGCGTGGGCCAAGGTATTTATGCCGACCGATCGTTGTTTATACCTCTATTATATAGAAGCTGGTTAGGTTATATTGACTTTTACGATGTACATTTATTATTATATACAGTACTTACATTTAAATGTAAATTATCATTTTAATAGAAAGAGAATTTAAAAGTTTTCTTGCAGCTGGACAAAATTGTATAATATCTTCTCTATATTATCAATCTTCACTCATCTTTTGTCATCCAGTCACCAGTCATCGTTTCAATTTGCTTATATAAAAGCTATGCATATTTTTTAAATATATTCTTAGATAAATACCTCCATTTTATCGTTACAATGTAAGATGATGTTGAGAAGATGGAATAAAAATTAGTTAGTAGGGTTGCGACTCTATATAAACAATTTATTTAACAACTTTTAATGTTAAATTAAATTTTTACTCTACATTTTTATCCGAAACGTTGACTTAAGTTAAATTTCTTTATAGGATCACACATAAAAAGGTAAGCAGATGGAACCTAAAGTTAAGACACTTAGTTCCCCACTTTACGCCGAAATTTCGAGGCATTGTGTGTTAAGTGGCGGAACTTAACGCTTCGCTTTGCTCTTTTACCAAAGCAAGGAAATGAAAATGTTAAATTATTATTTTCTCCTGCATCGTTCCACCGCCATCGCATTCACAGTCACACGCTTGTAAAAAAAATAAAAACCATTTTAAGAAAATTGCTAACCCTATAAATGAAGCATTGCACAAGTGAATGCATCTAAACAGCGCACTGTGCACTCGTTTGCATAATTTCGTTCAATTTAAACGTCAAATGATGTACTCGTATCGTGTGCGCATACGGATCATTACAACAAGGTTATATTCAAGTGATGATATAAGCAATGAAAAATTCATGAAATTTGAACCTACGACCTTTACACGTGTTTAATGTAAATTTGAATTTGCTCCAAATACATACTTATTTATACCTCTATATGTACTTCTTTGTTATTGGTTATTTCTTGTAAATATTTGTAGGTACAGATACGTTGAGGTGTAGAGGCCCAGCGTCTGGTTGTAAATCCGATTGTAGGTTCGATTCGCACTCGGTGGATATAACTATTTTCATTTCTCTCGCTTTAATAACAAAACAAATCGTGGTGTTAATTTCCGCCAACTAACACGTAATGCCTCGGAAATTCGACGGAAAGTGGTGAACGAAAGAGTCTTAATGGGAACGGAGTGTCCTAACATTAGGTTCCCAAGTTCTGTCTGCCTGGGGCTATGCGGAATACTGCATGAAGCTATTTCCCTCCTATATAAACATTGATATATGTATTAATGTATATACAGGAGGGCTCCTTTTACTGGAACTGCATATAGGATAAAATATTTCAATTTCATATATAAAAAAAAATAATCAAGATTCCTTAACAGCTTATTATCATTTTCATTTCATGATTTTTATCCATACCGTATTTCGTGTGACGCACTACTAAGCGTTCTCTCACTTCATTCTCAAAAACCATACCAGAACGAGAAAAGGATGTCTCTCGATTTATTTTATGTAATTATTTATTTTCTATAATAAACTTAAACAACGTTCAACTTCAATATGTACGCTGTCGCTTTGATAGGTTTGTGTCCGTGTGCGTCACTCTTAACAAATGTTTTATTTTACAACGATAATTTTATTATTTATTTTGCTAGAAAAAAAACTTTTTCATTTTTTTACAAAATCTCTTTCGCTTTAATTTTATTAGACTGATATAGAGTTTTTAAAACTGTGTTATCATTCAAAGTGGTGATGCCAAAAACAGTAGGTATAACGCGAGCATAGCAGCGGGCGAAATTTTTGTGTTAAATAAAATTAATTCTTAGCTTTAAAAATATTTATCTATAAACAGTACCTAGACTATGCTATTTCAAATATTATAATATACAAAGAATATTTTAAAAACATACTTGGGACATATAAATATAACACAAATATTAGATGTAAAATTTTATGCTAGACATCTACATACAGCTTGAACAACTGGCGCGGGAAACATAAGCGCTATTATATTTATATTTTTAGTGTCAATTTTTAATAATACTTGAATATTTTGTACAATAAATAAGATAAAATACTGCATTAAGTTCCGCCACTTAACACGTAATATCTCGATTTCGGGTGGAAGGCAACTTTGTGTTAAAACTGGGGATCGCAAACCGGGATCCAGCGATTCAATCGTATTGGGATACTGGACCAAAAATAGGTCTTAAAAATATCGGTTTTAATTTTTACAAACCCAGGATTTTCGATATTTTAGATTTTTACTAAAATAAAAGTTGAAACTCTTATTAAAACCTGCCTGCAATTTAATTCAAGCTTCTTAAAGATATACTATAGTTGTATACATAGGCACGACACCGCGAGCAATGAGTTTAAAAAAACTTTCATGATTTTACATTGTTAATGTTTAAAAAATTAGAGACTATGCAACACGATACAGTTGCTTGTGACCTTAACACCTCTTTGAAACTTTTTCTTCTTCTCCTTTTCCTTGGCATTAATCACTCATAATTTAAAACACTCCATTTCCCTAATTCGAGACAGGCAGTGCATATTGATTAGCGGAAGTGAAAACCATACCACCAGAGCGGGAAATAAATAAGGTAAATCGCACCTACAACCATCACGCTTACAATCAAACGGTTTTCCACTTTACAATGATAGCCTCTTTTTGCTGGATTGTATCTTTTTAATACAAACACTAACAATGCGCCACGCAAAGCGGCTCAGCGTCTGACCGAAACGCGGCAGCCGTGACTTCGATTCAACGCAAGACAAAACGCGGCATTCAGTTTTGCCACTCAATTGGTAATGTCTCGAAAATTGGGCGAAAAGTAGAATAGTTGCCTCTTAATAGAACTTTTTTCAATACAATAATCTATTTAAGTAAAGAATATTTTATATTTTAAATTTTTTACTTAACACTAAGTTTTCTATATATACACTGCTATGGGGGACAGATTTCGGTACATTAATTTTGCTCTGCGTAATTGACCCATACATATGCTGATATGACTCGTAACGCTAAATGTCCATAAACAAAGTATAATATAAAGATCCCGAGTGATCTCTAGCCTACATTACTATATGAGAAAAAACTTGAAGCTGCTTTTTAAAAGCAAAAATTGTGAAACTAACTTTATACCAACATATACGTATCGAATGTACACACTATCAACCAGTTAAAGGTCTTATAAAGTTCAAGTGCAATCATATAGAACACCTAAATATCACCCACTTCCTTCGTAATCGGGTAACTGGATTAATTTCACCTTGAAAGGCTTCAATGAATCCGATACTCAACATTAGGCACAACAGTATACATTACCTAATATGAATAATCAATAATTGTTGTAGCTATGCATTATATGTCGATATACAAGCTGGTACTATATGTATACTAATATTATGAAGAGTTTGTTTGTTTATTTGTTTGGTTAACCTCAGAAACTGCTGGTTCGAATTGAGAATCTTTCTGTTGGATAGTCAAATCTCCGTTTTCAATAAGTATTATAATAAGCTTATTAGATGTTGACATTTGAAAAAGCTACAAAGACAAATATAACCTATATCGTATAAATTAAAATGAACTTACTTACTTTACGGAAACCGTACACTTTGGAAGGTAAGATGAGAAGAAGGTTTAATGATGGTGGAGATATTCTTTTGAAGCTTCTGAGTTTTTAGAAAGTTTACAGCACAGTCAACTGCAGCTAAGCTCGCCGGTCTTACTAGTAGTATCATTAATGTAAAAGTTTATGGGGATGGATGTTCCACTTTCACACAAAAACTTTTGAATGGATTTGGATGAAACTTTACAATAACAAAACAACAGAACGACACATTGGCTACAACTTATGTGAAGATTTTGTATAATTTGTCTACAATATGGCAAGAAGTTTAAATTGGCGAAAACGCGCTTGCATCGCTTGTCTTTCCTAAATTTATGCAGCAACTAAAAGAAATAGTTTGTACACATAAGTTTTTTTTTATATCTTTCACGTACCTCTACAAGAGCGTTTATAATTAATGAGTTTGTATGGCAACGTACTATTTTCTTTCTAGCTTTCCATGGATTAACCACGCGTGTACCCGTCAGTACCGTCACATTGCAGAGTGAGGAGCTCGGAGCAGTCCCTGGGACCTGCAACACAAGTGTAGGCTTAAGGGCCCCTCTGAAGTACGCATTGATGCTCGCCTCCACTGTCCGAGCCCCTCGCTTCACTCAAATTTGATTTTGATTCAAATTTGATTTTGATTTGATTCTACTAGTTTCGATATTGAAATTTGTTCTAGAAATGAAATTATGACAGAATATAGAAAACTACTACTACTATTGATGATATGATATTTGGCATTACTTATTATTTTTTTCAGCTGTGAAGCTGTCGATGTGAGTACGCTGAATTATGACGAATTGCGTCTGCGTGACGGAACTCAAAGCCAAGTAATGAAAATATTAATAATTATTTTTCTCGAGTAGGAATCGAACCCACAACCTGTCGCGTTTCCAGTCACGCGTTTGTGCCCCTGCGCCACAAATAGCCTACTTTAAGCTCCATTTATCGCATACAATATCTGATAAGAAGTTGCTGTCAAACTAAATAATAGATAATATCGAGTTTTGTGCAAGCAGTCAAGTTTGACGTTGTCCAGATCACAAATATATAAGTGATTTATCAAAATAGTCATAATTACAATTTAAAGAGATTATGTTTTTTCTATATTGTAACTCCAGTACAATATGAGGTGAGCGAGGACGTGGCGTGGAGGCACAAGCGTGCGACTGCAAGCGCGAAGATTTTGTGTTCGATTCTCATTCAGGGGAACATTTAATATTTTCATTTGAGTTGAGTTCCGCCACTCAACACACATTGCCAGGTTCCTCTGTCCACCTGTGTTGGTACGGGGAAACTAAAAAAAAATGAAAAAGAAATATTTGGCCACAGAGAATAATTTTCAAAGTTAAATATAAAAAAAAAACATTTTTTCTAGCATTCTTTCGCAGAGAAACGCGGATTTAAGTCCCAATACATCAAAATTTTATACGTTTTTAAAATATTTTCCTTTCCTTCATATAGGTTGAAGAGTATACTTTAAAAATGATAAAAACTACCTTATGCTTGTTAAGTCCTAAACAAAATACACGATGAATGAACATTATAAAAAAAGTTTAGTAAAATAAATTTTAAAAATTATCTTCAGAAAAAAAGTAAATAACCACTTAAGGTATAGCGCGCATTGGTGACTTTTGTCACCGTGACTGTTGCGTCACTGTCACCGTGTACATCACCCTAAATGAAGGTGCGCGCATTTGGATACGTGACAATTGGGTGACTTTTTGTCCGCGGAGGATGGCGACACGCCCGTGACGCAACTGTCACCGCGTCCATAGGTTTGTATGCCCGTGCGCGCATTAGAAACTAAATGTCACCTCCACCTTGCGGTTTCCATACTAGTCGTCTTCCGCATAAACAAGAAACAGCAGCCTGCAGCTCCGAATTTTAATTTCAAGAATGGCGTCAATTTCATCTCCAAGGCAAAACGTGTGTTTTCATGAAGATGAAATAGACAACGACATACTGATTGACTAAATTGAGTTGAGGCGTAGCACTATGACAAATCCCTAAACGATTATTCTTTCGACGTTTGCTTTTTTTTCTATTTCTTAAGATTATATAAGTGCACAGACAACCATCTCTTCGAGATCCATATTATCAAATGTAAAAAATTTCGTCACTGTCACCGCAAGTGCGCGCAGTAGCGAAAAGTATGGTGACATGACAGTGACAAAGAATTTATTGTCACCGTGACAAAAGTTACCAATGCGCGCTCTCCCTAACTCGTGTATTTTAGTAAACGAATGAAGCGCCATCTAAACAACGTATATATAACTAATCTTCAAATTCATAAGAGTAAAGTACTGCCATCTTGCGGCGAGTAGCAAAAGCAGTTGTGATTATTAAAAAGTATACTAGATGGCGCTAGCGTAAAAATACTAAAACGCTTAATGGATATAAGTAAATATATTTTTAATCTTAAGTTATTAATAAATAAAAGACTCTAGCTCCATCTGCCTACGCTGTTGTATATATTCGGGGTACAGCATAATATAACACATAAGAAAACTTGAAATTATTATAAATAAACAGCAAATACCAAAAATATTAAATTATATCGCTATGGCCTAGTTAGGTCATGTTGAACAAACACTTCCGACTATGTACGGCAGCTGCGAATTCAATTCTCACACAAGATATGTTTATACTAAATCACTTCTGGCAATACAATACGTAATATCTCTTAATAAACGGAGAATAGAACATGGATTGGTAAATATCTTGACTATGTATCAATGCCTAAGAACCTAAGACTCTTAGGTTATCTTGTATGTTCATGTATCTAAACTGTTTCAATAGAGATATGATAGGGGAATCTGTCTAAGGAAAGATAAATGTTAAAAAATGTATTAAAAATGTTCACGTAGAGTGATTAGGATCCATATCTATTGGAAACTGTCCAAGCTCTTTGCGAATTAAGCAATATATTCTGATCGAATAAGTCAAAGATCTTGGATTTTCACATATCTATATATATAAAAGGACTTGTGCTGACTGACTGAGGTAAGACGCACGCAGAGCCGTAACCGCTGATGGTAGAAACGTGAAATTTGGGCAGATGTTTGTTTTCATATTCTGGACATCCACTAAGAAGGGAATTTGAAAAATTTTAACCCTAAAGGGATGAAATAGGGGTTGAAAGTTTGTATGGAAAAAAAATGTAATCTGTCCCGATTTTTATAGAATTTAAAATTCAGACTCTTAAAAATACTTCATTGAACACGTGTTTCATGGTTTTTAAGAATTCACCCCCTAAGGGTTCAAATAAGGGATTGAAAGTTTATATGGAAAAATCTTTAAATTGCTACCCATTTTTATAAAAATTTAAATTCAGACTGTTAAAAATATTTAATTGAACACGTATTTCGTGGTTTTTTTAGAATTCTCTCCTAATAAGCGAGCGAAGCCGCGCGCGTCCTCTAGTTTTATATAAAACTCTTAAACCTTATCACATATATTTATGTAATATAACTTTTAGGTACTTGCGTATATGGTTAAACATTTTTGGAAACCAAACTTTTCCAACACGCACAGTAGTCTGTGGTCACAGATGGAATCGATATGAAAAGTGTTGTAAAATAATTACAGCTTATTTGTTGTGGTTAGCATCTTTGTAAGGTTTTTTTTACAAATTTCTACTACCGAAATATTATTCCTAAATATAATCATTCGGAGATCATGAGTCAATTCTATATATTGAATATTTCTCAATTTTTAAAGTGTTATTCAAACACAAATAAAAAATATCTAAAAACATATGTCGAATGGACTCAAACTCACCAGTGCCAAGAGTTCAAACATGTCAGTGGGACTCAAAACCCGCGCTTTATGGAAACCGTCCAAGCACTTGTCGCAAATTAAGTCATATCTTCTTATTGTAAAAATTAAATCAGCTTCACGCTGCATCCCGTGTATAACAGGGTAGGCAGAGGAAAACTAGTGCCGGGAACTCAACGCCGCTCTTTGCCACGACACCAGAGCGAAGAAATGGAAATATATATTTAAATAAATATTTAATTTCCTCGAGTGGGGATCGAACCCACAACCGTCGCGTTACAGTCACACCCTTGTGCCCCTGCGCCACGACGGCTATTCTTATAGCGTTATGTCGAATTATTATACGCTTGTCACAAATAGTTTAGGTCAGTCGTGGCGCAGGGGTACAAGCGTGTGTGTGATACACGGCATGTGGTTTCGATTTTCACTCGAGGTGATTTAATCTATATATTTTTTTCATTTCTTGGTTCTGGTATCGATGCAAATGGTGACGTTGAGTTCCGCCACTCAATATGTCAAAAGATACGAGGATTTATGTATCTGTTTTGCTGCATTCTGTATGAAAATCCGCGCATAATCAAACCGATATGTATTTCCCGTGGATCTACAGTTATGGAATTAAGAACGAATTGGGAACTTACAATTCAAGTATAGGAAAAATCTGAAAAGTAAAAATTTATAGATATTTTACACAAAAAAATAATTACAAGCTTATATGTGTAGTTCATTTCTCACAAAATAAGTGTATATGCCCGCAAGCTTAAGTTTATCAACTTTTATAAGCTGTACTTCCTGCAATCCTGAAATTGATACGGAAATCTAGGTAGGCGAGTGCGACTCGCACTTAACCGGTTTTTTTTTATTAATTTACCAAAAAAATCCATAAAGCGTTTACCCCCTTTTGCTTCTTACTAACCAATTTGCATACAACGCCTGTCTAGCATCAATGTAGTCAGTGTCAACGTTACATTGGTATTTATTAAGAATAATCTTCTCATGATATAATTTGTGCCGAATTTCAATATTACATCATACTACCGACATTGACCTGTTTTAGCAACGTTTTATTGTATTATTTATATAGGCTTCGAACTTGTAGTGACTAATAAACTCGTACAGTTCATCTGTTAATATATATGTATGTATATGTATGATTGATAACTACGAATTTTACTTTTAATTTAACACATAATGTTAATTATTATAATTACGTATTAAAAATATATTGTTATTATAAATATAAAACCTATAAAAATGTTTAAGAAATATGTGATTTGTTAGTAATATTTTTTAAGTAGTGGTATACTATATAGTATACCGCTACTTAAAAAATATACAATTTTAAACAAAGATGCTAATAAAATGTAATAAGTAAATAAGTTCTAACATCCGATGTACAAAAAATGATGTATTTTTTATCGGTGTCTAATAATAAAATTTATTTTATTTTTTTATTTCTGGATCGACTTTTATAATCATGCCCACGAAAACAAAGCTCACCTCAGGCTAAGCTCAAGCCCTATATAAACTATTTTTTAAATAGTTTTAAACATTTTTAAAGTGTTATTCCACACTTAGGAAAGAAAAATACTTATCTAGAAAACGTATAAAAATTTGAACGCAGCGGGACTCGAACCCGCGCCTCCTGGAAACCGACCATGCGCTCTGACCACTAAGCCATGCGTTCTCGCCAAGCTACGTCGAAATCAAATCTTCAAATTTTTATACGGTTTCTAGATAAGGATTTTTCTTTCCTAAGTGTGGAATAACACTTTAAAAATGTTTAAAAATATTTAAAAAATAGTTTCTCTCTTGCCAAACGATAATTCTTAGTAATTATCTTTGGGTAGCGGAAATTTGTAAAAATCTCCCTACAGAGATGCTAACAACATAAATAAGTTGAAACAAGACACACAGAGCGCCTGGTCGGTTTCCAGGAGGCGCGGGTTCGAATCCCGCTGCGTTCAAATTTTTATACGTTTTCTAGATAAGTATTTTTCTTTCCTAAGTGTGGAATAACACTTTAAAAATGTTTAAAAATTAATTCATTTTCTCTAGTGGGAATCGAACCCACGACCAGTCGCGTTTACAGTTAGATATTTGTGGACCTGCGCCTCGATTGGCAAATCAAATTATACATATTCTATATTTATGGATTTATAAATTTTATTACAGACTTAATACCTATGTTAAACGGAAAATATAAATAGTAAGATTATATCAAGATTAATACTCAAATCCAGCGTACATAATATTTATGTATTTCTTATGCAAGATGCGATATAAATTAAGGATTCTTATTATGATAGTATCCAGTAAAGAGCTTAGTAAACTATTCCTAGATGGTAGTAATGTAGAACTGAAATAGTTTTCATTATTTTGTTATTTATAACAGAGTTGGTAAAGGGAACCTACTGTTGAGACACTTCGTTCTCAGCTGTACGCCTGAATTTTTTGACAAACGTAATTCCATTTCGCCCATGAAAAAAAAACGTTAATATAAAATCGTATTTTAGGGTATCGTATTTACGCAAAGGGTAAAACGGGACTTTATTACTAAGACTTGTCAATCCGTTCGCTGTCCGTGCGCCCGCCTGTCTATCTGTCTGTGCAACTATCAACAGGCTGTATCTCATGAACCGTGATAGGTATGTTCCAACTTGCGCCACTCAACATGCAACACAGATACACAGATTCTTTGTGCTCTCCACGCATATAGCGTTGTCTTTAATATATTTTTTTATGATAAAATATTACCAAAATATATTTATTTATTGTCACAAGGAAAAATAACATTAAATGGTACATCAATAAGAAATTGAAATAGAAACGTCGAACTTCAAGCCTTTGCCACAAAAGTCGTTATAGTAAAGACAGACATACATATACATAGTAAACTTATAAGTTTAAAATGTATCCCATTTAAATCGTTAAATCGAATTGATCAATTGTTTGTTCGACTGATAGTATTATCATTCAATTTATTTGTTACTAGTCATTGGATTATACTGTGACATCTAGTAATGTACTAAAGTACATATATTTTAATGGTATTTTTCCTGCTCCACGTTGTACCTTTCATAGAAAACTACAGTTCAGTTAAGTTCTTAATTTATGGCGTTTCGAGCGTGACAGTTGAGCACCAATCACTTCGCCAATGTCACGTTGTAAGGAGAACACACGATGAAGTGTCTGAATTTAGTAGGTAATTGAAGGCGGAAATAAATAGAATAAATCTTTATAAATTAATTTCTCCACCACTTCAGCATTTCATTTATACTATATTACACACACCGTAGCTTGTGGCGCTCCGTTCTCTCTGACTACTCCGCTAGGGATAAAGCGTGAAACTAAGTTAAGTTAAGTTTAAGTTATATTACACAATAGGAGAATGCATATCAAAAAGAGGTCCAGTTCATAGAAAAGTAATAAACGTCAAATTTTAAATATTGCATGTTGACGCAATGACTCGAATTTAAGGGACCGTCGCATTTTTTGTCTTATCTGAATGAGAAAATGAAAATAAAAAATATGTATTATATTAAACATACTGTTTAATTAAAATAAAAAGCCTTTTGACCTATGAAATTGATTATTTATTAGATTCGAGGCCGTCGTGGCGCAGAGGCACAAGCGTGCGAGAGAAAACAATAGTTTTGAGTTCGATTCTCACTCGGGGGAATGAAATATTTGATTAATTGAAATAGATGTAAGGTTCGGCGTTAAGCTCAAAAGTCAACACGTAACGTCTCAATAATTGGATTCAGGGAAAAGAGGACTAATGGAGCTTTTCTAACTCAAGGTTCCCAGGTTCCCTGTGCCTACACTGCTAAGTAAGGGCTACAAAAAATCAATAAAAAATTCTATAAATCTATAGTTCATTTTAAGCAAAAATACCTATAAACCACTTCAACATGACCGTGACGAATTTGTAATCGTAATAAAATATCTATAATATTTAAATATCCTCGGCTTGCTGAATCGTGTCGCCTTACAATATTTTTTCTTTCAGCAAAATAAGATATTTTCTATCTTATCATTCGACTCTAGTTAGATTTCCGGTCGATAAGGAACAAACTGAAAAAATATTATATATATATATATATATATATATATATATATATATATATATATATATATATATATATATATATATATATATATATATATATATATATATATATATATATATATATATATATATATATATATATATATATATATATATATATATATATATAATCTCGTCAAAGTAAAAAGGTTCTGTTTAAAATATTACAATCTCAAAATCAAATTATTCGTAGATCCAACGTGTGATAAATAATTATTTATCAAGTATCATTTCTTTTTAATATTTTTTTTTAATTCAGTATTATAAATATATGTATTACAATATCCTTTTAAAAAAAGTGATTTCGGACCGTTGAGAGAATGTGAGATGAAGGAATGAGAAAAAATATTTATGGAATAAATATTTAATTTAAGTGCTTAACGACTTATCACTTAAAGAGATGTCGAAAATTCGTTTATTTGAAGAAGAAGCGCCCGGTAAAGGCCTTCATTCAATAAAATAAGCCTGTGACAAAAAATTGCAGTCAGCAGAAATTAATAATTTTTTTTTTAAGATTCAAAACAGAATAATTATTTTTTGAACTTCGCTGTATCTCGTATATAGCAGGATAGGCAGAAGAAACTTCGTGCTAAAAAACAAATTGAGATATTATTGAATAACTCATTTCCTCAAGTAGGAATCGAACCTACAAATTGTCGCGTTCACAGCCATTCGCTATACCACTGTTCCACGATGGCCTCAAGTTTAAATTTTCTCTACCTACAAAACTTAACATTGAATGTAATTTGAACCGCCATATTTCCCTAACCTTGTGAATTCTACCACATGGCCAAACATTCAGCTGAGAAACAATTATATAAACATTAAATACATTATTTTTAATAAGATTTACATTTCGAGATATACCACCAAGGCCCTCGTCGCGTACTGTCGTAGTAGTGGTAGTAGTTCGATCCTCAGTCTGGCAAATGGATTATTTTTATTTCCTCGCTTTGCAAGTTTTTGAATTCAATCCGCCACTCAAGACAGTGTCTCGAAAATATAATCCAAAAATTGTCTTAACACTAGATTCCTTCTAGGTAAAAGGAACCTAGCATTATGAACGAAAAAAGGATGAAGCTGCTTTTCCTAATACATAAAGAAATAAGAAACGTTTGGAAATTGGAATAATAAACAACAATGACATTCAAAATTAATTACCAGAAGCTATCTCCCTACAAATGATCGTCCACAATGGTAATCTCCAAAGACGTTTCTAAGTAAATATTACGTATTTGGCGATTACGCGTTTCACACTTTACACTAAAAATGTTATATAGATGACACATAGTGTGCACAACTGAAGTGAAAAGCGATTATCGTCTGACTCCCATCTCGGTCAGTCGGTGCCTAGCTTTCGCGAGGGGAGCACGTGTGTCGACCGTCCTCGATCTGAATCGGTTAATTAAACGAATTCTGAATTAAAATCAGGTTTAATCTATCTTTAGATTGCTATAAAAATAGTGTATAGTAAAAAAGTGGAACGATATCAAAAGAAATTCTCCGGCCGCCACGTGATCGAAGGTAAATACCGGTACCGGTCTAATCTTATCAAATAATGAAAACAACGTGCAATTTTAGCTCTTCAAGATTTTTTTATATTATATAATTATGTACGTTTATTTAGTTTGTTGATTTTTGTGTTTTGAATGTATATTCTAAATATTTATAAGATGGATTAATTATGAAAAATGTATTACTTTATTACTTCACTGATCTGAGCTCGTGAATTTGTATGGAGTATGTTAATAAATATTACGGTAATAATATAATACCTACAAGCCGTCGTGGCGCAGAGCCACAAGGGTGTGACTTTAACGCGACGGTTTTGGATTCGATCTCCACTCAAGGTCACAAAATTATTAATGATTAATATTTTCATTTCTTCGCTTTGCACCAAGGCAAAAGCCCGACATTGAGCTCCACCACTCAACACGCAATGCCTCGAAAAAATCATCAGAAAGTGATCAACTGCCGGTGGTGGTTCCCTCTGCCTACCCTGGTGGTGGTTGCCTCTGCCTACCCTGCTGCATGCGGGATACAGCGTGAAGCTGATTTAATTTAATATAATAAATAGCCTAGCCCATTAAAGAATCGAAATGTCTAATTGTAATTCACCAATTAATATTGGTCAATAAGAAATACCCGCTATCCCCTTTTGACCTTATGCACTGTGCATATTTGTATTGTTAAAGAAAACTGCTTGTATTTCATTAAAATGTATTATTTAATTACTAGCGCAATTATAATGTATTTTTTTTATTCCACAGGTTTCTGTACATATAAATAGACAGCCAATATAGTGTTTAATAATAGAAATATGTAATGACAAAAAAAAATATATTATATTGGATATTTATAAATTAAATATAATCCATGGTTGTTGAGTTACAAATTATTCAGAAAATAATTTTATTAATATATACGAATTGGGAATATAATCATTTTATAATAATCTAAATCGTATTGGTAAATATTAAAAATCGCTTAAAGTAATAAATTGCTTTTAATTTGTTCTCTTACAAGAATTACGTCTATATTATGCTATTTTTACGTTTGCATCTCGTACATTTATATGTACCTACTATAAACCTATATATATATGTATATATAGGTTTAAAGTAGGTACATATAAATGTACCTAATAGATTAACATTGCTTACTTCATTTTTCTATTTATTCACGCTTTATCCCGCATATTGGAAGGTGGAATTGAGAATCTAATGTCTAAAGACTCCGCTCTCCGCTTTTTCGAATTTGAAATACATATATATAACGAGATATGCAGCGGAATATAATTCGTCGTTAATCATTAAGTCATAATTCGTCTACCAGAACTGGGAAATGAAAATTATTCTTTTCTCGATTAGGGATCGAACCGATACTATATGTAACCATCGCATTTACAATTAGATCCTGCCCCACAAATTCTATATACAATTGGGGCACTACACTCATCTCAAGTTACTAAAATATTGCTCAGGCATCCTGAAATTTTGAAACCATTACATTTTTTTACTCGCGGCTTCGCCCGCTTGTACTACAAAATTATTTATTTGTTAATCTGACTTAAATTCGTGTTCCAATAATATTATCATTTTAAAAACAATATATTGTACACTAAAAACTTATGGAAGAGGTAAATTGAAAATTAAAGTTTAAGCAAATTCAATAAAACAGTTATTTTATACTAATTTTGTTGAACAAAATATTTTATATTGATGTAACTGTTTTACTTATGAACCAATTGAAGCAAAACACTAAATGTTAAAGGAAGTTTGCCAAAATACAATTGTGAAAACTGCATTAAAATTGGCCAACACGCTTCTGATATTAGCGTAAATACCACCAACGCACAGACAAACAGACAAAGCAAAGCTTAACGCTGCATTTCATTTAACAAAAAACTCAAAATATTAACCGTTTGTCTTATTCGAACTCGCTATCACCTCGTATACAATACGATATTACCCAACTTCCCCATGATGACATCATATTTAAAACTGCCGTATTAGAATAGAACTATTTTTCTTATAAAATATTTTTTTTCTACTGAGGCAATTAATATGGATTATGAGAGCATTGCTTATTATTTCTAAATATACAATAAAATAATGATTATTATCTCTTTATATTATATAAAATTTAATATCTATCTCGAACAACAGAAGGTTTTTGTTAAAGTTAATTGAAGGCCCAGGCCTTTGCGCCTACTGAGTACAAGGCGTGAACGTTTCTTTTGAAATAAGATGAAAAATAATAATATTTATTAATAAGCATTCAATTTAGTTGAACAAGAGGCGAATACTTCTCAGAAATATTCGAGACTTTAGTTATTTAAATTTTCTAAGTTGGGAACTCGTTTCGATACCTACATAGCATTGTTTATTTTTAAAGATTTATTGATGCGTGCGTTTCTTTTTTATTTTCATTCAACGATATAACAAAATCGTTTGCTTTTATAAGGAACGATTTGACTTCTTTATTATCTGTCAATATACTTAAATTAAAACTATTTCGGCACTGAATGACCGATTGGCGAAAACGTGTAGACGAAAAACTGGTGAAATTAGTTCTTATTATGCCTTTAAAATATGAAAAAAAAAACATTCTCTACATATTATTTCTTTTTCGGTTCATGCTGTATCCCACACAGCAGAGTAGGCAAAGGAAAGGAACCTAGTGTTAAGATACTCCGTTTTCCATTTTCCGCGGAATTCTAGAAGTCTTGCATATTGTGTGACGCAACTAAACGCCGCGCTTTGCCTCGACACCAGATTGACGAAAATAAAATATTAAATATTTTATTTTCATGAGTGGGAATCGAACCCACAAGTTTGTTTACAGTTACAAGTTTATGCCCGTGCGCCATGACTGGCCTCAATCCCTACATATTATTCTTCTTATATTCTTCTCATATTTTATACATATTACTTATATTGTAATTATAATATGACTTATACTACCGAAAAACGCTTCCGTACAACTAATAATTAATTAAAATATTAATTATAATAAATAATAATTTACTCTTAAATATGTATTACACGCTAACAGCTTTATTTAGTTATAATATAAAACGGAAACATAAAATTATGATAACTAGAACATTAATAATTAAAAAAAGAAATTATTTATTGAATATTAATAAAAATGAATAATAATTTTAATATTAAAATAAATTTTCTTTACGTTCTCTAATAAAATATTAAATGACACGGAAAATCGGTCTCGGAATATTGAGAAAATGAATTTCATCTAAACTAGGTCAAAAGTCAATTTTCCAGTAAGTGCAGCTATAAAACGAAATAGAAGAATACTCACCTACTCGTTATTTATAATTTTGCTTTTTCGAGAGTAATCAAGTGTTTACTCTCTTGACATTATTAGAAGCAAAAACTACAGGCTGCGTTCAAAATGGACCTGATTTTTATATTACCGGGGTAGACAGAGGGAATCTAGTTTTAAGATATTTCGTTCCCTACTTTCAACCTAGTTTTCGTCGATTAACGGAGCTTAACGCCACATTTCGTCTTGTTACCACAGCTGTTTCTCCGAGTGATGACGGAACACGTAAGGGTCGTGTTTACTGTCAGATACTGTACCTAATGTGCCGCATTGGTTAAGGTTCTTCGTTTAATTAATAATTTATTTTCATCTTCCTGCTCCCCGGTTTATCTTAGTAAAGCGCGGCGTTAAATTTCGCCACTCATCATGAAATATTTTGAATTTAGGTAGAATCTCCGCGTATCTTGTTAGATATATGTTGAATAAAGCTTGAAGCTGAAAAAAAAATGATACACCAAATACCTCGCAAAACACGATAAAATATGAAATATTACAAATTTAATAAGACCAGTCGTAGCGCAGGTGTGACTGTAACATCAACTAGTTGTGGGTTCGATGCCCACTTGAGGAAATGAAATATTTATGTTTTTATTTCTTCTCTCTCGTGGCGAGGTAAAGCGAAAGCGAAGAACTCGGCGAAAAGTGGGAAACGAATTTCTTAACACTAGGTTCTCTGTGTCCACCCTGCTGTGTGCGAAATACAGCGTGAAGCTTATTTATTTTTTTATTAAAAATTTAATAGGTATTGTTCAAACTTTAGAGTTACTAGAACAATATTATTTTGTACCGTAAGATCTTTAAAATTTAACAATCAAATATTATTGAACGAACGCGGACCGAAGTTATGGTTATGAACGTTATTGTAGTTATTTTGTAAACATATTATACTTAAAACTTAAAGCGTTTTATATTTAAATGTTAACAGTTGCTGTTGAGAGAAAGCTGTTCCAGACTTAAGTGCATTTTCGTAGAGTAAATATAATCGAATATTACTTTTATATTAACCAAACCGAAGGAATTTATATTATTAACTTGCTCGGCTTTGCCAACGTGAGGTTCATGATTGTAGGTATTCCTTCATGAGGTCATTGTGACACAGTAGGACAGCGTCTGTGAACGCGATGGTCGTGGGTTCAAAATCACCGTTCTGATAGACAAAGCGCGCTTGAGCACCGCCACTCAACACAGAATTTCTCGGAAATTGGGTAAATAGTACAAAAATATGTTTTTTACGACTTCACATTACAAGTCTTTGACATTCTTGGCTCTACATATTATTATATTTTCTCGTGAATCATTGTCTATTAATGAAAATCGCATTAAATTTCGTTCGTAGCATAGCTTGAAAGATTTTAGCGTACATCGGTGAGAAGCAAATTTGTTTTATACTACGTAAAACATATTATAAGTATAAGATAGACTACTATAATGGGATTCGTAACTCGTACATACTCACAATATAATCATATTATACATATTTTATAATCCATATATATACATCGTACATTTTTAGAAAAAAAAGAAACCCTTCGGTGGGCGATCCCGCTTTGCGCTTGTCCAGATTTTTTTTATTATAACTTCACGCTATATTTTGCACATGACAGCGTAGGCAGACGAACCAATTGTCAAGACACTTCGTTCCCCACTTTCTGTCCACTTTTCGAGATATTAATATGTGACGAAATTCAACGCCACGCTTTGTCTTGTTATCAAAACGAGGTAACAAAAATAAATCATTTCCTGTAATAGGAATCGAACCCCCAACTTTCTCACAGTCGGACGCTCAAGATTGTACAATTTGAGAATATCATTCTGACTAGTACTAACAACTTTAAGTACACCCGTAGTACGTTTGGTAGCGTAGTGATGTCACCAGTCAGAAAAACCGTGTACGTGACAGACAGTACGTAATCAAAGAAAATGAAGTTCAAAATTGTTACTTAAAACATCTTAGTAAAATATCAATATTATTATTCATTCAGCTCATTTTGTATTGTTATTGTATTTTTTTTATTTCGTATGTTTCTTGTTAAGTATTTTATTTTTTTTGCAAAAATATCGCAATTTAATGTGGTTAATCTCCATCTATCAATACTAGATGTTTTTTTGTATAAACAACAAAAGAGAATACGAAGAAGCGAACGAAGTTTTGTAAAAAATTTTAGACTTAAATACGAAAATATGAAGCAGAATTGCGTTTTGTATGTTCATTCGACGATTGAAAAGTACTTATAATAGTCTATTTTAATAAAAATATTGTATATTTGAATTTGAAAACTTAATTGGCTACATACCTAGAACTTTGCGTAAAATAATAAACAAAATACATTTATTGCTCTGAAAGCGGAAGCTGCAAAAAAATATAATAAAAAAGGCTACTAAAAATAAAAACGTTAGTATCGAGGTGGTTAAGTTTTTCTTATTATATTATAATTTTTTTTGTTGTTTCATGTTTAGTTCTACTTTCTTATTAATGTGGAAAACTGATAATAATAATTATAAATCATTCGTCATTGTTACTATGAACATACACCTAGGCGTCTATCTCGTTATCTTTACGACATGTTCTTAGACTACATTCCGAATATCAACTGAGAAATATATGTAGGTATAAGTACTGTGAATAAGTTGTTTCCATTGTTGTTTAAATATTGTAATATGTATTTTGAAAATCTTCTGAAGTCTTACCAGCCCTAGTAATATTTTTATTAAGTATGTGATACTACCGGTACGATATATTTACGTATAACAAATTTAGAAGCTTTCCAATTTATTTATTAATTACGATAGATCGAAAAGATTGAGAAATATATCCAAGTAATGGATCTTTCGTTATATTTTTATTTTTTCAATATATAAGGTAGACAGAGAAATACTAGACAACAATCATAGAAGATTAAAACATCATTACGCACCACTCAATTGAAAGACAGTGTGTTGGGTGGTGGAATTCAACGCCGCTCTATATATGTTAACAGAAGGAAATGAAAATAAGAGATAAAAGTTTTATAATAATAATCCCTTTTAATGGAATTCGGTCACAAAACCGTGTTCACTGTCAGATGCAGTCCCACTGCACCACGATAGCCTGTAGTTTAGTTATTTCATATAGTATCTATGTACGCGCGCAAGGAAAACGTATAAAAAGTTTTTTCCCGGGTAAATCAGTAAAATCGATCACTGAAAGTCAAGCCAATAAAATCAGTTCAGTTGTTCTGGACATTAGCTCAGGGAAATAGAAAGACAGACAGACAGAGACCAAAAATATAAAATTATTTTTTATTGTATTTGAGGATTATGTCAATAACAACATGCACTTGCAAAAACGTAGGACATTTAATTTTAATACTTTTAAATATTTATTTTACTTTGATAATATTGATAATGTAACTGGTTTTGTTTAGTTTTTTTAATTAATATCTTACTTTGGTTACGTTTACTTATTATTTTTGTTAATTTTAATGAGTTACATATTTTTTCTAATAATAAGAATTTTCTCTACTTATTATTCTTTTTCAGATCATTATGATCATCAGGCTTATATTTTCTTACCAATCCTATTAAAAACTGAAAACAATTTCATAAATATATTTAATAAGCATTCGAATAGTTACAGCGGGCAAAGCCGCGGCCGCGTCCGCTAGTTTTATATAAATACTTGTTTTATAATATGTTATGATATTCCTTAATGCTACCTATTGATGTACCACATCCGCAATAATGCATTAATTATTTCATATGATAAAACTAAAATATGTAATTCTAAATCAACCGACTGCAAATATTGAGAAATGCATAATTAAGGTTGTAAAAATTCCATTTAAATTTTGCTTTAATAGGTATATCTACATATATTGTATTATGTAATATATTATGTAGTTATGTTGCCTTTTGTGTTCGTTATGTTTGTTAAAGTTGTTCTTCATAAGTATTCCACAAGGTACAAAATAACCTTATATACCCAAGTTGTCTTCTAAAAGCTTTTCGTGTTTATGCCCATCCCTGAATAGTCTGCACCAGGCCTTAAATTTAATCGTAACGAAATATGTAGCCTGAAGCCTATACTCAAGGCTTCTGGAAAATATTTCTTTTTATTTGTACAAAAATCACCATTACTTTTTTTTGATTTTGGAAAAAAGACATGATCTGGATTTCACCATAAATTTTAAAACTCTTATTCTAAGTATTTTCTATTTCAAGTTCAGTTTCTCGCATTTTTGCGGGAAGTGGAGAACAGAGTAAACACTAGGTTTCTATTAACTTGCGGCAAAAATATAGATATTTTTGTTTTTCTCACACATTTGAAATCAAAACTGACTAACCATCCATGAAACTAATTTTCAAAACATTTTAATGAATTATATAATCTGTTAAACCTATATTGTATTGTAATGTAATAGTTGTTACTATTGTATAATATTATACAATAGTAATTTCTAGATCGTCAATTTACTAAAAAGCTCAACATATATTATTATAATATAATAATAGAGAACGGAGTGTCTCAACATTAGGTCCCCTTTGCCTATCCTGATATATGCGGGGTACTACTCATGTTTAAAAAATATATAGTTTGGGACAGGGAAAGTGGTGAGAGGGTCCTGTTCTACCTTGCTATATGCGGCAACAACAGTAAGCGCAAATCAATTTGGCATAAAAAGACCATTTGTGTCACTCCCTAACAGGTGTTTCTTTAGTAAACAATATTTTGGCAAACACAGTAACTAGGTTTATGCATACCAATATTCGTGTTACGTGCTACGGACGAGAAAATTTCGATATGATTTATGTCTTTAGCCTTTGTTTTCATATTTAAGTCGGTCGTAATTTTTATTCCGTATTAATTTTAAACGCCTACCCATTCTTGTGATCTAGGTACAATACCTTATTACAATCTGAATAATCAGCTTCACGCTGTATCCCGCATTTAGCATGGTAGGCAGAGGGAACCTAGTGTTAAGACACTCCGTTCCGCACTTTCCGCCAAGTTCTGAAGGCATTGCGTGTTGAGTGGCGGAACTCATACACAACAATCTTATTTACTTATAATGGTCATCTAAATTAAATATCAATAATTTTTTGCTTCCTTTAATTAAAAAAATATCTTTTCTTCAAGTCTACAAATAGTAAAATAAAAAATGGGTGACACCGCTCTACCAAAAATATATGTCCGACACATAAATGTGACTGAAAGAATGAGGCCAGAATGACATAAGTTAAAAAAACTTATTGCTAAAGCTTCGTAATTCGTTTATGATAGATATAATATAAGAAGTCCTATCTTGTAATATTACCAAATGTAAATTCGTAAAAAATCAAGCTTTACATAAATGTCGTCGTCATAAATCGAACTGTCTACCAATACGGTTAAATATTTATAAAATAAATATTAAAAAAGTTTAGCTTCCTAAACACCTGTAAAACGTTTTCTTTTTCTCACACAGAAGCCGAACCGAAAGAAAATTTATATTAAAACACCAAGATTACAAGTCCTAAGTGTAGAACTGAGTGTATTCTCACTATCACTAAGTTATTATACTTATGTGCTATGTATGACAAAGCTGTAATGTCATTTATCCCAAAATAACTACAGGGCCAAATCTACAAAGCAATAACTTTCATTACTAATACCAACTAAACATCTAACTCTCAGATTGGGCCAAAGTGTGAAGGGCCATAGATTTCACGAACGTGTCGCTAGCGTGACATTGATTTATATTGGGATGTCCATCCGTGACACAAATTAGCTACATCATTCAATAAATCCCTATTTATTCTTCTCGTGATGTCAGCAAGTTTATATACTCGTAGCTGTAAATTATATGAAGGGACTAAAATTATTATTGATGATTTCAGTTTAGTTTAACGTATTGTTTGTGGTTGATTTATCGTATTCTGATGTTATGATATTACTGTATTATACATTATGTGGAGTCATATTAAGTAATATTAATGATACTTATTTAGAAAACGTATAAAAATGTGATCGTAGCGGGATTTGGACACACGCCTCTTGGGAACCGTCCAAGCGCTGTTTCCAAGAGGCGCGTGTTCAAATTCCTGGTTCAAACCTTAATATGTTTTCTAATGAAATATTTTTCTTTGCTAAGTGTGGAATAACACTTAAAATACATTTGAAATACATTGATTTAGGCATTTTTTTTACATAATTTGAGAAACTACTACAAGTAATAGTATTATGTAGAATTGTCAGTTTTATACAGGTTTCAGGTAACTAGACAGACATTGACTAGTCTTGAATGAAATATATTTGCTAACATTTATTATTATTTTAAAATTATTCTGTAACATTATTTATGTCTCTCTTTATACATTATTCTTCATAAGAAACTTACTAATTATCATTAAAATAAATATATTGTCTTTAGAGAATCAAGATAAATGTAAGTTTTTTATACAAGAAAATAAAATAAAAAACTTCACCTATACAGTTCTTGATTCAAGCCCGATTTTGTGTGCACGAAATCGCAAAAAAAGTAAAAATAAGCCGTCCTTATCGTGCTGTAAGCATGATGCGGGAACGTTATTCTCGGCCATACTTACACTACAATTGGATTGATAGGGTTTTTCAACTTTGTGAAAACTATAAACTTTTTTTGAGACCAGTCGTGGTGCAGTAGCACAAACATGTTACTGTAAATGGTACACACACAGGCTGTGCTCGATTTCCAATCGAGGAAATTAATAGTTAATATTTACATTTTTTCGCTCTGCAGCGTTGAGTTCCGCCAGTGGGGTATGGAGTATCTTAACACTAGTCTCCCTGCGCCTATCCTTCTACACGCGGAATAAAGTGTGAAGTTGAAAAAAAATCTTTTTTATTTGTTATATCTTAGAATACTGTAATTGACATAATTTTTTATTTATTTATCAGCTTCACGCTTTATCCCGCATACAGCAGGGTAGGCAGAAGAAATCTAGTGTGTAAGACACTTGGTTCCCCACTTTCTGCCGAATTCTGGAGGCATTGCGTGTTGAGTGGCAGAACTCAACGCCGCGCTTAACCTCGACACCAGAGCGAAGAAATGGAAATATAAATTTAAGTAAATATTTCATCTCCTCGAGTGGGGATCGAACCCACAACCAGTCGATTTTACAGTCACACCTCGTGCCGCTGCAAATAATTTACACAGCTGTAAAAAAAGGTCAAAGAGAGTCAAAACTACGCGTAAAAATATTATAGCAGTGCACGATTATTCAAAATAAGGAAATAAAATTATATTATATTACTAAAATAACATTAACATGTTATGTTAACCGGAATTAGTTGTCTTCATGACGGTCGGATGTTTGTGTAACCGATATACCTACTAAAATCGGTGTTTTTACTTCTAGCAAAATATTTTCGACGATATTTCATCAGCAATATGGTATGGTAGCGTAGTGGGACATCATCTGAATGCAAATGCGATAGTTGTAGGTTAGATTTCCACTCGGGGAGATGATTGTTCAAATTTAAATTATCTTTTTTATATTTTAATAATGTTATTTCACAATCTGAAAAGAAAAAAATTGTGCAATAACCATATATGTACTCTTGTTATAACTTAATTGTGTTTGGGTTTCTAAGAGATGCGGGTTCAAATCCCACTAGGTACAAATATTTATACGTTTTCTAAAAATATTTTTTTTTGAAAAGTAAATTATGTTTATTTTCTCACCTTGGAGGACAGAGCTTTGGTCAGCTTTGAGAGCTTGGTCATATCCAAGAGGAGAACGTACCTTGCTACGTATATGGCAAGAGATACATGCAATCTGGAAATATTACATCATTTTCATAAATGACGTCACGTCAGTTAGAATGCTGAGAAATGACGTAATCTTAATAAGGTAAAAATACTTACGCCCACATGCATTGACAAATTAGAAACTTTTTTGGAGACAAATAATTGTATAATATTAATATTACAACGCCCGTATTGTTTGTTAATTCAAATTTATTTATTTATTGATAATAAAATTTCTGTATTATATTTGTTGACAATATAAAAAATAATAATATACTAATAATTTAAGATACAATGAATCATATGAATAATTTTAATGAAAATTTTAATTAAAATCAAATAAAGCTTAAACTATTTCAAAACAGAAACTTCAAAAAAAAAACAACTACTTTCATTTAGATAATCTATAAAAAATGTGATCGACGATGTAATTTGAACTGGTGATAGATAACGACGGCTTTTACAGACAAAAAGGTAATACAAACAGCGTTATATTTCAACACGCCTCCCCTACTGTGTTGTAGTAGAAAAACTAGAGTAAACAATAATATTATCGCATTGTACAGTCGCTAACGAAATTAGAGCTTATAGTAAGACGGTTTCACTTTATTCCGCATATTGTGGGTTTGGGTGTGGGAATATAGTGTTAACTTCCTTCCTCATTTTCCGCCCAATTTTCAAGACACTGTTTGTTAAATGACCAAATTTAACACCGCGCTTCGTCTACCAGAGAGGGAAAAAACATTCATTTAATAAACTTAGCTGCCATGTTGAAAATAATAAAACTTTGGTCAAATTGAGCGACCATTTAAACCAATAAAAATAAAAATTAGCTTCACACTGTATCCCGCACACAGCAGGTTAGACGGAAGGAACCTAGTGTTAAGATACACCGTTCCCGATTTTTCCCCGAATTCTGGAGTTTCGTTGCGTGAACAGTGGCGGGACTTAACGCCACAACCAATATAAATATTTAATTTAAAACTCAAAAGACGTTCTATAATAACTATATACGTGAATATCACAAAAACTCGTATAAATCGTCGCGTCATACTACAGTGTCGGTACAGATGTCTGTTTTTCTATCGATCGTAAATCCGACGTACGCCCATTCATCTTTTGTGAATGGCACTCACACTAGCAGCAGATGCATCTGTGATAATGATGCACTACAGCTTAGTGTTAGGTTGTATTTTTTTTTGTGTTGTATTTGTCACATTTGCCGGGTGTTTTATACTAATAGCGCTCAGAGACGTCAACTAGTAATTAATTGACTTTTAAATTAAATTAAGTTATAATATTTTTGTTACTAATTTTGAATTGATATGTACATGTATTTATTTACATAAAGAAAATGACAATTGTTTTTTAATAAATATGATTGAATGACATAGTGAGTTTTATGAGGAATCTAGCAAATTTTATTCGTTCTTCTTTTGTTATTTCACCTTTACGCTTTATCCCACATATAATAGGTAGCGAACCTAGTGTCGAGACACTACGTTCTCTACTTTTCGATCAGTTTTCAAGACATTGCGTGGCTTATTATCAGAACGAGGAAATGAAAATAATGAATTCTCGCATATGGGAATCGAACCTACCGTGCTTGAGTAGTCAGACGCTGTGCCGCTGCACTACGGCGGTCTACATAAATAAAAACCTACTTTCACATTAGCGGAAGAGCAAAAGTAGAACATTAATTACCTTTTCACACTACCGGTATCGATCATGATTAAAAACAACAACACAAGCTGTAAACCAATTGCGTACGTCTGCAAGACAATTTATTTTTCATAAAACGCTTCTCCCAATTGAATTGGTGCGATCAAAAATTAACCCTATAACTATAGATTTAAAGTTTTATTTCATTTGCCCACAATCGCTAAATGCATATGTTCGATAATAAAATTTAAGTATCCCTGATTGTTTAATGTTGTTTGAGAGTTATGCTCCATGTTTCAGTTTCAATTGTTTTAAATTTGTGCAATGTGAAAATTCTCGCAATTTGTTTTTATTGTGACAGTTCCTTCTAGATAGATTAGAGACTAGAAAGTACTAAACGTACTTTAGCTAGTGATTTCGTATAGTATAGCATAGTATAATATAGTATAGTATAGTAGTGGTGTAGTTGATAGCTGCCTGAACGAAATGGTCACTTCCATTTCGTCACTCAGGTGTCATAAAGTGTAATATAACGTACGCAACCCAAGTCATGTAAGAAATTGGGAAAAGTGAAAAAAATATAAATATATATACTATCAATAAAACTGACTAGGAGCAATAGCCGGTTAGTATACCAAATAAAGTCGAAGAGTCATGGGTTCGAATCCCGCCTCTAAATTTTATATATTACTTATAATTTTGGTGTTTACATTTTTTTAATAATACATCAAGCCTTGTCGACGCTTGACGTCGAGCTGCTTGACAGCTATTATATAAGAAAAAACATATCTTATTTCTACAATCTTCATATCAGTTCTTTAAAAGCGATAATAAAACACGACATCAAAACAGCATAATTCAAAATTTTATCATACCACTTTACTATAATAGTAAAAACAAAGTCATTTTTATTATGTTATTTAATGAAACTAAGTTTCCGGTCGATATTATTACTGAAGGGCTAGGACTAGGAACTTATTTTGGTGTATTTACAATAAAATCATCTTTGATCTCTGGCTGTGGCCATCCGCGTACAGGATACTCATTTAGCGACCGCGTAACACCAAACTTGGGATTCTTTACAAACATTATGGGATCGTTAAGAATACAACGGTATTCGTATAGTCACGACTTACATTGTATCTGGACTTCAAAGGGACAGTGCCACTTGGTGTTCTGGTATGCTTTGATGGTCGTTCAGTATTCACGGAATGTGGATAGGTATTTTGTAAATATTTTCATAGCAATGTGTTTTCTGTAAAATAGAAATTGTTGTTTCATTTATATTTTAGGGTATAAGAAATATGAATTTGTGGCGTTGAATTTCGTCAGTCAACACGTAATGTTGAAAATTTGAGCGTCGCTTGCTGTGCCTAATTGCTATGCTAGAAAAAATATGAATGTGCTTTTGCTAATGAAACACAAACAATACTTAACTTTATGATATTTTCTTTCTGAATTGCTAACAAGATAATATGCGACGTTGAATTCCGCTACTGCGATTCTCTCCACCTATCCTGCTACATGAGAAAAACACAAAACTTGTCCACCTTTATTTACTGAATTTAGTATCATGTATTACAAACAGGTCTTAGGTATAAAATTCATCATTGGTTATATTTATTAAAATATATTAATTGTACTCTAATTTCTTTCTATTTTTTACAGGTAACGGAAAATTTCAATAATCTACAAATATGCTGAACATTTTAGCAAGATATTAATATTTATATATTTTAGTATACATTTTATTAACTTTACTTATATTCTCTAAAAGGTTTATCCTAATTTATATAACTATAATTTAGGACAAACCTTTTAGAGAATATAAGTCAGTTCTGCTACTAATTTTAAAAATCATAAATTCATATTCTATTAGTCACTTTATTTCGATTAATTATTAAGTCTCGAAAATTGAACGGAAAGTGGGAACGGAATATCTTAACACTAGGTTTCCTTTGCTATAAGTGGGATACAACGTGAAGCTAGTATTGCTAAAATTATATATACCAAAACATATATCACAAAGTTTGACAGTTTAAATGTTATCTTAATGATAACATTAAAACTTTTAACGTACAGATGT
This sequence comes from Heliconius himera, assembly GCA_021202915.1. Classification (NCBI taxonomy): domain Eukaryota; kingdom Metazoa; phylum Arthropoda; class Insecta; order Lepidoptera; family Nymphalidae; genus Heliconius; species Heliconius himera. Next base: position 789,480 of record JAJHJA010000069.1, read on the forward strand.
ACTATTTTTACTGTTTTCTAATAATAATTATTATTGAATTGAAATATATAAAACATTGATATTCTATTAGTTCAATTTGGTTAGTAATAGTTCTAGCGTCATACTTAACAAGCTTTCAAGGAAAACGTTTGATGTTTTTCATGGGCTTTCTTAGAGTATACACGTGTCAAGCGCGACTCGCGGTTGAGATTGACATTCAAGATATTTTCAGAACACTATAAAATTATTTTTAAAAACAGTCTAGCCAACAAAAGCAAAACTGAAATTTGAATTTAAACCATTTTATTGATCATTGTTGAAAGACCGTCGTAGCGGAGGGGCATGCGACTGTAAAATCGCGAGGTAGTAGGTTCTATTCCCACTGGGAAAATGAAATATTTAATATTTCCTCACTCTTGTAACGAGGCAAAACGCGGCCTTTCCCGACCCTCAACTCCTCAAGAAATCGGCCGAAAGTGGGAACAGAAGTGTCCTAATGGAAGATATATGTATATATATACATTATTACAACATCAACATACATAACATAGCTCAGGGACCGCAAACGCCGTTTCCGCTACAAAATCCCGCCCACATTAAACATTTGTATTGCGAATGCAAATATTTGTCTCTAGTAATAAAATCGTAACGTCCGGTTAGTAAGTCTAGCTAATTTTATATTTGGAGTTAAAAAACTGGTTTTTCATTACTTATTTACTTCCTAATTCGCAATATATATTGCTATTAAATAATTAATGCAATATATATTGCTATTAAATAATTAATGCTGGGATGGGATGGAATTATTCTGTAAAATATTGAAATTTAAACATGAAAATATAAATATGAAACATTTTTATTTTCTTAAGATTAATACAGCTTCGAAATGTAATTTTAACAAACACTCTTATAACTTGAGGCCGGTCGTGGCGCAGCGGCACGAGGTGTGACTGCAAAACCGACTGGTTCTGGGTTCGATTCCCACTCGAGGAGATGAAATATTTACTTAAATTTATATTTCCATTTCTTCGCTCTGGTGTCGAGGTTAAGCGCGGCGTTGAGTTCTGCCACTCAACACGCAATGCCTCCAAAATTCGGCAGAAAGTGGGGAACGGAGTGTCTTAACACTAGGTTCCCTCTGCCTACCCTGCTGTGTGCGGGATACAGCGTGAAGCTAATTTATTTTAATTTTATTCTTATAACAAAATAACTGTAGTAAGAATATAGCTTAAGAATAAACCATAAAAAATAATAAAAAAATATATCATACACCGTTTCTCAGTTTCCGCCAATTGTCTCGAACATTTGAGTGTCGATTAGCGCAACTCACAAATTATGTATTGTATACCACAGTGGGGAAATGAAAATAAATTCACCGAATGTAGATCGAACCCACAACCACTGTGTTTACAGTCAGGCGATGTTCCAAAAGCTGTAAAAACATTTTACATAGGTATGTATACATAATATATATAGTTAATTATTTCGCAGATGTCAGTTAAAGACATTATGCGTTATTTTTGTGCGCAATCCGTGTTAATGGAGCAACTTTCATCTTTATTAAAGTTATTTTTGACCGTATAGAATTTTATTGATGTATCTCGTGCGTAATTGTATGTCAAGCTTTGTGATAGCGTTAAATATAGCGCAAATTGTAGATTATACCAAGTAAATATATATGTATATTCTGGTATACCCACATTACATATATTTAGCAACACTAGTTTCACTTTGTATCCCGCATAGAATAAGGTATACAGAGATAGCGACGTCATTCCCTCCAGTGGGAATAGAACCCACAACCGTACTTCATTGATTCTTAACATGAAAAGACGACAACACGTAGATATATGATAATGTTAACAATGCTCTTGAAAATAGTCCATTGGTTTAGTGCTAATAAAACTAAAAATAATCTTCAGAACGCCAAACATGAACATTGTTAAAGCCTTGGATCCTGTTGATTATACTGTAATTCTTGATATCACAATCGTCTCCAAATTATAATGAGGACCTCATATTGATTTGCGAATTTTACTTTAGGGTAATAGAATAAGTATTCTCTCCATTAAATCTCACAAACTATGAACGGACAGTATTAACTGAATCAAACAGGCGTCTCCACCGCCCTTGCACGTGCCGCCTTGAATATTATGGTTGGGCGTTAGCGTTGTCTTAGGATATGTCCTGTCCTAGACCACATAAGAATTTGAAGCCCTTGGTCATTAGTTATTTACAGGTTATTTAGGGTCCTGTGATGATTAGGGCCTGGCCAGGAGCCCCATGTTAACTTTTTTGAATTTGAATTTGAATGTACCTTTTTTGGAAAAGACGAAACTGAAAACTGGTGGGCGTAAATTACTGACGAGAAAAAAACGATGAAAGAAAAAGTGTCACTATATTCCCTCTGCCTACCCTGCTGTGTGCGGGGATACAATGTGAAACTAATTTTATTTAAAAAAAACGCTTCTGAGATCATACTGTATAATTATGTTCTATACGCGTTATGTAACAATAATAATAATCGATCACGTTGACATTTCGCTTTAATAATTATAAAAAGTAAGATAGTAAGTATTGCATGATAAAATATATCGAGCTTATCGATCGACACTGACCTATAATTTTAATGATGTGCGAGAGATTTTCTTATATCTTTTTGATATGATCTTATCATTTAATGTATGCCCGCGATCACTGCAAGTCCGTTGTAGTCATGTGATTCATAATATGCTATTGATGTCGTTTGTTATTTTTTTTAGCGTCACCTACAGGTGACGCAAACAGCGGGGTAGGCAAAGGGAACCTAGTGTTAAGATACTCCGGTCAAAGATCAAATTAGCAGAGTGGAACTGTATTTGCCGGTAAAAAGACATGATTGTGAATTCGATTTCGACTTGGAAAAATACCCCTCTGGTAGGACAACACACAGTGTAGAGCTCCGCCATTAAACGCGCAATGTCTTGAATTCTAGTGGAAAGCAAAATATATTTAAAAAAAATATACACGTATACTAAAGCAAATACAAACTGCTACCCAAATGTCACCAACCAATTCATGAATATGAATGAATCAGTTTAATTAACGATAACTGTAGAACACTTCTTATTCATAATATTTTCTGTAAAAAGGAAAAGAAAATACCGCAGAAAAAAATGAAGTTTACGAATTTATTTATTTACATCTTAAAATTTTACGAATAATAGAACCGTCACACTTCAGATATCCATAAGTACATACATATCTAGATCTTCTCGGCCTCATTTTTCTCGAGTAGAAATGTAATACAGAACCACTGCTGTTACAGTCAGACATTGTATTACTGCGCTGTGACGTCTACATGAATATTAAATATAAATAGTTAATAATATTTAGAAAAATATATATTCTCTATACTAGCACTGAATTGAAAGACTGCGCATAATCCTATATTATAATAAAAATATTGTAACACTCAATAAATACATAACCGTATTAGGCCATCGGCCATCGGGTGCACTATACTCTATACAGTATAACCACGAGCAGGAGGCAGAAGGTCACAGTGGCATTGTCCACTGAAACGGTGCGTTTTATTGCGTATTCGTAATAAAGGATGCATCTCCAAGGTCTGGTGAGATCATTTTGCGAAAACCTTTTGAGAAAGCGTTTCGAGCGTTTATCGTGGTGTCGGTGTTGAGAGTTGGCGATAAATGAGTTTATCATATAATACCAGCAAGCCCGCAAACTTGATTGCGTGGAATACAAAACGTGAAATCTCGTTTTTTCTCGTTCGCGTAGAAATTTCTAGAAATTATCTTTTAGTCCTGCTTTATATTCCCTAAGGATCCTACATGACAGATTTCATCTTTCTCCTTTGCATAGGTTTTGCGTTGACAAATTCACGTCAGTTAGTTTTTTTTATTTTTTTTTATATTATTCTTGATAAGATGTCTTAAAAATACAGATAAAGCAATTGAAACATATTTCAATATTTTTTTATTTAAGTATATATATTTTTTAATTAATTTATCGCGTTAAATTAAGAAATAAGATTATGTTTGATTATGTTTAATTTCAATCAAAATCGTTCATATCAAATTAAAAATTAAATTAAAAATCTTTCCGCCAATTGGGGGAATATATCTTCACCTTCATATCAGTTTAACTAAAATATTTTGAATTCCGTTTACGAAAATGCAGAAATTATGTGAGATAGAAAAAGAAAAAAGAAGTTAATATAATTTTGTATGTACCATACATAATTTTGGATTCGTGCTTCGAATTGTGTCACTAGTGTAGATTTACGAGTGCGATACCACACGACACGTTCTGAGGGGACGTTTATAGCGAAATTTTGCTATACATATTTATGACTCGGTTAAGTGCGTTATTTAAGTGACTATAATAAAGATATTATGATGGTTGAAATGGTGAGTATATAGAAGATGAACTGCCGATAGTATTCCTTAATAGGTAATGCTGTATGAATAAAAATTACATTAAGCACAATTTATATGAGTTCAGTCAATTTGTTATTTGATTTTTTTTTGTTAGGATAAAATTTTATTTTTCTTTTACTAATTTTAAATGAACATTAAAAGTAATATATAGGCGTCCAGCTATAATAGCACTTGAGGAAATAAAAAAAATAACATTTTCATCTCTTCGCACAATGCCTCCCGATTCCGCATTCGGAGGAAAGTAAGTACATGTGGGTGACAGCGTGAAGCTAAAAAAAATAGGCATATATATGACAGAACCCAAAGTTAAGTCTAAGAGAAAAGATAAGTCTAAATCTAAACTATAACTAAAGTCATGGCGCAGGGGTACAAAATGTGACTGTAAAATCGACTGGTTGTGGGTTCGATTCCCACTCGAGGAAATCTCTGGTGTCGAGGCACTGCAGTGCCTCCGCAACTCGGTGAAAAGTGAGGAACGGAGTGTCTTAACATTTGGTGCCCTCTGCTTACCCTTCTGAGTGCGGGATACAGAATGAAGCTGATTTCTTTTTAATTTTTTAACTAATTCGAAAATATTTTTATCATTCAAATATTTTAACCATTTACAGCAAGGCAGAAACGCCATGGCAGGCCACCTTTTCAATTGTTTTTTTGTGTCTATAGCACTTGTTCATTATGTAATAATATGATATCTAACATATTATGTATATATTTAAGTATTAGCGCAACTTAAAAGTAGCGCTGTAATCGTATCTTATCTATTGGATATCGATTACCTCGTATCAACTGTTAGTACACCTCATGTTTAGGAAGTAAAATAATATTTTAATTATTTTGTATAGACTATAGATTAATCATGTTATGTAAATAATATTAGTTATTATAAATTTAAATAATAATTATATTTTAAGACAAGCTAAAACCGAACTTTCTACCGATTTTGTACCAAATATACAACGTCGAATTTTTTTTACAAGTTATAATTATGTATTTTACTAAATATTTAAGTAAAGTGATTGACGTATTTTACTATTTATCATAATTCTTTATAATTATGATACTGGCAAGATATAATTCAGGTATATCCTGAAGCTTGACTCTCGAAGTGATTTCTATGTATACATATATGTATATATAGATAGAATCTATATATAGATTTAGCTCCTGAGATTAGCCGTCAAACTAAACGAGATCTCCTTTTTCTTATAACAAATGTATCTAGTATAATATAAGGACCACGGCCTACCTTTAGTACCTACTAACCGTTACTAAATCTCCTGTCAGCGATTGGCTACGAATTCCAAATTCTGAACGCTGGGAAGAAACCGTAATGAATATACAAACTTCATTGTGGACCGTTAAAATTTTATTTAACTTCTCAATAGCAACGATGCATCTGTGTCAATATGTGCATTTCATGTCACTGAAGTAATACAGTGTGTGTTGGCCTAGCTTTGCATAATCATTAGTTAAATTACTTTTTTAGTAATGCGAAGAAATTTTGACAATAAAAAATTACAATAATATCGGCTGTTATTGGTACAGCGTTTGCGACAGCGAATGTGGGTTCGATTTCAACAAATGATTGTACTGGTGACTAGATTAAGCGCGGTTTTAAATTTCGTCATTCAAAATGCAATATCTCCAAAATTAGGCGGAAAGTGAAGGACGGAGTGTCTTAGCTTCTCTATGGCTACCCCGCCGGATATGAAGATACAACTTAAAGCTAAAACAACATTTTTTAAATTTTATACTTGTCTCTCTCATAATATACTTAGTATACTAAGAAAACTTGTTAATACACCCCGCTATTCGCTTTTCTTACTATCAGAATTTTAAAAATGACTATGTAATATCGACTCTTGGTAATCCTTGTATTATATATCTACACGTACATCTGTGGGTTAGGTAGAATGAACTTCGAAGACATTCACTTTTCTTTGGAAATCAAATCTAGAACAATCAGGCTTGACACTTGCAGACCTTGTCACGACAGTGTTTTTATTTTTTAAATCAAAACATCTAAACTATACAATGTTACTATTATTTTACAAAAATGACACTACATTGTCAAAAATATGTGATGTGCTATAAAACACATCAAATACACATTTCGTCATCAAGTGTGATGCAAATATAATATACAAGGCTAATCGATATTTCAAACATAGTAATGAATATATTCTATCAAATCGAAATGGAATTCTAGTAAATCTATCAATGTCCTACACTACGCTTTGTTTTTCTCCCACACATTATAGACGTGGAATAAAACATGTACAAACAACTTAAACAAGCCTTTTTAACATCTTTCAAGGATTACCTTTGTTGAACTTTTGACATACGTAAGGTTACTAAGTGGCTAAGCACGAATTGAATGTTATAGCGTATATTGGTTATTTTTTTTGTTATTTTTAAATCATTTCAATTTTACCATATACATACGCGTATAAGCTAACTGTACACTTCTCAAACGTCAAAAACAGAATTTCGTTGTTTATTTTCCGGTGATTAAGAATATTTTTGCAATATAACAATATATTAATTCAAAGTAGACTGAAATACCTATATAATAAAATATAATGTTTAGCGTGGCAGCTAAAAACATCCCATTAACGCCACAATTGCACAACAAAATAGTTAAAAATTAAATCTTAGCGGCATTACTAAGATGCGAATTTCTTACAGAAAAAGTTGTAAATAATAAATTAACGTCCTACATAATAATTAAATTAACAATGACCTTACGGAACCATAAAAGCTAACAAGACAATCTCGAAACTGTTTGACATTTAAAATTCAAGGTATTGATTGTTTTATGCCTATAAGCTCATTAATAGCAATTATCGTCCATTTTGTCATCAACTCTATGTCAAAAATGATTCAACTGTCATTTTCGGCGTTATGTTACGTCATTTGAACTCTATTGTTAAATTATTAACATATTAAGCGTCGAAGTTGTCATCTCTATAAATATATGGGTGTTTCCGTAGCTAATACAATAGAGTGTAAAATTGTAGCGTCATCTGTTTATTACTAATTTGCATATATTTCCTATTTGAAAAATAAATGTTATTAACTTAAAGCACGTCTGAGTGACCTTGATATTTGTGGGTTCAAAACCGGGGGATGTATTTTGCACTAGCTTATACGTGTGGATGTGCCCATTGATGTTCAACAGAAATAAGTATATACTATCATATATGACATGTTCTAAGTGCGCGAGATAATTATAGTGGGTTACATCAAATCAATTAACGTGACATAATATATTTTTTCTCGGTAAATGGAAATAAATAGACTTTTTTTATATTCGAGCTAATAATTCTTTAAAATAACACTTTCAACCAAGGGATCTTTTGAGTTTTAAAATATTAATATATAGTATAGATATATATGTATAAATACATCCTATTAAGAAAATATTATTTAAGGTTATATCTGCCTTCGCGAATACAAAAATAAAGCAAGCGAGAGCTGGTTAATCAATGAATAATGAATGAATGAGTGAATGGCACCTACAATTTTCATACTTTGCCTCACTTCTATCCGGTGTGACAGGTCTTTGAGTAATTGATTATAATAACTGTCGGTATATTACACAGACGTTACTACGTCTTAGGAAAATGTTCGACGATAAAGCTTTGCTCAATTTGATGATTGATTGATTGATTGACGAGTACATTTCTTGGTATAAATCTTATTAAATTATTTGAGAAAAATAATGATATAAACTTATATTGTCTACAACTTATAGTATAAAAAAAAATGTTTTGCAGATAGTTTATAAACGTTAATAAGAATAACTTTAGTACAATACTATTTTATTTTCGAATGCCATGTATACACTAGAAATTGTACTATTCACTATCGAAAAAAATCACGACGCTGTAATTGAAGCAGCGACTTTTAATAGAGTTAAAATATGTTAACAGGTAATAGATCTCCACCACGTCTTAACGGACCTACATAGTTGGTTAAATCCCTTAGTTAGATAGAAGAAGAGAAGCATAAAGCTTTCAAAGCTTTTCAAAGCAAAAAAAATATGAAATTTGAATACAAATGATGTTTAGACCCAATAAAAAATATATATATTTTTTAATCTAAATCATTATAAATACTGGGTTCGATCCCCACTCGAGGAAATGAAATATTTATTTAAATATATATTTTCATTTCTTCGCTCTGGTGTCGAGGCAAGGCGCGACGTTGAGTTCCGCCACTCAACACGCAATGCCTCCAGATTTCGGTGGAAAGTGGGGAATGGAGCGCCTTAACACTAGGTTTCCTCAGCCTACCATGTTCTGTGTGGGATACAGCGTGAAGCTGATTTAATTTTGATATAAACTCTATATAATTCTATATATTAATATACTTATTGAATTGTGTACACAATTAGAACTCTTAAAATACCTGAGTCATGTCTTCTGCGTGACATATCTCTTAGCAACCACTCCAGGTGGGGCGCGTTAATTGAAGAAATTTGTAATAGTAAATTAAAAACCTATAACACTAGTTTCAATAGTTCCTACTCACGTTTGTTTGAATGTCTTTATTTGAATTGTAATATCAAGAGCAATGTCAAAATGTAAGAAGTTTTTCTTTTTTCTTATGATCAAAATATTTATATTTTTTTGCTTCGTTTTCCCCATATGGTTAAATTTTTCTACTTAATATATTAATTATATAAGTGAATGAAATGTCTTGATACTGGACTTGTTTTATCTACTGCGCTATGAGGGAAAACGCATTAATAATGATATAATGAATCATCAATGAAGCCAGATTTGCGGGCACTCGTGGCGAAAGGTCACGGGCTACTGAAAACGCGACAGTTTGTGGGTTCCTCTCCCACTCGAGGAAATGAAATATTTAATATGTTTATTTCACTGCCCTGATAATGAGACAATACGTAATATCTCCAGAAGTGTCTTAATGGGCCTTAACTCTAGGTTTCCGTGTTCCCTCTGCCTACCCTGCTATGTACGGGATACAGTGTGAAGCAAAATAAATCATTATTATATTATCATACCTCAGCGCTACTGTTGCTACACGATTAGTTGGTATTAAAATTATATGGAAATTACCTGTTCTATATGTAAAACAACAACTATTCAAATGCCCACATCGAATTTAAGGTCCAAAATAGTATAGAAATTAAATTTCGATTATAAATCGAAAAACACATATATATCGCAATTTAAAAAGTAAAGTTACTTATTCATCCTAGCGCGAACTGTTTATGAAATACCTTTTTTTTATTCATTAATTGATTTGGAAAAAAAAAGTGGAGTCGGTTGATCCGGAAGGCAATCCCTGGCAAACACAGAGATTAATGCCTGGTGGAGAGGAAAGAGAGAGGCTGTTAACAATTTTCAAATTACAATTCTATACTAATGTTTCCTCGTTGAAATATTTTTTTTAAATTATTTATTATATCATACGCAAAGGTCTTAGATTGTTAGCATTGTGAGCATACCATTCGTCGTCGATTAAAAACCAAGCCTTAATAAATTCTTCTAGCACTAGGTAATATAGCATTGTGGAAAATCATATGTCAGTTAAAAACAAATAATAATATGGAGCAATTTTGTTTATTATGACGAAACGTGATGAGTGTGAGTTGCAATACTACTTGAAGCAAAATGTCGGGTTTACATTAGACTATGTGCTGGTGCGCCACGACGGCCTCTCTCTGTATCCTATCTGCTATCATCATACCTCAGGTTATAGTGGTGCAATAGAACAGGCGTGCGATTAAAACGAGATAAACGTGATGGTTGTATGTGTGGGAGAGTCACGTCAGCAACAATGGCAACACACATGAGCAGACTCGACTAGGCTATTACCGCCCCCGGCATTAAAAAAAGGCGTTAAGCAGTGGCTTCATGCCACTGCGACCCCTGCCGTGACGTGCTGTCTGTGTTACGGCAACTGTTGTGGCAACGCACCTGTAGCTCCTCTAGTGTTACACGAGCTGCGGTGATCATTTACCATCAGGTGACCCGTACGCTCATTTGCCTTGTCATTTCCCATAAATAAAAAAGATTCAATTTCCATTTGGCAGAAAGAAATATTTAATATTCTTATATTATAGCTCTGGTAACGAGGCAAAGCGCGGCGTTTAGTTCTATTGTTGCGTTTATGTTGTTCAACATGCAATGCCTCGAGAATTTGTCGGAAAGTGTCGGACGGAAATATCTTAATGGACGGAATGTCTAATGTGCTTACTTACAGAACTATAATATAGTATATTATGTTTCTATTCATTAAACTGATATAATATTTTATGTTTTTTTTTCTTGATTTTATCAATGAAGCATCATCTTGGAATTTTATCACTTGACTGAAAATTTTTCAAAATTATCACCGCTGAGTAAGATCACACATGACTGACACACATCGTAGTCATACAGTTATAAAACTGGTTATATGGACATTTAATAAAGTGCGTGTAACGAAATAAATTGATACAGAAAAATTACAAATCTATGTTTAAAACTGTAAAGTAGTTTATGCGATGACTAAGTATAGCACTGTTTTTAACAATCAAAGTACTTTCAAACCATAGAAGTCGTTGTGTTGTAGTCCGAATGTAAAGACGACGGTTGTAAAGTCGATTCCCACTTGGAAGAATGAATGAATAAAATGAATGAACAAAAATATTGTAATGTCATTTCCAGGTTAATACGAGCTTAGAGATTGCGACATGCCTTTTCCGGTTCTGCTTAAAGATAAACTGAAAACTTCTAACTTAGGTAGTTAGAGAAAGGTGAGAGTAACAAAATCTTGTAGTACCTACTTGCTTAACCAGTGTGTAGATTCAATATTTACATGTATTTATGTACCTTTTATATACCTATACATATATCCTATGTGTATATTTTTTTATTATGATTTGTATATTCCATATAGAATTTATGAGAAAATATTTTTTACATTTTTAAAGTTTTCTTCCACAATTAGGAAAGAAAATTAATTTGTTTAGAAAACGTATAAAAATATGAAAGTAGCGGGGCCCGAACCCGCGCCTCCTTAATCAATTCGGATCGGCGGGTTCGAGTCCCGCTACGTTCAGATTTTTATTTTTTTACGTAAATAGGGAAAATATTTGTTTAAAATTAATATTAAACATATTTACATAAAAAATAAACAAAAAAAAATAATACTATAAAAAAATATAAATAAGAGATATTAAATTGCTATTTTAAAATGTATTTTCATTACAAAAACTGCAATTATACATAACTGGTTCAGACCCGATTGCGAAAATCATAAATATTAAACGGTTAACAACACTTAGTAATTGATAAACCTGTATATCGAACTTTTTTTAATTTATTTAATAAAAATTGACAGATTAGCAAAATTTAATATGAATAAAATTACGAAATTTAATTAAAATGAGTTGCTTTAATAAATATTTTGAAAGCTTTGCTTAATTGAAGAATAATTTAAGTTTAAAAATGAAAAAAAATAAGTAAAATTTATTGCAATTAAAATTTTATTTAAATATCTCATACAATCTATAGGTACCTTCGAGTAGTTTACACATAAAATTTGTATCAAGTAAAGCAATGTCAATTATATATTTCCTACTTGTCCTAGTATTAAGACACTCCGTTCTTCACTTTCTATACAGTTTTAATACCTCCGACATTATGTTAAAGTACAGGTTATAATCCATTAAAGAATTTCAATAAATATTTTTTTTCATTACCAAAATAATATAATATCACTTAATAGTAAAACTACTAAACATAAAAAAAGTCGTATTGTCAAAGCTGCGTTCGAGGTTCACAAATCTATGAAACCTCTGTAACGTGGCGACGCACTGCCTACGGCGGACCCTGACCTAGAAATGTTACGTCATGCAGCTGGACGGTTAGCCTACACACGACGATCGGATACAACTACATCGACTAACTTAACGTCGCGCTATTTACTGATTACTAATATATTGAAATTTTGTATTTATTTTTTTGTAAAAGGCGAAGATTTAAACGTTTTGAAGATTCAAAGATCGTATACCGTATCGTGCCTTTTACCTTGTAAGTGACATTGATGAAGTAAATTATGCTCCACTGGTACTTTTAAAATCTATAAAATAAAGTGCTTAGTATGATTATTATTTATATTATGTTAATATTATGATATTTTTTATTTACTTTATTTTTGTTATATTATGATAAGTATGCAAAACATTTTTTGGAAATCCTTTTTAAATCTTAAAGAAAATAGAAATGTCTTTCCTTTTTTTTTAAATGAATATCTATACTAAATATTACTATTTAATGTACCACAATAATTTATGCTGTTGCTGAGCTAAGGCAAAATATAAAAATTAAAATTTAGAAAAACTTTAAAATATACATCTATTTTTACTGCACAAGATGATAAATTTTTGTAAGTTTTATCAGTACCAATTATACGCCTACTATTCATAATAAAATATTTCAATACTAGTGAGACTTACATAATACGAGTATATGTACATATTTAAATGACGCTATTGACCTTGAAATAACACGTAGCTTCAATGAAACTTGTAATATTTCCATGTAAATTTTTCCATTGAAAAAAATTTTGTAAAATTTATGAAAAGTAGATATATAACGGAAGATATTTGTATAATATAGACATTATACAAATATCTCCCGTTACTGAGTGATTGACAGACACTTCATGCCGATATTTCTCGGAGTACGCTGAATTTAACATGTATCCTATAAGAGTGAGCCTTGAGGAATGTAGTACAGTATTAAAAGAGGATTTCTTAAAATCACTTATAGTTAGGGAGCCGAACAGGGGATTTTTGCAGTTACTAGAGCGCGTCAGAAAATCATATGTGAATTCTACCATGTATGAATCCTTCTTATACGGGAGTAAATCGATCCTCAAAAAAACTCGAACGAAATAAAGAAATAGGTGTCTCAAAGTTTCAAAAATAAAACGTTACCTCAAAATACTGGTAAGCGAGATTACGAATAGTCGAATCGTATAGCTGCTGAGATTTAAGAAGAAGAGAGAAGAAATACTTCTCCACGTTTCTCTTTTCTTCTCACTCTCTCTATCTCTAACTCTCTCGCATCATCCCTACATTTGACTCTGTATTTACTTCATTGCACAGAAACATTGGAAGTGCGAATCAAATTAACAGAAACCGTGATTGCGATAAGGCACTTTAAAAATACACCTCCATGACGTCATATAATAAATAAATAAATAAAGTAATATAAACATTAAACGTTAATAAAGTTTAAATATATGATTAAACTATAAATGCCTTAAATTGAATAATAATATAGTATCTATACAAATACTTAATGTAACCTTTGCGGTAGCTGATTATTATCTAACATTTACATCTAACCGCATTTAGTAATCGTTAATAACAAACTATAAATACAACGACATAGAGCGCAGTGCTAAAAAAATATTTCACAGCATTAGGTTCCGCCACTCGATACTAAAAGCCATCAAATTGGATAGAAAGTGTAGGACAGGTTGCTGTAACCATAGTTTCTGCCATCTTTACAGAGAGAGAAATGTGAAAAATATTTTAACATATTGTAAGTATGTTCATAAATTAACAACACATACATATTTAGACTTTTTAATTTAAATTGGTGATTTGGGAACGTGGTATACATTCTAAATTATTCTGATCAAGTACGTCTGGCTGTGTTAAACATATTTTTTTGTATGTTTTTTTAAAAGTAATTTTATATACGAATTTGAAAAACACCTGTGTTTACATATAAAAAATATTATGGTAATCAAATCTAAACGATTGTGCCGATATCTCGCCTAAGAATCCTATTTCTTCTGCTGTAAAAGCCAGCAGGGCTAACAGCATAACCTGACGTTCGGAAAATTATGGTTGCTGTCAATTTAATAAATTTATAAGTTTATTAAGAGTCAAAAAGCCTATTATGTTTGCCATATATCTTTATTTTAACGATATAAAAATTTAAAAACATTAAATCTTAAAGAACTTCTTAATGACTGTAATTAATTATTGAATTATATTTTTTTTTACTTCACGTTGTATCCCGCACATAGCAAGGTAGGCAAAGAGAACATGGGAACTCAGTTTTAAGACACTGCGTTCACATTAAAACTCTTACGTTTTCCACTCTCCGACGAATTCTGTGAGAGATTTCAGAGCGTGAAAATGAAAATATTAAATATTTCCTAAAATGCGGCGTTCGCGTCGTTTAAGCACTTGCGCCCATGCGCCACGACAGGCCTCTTTATAATAAATAAAATGACATAATATATGACATATACTTATATTCTCATTTATGTCATTAGTATTAATAGCATTAGTTTATGACATTATAAAGAATAATAAAATAAACATTATTTAAGCATATGACTAAGTATTGATTATATACAATATGTTAATACAAAATAGATACTTTAGCCATTTTGATTTAATAAGAAAGATGTGACGTCATCCACATTTTACCTAAGCGTGTATAAGAGTTAAAACATTTCTAGTTTTTGTAAAATAACATCTTTATGATTTTTCCTACTGCATAATGTTGCATGGTAGCTTTCTATTCAATTTTCGAGACATGTTTATTAACGGAACTAAACGCCTTACCTTAAACTTCCTTATAAATAAAAAAAGCACTTCAAAAACTCATAGTTAGCCTATTAATACAATTTCGACATGATACACAGCCATTAATATTTACATACAATTACATTAACATGTGTAACTAATTCTTTCTCGATCTAAATCATTCCCCAACTAAAAGCACGTGCTTTGAATAATACCATTTTTTTCTCTCTTTCCCGTCTAATTTATAGTTTTAGCATTTTCGTTCATGTCACTGAATGTGTTTCGCAACGGTTCGACTATTATACGGTTTTAGAAATACGCCTCGTGTTCCTTTTTGAATGTAAATGGCTTTATTTATGTTTAATAATACCGACTACCAAGTAAAGTTACGGCAATGTTATGAGCATAATATCTTATATGGATTATGTGGTAAATGGAAGATTTTTCTTATTTTTAGTTAGTTTATTTATACTAATATAGCATTAGATTTTTTATGTCCAGCACGCACGACGAACGTAAGAATTGGGATAATGTAATATTTATTATATATACAGTAGGATAAGCGGAGAGCCAAGAGCTAGTGTCAAATGATTTGTGACATACCAGAGTAAGAAAAATGGAATTAATATATTACTCTCAATTGTTATTGAACCCACAATTTTATTTAAACTAAGGCGCTGTCCCACTGCGCCAAGATGGTATCATGCAACTTTTAATTTAAAAAGAAATAATATCAGCTGCCCGTTGTATCCAACACACAGCAAGGTATGCAGTGCTAGTGCTAGTGTAAAGACACTCCGTTATTCACTTTCCCCCGAATTATGGAGGCATAGCATGTTGAGTGACGGAACTCAACGCTGCCCTTTACCTCGACACCAGAGCGAAGAAATGGAAATATAAATTTTAATTAAATATTTTATTTCCTCGAGTGGCGATCGAACCCACAACCAGTCGGCTTACTTTGTGCCCCTGCGCCACAACGTCGATTTTTAATTAAAATTTACAAAATATATATTTATTTATTATATATGGTTTTAAAATACCATTTAAATTCAAGATTAATTTTATAATATTTAACTATCTTCTATATTGCAAATTTTATATATTATTTATATATTTTCAAATATTTTTTCCTGTTAAACAAAATAGATGGGTTACGCAACGTTTTTCAAATGCAACAATCATGTCACGTTCGCGTGTTTTCGTTAGTACTAGGCACTCAATCTCAGTACGCTGTAAATTATCCTGGCTGCGGTTAGCTCACTGCTGCAGCTCGAAATGACGTTATTATGTAAATTTACTTAGTAAATAGCTCATCTAGGTTATATATTGTATCTTAATATATCTATGTGCATAGATATGCTTGTGTTTAATAAACAGTTGACGAATAAACTCAAGTCTGGGCTTTTTACCTTGGGACCGGAGCGCCACGACCTTCCCTTTTTTACATGATCATGAAAAACCGAAATATACACAAATGCTGCAGAATCTTTAAACGATTGCGAAAAATGGAAATTAATGTCATTAACTTCAATATATTGATTCTCTTTCATTGTCTTGTTTGCGCAAGGTTAATTGATTTAAGATATTTTTATGTCACTAATGAGACATGTAATGATGTTTCCGAAATTTATATACAACGGTATCAGTTAATCATGCCATATGTTTTACGGTGAGACTTAAGAAGTTACTGTGTTGAGGTAGCGTTGTGATAAATATTTTTGAAAAATTATAAAAAAAATCTAGCTTGTTCTAATATCTCAAGATTTGTAGGGTTCCGTACCTCTTAAGGATATAAGAAACCCATATAAGATCACTATGTTGCCCGTCCGTTCGTCTGTGTATCTGTCTATCAAGAGTATTTATCTCAGGAACACTTGTTACAGAAACGCAGGAAATATCAATTTAAAATTCAAACCATGTACTCAAGTCTGGTCCCTTGGTATGGTCCCTTGATTTCCTGAAACAATCGTATATCGATTATGTATATCTATTACTATATATTGTCTATATTTACTTAAAAAAAGATAAACTTAAAATAAAGAGCAGTACTTCCGGTTACACCTAATTATGAAATTTGTCGCGATCTGTTACCAATGCAAATTTTAGCACGCTCTGGTACCAATAGAGTGACACACGGTGTAGAGTTCTGTGACTCATAGCGCAATATTACGAAAATCATGCTCAAAATTATAAATGAAATATATTAAGCACTAGGATCCCTCTCCCTCTGCTATATGCAGAATACAGCATGAAATTGAAAAAATATCTAGAAATTTCCAATGAACACAGACCATAACAATGCGGCTAAAATCTCCAAGCACCTAGCACATTACGGTAATCACGGGGATTATACGAGTGTACTATAACTGCACTTGAAACGTTTTGTAAATAAACGACCCACATTTTGAATGGCCCATTATTACATGATGCAACCAAGAACACTTCCTGCTGCAATGGTTGCATTCTAGTGCTATTTTGTTTATAGCCTTCATTATTTTTAGTAAAAATCGCTTTGATATTTGTGCTAATATGTTCATTTAAATTAAATACGAATATTAGATTGATATCGAATTAGTTTTTTTTATTTAATATTAGATTCACGTCTTATCTCAGATCAGTACCATGGTTATACCCAGAGACTAGGTAGTCTTTATATAACTTTGATTCGAGAGCGAGACACTAGGTAGTGTGAACTGTGAAGACACTCCGCTCCCTGTCCCTCTGTGCTTGAGACATAGCCAAAATATATATTTTTTTTGATTTACAGTTTTTAGAACAAGCCAAGTTACTAGATTGCAAAATTTTCTTTACCTACACACTAAGACACTTTGTTAAGTAATACTTTTTGCGCTTTACTGTATTTTCTTACGTAAGTCCTGCACTTTTAATGGTTACCTGTAAGAGATCACTTGTAGTGGTAAGGCCTCCATTGCACATGTTAATTTAATGTATATATATAATTTTATATATATACATATATATATAGCTCCAGAAATAATTTAATTTTCTTGAGTAAAATCATTTCCGTAGGAAATTTCTCCCTTGCTTCCATACACTCCTCAAGGAACCGCGTTCTATGCCTCGTAGTTCCGGTTGAGCGTTGTTTGTCAGTTGCCAAGTAAAAGAAGAGTTTTATAATAGAGATTTAAATCTCTTACATTATTATAACAAAACTATCGTTATACGCTTTTGTTACATTGTCGAATAGAGTCGTTGAATACATCTCTATACAATGAATGTAATATAACACTTCGTTCATTATTTACTCTCGCTTCTACGCTTTATGACACTTGATTCAATTTTTCCAGTTCAATAGGTAAAAGTAATTTAGTCCAATGGACTGTAACAAAGGGTACTTTACGGCACGGATGATTACAGTGTTTCTTAAATGTTCAATTATGTATTTAAAATTATCATTATTATTTATTTTTCGATAAAAATCTTCTAAAATTTAAATAATAAGTCTTTGTCTATGTGCCAACCTTACTTACTAGGTAACTGAATTTAGTTTAATAGACTTTGGTAACAGAAATATTTTAAATATCAACATTTGATTGTGAGTCATTGTATTGATATAAGTAAATCCAAAATTTCTCGCTAGAGAGTATAAAAATTTGCTCAGGTATTAGAGGGCAATTTTTTTTAAATAAAAAAATATATAAATAAATATAAAAGTTCGGGAAAAACTAGCTTTAAATGCTTTTTTTTGTTGATTACGTTACAATAACGTCTTCATTCCTGAATCATTGCAAAGTATGCACTTTCTTCTTTCACACATTCTCTTCTACTCAGTACACCCGATGTAAAATTTACTAACATAATAGTAATAAAAAATCCTGAACTATTACAACAACGATGTAAACAACTCATACGTCACCAAAAACCAAAATGTTCCACATTCTACAGTTAGCCGTAACAACGTTGACCATAAAAGTAACCACCGTCCACCACGTAAACTGCAGAAAAATAACCGTTTACAGAGTAAATTACAACGTAAACAATACCACGATCAATCATTCTTATCTCGTCATCTTGATGTCGTTTAAACGCCGCGGCTGGAATGGACAACCATTGGAGGTCCACTGTCGCTTATGATTAAAATTCACTTGATACAAGACAATGTCTTGTATTGTTTTTATAGAACGGTTTTGTTGAATTCTTACTTATTTGCTTCTTGAAAATTTTACTGAATATAAAACTTGCTGTAATAATTTGGATGTTTGTATATACGATGGTTTTTTGTTGAAATAGCAAGAATAGAAAGAATAAAGCGGGATTTGATTTTAAAAATGCCATAACATCGAGTTCCGCTACTAATCATACATATAAATTTAAAACATTCTTGAAAGTTGAACGGAGTATCTTAATATTAGGTTCCCTTTGTATACTGCTACGAGGGTCAAAGGTATAAAACTGTTTTTATAATTAATTTTGACGAACTGATCAATCAAAATTCGGCCTTTAAATATGAAAATTTATAACAAATTTGGAGGGCGAATTTGGTTAAATAATACAATACAGATAATGCATAAACATAAATAAATTTAATATATAATACATATGGGAAATATATTAAACCAGAACCGCGCTCGGGCGCTGACCACTAATTATTGAATACATCTGCTTCTAAAGCAGACACGTATTAATATAACATGCTTTACGTACTCTAAGTATTATTAGTGTTTAAATTGTACTACCTATTTTCTATATATTTCACCGTAAAATGCAAAATGTTTAATAAACGTATCTACATAAATCAGCGCCCACGTGGCATAATGGGACAGCGTTTGACTATACACGCTATGGTTGTGGATTCGATTCCCATTCAAAATGATTAGTAAATTTCCGCGCTCTGGTAGACAACGTGTGGTGTTGATTTTCGTTACACCCAATGTCTCGAACATTAGGTGAAAAGTCGCGAACGCAGTGTAGTGACACTAAGTTTGCCTACACTGCTATGAGGGAAAAATGTGAAGCTGCTTTCACCTCTGTAATTAAACGGTTGTTTAATAGTATAGAATATATGTATGTATTTCTATGACAATATAAACAAACCTTGCAAATTTACTTCAGCATTAAGAAAACCTCTCACACAATAATCATTATAATAAAAAATCCGCAATGTACGAACGTCTTAGCTTATGACATATTAGATATTCATCGTCCGTCCACTGCACATGAAGTATGTATCGTGTAGTGCTTCTGTTATTTTTGACGGGCAGGGCGAAACGTGATTGCAATATTTACATTTTTTTTTGGAATAGAAATCTATATATATAAAAGGACTTGTGCTGACTGACTGAGGTAAGACGCACGCAGAGCCGTAACCACTGACGGTAGAAACGTGAAATTTGGGCAGATGTTTATTTTCATATTCTGGACATCCACTAAGAAGGAAATTTGAAAAATTTTAACCCTAAAGGGATGAAATAGGGATTGAAAGTTTGTATGGAAAAAAAATTTAATCTGTACCGATTTTTATAAAATTTGAAATTCAGACTCTTAAAAATATTTCATTGAACACGTATTTCATGATTTTTAAGAATTCACCCCCTAAGGGTTCAAATAAGGGGTTGAAAGTTTATATGGAAAAATTTAAAATTGCCACCGATTTTTATAAAAAATTAAATTCAGACTGTTAAAAATATTTTTTTGAACACGTGTTTCGTGGTTTTTTTAGAATTCACTCCTAATAAGCGGGCGCCCTCTAGTATATTTATATGAATTGAGGTTATTGTGTTGCAAAAATATCGCTAGCCATATCATCTCTATATATGTGGTGTGGTACATATACGCAAGTTCGTTCGACTTCCACAGCAATTATTTTCATTGCCTCGCTTTGGTGACAAGGCAAAGCGCGTTCTTGAGTTTCGCCAATCAAAATGCAATATCTCAAACATTTAAAGTAATGCGAAATGTGATGAATGCCAGGTTCCCTCTGCCTGCACTGCTATAGGAGACAGCTGTTTTTTTCTCTACTCTGTTTCTCTTCTCTCTGTTGGCTATCCTCACTTAGACGAATAATTATATTTAACGTATTTTCATTTCCCTTCTATGAGGGGTTAAATTAGATTGGTTTTAGTTAAGTTCTGCCACATGTCTTCATGGAGAATGGAGTGTCTAAGTTTTCCTTGCCTACTTTGCTATAAGCAGAATTAATGAAGTTGCAAATCCCGTTACGTTGAAATCTTTACACGTTTTCTTAAAAAAAATATTATAAAATTTATAGTCATAAAAATTGCTATAAGAATATAAAGCCAGGTCTTTACCACTACAGTCACTATAACACTACACAAGGATCGCGTTACGAAACACGAGCGATCTGATAATGAAATGTGCAGTTACCGTAATGTAAGGCCACGGACAGAATGTTATATTATTATTTTAGTTGCTGTGGCACTAATATACTTATTATTATGTAGTATTGTATATTTACCAGGCGTAAAATACATTATAAAAGCGGCGATGATGCCATCGTGGTGCAGGGGGACGACCGTGCGACTATAAAAGCAGTTTGCAGTTCGAGTCCCGCTCGGGGACTAATGCATTATTTCATATTTTCATTTCCCCGCTATAATTATTTATTTTATATTATTACTAAATGCCGTCGGGACTCAGTGGCACAGCGGCTGTAAACGCGAAGGTTGTAAGTACGATTTCCACTCGGAGGAATGATTTTTTTCATTATCTCGCTGTAGTATTAAACCGAAGCTTGGCTTAGAACTATTCAACATGCAATGTCTTAAAAAGTAGAAAGTAGGGAACGGAATTTCATATGCGTAACACTAGGTTCCCTCTACCTACCCAGCAGATATTATGAAAGTAATGAAATATAACTTATTATTCGTATTTGTTATGTGTGCAGAAGTTATGTGACAATTGTATTCGACACTTTCATTCTATTCATAGATACGTTCGGAAACAGAATCCAGCGCTGCACTTAGCTTAATCAGTTTTAACTGTAGAGAGACCTATATTTCAAATGTAAACTAGACTAAACTATTATTAGAAGCCTGGCGCAGAGGGACAGCATGTTACTGTACATGATAGTCGTATATTCGACCCCCACTTGGGTGTATGATTATATTTAAATTAAATCATTTCACCTTACGAATGAAAACAAACAAACTATTCCACCTTATACCTACCTAATTACTTCACTTAACCTAAGAACAATTAAAATCAGATCAAAGACCCCTTTAACCAATAAAATTACCGTTGTGATCCTGTCGATGTCTGCATATTGTCTAGGCAATATTTCAAACCCATTAACCATTTTCTGGTACCGTTGTAACAAAATCAATCAGTCCATATATTACTTTAAAGTAACTTCGCTAAGGATCAAAGTTCAATACTACGTTTATACCTAAATATAATTTGATTCCGCCTCCAGATATAGTAAAGTAAGTGTTACGTTCAATTCTTAGGATATGGCCATTGAACTAAAGTTAGCCTACGGCTGTTTACGTAGGCGTCAAGTTACTGTCCCGTGTAACTCTATAGGATTGTATATTGTGATTATATGTAAATTGAAGCTGCAAAATATATTCTTCTAAGCCATCATGACACAGTGGTAATACGTATAAATGTAAACGTGATGGTTGCTAGTTCGATCCCCACTCGGGGAATGAATTGATTTAAGTTTCCCGATCTGGGTAGATAAAATACAGTGCGGCGTTCAGTTGCGCTACTAAGAACAAAATATCTGTGTAGTATGTATGGACGTGACAGGCGACAGCAGGTTCTCCATGAGCGTAAGAACCTGGGAGGTATTTAAGATTATGAATGTTCTGTTCTTCGGTTATGGCGTTAAGTGCGTAAATGTATCTAATAAGACGTATGACAACAAAAAAGACTTCTATAGCAAAATCATGTTGTCAGTAATCTGATCCGCTATTTTATAGAATACCTACCGATTATACCTATAAAACGGCTGTAAAGTTCAGGTCATATGTGAAATATAATACACTTTATGCTTTTCTTATGTTTTCTGTATGCTAATAATAAAAAAAATGCAATTTATCGAATAAGCGGTGAAGTTAGTTTTATAAAAAACAGAATAAATATTTTTTTCTACTTCCAAATTAAATAGTTACTATATTAAAATCAAAGCAAATCGTAAACGATTTTTGATTTTTTTAAGATAAATATATAGATAATAAAATATAATAACATATAGATAAATGTTTCTCTAATAATAATGGTTCACGTGACAACTCTAATTACGGACATGTGGGTATCGTTACAGGCGCCGCGTTTTGTTCTATGGCGCCGATCACTATCTGTTTGTGTGAATTAAAATTCCTTATTAACTATAATCATACACTTAAAGAATTAATTAACTTAATTAAATATTAGAATAATACGTATATTTACACTTGTACGTGTGAATTATGTTTTATGTTACATTTTTGTATAAAAATCACATTTTTTTCCTTTTTCTTGACACTTCCTTTATTGTTTTCTGCAATAATTATTATTGAATTCATTTTTAATACAACAGTATGAAAATTTTAATACAACATTATGGTTTTGTTGGGTACGTTACACCAAAACAAGTCGGGCTCGCCCACCCGGGGTTCCATACAAAAATTTAAGGTCTCGAGCTTTTTCAGAAATTCAAGTTAGCTTAGCTAGATAGATCCCTTTCTCCAATACCTTACTTCAACAAGCGGCTTAATACCAGATTTTGTTTCCTTTTAAGGGTTATTATTTTTTAGGAATTAACTACTAATGTAGTTTTTCCTGAATTAGTACCGACCGGAAGTACCCGATTAATTTTAATTACCTTACACATAAACGACCATATATTTTTTAAAATAAATGTAAAAATACGTTTTTTTTTCTGGAAATCATGGGCCCGTAGATTTGAGGCTCTTGACAGACAGACAGACGGACAACAAAGTGATTTTATAAGGGTTTCTTTTTTCTTTAAAAGGTACGGAACCCTTTCGTGTTTTTTAAATTAAAAAGGACTCCTTTTCTGAGACATATTTTAGTAGGTATACTAAACAACGTGTAAACAGCATGATAGTAAACTTATGAATGTTATTACTTTTTCTGTATATAAAGTTAATCGTTTTATTTTTTATTTTGCAGGTAATACTACAACATACGACTGCCCTATGTGATACTTAAACTTTCGAGGTAACTTAATAATTTTAGTGAAATTAAATCAGAACTTCATCAATTTCCGTAATGATAATTAATTAACCAACTAAATCCTTAAAAATGACATGCAGTTTTATCTCTAGTAAGTGTGTCACTGTGTCGGGTTTGTCACGAATCACGAGTGTGCGTGACTTGCAGAGAGCTTTATTTGTGGACCACAAACAACTAATGTAGAGATAAATGATGTAGTTGCAGTATATAAATACTGTATATGTTGTCAAAGGATATTGTTACGTAATATTTTGAAAGATATAGTTGAGGTCACTCGTGGCGCAGGGGACAAGCGTGCGACTGTAAGCGCGACAAGATGTGGGTTCGTTTTCCAGTCCAGGAAATGAAATATTTCATATTTTCATTTCCTCGCTCTCTGGTAACGAAGCACAGCTTGGCTTCGAGTTCCGCCGTCCAAACCCTATTTTTTTCAAACGGAGTATTTAAAACTGTGTTTCTTCTATCTGTACATCATACTTTTTCATTGCCATGCCGGAAAAAGCATGATATACATAATTTGAATTATAAATATGTTGAAGGAATGCTTGTGATGGTTGTTTAATTAATCTGTAGTAATGTGTCTAATTACGAGCCACCTTGCATTCGAAGCACGCGCCTACAACGCGCCTCTAACGGTCAGTACTACATATAATTTAGTCAACCAGACAGCTCTTAGTGACGCACCTGACATCTAAATTCTTTACGCGTACTTTTACGTCAATCTCGTAATTCCTTAGTGAATCCGGGACCGGGCACATGATTTCTAATAACTTCGTCGGTGGTTGTATGTCTCATCATCATGATCATTTTCGTATACATTATACATTATCGTTTTTACTTTATGACAAAACACCAGGTTCTTTCTTTGTCATGTATATAGTATACAGAAGTATGTATATAGTATATAGAATATAAGTACTGTATATAGTATATAGAATATAAGTTCGGAGGCGGTGAGGACTAATATTCTAATCTGGTGCACCCTTCAAAACGTTTACTGACAAAAAATTAAGCCTGGAAAATAAACAGGAAAAACCCATACATAAAAAATCATTTCATAGCTAAAGTCAAGGCTTCCTCTCAAAAAGATCTCTTGATACGGGCATGGGTAGAGGAGAACTTGTGTAAAAATAGCCCCTTCTCTACGTTCCGCTCATTTTTTGAGACATTGCATGTTAAACGGCGAAACTCTACGCCGCGCGTTTTATGATGAAAGTCATTCTTGAATTGTTTTATAAAAATAAGTATTTATGTAAATAGGTGTGAACTAGGTGACGAGACCAGTTGCTGGGCGTCAAGCGTGACCGTAACGAATTCTGAGCAACACTATATTATAATACTGTTGCTACAGCAATTATTACCTTGTTTTTTCCTGAATTATATTTATCTCATCTTTTAGAATATACGGCAGAACCAAAGGTTTTTTTTATAATCACACATTTTTCGCAAATATGTACGGAGAGTAGGCAGCCATTTAGATACAGTACGTGTGTCATACTCCAACGTGCTCTTGTTCTTGCCTAAAATATGAATTTATATTTTTTATACTTATTAATATGGAAAATTCGCTGCTAAACATGTCCAATATGCGCTGCGATCTTGTATCAAGCTGTTATACACTCAGTGATTTATTAATATTAAAAGTTAAAGAAAAAAAAGATAATATTAAAAAACAGGTGACATTTATATAAAAAATATATAACAAAAATTATTCGGATAATATTTGTGAAAAAAAAATATTACGTAGAACTAACGAGTGCCTTTAAATAAGAAGATACCTTTTGTTTTCTCTTATGTCTATTTTCCAAGATAGGTAACTAGGCCTCAGATGTTTGATACCTTATCAGTACCTATGATAAGATAACATTCGCTTGGCTGTCCTATTGCACAAAAGGGGCATTATGCTTATCGTCATGCTTAAATTTCCTTATTTAGCAATAACGTTTTATTTCTTCCAATGTAAGACATATATGAAAAACGTTTTATGTAGCATAAGCAGTGAAGCCAGTCGAGGCTCAGGGGCACAAGGGTGCGACTGTAAACGTGACAAGTTGTGGGGTCGATTCCTGCGAAAGGAAATAAAATATTAAATATTTGCCGTTTTTCTCGCTCTGGTAAAGATATTTGTCACTCAACACCCAATGCCTTCAAAAAAAAAAACAATTGGCAGAAAGTGGAGAACGGAAGAGTCTTAATGGAAACGGAGTATCTCAAGATTAGGTCCCTAGGATCCCTGTGACTACCTCGCTATGTACGGGATATAGCGTGAAGTTAACGAAAATCTTAATTCAAAGCCTTCTTTCTTTCACCTGATGACGTCCAAATTCTGAGTAACGATGTAAACAATAACGCGTCACTCCAACACCACCACTAAACACTGTATGACAATTAGAATTTTTGAAAGTTTGTTTTCGCTTAAATAATGTTTATTCAAGTATTCTGTCAACTTAATCAATTTTATATTAATGTATGTATGCTTTACGTTTCTTTAATTATATTGTTAAAAAGCTATACTTAGAAACGGACGTGTGCAGTTAAAGGGATACGCTTACATTGTTAAATAAAACAAATTGATAAAAAAAACAAATTGATCCATTTGCCAAGTTATATAAATAAGAATTGAAAAGTTTTGGGATATATCTTTTTTATCTACGGTGTCAAGCGGTGACTGAAATTAAAATTTTAAAATATTTGTAGATAAAGTTCTATATTCTTGTAAGGGAAGTGACTACTGATGATTAAAATTTATTAATATTTCATAATTTTTTTAAGTTTTAAGTTGTAATATTTAAAATCTACTATAACAAATAAAATACTTGAAATAATAACAAAACAGTGAAAATAAAATATAAATGTTAAACAAATGTGTTTTGTTATAAATAACAAATGGTATTCCAAAAGAGGAATATTAAATATATGATAATAATTTTATCTTTTTTATTGCCTTCAAAATTTGAATCGTTTATGCAATTCGTGGGTGGGTGAGGATATGGCGCCGGTACAATAAAATAGATTTATGAGAAATTAATACAATATATCGACATAATGACATATAAGCTTTAGAAAATTAAATAAAAATATATTTCTAATTTGTTTCTAATAGTGTAATTTAGTATTGAAAATGCCATTATTTAAATATTAATATAAGAATTTGTTTAACTAATTAAGAAATGTTATATTATAGATAGAGAGTTGATTGTTAAACTACTCCATTCTGCACTTTCGACCCAATTTTGCAGACATTGCAAGTTAAGTGGTGGAATTCAACGCTGCTCTTTATCTTCCAGGGGAGGCAATGAAAATAAATATAATTATTTTCGCAGATGGGAATCGAACTCACAACTATCGCGTTTACAGTTAGACGCTGTCCCAACGCGTCACGACGTACTCTAATTGAGAATTTGAATTTTATTATTTAAGTCTTATAAGATGATTTTTTAAGTAAGTTTCTACGTGTATATAGGTATCTGTTTACATATTTATAAGTTATGTTTAAACGAGCCCACTTTAATTTCAATATCGATTTTTATTACTCACTGATTCATTATATTACGGAATCAATGACTCATTCGCACTGGAAGTAGTAAATGATCTCTTTTTATTGAACATATTGAATTTTTCATTGCTAGGAAACGTGTAACTTTACACTACCTTATCAATATTCTGTGGATATCAAATAAGCAGGTGTAATGAGGACAGTCGTGACAGGGGCTGTGACTGTAAACCCAGCAGGTTGTGGGTTCAAGTCACGGTCGAGGACATGAAATATTTAATATTTTCGCTTTGGTGTCGAGGCCAAACGCGGTGTTGAGTACAAACACTCAAAATGCAATGCCTAGACTTCGGCGGAATGTAGTGAACGGAGTATCTTAACACTGGGTTCCCTAGGCTATGGATACTGTGAGTTTTCACTCTTAGAAAACTCATATCGTAAAACTCTTCTGTTGCCGAGTGACTATTTGGACTTAGAAAGAGAGATTTGGTTAGAGAGTGAAGGATAGCACCAAAGAGGATTCCTGAAAATTCTAACGAGAACAGGACTTTCCATTTTACAACGCAAAATTCATGCAAGCAAAGTTTCGAGCGACGGCTAGTATATAAATAAAGCGATAAATGAAATGGTACTGTAAAAAATCAATGTAATCTTAATGGGCTTAACCATGTTATCGCGCTTAATTATAATTGATATTGATTCGTGCTATCTCTTCGTGTAGATAAACTTTCGCTATGAACGCCTCTTTGCAAATGAATCAGGTCAATCGTTAAAAATGTATATTTATGTATTCAATTTACATAAATATTAGGCACAAGCGTGAACTGTGAACGCGACAGGTGGTGGGTTCGATTCTCACTCGAGGAGACAAAATTTTAATACCTTCATTTCTTCGGTCTTGTGTCAAATCGCGATGCAAATCGATGTTGAGTGCCGCCACTCAATACGAATTGCCTCAGGAATTCGTCGGAAAGTGGGAAGCAGAGTGTCTTAACACTAGGTTTCCTCCTTTCTTTTCTACATGGCCATTTACGGTCGCTTTTGTTTAAAATTCTACACAATTTACATATCAACTACATAGGATTACGAAAAAGTTGTTCTTATAAGCTTTCAGATTACACATAATACTTTAAACAAACTCAAATTGACATAACATAAAAATTCAATCAGTTTAATTGCAGCCTTATGATAAGATAAATGGAAGTATTAACTGCGGAATAGTTTGATTAATATTTTAACTGACTCGTGGTTAATAAGACTGTATACTGAGTGTTTAGTGGAAGGTAGTGGGTTCTTTTTCAGTTTGATGCTTTATCCCGCCTTTAGCAAAGTGGGCAAAGCACCTATTGTTAGAACACTTTGTTCTCCGTTTTCTACTTGAAATTAACACATGTTGTCTTGGCTGGCGGAACTTAACCCTGCACTTTGATTTTTCAGAGCAAAAAAGAAATAATAATTCATTCCCCGATTAGGGATCGAACACCCTTGACTATTGTCTATCTACATTTATTAATGAACATAAAATACTTTATTGACAGATACAAGTTTATAATAGCATGCGTTTTGTCTTATTTTTTTCATATTGGCCAATGAAACAAAGCCAGTGAATATGATATAAAAAAAACTCGGTACTTTTAAAACAATCCTATTTACGATTTCAATTCACAAACAGTAAAGATCATTTGTATTTGAAGCGGTGACCTTCCTCCTCACCGTCTGACACGACAGTTATGGATTTGATTTTTTACTGTGCTGGTAAAGTGGTAAACGAAATGACTTAACACTGAGTTCCCTCTGCCTATCCTGTTACATGCAGGTTACAATGTGACATATAAAAATAACAAAAAAACAAAATCAAATAGTTTTAAATGATAGGACTATTAAAAATGATACTTTTAAATAATGTAAATTTTACCGTAAGGTTATATATATTTCTAAAACATTTAATAAGCTATTAAACGACGCTGGTGGTGCTTAGTAAGAAAGTCATTATACCAAACAGCTAAGAAGTAACGGAAATTCTTGCACCTGGTCAGTCTAGATGTAAATTATCTTACAGGTAATCGAATATACTTAGGTTTAAAGTTACTGTTTCTTTTAAATATATATTGATAAGACTTGTACTTGAAATATTATCGTGTGTTATAATTTCACGCTGTATAACGTATAGTAGGATAGGCAGAGAAACCAGTGATAAGACACTCGGTTTTCCGCTGGAAAAATGTAAAGTAAAGAGAAAAAATCACATTTTCCTTATTGGAGCTATATTCTTGTCAATGGAAATCGAATTCACAACCTTCACGTTTACAATCAGATGCTGCTTGTATTAGTACGTAAGTTGCGAAACTCAACGCCACGCTTTGTCTTTTTACTAGATCGTGGAAATGAAAATAATTCATTGCTCCGAATAGCAGCTGAACCCACAACTATTGCGTTTTACAGTTAGACGATGTGTCTCTGCGCACGACGGCCTCTTAAATTATTTATTAAATTATTAATAATTATAAAAAAGTTTAATATAATTTGTACGGTAGAGTTCAACTACATAATAAAATATATTATCATTACAATCTCGGTTGTTTCAACTATAAATTATTGAAGCTTTCACCATTGTCCTAGAACTAGGCATTTTGTCGTTACGAGCATACAAGTGATCGTTTTATCTAATAACAATACCTATAAAATATCAATATATAAGAAACTAGCTGGCTATTTATTGCATTAAAGACAATTTAAATTTCGCCGTAGCGCCGGGGTACAGGTATGCAACTGTGTTGTGGGTTCGATTTCCTATCGGGGGAATCCAATATTTAATACTTCCATTATCTCTCTCTGGTAAAGAGGCAAAGCGTGATGTTGAGTTCCGCCACTCGGTGGAAAGTAGTGACGGATATATATTAATGAGAACGGAGTATTTTAACACTACGTTCGAAGGATCTCTTTGCTTTCTCTGCTATGTGTGGGATATAGGGTAAAGCTAAAAAAACTAATTATGTAGTTAGTTTTCGCCACCGTGGAATTGTGGGACAATGCTTGGCTATAGAACTGTTCGATTGTCACTCCGGGGTATTAATTATTTTCATTTTCCCTCTATGACAAGGCAACATGCCGTTTTAGTTTCATCAATCAAGACCCAGTGTCCCTAACGAAGTGTCTTGACACTAGGTTCTATTTGCCTTTGCGATAAAGCGTGAAAGCAAAAAAATATATATCTAGGCATAGCAGAAAACTAGCAAGCAATAGTATAAGTTACATTCCCACTTAGGGGAAATTTCTGCAAGCAGAGGCTTGCGACATATGTAAGATAGCTGAAGATGCATGAATTTATTTTTGATTCCACAAGTTGTTGAAAAGTAATATTACAGAATTATTTTAGAAACTGGCGAAAATATATACGTATTAGGTACATACTCGTATATTACAAAAGTGATGGCTCAGCGGCTCATCCCAATTAGTAAAACAAATAGTGTAAGCCTCGTCATTGATATATTCTAACCAAACAAAGCTAAGCTTATTCCGTCTTCCTTCCTACAGTTAATTGGTAGGTACTTATAATATGTTGAAGAATAATATTTTCAGATTATATTTTGTTTCTTCTTTCCGCCATTTTTTTTAAATATTACGTATTGAGTGGCGGAACTCAGCGCCGCGCTTTGACTTGTTATTAGAGTGAGGAAAATAGTACATTGGCACTGAGTGGGAAATGAACCCATAAATTGTGAAAAAGTGAAAGGGAGAAAATCTAAAGGATTTATATATGTTCATAAATCAAGATAATCTCTGCTAGATAAATTAACTAACATATGTAAAGAACGTTTCAATTGAAAGTTTCTTATTGAAAGCTACCGACCAGTACCACATTAAATAACTCATGTCAAATTCTACCATAAATATGCTCTTAGCCCTTACCCTTAAGATATCAAGCTGATATTTCAATCAAAATCATAATAAATAGTAGCTCGGTCCCTGTCACAGTGCTACGCTACGAAAAGTTCATAACTTCGTATAAAGCAAAGCTTATATTTTATTTATATGACAGCCGCCGCATTTTACATTGTACCGTATATAATAGAATGTCAATAATAAAATAGCTTTTACTCTTGATCTTACTTGTAGATAAGATTTTTTCGGAAAACAAAACTTTCCCTGCAATGGATTGCATACGCAATGGAGATTAGCATAGTCGTGCCTTAACTAAACCATTAATTAACTTTGAAAGTGATGTTTTAAAATGACAACTAATTCTACGACTATAATAAAATTGTACATATTATACATAAGTTTAGTTTAAACGTTGTATCCCGCACAAACACGGTAGGCAAAGGGAACATGGGGACCTAGTGTTAAGACACTCTGTCCCTATTAAGACTAGAAGGATAATATAAACAATAAATGTATGCAATTCTATATAGGTACGGTACGCTTTGTTCCAAAACAAAAAAAAATATGAGAAATAAAAAAAAAGTAGATCTACCAATTTTTAATTTCTACACATTACAATAGTAACCGTAGTTTGAATTCATTGTATTATTTTGATCAATTTAATGGAATATATTTTACAGAGCTTTCACGAAATTGACCGCGCGGCCTATTCAATATCAACTTCGTTAATCAATTTCATGTGTTTCAACTTTAAATGTAGAAATTCTTGTAATATATGTTTGTGCTTAAACTACAGAACAGATTATAATAAAACAGACATAAATAGATTCAAATAAAACGTTACAGTAATATAGCTTATACAACGGAATAACACGTAGGCTGCAATTTATGGAAAGGTTTTGTTTAATTTAGTAAAAAATAAATAAAAGAACTTAATGTAGCTTAATACTTTCAAAAGTGCACATATAATATCCATAAAGAAATCTGCACTCTGTACGCCTATGGCATTATTCTGAACGCGACTCTTACATAGGATAGTAATTAATCTATAATTAATTTTAAATTTTTAACGATCGGGAAAATATATAATTATAGATATTCAAAACAGAATGAATCATTTAAACAAGTTTTATATATTATATTTTTTTAAATTGCCTCGCTCCTGTTACTCAACCGTCTGTCACTTAAATATCAGATGGAATTTTGACAATGTGGGTCATGGAGCATGCAGCGATCTTGAGACATATCTTATGCACAAAATAAATTGGTAATTAATCTTCCATATGCAGACAATTTACACTGAATAGCGGTAAATGTCTCTTTTTAAGGTTACTTTCATATTTCAATATACAATTTAATATCTATTGAATTTACTTTTAGTAAATTATAATTATCAGCCATTTCAATCGGCCGTGTAACTGTTGACATGCATCATATACATCATTTTCCGGGTTGTTAATTAAAAATATCAATGTGTCATATTTACTGGATTTTTATTTAACAGAATAACGGCATGCATGTTATAAAAATAAGTGTTTTTTTTATTCTTAAAATAAATTGGAAACGGACCACCGTAATATGTCCGCAAGCTTCTCTGTCTTTTTTTGTACTTTCTAAAGAAATTAAGAGTGCTAATACAAATTATCGTTTTATATAGTGGTCAAAAATATAACAGAACAAGAATGTATGGTTTTTAAAATGTTTGTCTGTCTATTTGTACACAAACATTACAATTTTGCACATCATGGAACTACTTACTACTATATAGCCTGGACACGGACTAGATTATAATTGATTTTGAAGACTAGCTCACCTTACGTAGAACCACACTAAATAAATTATAAGAAATAACGAAATGCCTTAACAAAAATTGTTGACCATGATAAGCTTTTACCAATAAACTTATAAAAATTAAACTATGAAACAATCGATGTAAATAATAGTTTAACAAAATTATAAGGAAAAAAGTATTGCCTGCCGCCTTAGTATAAGTTGTTCAGCGTACTAAGTATTTTAATATTGACGTTATAATAAAATAAAGAACTGGAACATCTGATTAAGAACTATAATAGTTTTACTAATTGATAAAACTAAAAATAATTTATTATAACTATCAACCCAATGTATTTCTTCCGGAGATAAATTGTCTCTATAGATAATCGTTACGAAAACTATTTTTTTTTTTGGCGATTTGTATGTCAATATTGCATAAATCGACGAACTTTTTACTGCAAATATTTGTAGAGCTATTTAAATATTAGTGTACACTTATATCGACTTGAAAGATTCAAATATTGTAATAGCTAAACAACAATTTAAAAAGCTTTTTGTTTATAAAAGACAAATGTTATTTAGAAGAATCTTATTTCGTGGCGCAGTGAAACAAGCGTGTGACTATAAACGCGACAGTTGTGAGTTCGATTTCCACTCAGGGGAATGATTTTTTTTTTATATTTTATATTCATTTCCTCGCTTAGGTAACAAGGCTAAGCTCGGCGTTGGGTTCTGGCATTCATCGCTTAATGTCTTGAAAAATCGGCGGAAAACGGAGAACACAGTGTTTTGACAATGGGTTCCCACTGCCAACCTAATATAGCAATATTAGGAATACAGCGTGAAGCACGAAAAATAATATTTTTTATATTTTTTCAAGAAAAAATATATTATTGGCACACCATGGAACTACATTAAGATAATTTATAACAAGGCATAACCAAGTGTTAAATTTTATACGTGTTCTTGAAAAAAATATAATTAAATAATAGGGACAGACCCCGTGTGAGCTTCGAACCTACAATCGTCATAATTATGTAATCACGCATTTCAAAAATGTACCGCAATTTAAATTAATTAA
Organism: Heliconius himera; assembly: GCA_021202915.1. Classification (NCBI taxonomy): domain Eukaryota; kingdom Metazoa; phylum Arthropoda; class Insecta; order Lepidoptera; family Nymphalidae; genus Heliconius; species Heliconius himera. The sequence continues at coordinate 823,868 of JAJHJA010000069.1, forward strand.
CATTGTGCTTGTATTGTTCTTTTTACATGAAATTGCACATCTCTAGAAAGATATTAACAACATAAATAATTAATTAGTAATATAAGTAACTACTATATAAAAAAATCGACTTAGCTTTGAGCCTTGAATAGAACGGATTCCTTGGGTCCGAGCGCTTGGGCGGTGCTAAGTTTAAATTTTGATGTGTTTTATAATAAAAAGTATCAATCCACATCGTCAAAAAAATTAAGTGTGAAACATATCTTTTGTCTGATTTGTAAATGATAATATATTCAAGTTTTTATTTTAAGATGAAGATTCAAGGTTGCAATGATAAGAAATTTATTACCCTTTCAAAACAAGCCGAAACTGTTCCATACTCAATGAAATACAGCAGCTTTTTGTGCTACCACCTGTCAGCAATTAATTATAAGTTTTTTGCGGTCTCTTTAAACGATGTCATTTATGTCAAATAGGAGTTGCGAATGTCACTTCCACGTTGTATCCCGCATATAGTAGAGTAGACAGAGGGGATCTAGTATTAAGACACTCCGTTTCACATTTTCCGCCGAGTTTTAGAGACATTGCGTGTTGAGTGGCGGAACTCTACGCCGTCCTTTGCCTTGTTACCAGAGCACAGAAATAAAAATATTAATAAAAAGTAATTCATTTTCCCGATTGAGAATTGAACCTACAATCGTCGCGCTTACACTTCCACGCTTGTGTCACTGCGCCGCGACGGCCTCGAATTGCAAATATATTATAGTTTATCTTAATCTTACAGTAATATTTAAGGCTTACCACAATACAATAATTTTATTTGTCTATCAATGAACGTTCCACGTTCCCGTAACAATTTTGGGAAATATTCTACATTCCCCAGGGACTCCACATGTCAAATTTCAGTGTGCTACGACTCGTATTTACAATTTAACTGCATTAAATCACTTAGTAACGGTAGAGTTTTATATTGTAGATGCCACAAAAAAAACATCATGGAAGACCGTTAAATATTTTTTGAAATAAATATTTTTTTATTTTTGAGGTTTACATACCTAATATATAAACATTTTTTTTCAGCTTCACGCTGTATCCCGCACACAGCAGGGTAGGCAGAGGGAACCTAGTGTTAGCTCCGTTCCCCACTTTCCGCTAATTTCTGGAGGTATTGCGTGTTGAGTGGCGGAACTCAACGCCGCGCTTTCCCCTCGACTATATATATAAACTTTATAATTAAAATATCACATTCACCTTTATTTACTGTGTTCCTCGAATTCTTAATCACTACATAATATAATAGTAGGCAGAAATTAAAAATATTTTTTCAACGCCGTTCACGTGAGATTTGTATTGAAGGTGACACCGGCTTTCTCAGAAATAAGGCCGCAACCAATTTAAGTCGGCCAACAGATAAATAAGAATCATTCACCAGAATTTCGATAATAATGCAAGTAATATCTGTAAAGAGCATTATTATGTAATGTTTTTTTCCTGTGAAATTGGAAATGTTAAAAATATTAATGTATGCAAAGGGAACCTAGTGTTCAGACACTCCGTTTTCCACCTTCGCCGAATTTTCGAGGCATTCTTGAGTGGCGGAACTCAACGCCGCGGTGTGCCTTTGTAAAAGAGAATCGAAATCACAACCTTCGCATCACAGTCATATACATACTTGTGCCCCTGCGCCACAACAGTCTCTATTTACGTTACTTTTTGAAATATTGACTACAGCATTTGTAATAATTTTAAAATATTTTTTTGGTTTCACACTGTATTTCATATAGAGTAGGATGGAGAGAAATACTTTTCGAGACATTGCGTGTTGAGTTGAGGAACCTAACGCTGTGCCTTGTTTACCACAACTAGGAATTGCTCATAATTTATAATTTACCCAAAATCTATTAATGCTACTTAAAACTAAATCAAACGTTTACATACTTATTTTACGATATAAACATTACTAAATAACATATTAATATCTTCACACAGAAAAGATACAGCACTCGAGAAGAACCTTGAGATTGCGAAATATTTTTGTTTCAAGATTATTTACAATCGAGAATAGAAAATAGTGTATTCAGTTGCAAAATTTATGCTGCACATACTCAGGTGCCTGCGTACGTGGGTGAAAAAATGTTGCATATTTTTAACTATATTTATATTGAAGATCTAGAATCCGTTTATAAAAGTAAATTTCTGAAATCAATGTAAATGTTTTATCGATAAGGCACCGCGTTGTGTTTCAATTCCATTTTGAGAAATTTTGTCGAATTTAGACTGTGACAGTTTGCAATATAAGTCGTGAAATAAAAATACCTAAACAGAATGTTTTGACTAATATTGAAAGGAAACATAAAACAACAATGATTCCAAGAAGAACAAAACGTTTATTATTTACTAATGACCAATAAAATGTCACATTTACATGCATACATATATAGAACAAGTTCCATTTTATTCTTTTTAAGGTATGCTAATAAAGATATCTTGAAAATATATAACTTATTATCAAGTTAGCAAATCAATGAAGAATTCTCATACTAATAAAAAAAAAACTATATCACGATATTATGTTCTTAGAAATATCTAAAAGGTCAGTCGTGGCGCAGGGGCACATGAACTTGACCGTCAACGCGACAGGTTCGATGCCCACTCGAGGAAATAAAATATTTAATATGAAAAATATTAAATATTTTATTTCGTCGAGTGGGCATCTCTGTGGGCTCTGGTGTAGAGGCAAAGCGTGGTGTTGAGTTACGCAACAACAATACGCAATGCCTCCAGAATTCGCCGGAAAGCGTATAGCGGAGTTTCTTAACACTAGGCTCACCCTACTACATGCGGGTTATAGGGTGAAGCTGAAAAAAAAGTAATTTATCACTACTACTGTCTCTTCCTAGCTCTTTTGTGTGTAAAAAAGCATCTACCTCTACTACCACAAATTGCTTGAAATAGCTCGTAATGAATCAAGCGAGTAGTTCGTTGTTTATAATTTTGCAATGAACCTGTAATTTTCTCTGAATCATACTTTAATAAACTCTGAATACGAGAATGAATTTTTTATCAAGATATTCACTATTATAATGGCTGCTACTCAAGAGAAAGCTACTAAATTTACTTTTTATGATATTTTATGTTTCCAAAATAAAAAAATGACACTTAATCGACTATAACAATCAGACCTCTAAAAATGTTGCTCTACAAACGCCTTCTTAATGTAGTAACTATATTGTAAATTTATAAATTTTACAAACTATGGTAATTTTTTTTTCTGATAAACCACAGAGTACCTAACAAAGCCATAAAAAGTGGTTTCAGTGTCACTATTTCTAACAACTCTTTATATATTATTATTATTATAATATCTAATTTAATATTTTCTCAATCATTAAATGACCAGTTCGTAAGTGTCTAATGCAACAAGTCAAACAAGCACCGAGACGCTCGTACCGCAATGCGGTGTAACTTCAACAATATGAAGCCGACAGCAACTTTACTTATTTACTCAATGGCGACGATCCAAGCATGAATCCTATTTACTAAACTTGCAAACACAGACCTCACTTTGGGTTTTTTCTTCAATATTTTATAGTACTGTATAGTGACATAAATATCCTGTTTTAAGCACTTTTACAATATCAATGGCGATGCCATTATTCAGTAAAATTTGTTTTTTAATGATCATAAATTACATCATAATTGCACAGTTGGTTAATTTGATTAAATGCAATCACCACTTAGGACCAAATGACAAAATGTTTGGAGAATATGTAAAAATTGGACAGCACTCTTCCAGATATCTTTAGGTTATTTCCATCTACTCCGAATAATTTAGGAAAATTTCGTTTAAGACGAAATGAGGGGTTGAGTTCCGCCGCTAAACAGTCAGTATCTCGAATTCAAGCGGAATGTCAGGTAACTCTAGGTTTTGCCTACAAGTTCCGCTACATGACGCGTGTAGCTAATAAAAATATAACACATCGGCTTAGACGCTGAAAAGTTATGACTTTCTACATTAACCTAATCCGAATTTCGCGCTAAATTTTAGTATAACATTCAGGCAATTTATTATTCCATGTTACTTCAGAGGCTTTTAGGTGTGCTAATTAATTTCATGGGTGTTTATTCGCATATCGTAAAACGCAGTGAGACCGGCGTCTTTGTTTCGTTATTTACGACCAAGTGGTATCAAGGAAACGAGGTTACACTTTTTAGAATCATTCTTGCTATTTATTCTAAAGGCAGTGAGAAAAAAATTAGTGAAAAATATACTGTTTATAAAAAAATTACGTTTCAAACACTTTGATCTTTTAGCTTTCATTTTACTCAAAGCGATAAACTCTACGGAAGAAGTGGTTAAAAATTAAAACTCACAGGCTCACCGAGTGTTCCGTTCATATTTGTAGGTCAACGAGAAGTACAAATTATTAGTTCAAGATCTGGATGAACATCTAAAGAAGAAACATAATGGCCCAGCTAAATTATGGATAAGAAACATTCTAAACTTGCCTTAGCTAATATTCAGTGTGGTCCATTGAAAAGTTGTTCATTATTATATCATTATTATATATTGTTATGTTGTTTCAGCTTCACGCTATATCCCGCACACAACAGAGAAGGCAGAGGGAACCTAGTGTTAACTCCGTTCCGTACTTTCCACCGAATTCTGGAGGCATTTCGTGTTGGGTTCCGCCAAAGCGAAAAAATGAAAATATACATTTTAAATAAATATTTCATTACTCGAATGGGGATCGAACCTACAACCAGTCGCGTTTACAGTCCACCTTATGCCCCTGTGAATTGAGGTATATTTTTTATGAAATATAAATATATATTATTTGTTTCTCACTAACGTTAAATAACTTGATTACTGGCATTTAGCCCTGTTGTTAATAAAAAATATATAAATTATTTTGAAAAAGCATCCTTTGTATTGTTTAGTATAACAGACAATGAAATAATAAAAAATCCTAAAAAACCATTGTCATACATTGTGCTGCTGTTTTTATAACCTGGAGTTATTTTTAGTATTTTCGAGTGGCATACCTACTACAGTAGCGATGAGTCATATATTCAATTAGTTGTAATAAGATTCTAATAGAAAAGATGTAGCGATAACACGCCATATAAAACTGAAAACGCATACCTATGTATATGTTCTGAGTTCGAAACCTACTCGAGGGAATGAGTTCTTTACATTTGCCTGCTCTGGCTCTGGAAGTGTGAAGTTTTCAAATAAGTTTATAAAATAGTTAAGAAGTAAATATAAGAACTGTACCACGGCCGGCGGCCGGCGGCGAGTTGAAACCTAGACACTGTGCCATTTCACCACTACGGTTTTAAGCTGATGTTTTAGGAAAACATATGTTTTACTAAAACATGGGATTTGAACACAAAACTACATTCAACGGCGTCACCTCTACAATAACTCTCGTTATTATTTTTGTTGTTATTATTCGTTTCACGCTGTAATCAGGGAGCTAGTGCTAGCTAGTGTTAAAACACTCCGTTCTCCCGATTTCGCCCAATTTGCATATTGCCTATTGTGTAACAAGACAAGTTTATCTTGTTACCAGAGCGGGCAAATTAAAATAATTCATTCCCGAATAGGGATCGAACCCATAAGAGCCAGGTTTATAGTCATACACAGTGTCACTGTGTCACGAGTGCCTTATAAATTTGTGATAAATAAATAGCCACCAAGCGCAGCTTTTAAAACCAGGCTAACAATATAATAATACAACAAGACGGCCATTATAAAGTTTGATGAATGATGAATTTCCACCGCTTTGACGTTACTCATGCCTTACATTTGTGACTTGTAGTTCGTTAGATTTCATAAAACATTTTTGTACGTTACCTCATCTGTCCCAGAAACGTTAACGTTGCTTATAATATATGCACCCATAAACTAGAACTATTAACTAGAGTTATCTAGTACTATACATTGGATATTTATATAATATGACAGTATTTTAGTTTCCTAGAATTGTGATAAAGCTTAGACTTTGTTGTAGAATGCCATTCTCAATCGAAATGAGGGTTACATAACCCTCAATTCAATTTTACCATCTTACTTTTCATATTAAAATATAGATATTTCAGGTAAAAGAGAACATCGTGACGCAGTGGAATAGCGTCTGACTCCAAACACGATAGTTACGGGCTCGATCTCTACTGGGGAAAATGAATTATTTTTATTTCGATTAGCAAAGCGCGGCGTTGATTTTCGCCAATGTCTGGAATTCGGGCAGAACGGAGTGTCTTGACTCTAGGTCCTCCTTGTCTGACGGAAATCAGTTTTAAAGTTGTTCAAAATTAATATTTTGATTGGTCAAAATATTGTTTGTTATTGTTTAAAATTTAGATGTTATTTAAAAATGAGCTTTGTGTAAGTCAAAAACAAAAAGAAGTAATCTTACAATCGCTATAAAAATATCCCAAGTACAATTAGAAAATAGACTTCAATAAAACATAAAACATAATCAATCCTGGAAAGTTTATTTGTTTTTTCTTAACGTGTTTTTTTATTCTAAATATTTTCGATCTAGCCTAGATTATTTTACCTTAATTAAATAGAATGACCTTAGCCAAAGTTTACAATTTGTATGCACTGTACACTATCAAACGTGTCGGTATTTCGACCTGCTTTATATCTAATATCTCTTATCTGCGGGTTTTCGTAAGATGTTTATCGTACGCAAATGTGGGAAGCGGTCCAAGGTCGCATGCACCTAATTGAAAGAAATGTATGAGTGGATAGATGCCGATAGTGTAGCAACACTATACTTTATGATATTGAGAGACTTTTTTATCGAAATTATTCTATAAATTATAAAGAATAGTATTTAAGTTAAATGTTATTTATTTAATTGAAAATAGTAGGAAAATAAAGTACAGTTCTGAGATTCGCCACTTAACGCGCAATGATTTGTATCGAGTGTCTTGACACTAAGTTTTTTCTACCTTTTCGTTGAATAAATCGTAACCATAACAAAAATGTTGTATTCTCATTCAAATTCCAATAAAAGCAGGTCGAAATTAGAGAGATTACAAACAATAAGTTCATTATGAATTGTGATACAAGGATATATCATATAGTTATTATTACCATCAGTTCCTTTAGTTGTACAAATATTTTGCTATAACAATAGCCGCACTGCATTCCGCACTAAGAATGGAGAGAAAGATAAAAGAAGGAGAAAGACTGACCGTGACACTAGTTTAAGTTTAATCTAACAGAATTATTGCAATACAAATAAAATATAAAAAATATATAATTTTAGAAAACGCTAAAAATCGCTTTTTTACACCAAGAGCTATAATATGCACAGAACTACAAACTGTATGAACCAAAAGTATTACTAGTATTATTCGTATTAATGATTTACTAGTAAATTCCTAGGATTTCCAATATTCAGGTCCTACCTCCATCATCACATCAGCTAGTACACCATAATATTCTACTGTCGCCTAAGCTAAGTGTAACTGCCTAGTTTTATGAAAACAATTATTACAATTATTACAAATGGTTCAAATTCAGATTCTTAGATTTTATTACATGGTTATAGCTCGACCTAATAAAAGCCTGTTAATATACGCTTGCATAGAGTTTGTGTTATTCATTATTTTTTAGGTTCTTTACGAATAAATATAATAAACAATTCCTCTTGGTAAATTTTAATCATAATTTTAATAACATTAGTTGTGTCATTCTGTTTGCTTTTTATCAAAATCTAATCTAAATAATTAAATAATAAATTTTAAAGCACCAACATTACCAGTAACAAAAAAAATATTGAAAATTGATTGAGACTAGATTGCCGGCCATTTTTACGAATCATAAATTTCGTATTACGAAAAGTTTGCAAATGGCAAGTTCCCCGCTATCTCGATATTGAAGACCCAGTAGAAAATTTCCCAATTTGGCACTTACTGCAAATAAGAAATATTGTGTATAATATAAGTATTTAGTCGTTCATTTCCATTAATCATTTTAGTATAATAACATTATAATAAGGGGACCATTTATAGCGGAGGGGCACAAGTAAATGCGACTGGTTTTAGGTTCGATCCCTACTCGAAGCAATAAAATATTTATTTAAATATATATTTTCATTCCTTCACTCTGGTGTTGAGGCCAAGCGCGGCGTTGAATTGCGCCAGTCAACATGCAATGGCTCCAGAATTCTGCGAAAAATAAAGAACGGACTGTTTTAACACTAGGTTTCCTCTGCCTACCCCGCTATGTACAGCGTAAGCCTGTTTTAATTTTTTTTGATTTATAATTAAATTGTGAAAATCCTACCAGTATTCATAGTCACACCATACTACTCGAAGAACAGTAATAGCTAGGCGAGCAACGGCGCCAGTTCGCTATAAATTAATTTGTTTTTATTGTAACGCGACCCATTTGTTAAATGTTTCATTGAACATTATTGGAAAATACATATCGACTCGCTTTGGGTGGTCCTTTATTTATTCGATCACCTGTCGATTTGTGTCAACGCTCATTCAGAAGTATATTTCTGAGCATATTGATGATTTATTTGATTACATTTATAGTACATTTTTTAAAAATAACAACAATTTAGCTCTATATTTATATTCATACTTTTGTTGTGTGAAATATATACCTGTATATATATATATATATATATATATATATATATAGAGAGAGAGAGAGAGAGAGAGAGAGATATATAAGTGAGCAAACCTGGGAACCTGGTGTTGAAACATTTTTTCTCATTAAGACATTTCCGTTTACCATTTTTCTCTGTTGTTAGTTCTGCAAATCAAAACGCAATGTTTCAAATATTAGGCGAAAGCGGGAAACAGAATGTCTTAACACTAGTTACATTCGAATTTGAACTGAAACAAACGTAACATAAATTTATAATGGATGCATTCTTCTAAACGGTTAAAGCTACTAAGACCTAGCTAGCGGATCCCCAGTAAAATTAAAAAATACAAAGCAATACAGTATAAAATATGTTAAAAGACGCATGGAATAAATGGATTGAAAATCTGAAATTCTCATAAAAAAATTATACAATATTTTATGTAACTGCTTTTTGAATATTTTAATTTGATAGTATTTTATAGTATAGATATACATATATTAAATATTATTGCCAATTAATAAGTTTCATAGAAAATTTTAAAACACACAACTCGTCTCTATTTCGAGATTTGCCCGACATATAAATCAGTGTTACATCCACTGGGTTCATGTATGCACTCCCACACCATACAATATGTAAACTTTATATTTAAATTCCCTCTTAAGCCTAAGAATTAAAGCTGCAATTCCCTCACATTCTATAATTATTTGCAAATTTTGTATTACACAATAGATTCGGATTAAATGTGTATTAGCCTTGAACTGAAAGTTTTAGAAATATTTTACTATTTATATTTTTTTGTGAACAAATAAACTATGCTGAAAATATTTTAGTTTTTTTTTATCTTTATGTATCATTCGCATTTCGAGTAAGCCATTTATCTTTCTATACTTCACTCCCACTTATTTTAAGGCTACTCTGTAAACGTCACTCAACACACAAAATTCAGTCGGAAAGCAGAGAGCGGAGTGTGTTAACACTATTTTAAGCTTAAAAAATATGTAACACCTATATATACATATTTCTAGATACAGATTTTGATAGTTTCTTTTTTGTAATTAACTCAGACACGTTTCACAAAAACCTTCAAAGTCTCGTCAGTTTTAATTCAATAATTTCCAAAATCAGCCAATGAATTGACAAATGTATGCATATTTTGATTTTGCAATATACTTACACTTGAATAACTAATAATATTTTTATAAGCTTGAATAGAAATTAATTATATAAAATTACAAACAGAAGTTATAAATTTATTTACATGTCTAGATAGAAAATTTACTGTTCCACAAGAGTGCAATGTATACTTTGTAATACATTAACAAAATGCGGAATGGAAGGCCTATACAATTTGTTTGCAATCTATTACTTGATTTCTCTGGGGAACGAACAACACCATGTAACATTCATTATTTATATTTTAATTACATCAAAAGTATAGTGTAAACAAATATTTATTATGATAAATATTATAAAATAAAATAAAAAAAAATACATAAAGGGAAGAAAATGAATAGAGATTTATTTACAGGACAAATCAATTCCATAATATGTATATTGTCCCTGTATGTTTGCTATAATTGTATCAACAGACAAATGAATGTCAAGTAAAATAGTTTTATTTAAAATATTTTCTTTTATATATTGAATATTGTTAACATGTGCTCACCGACTACGTCTTAATATAAATGTAAATTAGAAAACGGACATGTCTTTCATAAACTCTTGATCATTTTAAATGAACTGAAAGATTGATGTGGTATTTACCGTAACAATAAACAAACAGTCAAGCCAATTAAAATATTCCAAGCATTATGGACTACAATTAGCAGATTCTTTCGTTATGCGCCATTGTTTAATATAGCGTATGACATATTAATAAACTTTTATAGTTTCCGGCTCTGTAGGTTAATTATGAATGATATGTAAAGATTTAACTTTAGATAAATACTAGTAGAAGTAAGTGTTTACATTGATGCAGCATCTATATAACAAAAATTAAACTCCTCTTGCATGATACTTCTAGTCGTGACCCGCAACTTTGTTTCAATAGATTTTTAAATATAAAAATACTAAGAATTTAAAAAATTACTTACTAGTCACCGCTTTACTTCTTAACCTAACTAAATACCAAATTAACTTTTTAATTCCAGTAGTTTTACCCTGCGATTAGAAATGTACGATTAAAAACAAGAAAGTCCACATTTTACAACATTATTTAAACAGCCTTGGCCTTGAATCTGAATATTCTATCTGCAAAATACTTACATAATAAATGATATGTTACGGCAATATCTTAGGTTTATCGACCGTACGAAATCTCGCAGCAAAAACGCCTTATCTTGTGCCATTGACCTTAATGCGAGGTTCGGTTAGGTATTTCTGTATAAATACTATAGATACTACACAGTATACGAACTACACGACAAACATAACTTGTGTGTAAATTGACTTGATTTTTTGCTTTTTTTTCTTTTTAGAAACTGCGAAGTAGTCAGTTGACTCTATCCGTTTTACTAAATGTATCATAAATTGCGGCGTTGGGTTCCGCCTATAATAAGCAATATATCGAAAATTATACGGAAAATGAGGAACGAAGTATTTCAACATTATATTTCCTCTGGATAAAATCAGTTCAGTTCTGTACCTACATAGGTTTATTTTATGAATATTACATCGTTGAACTTGTTCTGAGTCAAGAAGCTATTTATGTGGAAGTTATCTGGTAAATGGACTTCTTAGCAATAACAGAATGCAAATTTATTTTATTTCAAAAATGTCATCAACGTTATACCTAACACTGTCAAAATTGATCAAAATCTCTACTAAGGCAACTTTTTTATTTATCAGATCCATGTGGCATAATGACAGTGTTTCCTTTAATAAATTTGTTGGTTATATTTTTTTTCAGCTTCACGCTATATCCCGCACACAGCAAGGTAGGCAGAGGGAGCCTAGTGTTAAGACACTCCATTCCCCACTTTCCGCCGAATTTTGGAGGCATTGCGTGTTGAGTGGCGGAAATCAACGCCGCGCTTTGCCTCGACTCCAGAGCGAAGAAACTGGAAAAAGAAATTTTAATAAATATCTCATTTCCTCGAGTGGGGATCGAACCCACAACAGTCGCGTTACACGCACACCCTTATGCCCCTGGGCCACGATGGCCTCTAGTTATATTATAATGTGTAATATATATAGTTATATTAATAGTACCGTTATAGTAGTCACTAAAATTTGCCTTATAATTATTATTTAAACGGTTACACTATTAAAATAATAATGTAAGCTTACAATGAATATTATATTTATTAAAAAAATAAATAAAAAATATAACTTTACAATAAATGTTAAAATGCATTAAAAGTAATTTAAAAAAAGCTAATTTCAAAATACCTAGCGATACAGCAGTGCGAGCGTAAAATAATCGAGCCCGAAAAATGTTCGGCGTGTGAAAGCCTAAATAATCATCATATTCAAATATTATTCAATATCAACAACGTATACGGTTGTAATTTTATAATGTAATTTATACAGTAAAACTGTTACTAAGAGGGTTAACAAGGTGACTCTTCTTTTGAAGTCGGCTAAAATACAAAGCTATTTATTATGTTTACAGAGGCAACGATTACATTTTAAGATGAAATTTTATAAGTAGAAAGTTTTTTACTTGAATAATGAGGTTACAATAATGTAAGAGAAATCCAATGTGTTTTTTCAAAGAATATTCTTATATTAGGTACGTGCGACACGAGGCGTGCAGTACCAAACAAAAAAAAAAGCTTCAATTACTACATTAATTATTTTTATTTATTATTTTCTTTTAGCTTCACATTGTATCTCGCACACAGCAGGGTAGGCAGAAGGAACCTAGTGTTAAAACACTCCGTTCCCCAATTTCCACCGAAATCTAGAAACATTGCCTGTTGAGTGGCGGAATTCAACGCCGCAACTGATTGTTGATACTCCCGCGAAAATTCTTATGTATCTTATAAACATATTTTAAACATTAAATTTTAAAATACTGCATTAGTTTATTAATGTTTTGGTGAGAAGTGCCTTCCGAGATGATAGCTTTACGTAGGGCTGATACATGCCTACTTTTATTGGAAGTCAACACCATACAACACATTTATACAATTAAAATTAGTATTTTTAAATATAAAAAGTTGATAAGGAAACTTATAATATGTATGTATATGTGTAACCTATACAAATATTAAAACTGTATCTAGTAGCTAGTTAAACTTTCTAATTGAGAATTTACTTTTTTAAAAATAAAATACTAATTTAAATTAAAACTATTTAATACGTCTGATCGATTTGGAGATCACAACAATATTAATTCTTAAAGTTAAAATTATTTCTCACACAAAAGTTATAATGTATTGCGACATTTAACATGAATTTTTATGAAACAATAAAAGTGCTTATAACAATAATGGGAATATTCCGATGGTCTCGCTGAGCCAGCGGAATAATCTCGCTTAACCTAATACTGAGGGTTTGGGTGAGTGCATAACTCCTCCCTCCCCAAGTGCGAAATTATCGGGTTGTTCATTTTTAATAACTTTCCGATGATTTCGCGAACAATTAATATGTAAGATTTTATAACGAAAAATATAAAGTAAAAATGAGAGTATACATAAAAGAAATAAAAATATAAAGATGTAAATTAAAATTTCACTGATTCTAGGATTTCTTTCACTATTAATGATTTCACTATCACTGAAAACACTTTGCTTTAGTACCGCTGACATATATTTTACTTCGTCCAAATTGATTCCCCTCATATTGAGTACGCGTGTACAGGATAATGCAGGGGTTTTACCCATAGGCAGCTGTGGCAAAACTAAATCTTGCTTGGTTCCCACAGGATCACTCTCTATGAGGTTGACATGATTACGAATCTTTATATTCTTTACCTCAACATTACATGGTTCGTCTAAGGTCATAATGTAAGTCCCAATAATAGAATATTTATTGACATCTCCATTACAGGTTTTAGTTAAAGTGTTTCTAAATTTTGAAAATAGTATCCAATTTGTAGATGTGATTCTTTGGACTCTTACATTCTCTATGTCAATCTCTCTTTGTTCACATTGTGTTAAATTATCTTCGAATTTTAAGAGTTGCTCGATACAAGTTATTTCAGGATAAAGAGTTTGGTGATGTTCCTTACACAAGAATTGTTCTCCAGCAGCGAGTGACCGGCATGGTTTTATGATCGGTAAGTATTTCGTACCCTTTGCCAACAGGTAGGGATATTTAGGAATAATGGAAAAGGTTTTATTTTCTGATTTATGAAAAATAGGTAAGGAATATATTTATAATAGTTATAAGTAATGTTATCCGTAATTGGAATCTCCATTATAAACGTAATCTGGTTTTGCTTAATATATGATTTAATATTAATTGTTTCCTCTAGTTTTACCAAATTTTCCGCACTCGGCGTATATATTAAATTTTCAGTTTGAGATATTAAAAGTAAATGTTGTAATAGTTCAGTAGAATTAATAATACTTTGATGTAATATGGATATTTTACTGAAAGCTAATGCAGTTTCTATTTCTCCTAACTTAACGAATATAGTACGAAAGTTACTTACGAACAAATTAAAAAGACTTATTATATATGTGGTATACACTAAATGATTATCCTTAGAAACTAACTCTTTGATCATAGATTCAACAATTTTCAAACGTTCATCTAATACAACAGAATTTTGATTCAAAACTTCAGTAGTATTTATAAAACTATCAAGCATTTTAGATATTAAAGTAAATTTGTTCCTCATTGTAGTTTGATCATTTGCGAGCTGAGAAATGATTTTTTCATATCTTACAGCGTCATTATAATCCAAATTCCCAGTAATAATTTTAATAAGAGAACCCAGTGGATTGAAAAGGCCTCTCTTAAAACGTTTTTGTGGAACTAGCTGTTCATATTTTTGTACGGTGATATCGCGAATATATTCAACGTGCAATCTTGCAACTTGGAAATCACGTAAGTAAGAAATATTTTTATTAATTAAACTGTTAAATTCATTGTATTTACTTATGACAAAGTTTAAATCATCATATATTTTATTTAAATTTAAAACCTTAATTATAGTCCAGTAATCTGTTTGAAGATACGCCTGACCTTCTTTTACAGGATACACGCCTGGATTATTTTCAAGAGATTGCAGATGAAGGGCCAGCACAGGTCCCATTATTATCAGTGTCAGCAAACACCACCTGCGGAGGGCGTTTTATATTTTTAACGGGAACTTTAGATTTTCTTTGACCAATTTGTATTGGTATAACGTTATTTGAATCTTTTCCTATAATTTTGGCTTTATGATATCGCGGTTTATCCTTGCTTTTTCGTTTATTAACGTCTTTTGTAAATATAATTTTTCCTAATGGAAGATCTATTTCATCTTCACCACTTCTACTTTCCTTTACTTTCTGCTTAATTTCAATCATTTTTTCGGCTAAGTGTTTATATAATACTTTTAAACGTTTTGCATGATCTCTAACCAATTGCTGTATATATTGTTTCTCTAAATCTATATCAAATAAACTACTTGAATCCGTGTGACCAAATACTACTTCAAAAGGGGTTAAACCTGTGACAGAATGGATAGAATTATTATAGGCAATAATGGAATACATCATCACTGATGCTGCATCCGTGCATTTCTCTTCGTATTTCGCGCATCTATAAATTTCATTAATAGTAGAATGTAAACGCTCAATTAAACCCATCGAATTAGAGTTGTTAGGGGAGCCGATATGGATTTCGATTTTATGTAAACTCAAAAATTCTTTCATTAGTTCATTATTAAATTCGCTACCAGGATCGGAACTAATCTTTTTAGGGGTACCATAAAATGAAAAATATTTCATAAGTGCACGCACTACTTCCGCGGTCGATCTATTATCTATTGGAATGGCTTGACCTAATTTACTAAATGCATCTATAATAGTCAAATAGTAATTTCCTTCTATTTGAAAAAGATCAATGAATAATTCTTGAAACGGGGCGTCTTGTGTTTGAGTCAACTGTAAAACAGGTTTAAAAGGTTTTCTATCGTATTTCATTTTACAACATATTTCACAAGCGTTAATAATAGCTGAAATAGTTTCTTGCATATTGTGCCAAAAATAATTCCTACGTATACTTGCTAGAGTTTCCTTAATACCGCGGTGACATGTTTTGCCTTGATGATGTTTTAATACAATAGCTCTTTGTTCTTTTTCATTTTCTATAAAAATTACTCGCTCTGTACATTCGAATAATAGAACGGTATCCTTCCTAAATAATTATATTACAATACTAGTAAATTGTTTCCGATGTTCATTATTTTCAAAGTAAATAAAATACTTGGTTTTTGGTTTAATATATTCTTTTAAAAACTGTTTAACTAAATCTCTATTATAAGTGGGTAAAAATACTTCTAATACTTTTTGCTTTTCACGTGAAAGATCGCGAACTTGTATTTCATTCTTAAACCATGTATATACTAGAATTTGATTTGGCTTTGTGTCTATAGCTTCGTGTAATATTGGTATACCTAACGATTCTACGATATTAGCGGAATGAATTGTGTCTGTTTTGGATGTTTCAGACGGTGACCTAACTGGATAGTCACATGTCCTAGGTGAACTCGGGACTGACAAAGTTTCAGAATCGGAAAGAATTATAGGTTTTTCACTAGAACTACATTCTGATATAGATAGTGTACTAGAATCATTACGTTGCCTTAGCCCTTTCTCTTTTTTATCAAAATTAACTATCATAGAGTCCTTTTCATCGTCTGAATGTGTTGCATTTACTCTAATTTTCGACAAAGTGTCTGCATTTAAATTTTGATTTCTCTTTTTATAAACTATTTCGTCGGTGTCAGTCATTGTTTCGTTATTATTTTGTATAAGATTATATTCTGAAATATTAATATTCGATGTTTTAAACGCTTTACTAATAGTCAAAGTCATAGGTTTATCTAAAGTGTTTTGAATGATTGTTGATGCATATCCATTAATACAATTAACTAATGCAGAAGGCATTCGTATACCAGGTGTAAACTCTTTAAACTCAATGATTGCTTCTCCCGAGTGTAAATCAGTAGGGATCTTTACTCGTTGTTCACACCGGGGTTGTAAATGAACGAGATAATTTAAATTATTAATGATAGGAATGTCAGTGGTCTTAGTTCTCAGTAGTAAATGTTTGAGGTCAATAATTGCGTCTAATTGTTTAAGTAAATCGTTTCCAATAAGTCCGTCGTAGCGTTCATCTACATCATATAAATGAAATTTATGATAGTCCATAGTATTAAAAGTCGGAAATAGCGGAATTTCAATTACTTCATTATGTTGGCTAGAGGCATGTGTGCTAATAACTTTAAATGGTTCGTATTTAATAAAATTAGGAAAATATTGGTAAGCAATACGGGGGCTAATAAATGAACGAGTGCTGCCAGTATCAATAATTAATTTTGAATTAATTTCTGCAATTAAAATATGAGGTAATTTAAGATTTGGATCACAATTTAATTCTATGATTTCTTCTTTTTGCGAGGTTTTTGTTTGAAAATTTTCCTCGACTAATGGCGTTACAGTATAGTTTTCTATTTCGTCATTATGTGTATAAGACACGTCCTCATCATACGGGTAGTAATTCAAATTGTCATAAGGATCATAATCATAGTAATAGTCGTATTCCAAATGTTCATTTTGTAAATCAGTTTCATTTAACCTAAAACCTTGTTGCGCTATTTGAGGTCGCGGGGGTGCCGTTCTCATAGATATGTCAGTTGATTCTAAGCGGTTATTCTGAGGTGGTCTTTGACCAAACTGTTGTGGTGTCATAGTAAGATTTTGTGGATGCTTATACCCGAATTGTGGATTTTGGGGAGGCCTATACCCGAATTGTTGATTTTGCGGAGGCCTATATCCTAACTGTTGAGGTTTTAATATTGTTTGCTGCGATTTATATTCAAATTTTGGTTGTTGTGAAAATTGAGGTCTATTAGTATGGATTCCAAAATTAAATCTTTGCGGAGGGGTAATATTATTTTGTGTAAATGACGACCCTGCGACGTTAGGCGTTGACCTCGGCGCCGTTGAATTATTAAGAAAGCGATTACGCAGTTGATACTGTTCGTGAAAATTAACTTCTTCCAAAACTATTGATAGAGCTTGTTCTAATGTACTAGGTGATTTAAGTCTCACAATACGCACCATATTTTCTGGTAAATTATAAAGAAAAACATTTAATGCTGTATGATTATAAATAGTAATTTTAGCGTTTCTAACTTCTTCGTCTGCCGATAAATTTACTTTAGATATTAACAGGGACCGAATATTTTGTATTCTATTACAAAACTCTAAATAACTTTCCCCTGTTTTAATTTTACATGATTCGAGGGAAATTTTTATACATTCTTCGCTACGTGGGTCACCGAAATGTTGTTCCAATAACTCTTTTAACTCAGGCCAAGTCTCTACATCCTCACGCTCGGATAACAACGCGGCGGCGTCATCTATTAATCTACTAGTTATAGCATGTAAAACATAAATATTCTGATGCTGATGACCTCGATATTTATTTATAATGTACTCACATTTCCTAAAAAATAAATTTAATATTCTTTTGTCACCACCGAAAAGAGGAATTAATCGTAACATTTCATTGGGTATTGGTACTACGCTATTTGACGCTAAAGGAATTTCTCGCGATTGTTCCATTTTGTAGAGTAAAAATTAATAGAGAGCTCTGAAGTTTTAAATCAATTACAATATTTTTAACTAATTAAAAACACACAATAATATAAAATATATCAAAACATATATAACAAAAAATATATATAAAATAGCACACAGTAAATTAAAAATATAAAAATAGTAGGAAAATAAAACACAATAAAATTCAATTTTTTATTTCACAATACATAAAAAAACAATTACGATCGATTTTTAGATCATTAATTATTTATTCTTTATTTAATTATTAAAATATTTTAATTATATTACTTCTAGACGTTAATTAGTCTATGGAGATACTTTTCTTAGAACTACAGTTTCAATAGAGTTTTATATTAAAACCAGATACGTTATAATGCGAGACGTTCAATCCCAAAATAACGCTACTTATATCTATTGTAAATCTCAAATAGAATGTGGGAATATAAGAAAAAGGAAGGCAAAGAGTTTTACTCACCGACCGATCGCTGATCCCATCTTCTTGTTCAACTTATTTATTTGGTTCGTGGATAGCCTAAGTCTATTCGCACTGTACTCGCGATTTTTGGGCGAATTTGGACACCCAAATCTACAAGACACGCAGACCTATGATAGACTATCCTACCGACTGCGCCAGTTAAACTTTCTAATTGAGAATTTACTTTTTTAAAAATAAAATACTAATTTAAATTAAAACTATTTAATACGTCTGATCGATTTGGAGATCACAACAATATTAATTCTTAAAGTTAAAATTATTTCTCACACAAAAGTTATAATGTATTGCGACATTTAACATGAATTTTTATGAAACAATAAAAGTGCTTATAACAATAATGGGAATATTCCGATGGTCTCGCTGAGCCAGCGGAATAATCTCGCTTAACCTAATACTGAGGGTTTGGGTGAGTGCATAACTAGCTAGCTGTCTGTACATGAAAGGTATATGAAAAAATCCATTATAGAGGTCAATAAAACAATGATTTAAAAAAAAACCATGTATTTTAAGTAAATATTTCACATTTTACAGAAAAAACCAAAAATCTTGCAAACTCGTTCCACGGAATCAAAGCGGAATTCGAATACACACAATCGCAAACAAAAGGCAAATAAATTTACCATGCAAATACCGCACGTTTGGTGGTCACGGAGCGAAAAATTTCTTTCTGTGGCGTCCGGTCACTCGTTTAGCCTTTTTGTTTGAGGTTAAAGCTTGTGACACACTAAATAATGTTGGCATGTAAATAAGATATTTAATATAATGTTTGGTAAGATGACTCTATTCAAATGTTTAAAATAATTTCTTTATTATTATTATAATTATTAATAATATATTTTTATTTTAACGTTCTGTCTTTTATATATCAGGGTAGGCAGAGAGTACATAGTGTTAGGACACTCCGTTTTCCGCTCGAATTTGAGAGACTACTTATTAAGTAGTGAAACACCACACTTACTTATATTACAGTTTTATATTTTGAACAAATAAAATAGCACTATAAATTTAGATACCCAATACTAAACGTAAAATCGATACTAAAAGAGACTGAACTTGATTGAGTCTTAAAAATAACGGTCTGTTGCTTTTCTTCATGGAATCGATATTCGTTTTATAGTCACTTATTGTTTAGGTTCATTTGATACTTTATTGTTCAATTGTTGGTTCATGTGTTATAATAAATTATGTTATTTTAAAGTCTATCTATACTTTTTAATAATATTATAAAGCTAGAGAGTCTGATTGGTTGAATCCGTTAATCTCAAGAACTATTGGTTTGATTTTTTTTTATATTTGACAGTCTATTTATTGAAAAAGCAATTTTGCGTACAATGTAACCCGTTATACTTTCTGATTGTGTTCTTTTTTTCGAATTAAACACTGTACTCAGTTTAATTAGTACCATACACAAAAGTTAATACAGTGATTTATTTCTGTTTAATTAAAATATCAAAATCAAAGTATTCTGTAAGATATCTGTGATTAAACAAAAATTTGTACGATGTGTACACATCGTCAACATCACATCACAAAACACATCGACAAAATAACCTTCTACGATTTTTTTTGTCGCTCAGCAAAAAGAATGTATAATGTTATTAATATTATATAAAAGATAAAATCTAAATAAAGTTGGTTATTTCAATTATTCAACCTATTAAAACATATGTTATGAAAATAAATCGGTCGATGTATTTGTCATAATTTTGATAAAAACATATATTTAAATTGTTGGTAAGCTTCCAAGAAGTAATCATTTTCAAAGAACGATAATTCCTCCAAAAGATTTTAACCATTAGAACACCTTTAGTATTATTAAAGTTGTCCTAATTATTACTTTTTTCTCATTTACTATATAATTTTGAATACATAACAAAACTAATCAAGAAAACTCCAACAATCCATACATTTATTTTGTTTTCAATTAAAATTCGGGGCCATCTTAGCGCAAGGAACACAAAAATGAGCGTGACGGTTGTGGACTTGCGTAAAAGATATATTTAATATGTTCATTTCTACTCTCTGGTAACCAGACAAAGCGCGGCGTTGAGTTTCGCCTGTCAGTTTCAACACGCCATGCCTCAAGTATTTGGCGGAAACTTGGAAACGGAACGGAGTGTTTAGCGTTAAACGCTAAGTGCCCAGATTCTGCCTACCATACTATGTGTGGTCTACAGCGAGAACCTGAAAAAAAAACGAAAACTTGATGAGGTCATCGTGGTAGGATAGCGTCTGATGGGAAATGCGATGATTGTGGACCATTTAAATTATTTTCATTTGAACACAAAGTGCGACGTTGAGTTCCGCCCCTCAACACGATGCAATTTTTCGAATTTGGTCGCTAGACTATACTAAATACTTTCTCTTTAGTTTCTACACTGCTATATGCGGAATAGAACGTGAAAAAGTAAAAAAAAAAATACTAAATTAAATAATATCTTATTCTTATTTTACAGCCTTGCTTTAACCTGAATGTTGCAGGTTACAATATAGCATTTTTTCTTCTTTAAATTTTTAAGTAAGTACCTACATACATATAAACCTACATACATTACACTCTCAGTGAGATCTTAACAGTCCAATTTATCTCACGTTCTGAGGCTTGCATTTCCCAAAGTATGCGCATCCGTTGTTTTTTAACGACCGCCCGAGGTGAAAGCGATACCAATTTGAGTGGGATGTTTTTGGCGATTTGTCATCTTGTGTCAACTTGATTTATTGTTCATTCCATATTGATGCTGTGTTTTGTGGACATTATGTCTGTTTTAGTCTATTGTGTAAATGATGTCTAAATTTTGATTTATTGTAATGGCTTTTTTAGTTATATATAATTCTCTAATTTTATGCTAATATATTGTTAGGTAGAGAAAGGGACTCGGAAGTGGAGGCGGGTATTAATTTGTGCAATTTAAACTAGGGCCGCAAGTTACAGAGAATACTCAGAGCCTCACTTCCTGTAAAGCTAGGGTCACGGCACATGCATGGTGCATCAATGAAATACTAGAAAGTTTCTTCTCTACATAAAACTAACTAAAAAATATTCTAAAATGATTGTACAAAATACATGCCGAAATAGCAAATAACAAGTATTATCGTACAAATTATGTTTAAACACTACATTTTATCAATTTATTACTATATTTATATTTTTTGTATGTAACTCAATGATGAAATATTAAAATCTAAGAACTCATCAAGGACTAACTAACTATACATAAGTATACATACAAATATATAAAAGTATCTATAAATATATATTTTTAATGTAAAGGAATTCAGACGTCATCTCAATCAACCTTCTATTACCCAGTAGATAGTAATAAATGTATTCGAGATATGATCTAATAATGAGTTACAAAAATAATCTGTACATTTAACGTCAGTGTATCACTATCCGCGCTGGGCAGTGACGTACGATGCCTATATTATAAATAATCTCATATTAGATATGTAGGTACTAAATTTGAGGCAGTTGTGGCGCAGCGATACAGCGTCAGATTATAAACGAGAGGGTTGTGTGTTCGATTGCCGCTTGGGGGACTGAATTATTTTCATTTCCTTGCCTAGAGCGCAGCTTTGCATTTCGCCACTCAATACGCAATGTCTCGATAATTAGGCGGAAAGTTGAGAAGGGGTGTCTTAACATTAGGTTCCCTTTGCCTACGCTATTAAGGATTTCCAGTTTATTTTTTCACAAATTTCTCGGAGATTAATATATTTATCGAAATAATGTTTTTAGAAACCTCATCTAAATATATCTTAGGCCAAGTATAGTCCAGTCCAAGTTTCATCAAAATCGAATAAGTAGTTGTTGAGGTATGGCTGTCCAAGCATTTCTAGTATATTTGTAATATTATTTCAAATTAACTATCGTTATTACGTTATGATTTTATTGGGACACGCTTCAATGATAATAAGTTGCAATCCCACAGATAGTAAGTATTTCAGATTATTCAAAAATTTCTAACTCGCTTCTGATTTCTATTGACTAATAGACTTCTATACCTATCAATTCTATATCATACGATGTGCAATGCCAATTAAAACATTATTCGTTCGAGTGATTATTGCTAGTATTAATAAACAAGTGATATTTAAGGGGCTTGATGTAATTATTATACGCCGTCGCTTCTTGTGTATTTCAAACACTACCGCAGTAATAGCATTATAAATATCCAAACATTGGTTTAAAAATATATAGTTAGATTTGTATATAACAATTTTTTACTGTTGTATGTAGTAGCCAAAATAAATCGATTGATCAGACGTTGATAATAAGCATAATTTACTAACTTTTATTCTATAATCTAAGCTACAGGATAATTCGATATTCAATTTGTATAACTTTAATATAATATATGCCCAGGTCTGATTGAATAAAGTGCGATGTTCCGCCACCCCTACGTACAATAGGCGGATAATGAAGAGCGAATTGACATATTATTGGGTTCCTTTTGTCTATTCTTTAATTCCCATTTTCCGTGACATTAATATTTATTGAATCTTTTTTTTTTAATTTCTATTGAAAGGCAAACAGCTAAATCAAGAAATAACAATTTATCAACAATTTAGCGGGGTTTTGCCTTGTGATTGTACTAACACCTCACGCATAATAATGAAATTCGTACATTTATTCTTAGAAAATTAACTGAATACAATTGATGTTTCTCAGATTACTTTATTCATATTCAATGGCGTAAGCCGTTAAATCCTACGTGGTATATGAGTTTATGACATCAACTTAAACACCGATAATCCTATATGTAGCCCTCGAAGGCCGATGTATCCGGGCATCGCGCTTAACGACGAAACAAAAATACCGATGTAACTGTGATAAATACCTCACGACCTTAGAACAAATATATAAACAATATAAAACCCTAAACTAGTATCAGAAACACTAAACGAGTGAGCAGATGTGTGTTTTACAAGCTTATCTATTTATCTCTACAATAGCAATGTATATTATCTTTTAGATATTTTATGATAGATTGTGTTTTTATTAGGAAGATTTTTAAGAATTGACTGCCTCGTAAAAGTGGTATCTACATTTATTAGTATTGGTTGTAAAATCAATTTTCTCTTGATTTTTTTTATTTCAATAATTTGGCATTAGTGTCTTGTATCTGTACGTCGTCGAAAAATAAATAATAGACAATGGTCAAAGTAAGACTACAAAATCATATTCATATGAGATAAAATATTTCTTTTCGCATAATCCCTTAGTAATTCCATCTTAACACACGTTACTTGTTGTGGACGAGCGTTGCACGCGGCAAGACAACGAGCCCCTCTCCGTAACCACTCAAGTGTTTGATCTATAGGTTCGAGCACTCTCGTCCATTTCGTTTGAAGAGCATCTTCACTCACCAGCCTTGCCTATAAAATTATATTCATAATCCTTACGTTGTACGTAGTACAATGATATGCTAAAAGCTGAGATTGATAATAAGTTGTATTTAATTTATGTTTAGTTCCACTATTCAGCACGCAATGTCTCAAATTCTAGCGGATAGCGGAGAACGGAGTGTCTTGACACTAAGTTCTACTTGTCTGAAGGTGAAAATATGAAGGTAAAGCTGAAATAAAATAATGCAAATTGTGAGTTCCTTATAATTTCATATAACCAGTAATTAAATAAAATACATCGACCGTACAAAAAAAGCGTAAGCTTTAAATAAAATATGACATATGAGCTCACAAATATTTTTTATACTTCTATACAATCAAGTTTATTTTCATTCCATTTATAATAGAAAATAATACGTGTAAAAGATTAGAGTTCTAAGATATCATAGAAAAGAAAAAAAGTCATCCGACCACCCGTCAACGGCGTGCAACGTGTCCGCGTGACTGGCTGCGGTTGAAGTGTCGTATTGCGGCGCATCTACATCATTAATGCGGCGCTAAACCATGACCAAACTTGATATTTTTAAATTTAAAATAGATTTTAGATCATTTACGATTGTGGGAGATTTACTTTTGATGTGTTAAAAATAAAATATGTATGTAATATGACCTTAATAAATGTTTTAAAGTTACTTAATCCTGCTATATGACGTTATATGACGTTATATATTTTTTAGGCAGAAGATTTTATAGTATCAATGTTTTTTGCGCTGTATTCCGCACACAGCAGGGTAGGCAGAGGGAACGTAGTGTTAAGACACTCCGTTCCCCACTTTCCGCTCGGCACGCTTTCCCCAAATGAAAATATAAATGTAAATAAATATTTCATCTCCTCGAGTGGGAATCCAACCCACAACCAGTCGATTTACAGGCACACTTTGCGCTCCTGCGCCACGACTGGCCTCATTAGTGCGAGATACAGCGTGAAGCTGAAAAAAAATATACATTTTACTAAAAAAATATTGTTGGAATGCAAGCTACAAGTAAATATTTTCTTTTAAAAGTATTTTGAATAAATATTTTCGAGAAAAATATGATGAATAGGAACTACACATAACTGCAATCGAATTTGTTAGAAAGCGCCTCATACAAAAAGGTACATAACATACTACTGCGCTATTGTTTGAAAAATAAACTTGTATAATAAAACTAGAAAATTTGACTACGAAGTTCCAAGAGTAATAAAATTTAAAGTAGGTTATCGAATATCTTGGAATGGGGAACGGTGAGTTCAAAGGCTGGAGGAAATTGAAATTTCAAGCACGGCTGCCGTCAAGTCGAGCAATCTAATAACTTTGCTATATGAATATGCAATTTAAACATAAGGCACACGTTACAAAATGATCAAGATTTTTTTGAATAACCTTTTATTAACTTGAAATTATTTTTATTAAAATTAAAGTAATACACAAATGTACTTACTTAATTGAACGTACTCATCGTGAGCTTCTTATATTCTGTATTAATAAAATAATTGAGGCGGTATTGGTGCTTTCAGTTTGACTCCCACTCGGAGGTATGAATTATAGTTGTTCTCTCGCTCTGGTAACAAAATAAAAGACAAAGCTCAACGTTGAGTTCCGACTCTCAACAAGCAATGTCTTGAAAGTTGGGCGTCGTTTGGTTAAAAAGTGTCTGAGCCCTGCTATAGTGAGTGAAGCAATCAATGTCTACAAAATGGAATTGAACTGTAACTTAATTTCAAAGCGACATTCAAGAAATAGCATTAAAATTGGAACAGAATACATAATTCTATTTCGGCTAACAATAAACATAGCAAAGCGCCACTATAATCGTGTTTATGATCGACATTAAGACACTTTTACAGGCTAAATCTAGATTTCTCTGATGGCTGGACTTTCTAAGCCAACCTAAATACGCGTGGAAATTATTGTTTAACTGCTTTCAAATTAAATATTCTTGGTAACCATTATCCATGTCACCATTGCAGTACCAACAGGTCTTGTACTTGTTGCTATTCGACAAAATATTTTACAAAGTATTAAATATTTATCTGTTAGACATTTTTTATGAGCGTTTTAAAATTTAGTCGGTTAGCAGCGGCAAAGCATCTGACCGTTAATACCATGGTTTGGAATTCGATTCCAACTCAGATGAAAATGAACTATTTCTATTTCTAACACATAATGTCCAAAAGTTCAGCGAATGGTGGAAAAATGTCAATCCGCCCGAGTTCACGAGTTATTGAGTGGCAGAACTTAAAGCCAACCTTTGTCTTGCCAGATTTGGTCAATTAAAAGATTTCATCATCCCAAGTGGAAAATAAAAATATGAATACAAATTTAAAAGGTCGTATAACGATTTCATATAAAAATATTTTTTTTTAAATACACAAGAAAAACTATGATGTGCATATTCAAGGTTATGAATCTAGGTCTGAATTACTAATTTTTGAGCTTATACAAGTTTCAGTAGGTCACGGGACTCATCCCTAGGGCTGTTAGGGTTGGGCTTGACAGTTTTTACTGTCATTTCAAATGTAAGCATTTCTTATTAATAAATGAGTCAAAGCAAACGAATGCGACAGTATCACGTATTAAAGAATTTTGAGAAAAGAAACTATTAAGACTCTCTGTTCTACTTTACACCAAATTTTTGAGACGTTGTGTACATATATAAATGATATTAACATGTTTTTATTATTTGTTTCAGGTTACCCTCCACCGATTCAAAAATTGTTTCAGTCTATACTTATCTTCAATTTCCTTTATCTTACGCAATATCAATATGACTTGATAATTTTTCTACCATCCAGTGTTTTAAATAAAGTGTCATTTATATAACTTTTAACTTTATATATTTTTACCTTGAAAATTGTGTCAAAAGTGTCAGTGTTCAAAATGGAAGCTTTAGAGAGGAGGGGAAAGCTAGTCGCCATCGGCGCTATACTTTTCATCGTATTTTGGTCTCAATGTAAGTATTCAAATGACATTCTTAAAAACTAATATTCTTTTCAGAGATATAACTTTAATTATTTTCCTAATCGAGCCGCAAAGTGTTTCTATTAACATAATATTGATATTTTTTACAACAATTCAAGATATTCAACAAAGTATTACGTTACACCGAATTTGTTGTTTTAGGCTTCACGCTGAATCTCGTAGGTATATAGCAGAGAGACACTTAAATTAACACAAAGTGTTAAGACACTCCGTTCTCTATTACCGTGATTTTCGAGACATTGCATGTTGAGTGGCGGAGTTCATCTCAGCCTTTTGCTTTGTTACTAGAGCGCTATGAAAACAAATCATTACTCCCAGTGGGAATAATACGGACAGCCATCACGTTTAGAGTTTAATAATATTTTTCGTAATAATATTATCATTTTACCAGTACCACGACGACCTCAATTTTTTTAAATAATTTATTTAAATCTAAACTCTTGTAAATCAAAGCTTATATATAATACATCATTTTAAACGATACGCAAGCCTTCATAATAGAAGTTTATAGTTCAAACCTTGAACTAACTTATCGCTAATCCCAAAGACGTGGTAAATGTCAACTGAATACATGACCTTGGCTGTCTGTGATATTCGCCCACTTCTTATTGTTATAATAATGTGCTTTTAATAAATACTAGTTGTCTCCCGCGACTTTGCTTGGACTGATTAGCATATTATGGAAAATCCCGTTGTTTTCCGTTCCTGTATGTATTTCGTGAAATTTACACTTTGTGCTCTCTTACTCTCCTTAACCTACCTAGATACCAAATTAAATTTTACATGTAACTCCAGTAGGTTCAACTAAGCGTGGTGTATCAGTCTCTCAGTGACTATCAGTGGCGTATCTATTTAAAATGCTTTATTTTTATCTTATAAAAATGTTTATTATAAGCCTTAATATGCAAACGCTTCAATTTAAATAAATTATTTAAACCAATTTTGGTATAACAACTCATCATTTGTATAGTATCTTAAACAAATTTAAGAGTAAAAAATGATAAGTACTTCAAAGACCAAATGAAAAATAATTTGATCGACAATATTATCCTAATAGTTTTCCGAAAGCGCAATTGCAATCTTTATAATTAAAGAGTTTCGAATTCCCATGAAAATTATAAAATTTTTAAAGTGGAAGGCTGTCATTTTTTAAAATATGATAAAACTATGCAAGATATTTTTAACACCATCTGAAAAAAATATATAATCAATGAAGCTTTATTCATCGATAATAAAATATAAACAAACGATAAAGTGTATTGGTGTACGGTAATTGTTCGTCACGAGGTGCGACGTAAACAACCAACTTTATTAGATTACCCTGTAATCATATAAATTGCTTATTACATGCCCGTAGCGTTAAGCTGTGCGATTATTTATTATATATTTTATTCAACTCAATAATTTTTCAATTTATTTTTTTTTTACAATTTTTATTGTTTTAAATAGATTTAGTTTTCCTTCATTCTTTATGAGAACTTTATAAAAATGTTCTTAAATTAAATGTCAGTTACGTTTTTAGTATAGACTTGTATGTTGTTTTTAAAATCAACTATCGTTGAGATAAAGATAGTCTTCATTTGTAATTCTGTCGCGTTTTGTTTCAAGAACGCTAACGGTTTACTAGGAAAAGGCCAAATTGTAAAAACATCTTACTTTTTACGGTTAAGCCAAGTTTATATTTTTACATAGGATTTATGTTGATTCTTCTTTTTTACTTTTTATCAACTTTTTAGTCATAGACAAATGTTTATTCCTTACAAGAATTAAAACAAAAATCTTATATTGATAAGAAAAATTTATTTACTATAATTTACAATGTTTACTTACTACAGTACTTTACTATATTAAAGGCACTGGTGGCGCAACGCAGGGTCACAAGGGTAAATGTAAACGCCATAGATTATGGGTTCGTTTCCCACTCGAGAAACTGAAATATTTAATATTTTTATATCCTTGCGTGGAGTTCTGCCACTCTACATGGAATGCCCCCAAAATTCGGAAAGTTATTTATCCGTTCCTTTGTGCTTAAAAAATATCTAAAATGAATTGTTTTTGTAATAACTTAATATTATTTGTACTTAAAATAATATAATATTTTCTATAGGCAAAGGTGTAGAAGGCAAGAATCACACAAAGATGTCATATGTGTGTCCACCACAATTCCTAAGGCTGGGGCACAGCTGTTACTTCTTCAGTGAAAACAAAGCGACATGGCAAACTGCACTGTTCTCTTGCAAGGTAGGTAAACAAGACTTTTTTTTCGTCAACTGACAGTGATAACAATGATATGTTACTAAAAATACTTAAGTACTTTTAATAATTGTCTTATTGGAAGAATCAGCTCCAGGCTGTATCCCGTACACATCAGGATAGGCAGAGGGAATCTAGTGTTAAGACACTCCGTAATTCCTTTCCTAGTTGAATAAGGAATATTTTATGATTTGCAATAGTTTAGGCTTACAATTATAAATTTTTATATTAATCGGTGGTAAAAACAACTCGTCATAAAAATTAAAATAATATAAATGACGAATAAAAAATACAATTACAAAAACATATAAATAAGGATTTCATTACTTATGTAATAGAACGAATGAGTTACTGGCCATTATAAAGATTAAGTAAAAAGTATTTATATGTAAGATACATTTAAATGAGTGTACAAATTGTTACGTTAAAATAAATTTAAATATTTTACAACTTACATTTAAAATTATATAATAAAATATATTTAATATTTTATAAGTTGATATTTTAAGCTCCGGCCGAATATATCGAATATAAAACATTATGTTTCTTGATTTATTTATTAAATTGTATATTTCTTGAAATTATGTGCAAATTTATTTTAAAAATATTTACTAAAACTATTCTTCGCAAAAAAAAATATATTTTTTGCATGTACATATTTAGTTTTGTACGAATACATTCTAAAAAGTCTTGTACGTGTTAATTTAATTAAATGCATAATATTTAAAACGATATTCATGTTTATTAATAGTATTAACCATATTCTACAGCATGGAGGCCGGTCGTGGCGCAGCGGCACGAGGTGTGACTGCAAAACCGACTGGTTGTGGGTTCGATCCCCACTCGAGGAGATGAAATATTTACTTAAATTTAAATGTCCATTTCTTCGCTCTGGTGTCGAAGTTAAGCGCGGCGTTGAGTTCTGCCACTCAACACGCAATGCCTCCAGAATTCGGCAGAAAGTGGGGAACGGAGTGTCTTAACACTAGGTTCCCTCTGCCTACCCTGCTGTGTGCGGGATACAGCGTGAAGCTAATATTCTACAGCAAAAACTGTGGCGTTATGTATTAATAAAATTAAAAAATAAAATTTGTTAAATATTTATTAATTTGTCTATCTGTATAATATAAAAAAAACCTTAGGAAAAAAAATAATTGCTAACAGATATTAGCAGTATTAAAAAAGTAGGCAACTGTAACTAAATATTTAAAGATGTAGGATAATAGAGAAGGAAATCTAAATGTGACATGAACAAACCGATGGCAGTATATGAATTTATACTGAAATTCGTGTATCGCATATACGTATGTATTGATTGCAATGTCAGGCTGGTAAAATACATACATATAAACCATAAAGCCCACTATCCACCGAGAAAGAGAAATGAGCGGGTAATTCTTAGGCGAAACGGAGTCATTTTAAATAAAATAGGTTTATATTACGACCACGAGTTATGTATTTTGTTATTATTTATCTCCGCCTCCTAGAATTAGGAATGAATGAACTTGTCATGTGAACTCTTTCTGCGCCTTACTATAATGGCATACTCTAAACTAACGTAACGATTCTTCTCGTATTTTGAAAAGAATGCTGCTATAATAATCACTTTCCTATTTATTCACGTTTTTTAGCAATAAATAATTATATCGTTTCACTTTTGACAGGAAATGATTTATAGATATCCTAAGTCAAACATTATACGAAGCGGAAATTGAACCCGGAACCATTACACCTTGAATTTCTCTCTACTATACAACCGCGTTTATAGTATACTTGAACCAAAATTTACATATTTGATCCTAACGTAAGCGCTATAAATATTTCGCGTGTTGCGTTACGTTGTACAGTCGGACCCATTAATTCGTTTAGTGTAGCTATCAATGTGATTGGGATTTATTGCTGTTAGCCAGTAAGTCCTTAACAATACTGGTGCGTTTGTTTGACACTTGCCTATTACGCCAGCTGTTGATGATTTAAATTGTTTTTAAAATGCGATTGCGAAATGACTCACATATGGTTATTTACTGAGAGATGAGGTACTTAGTTCTTCGTTTCCCAATGAATTAAAGGAAGAGGAATTAAGAAAAGGGAAGTAAGTATTGACACAAATATGCAACGACAAAATCTAAACAAAATGTTAAAAATGGGAAAGCTACTAACTCACTCCTTACATAGTTTATAAGTCGACGCCAAAATCTATTACATTAATATATTAAAGTTTGTAAAAAAATTAATTTGTTAGCTTTAATTGAAATTAACTAAAAACTTAAAAAAAAAATCAGACCCTGGTTGCAATGTATGGTGAGAGTACTGCTCAAGTAAAATTAAATAAGCGCAATCTCAATAAAAACACAGTGTCTTAATTATGTTTTAGAGACCACCTTCCGGTTCCATCATCAGATCAGCTCACTATCACCATAGTACTGCATTGTCATCTGTCATGTCTGTGCAAAATTTCAACTTATGCCAATATTGGAAGTGGTCGGAAAATTGTTTAAGTATACTTGAATATCAAATATATTTATTTTTATAACCTGATATTTACTTACGAGTTTTTCTTAGCTTGCCTTGCCTACAATAGTTACTAAAATGATTTGGAAAATCATGAGAATATTTGAAGATAGTAATAGAATATTTTTATTGGTTGAAGGCAATAAAAAAATTATATTCTTTTTAAAAGACTAGTGAAATATTGCCTTTTTAGAACAGAAAACAGGTGAAATAATTAAAATATAAACAATTCCAACGATAGCAGGATCTACTCCAGTAGATAAGTGTTTTATGATTGTCATATGTAAATTATACGATTAATTAATGTCACAAAGAATGCAGTTATCTCATATTTGTATATATCAAATTATATATTATGTTATTACTATGTTGTGCAATTATAATGGTTTGTTGAAAATAATTATTAATCCTTTGACGGCTTTCATATATATATGGTAATGCGTTTAACATAATTTTCTGGTGAGTTGCCCGTTCGATGTAAATATATGAATAAAATCAGTGTAGCTGCCGCTATGAATATAGATTGTGTCGGATTGCAAATTTACCACGCTATAGTAAGTATTAAGAGTTGATTTATTGATTTAATGGAAAAAAAATGTTTTGTATGTACCACGATAAGCAAAGATATCGTAGTGTTAAGATTTCGAGATTTTGTTTATTATATCGTGGAACTCAACACCATGTTTTGGCTACTCTCCAGAGCGAAGAAATAAAAAATTAAAATGTATTTTCCCTCAGTCATAATTGAACCCACAACAGCCGCGTTGCCACTGCGCCTCGACGCGACAATAACACAAACTTATATATAAATATTTTTATATGGCTGGAATTTTGATTGGCCTAAGTTTAAAATACCAAAGCTATCAATTTAAATATGTTGAGACTTTGTAGCCGTCTTTTCACTGACATCTCTAGTTTTATTTTCATCAATTCTACATAGGAGAAGACATACAATTCGAGATAAATCAGCATTTTTTTAAAATAGGTTAAAATAAATAGACCACCGCAGTCGCGCGTGGGCTAACTACGTGTCTACGAGTGCGTGCGATCTGCGTTACTGGCGTGTTTGTTTAATGTCTAACGAATTTATATTTTGATATCTAATTTATTTTATCTGTATTCATTATTTTTATTATTATCTGTGTGTTTTTTTTTCATTTGATACATAACTTACACTTAACACTAAACAGGATTCTTTTCCATCCAATTAAATCACGTGGGAAACTATATGTATTCTTATTTTTTATTTTAAATATGTATTAAAAATACAGATTTATAAATGTTATACAATATTACTGTTCATAGACTATCTGTATGCTATAAAAATCATCTGTTAAATGATTAAAAAGAAACAAAGAATATATTTCTTATTATGGAGCAAGTATATAGAGTATATACTAAGATTGAAAAATGGGTTTTTTCATGTCATGTCATAAAATCCTCACAAAGTTGAGAGCCGCGCTTAGTACCTAAACAATAAAATAAAAACAAAACAATATGAAATCTTTAAATATGATACGAGTACTAATACAATAAAAAAATTTACACGTGTTCAAAAGTATTCATCCAGTGGCATAGATTAAATAATATGTTTCCAACCATATGCTACGTTTTGTTATAATATCGTAAATCAATACTGACCTATAAATATAGTAAAATTAGGGTGACTGCATACTAAATTATTTCCTCTTTTTTTACAAAAAAAAAAATATGATAAAATGATACGTTATAATTTATCATTTAACTTTTAGTGTGAGGAGTGGACGGTCTCTGGCGCCCAACCCCCTCTTTCTACACTAGTAGAGAAAAGCGGAGAACGGAATATGGTACCATCTCTGTCTACCCTGCTACATATATATGGAATAATATTATTCTAATACTAGAGGGCGCGCGCGGCTTCGCCCGCTTATTAAAAGTGAATTCTAAAAAAACCCCGAAACACGTGTTCAATAAAATATTTTTAACAGTCTGAATTTTAACTTTTATAAAAATCGGTGGCAATTTAAAGATTTTTCCATATAAACTTTCAACCTCTTATTTGAACCATTTGGGGGTGAATTCTTAAAAACCATGAAACACAATGAAATATTTTTAAGAGTGTAAATTTCAAAATTTATAAAAATCGGTACAGATTACATTTTTTTTCCATACAAACTTTCAACCCCTGTTTCATCCCTTTAGGGTTCAAATTTTTCAAATTCCCTTCTTAGTGGATGTCCAGAATATGAAAATAAACATCTGCCCAAATTTCACGTTTCTACCGTCAGCGGTTACGGCTCTGCGTGCGTCTTACCTCAGTCAGTCAGCACAAGTCCTTTTATATATATAGATTAAACATTGTTAAATATTATTCTAATAAATACTTACGTTTTACAAATTAGTACGTGGGTGACATGACAAATAAAAACGAATTAATAAGCCGACGCATTCTATTTATATTAGCTTTCTGCATGCAAAATGATCAGACGAACATACATTGCAAAGCCTGACCTTGTCCACCAGACAAAGGGCGAATATTTAGGAATGCGATTAGACCTTCCATATTTAATAATTTGAATTAATAAACTTTTTAATATGAATCAAATTTATTCAATAATGTGTGTCAAATATTAAAATATATATTGTTTCTTTTAACTTAATTTATCATATAAATAATTGAGAATAAATAACTTTAAACCGAAATGCATGATAAGGGTTATCCGTTAACATAAAAATTTACTAATATTTAACTATAGATGTTAGCTTCTATATGCCTATCCTGTGAATGATAAATGTATATAATAATAGGACAAACATATATTATACATATATATAAATTCTTTCTTTTTCATAAAGGGATTGTGTGTGCACGTCCTTAAGCCCAATATTTCGCGGAACAATATTCATCGCGATGATGCCTGTGATCTCCTCTTTTTATATTTCGATGGGCCTTGTTGTATTATAATGTTGGCTGCGGGCCTTCAAAGCGAGCGAAACATTTATTACATGAATATTTTCATATTCATTCTTTCTTCAGTAATTTATCAATTATTGTAATATTTTATTGTAGATAACAAAAGATATACCTCATATTAAGAAATTATATATGAATACTTCATATATTAAAATATGGCCATCGTGGCATAGTGGAACAGAGTTTAAGTGGAAAACCGATACTTGTTGGTTTGATTACATCACTCGAGGAAATTATTTTTATTATTTTACTTGTTTTGCAAGACAAAGCATTCAATATTTTGAATTTAGTAGGAAAGTGGAAAACGAAGGGTGAGCCCTTCTAAGTGGTAAAAGGGTGAAGCTTGAGTCTGAAATATTACTAACTATGGGATTCAAGTTATAAAAAATTAAGCACATTAAAAGATATTTTATCAGCTATGCAAAGTGGGCAATCCGGCGCTCAAGATACTGAGCCACTGTGATACAAAGTATATGCAACAAAAGTGAATGCTTATTTAACAAAATCAAATTATTAAAAAAAATAAAATTAGTACTTAAATCTAGCTAAATTTATTTTAGAAAATAGCATTTTATTTGAGGTACACATTTTGTGGCTGAAAGCTACTTTTACTCAAACCCTAATTATCCACAAAACCACGTTCTAATTAAAGTATTACGATTACGAACTAGTTTATCCCGCACGACCCACAAACTGCAGGAAGAGTCATAAATTTTTATTGATATCCCGAAATTGATGCCAAATGCCTTGGCGATTCCAGGTATGACGCTTTGGCGGTCGTAGGGTTATGCTTTTGCCTTTATTTTATTATTTTTTTTATAGCTTCAAGCTTCTATTCAAAAATTCTAACTTACTGAATTTGTGTCCCACATATAGTAGGTCAGGCAGAGGGACCCCAGTGTTGATTCATTCCCCAATTTTACAAACGTCGACTTTACAGTCACACGCTTGTAATTTTTTTTTGTTAATTTTTAATTACCATCAATAATTTCAATAGAGGTAAGCTAATTTCAATTAATTATAATTATGAAATATGGCTGTGATATTTTAAAGTGACAGAGTCGAGCAGATACATATTCGCATATGCACAATAGTTGCGTTTATAGCATTTTTAGGTTATTTAAAATTAAAATCAAATCATCTCCATAGGTAGGCAAGACACTCCGTTCCCCACTTTCTACAGAATTCTGGAGGCATTACGTGTTGATTGGCGGAACTCAACGCCGCAAAGTTATTTGACTTTTAAAAATTCTAACTTTCTGATGACCCTACAGTAAATTTGCGTCACACCGCCGGAGGTGTTTACGAAAAGCGTCGTCACCGGTTCGTCACGGTTATTCGGGAATCATGTCGTGATCACTGACTGCGATTGTTTACGTCAACCGGAAATATATGTATTTTTAAACTTTTTTATGTTAGAAAAGAAAACTCAGGAGAGAAAAACACTTTTTTAAAAAAACATATGTAAATAGTTTATACGTTTTCTAAAAATGTGGAAATTCTTATATAATATTATAATACCATCATAGAGCAGATTGAAATGACATGATGATTGTGGGTTCAAGGCCCATTTAAATGCGTTTTTTGCATTGTTTTATTGGATCACCTTGTAATTATTAATTAACTATGTAATAAAACATTAAGAACTTTAGTTTCTGACATGTCTAATTATATTATAATACATGTAGTAAGGGAGAGGTGGCATGAAAGAGCCAGTTTACTAAACGAAGCAAAAAAAAATACTTTTAATTAAAGAAATTAAGTTTTTTTTCTTTCAAATTATTGTTCATTTATCAAACTAGATAATTTTATACGAAATAAGCTTTAAATACAATAAAAAAGCAATAAAATATTCATTTTAAATAAATGTGTCATTTGGCTCTTTCATAACACTTCGGTATTGAAAGAGCCACCAAAAGTTATGAAAGAGCCAGTCTTATATTATGAGATGTAATAGTGAAAATTATGCTAAATAATAACAATGCACTATTAAATAAAAACAATTTATTAAAAAGTAATGTTTTTTTAAATTATTTATTTATTTATTTATTTATTTATTGATCCACCAACATTTGTTTACATCAATACATACAAAAAAGATACATAATATATGGAATTAAAAACTAGGTGTAACAAATACTTACAGGTAGATACATCTTGCTATATTAGAGCGAAAATAAACTCCTACGCACAGGCACAAAACAAGTGAAAAGAAATTTAAAGAATATTAGAATTAATAAATTTTTTGGATGATTGGAATTCGGTGTTCAATATTAATCGAATTTTGCTAGTCGAGTCGGCATTAATGTCAAATAGGTCACTGTACTCATTAACCAACTTGCAAAGTCTGGGAACAGGAGAGTTTGATCCAAACACTGTTTTTCGGAGCGGAGGATAAAGGAGGGTTACTATATTACGGGGAAACCTCACTGGTACTCGTATATTAAATTTATTGAGTAGCTGAGGGCAGTCAATTCCATTGGTGAAAATTTTAGAGACAAAAAATACATCTAACCGCTTTCTACGTTCTTCTAAGGAAACCATTCGGAAATGATTTAATTGCTCACAATAAGAAGGTAGTTTCTTTTTTGAAATTCCGTTCGAAAACAATAGGTACCGCAAGAATCTTTTTTGTATTCTTTCTATTAGTAGAGAATGACTCGCAAAGTGAGGTCGCCATACCACTGAACAATATTCTAAGATGCTGCGAACAAGAGATGTGTACAGCAGTATCCGGACTTTGTTATCACGTAACCCTTTGATGTTTCTTAAAACAAAACCTAGTAGTTTTGAGCTCCGGTTTACTATTTGCTCAATGTGGGGTAAAAATGTTAATTTTCTATCAAATAATACACCCAGATCGCGGATTTGCTCAAGTTCCTTGATGTTATTTTGTGCAATACTATATTGAAATGAGACGATATTCCTCTTCCGATAGTACCTTACAAAAAAGCACTTTTTTGGGTTGAGATCCATTTTATTGTGCCGACACCAGCCGACAAGTTCATCAAGTTCTTATTATATTAATCATTTTAAGTAAATAATTCTAACAATCTCATATTATTTAAACCAATCATATTATATTATTTTATTTATATTCTTTTTTTTATATTTTAGAGGCGGATAGTTCTTTTATTAATAAAAATCATGAAAATTAAACTAAATAATAAATTAATAATATCTTCTCAAAAACAAAATACTTAAATTGTGAGATCTTTTTTTTTTAAATATTGCTCCATGCAATCATCACTATTTTTATTTGTATTGGACTTTGTTTTGCTTCAATCTACCTTTTTTTTTACTTCAGCCAATATGATAGAATCAGACGAATTCGGGTCTGAATTTTCTTGGTTTATTTTCGAGTTTTTTGGGATCAGACTTCTCCATAATGAAATATCAGTAGCAAATAATTTAATAATGTTTATTAAGAATGTATTTATTATAATTATAATCAATTTAAAAAAAACTAATTCGGGGTCATGAAAGAGCCGGTTATGAAAGAGCCATCTCTTTCAAGGCCCATCCACCCGGCTCTTTCATAACTTATTCTTTAAAAAAATATAACCCTCAAAATCACAACGATATCAAAACTTTTGAAATTCAGTTTTAATCCATTTACAAGGCCAAATATATACATAAACTCGATCCACAATCCAAGTACCTATATTTGTTTACAATGAAATACTAAAAAACAACTCAAATGAGGTAAAAAAGTTACTTTTGAGTGCCAAAAACTTCAACTCGACATATCGGCGTCCGTTGGTGCCGAAGATGTGTAAATTTTTTGTGGGTGATGAGAAATCTGTGTTGCCATTTAAAAAAAAATATACTATCGAGTCCATTCCTAAACTACTATTATATTGCAGGTGGCTCTTTCAAAACCTGGCTCTTTCATGCCACTTCTCCCATACTAACGATGGAGCCCGAAGGTGAGAGAATAAGTTCTGGGATGTCAGTTAATAAAAGCGTAGAGCTTGGACTCGTTGGTGTTCTAGGATTAGTAGACTTAAATCCTCTGGTTTACCAAAATTTGAAATTATGTTTTGTTTTGGTATGGTATTAAAAATTGTCGGAAAGTAAAATATGGAGAAAAACAAAATACAGATGAGATAACAGTGTTTTAGGTTATAATTTTTCTCATCTCATATTTATGAATCATTAAAATCATTAAATATATAGGTAGGTACATACTCTGTAAAATATTGTGTATTTTGATAGTAATTCGAGCCCACACCTCGTGCGAACCGTCGCAAATCAAGCAACGTCGAAATTTAATACGCTTGTTACAACTTATTTTGTTGTTCACATTTCTGTAGAGATAATTTTCTATTCTTTGCGTGCAAGAACACTTTAAAATGTTAAAAATACGTTAAATGTTCCTTAACTATTGAAATAATTTTGTAATCATAGTTTAAGACCTCTATAGCAACTATACATTAAAATATAAATAAATATCTCAGTAATAGAGTATTTGTGCATTACGCAAAATACAATTTCGCGGTCTGATGACTTTTAATGAAATATTGCAATTATATTAATATAATAACGCGGCTGACTCATATGGATTGCCTAAAATGAAATTCTCTTATATTTATAGAGTTGCGTTGGTTTATCAATTAACAACGAAAGTTACAATAGCAATAATTGCTTATTATGATCATTTCAAATTTTCTATAACGTTTTGCCATAATTCATATAAAACTCCATGCATATTTCGAAATTTTAACCCTAAATAAGGAAGGAGGAGACTCCTATCTTTTGAAATCGCAAATCAATGTTACCTTACTCTGATATGTAAAGATATAAATATTTAAGGATTAATATTTTTTGCAACTTTATGGTTGTAAATATTTTATATTTATTGTTTTAATATTTCCAATAATTTATTATAAAAAATGTAAATCGACCTCTTTGTTTAATTAAAAGATATTTTTGAATATAAGTTGATAGAACCACCAACAGAGGACACTAATAAAATGACGTCTAGGTGGTCGGAAAATTCAGGACTTGGAGCAGAAAGAGGTCCTCTAGAATAACACGCTGTATTAGATTTAAAGAGATACATTGTACAAGCTTAATAGTATAATATTTTATAAAATCAATTTCACGCTGTATCCCGCACACAGCAGAGTAGGCAGAGGGAACTAGTGTTAAGACACTCCGTTCCCCATAATATTTTATTATGGAAAGAATTATATAAGTTCTGTAAAAGCCTCGAGGTGTTTGCTTTCGTTATATGTAAATGGCTGTTTCTTTTTTCATGCTACTTTAACAGCTAAATGTTTGACGTGAAATATTGAATATAGTAACAAGACAAAGCGCGGTGTTGTGTTCCGCTACTGAATACACAATGTTTCAAACATTAGGCAGAAAGTGGATAACGGTGTGTCTTATTACACATTTTCTCTGCGAGATACAGCACTAGGCTAAAAATAACTTTAACTTTAACAGTACTAAGAATAACCTAGTATTAATAGTAGTAATAGTACTAAGAATTAAATCGAAAGTAAATGTACAGCACTAGGCTAAAAATAACTTTAACTTTAACAGTACTAAGAATAACCTAGTATTAATAGTAGTAATAGTACTAAGAATTAAATCGAAAGTAAATGTACTGTCAATTGACAGATGAGACCTGTCACTTATTGACGGTTTGTCACGCTGTGGATTAAACAGCCACTTAACAGCAAAAAACAACACTTAACCTACATATGTATGTATATATAAAAACTTTATTTATATTTTTTGCGCGTTCAATATTTATTAGTGTTTAGGTCAGTGAGAGTGAATATTAATATTATGGAATAAATTAATCATGGTATCTAATATCTATAATTTTGTATATATCTACTGTATATTAAAAACAACTTTTTGTTATGCGATAGCTTCCTTCTTTAAAACAGTGTAGAAGGCGATCATCGATATACAATTTAAAATTTAGAACCTAGTGTTAAGACACTCCATTCCCCCCTTACTTAATATCTAATAATTGATTGAGTGAACAATTAAAATATAATACTACTGTAGAAATCTTAAACGTAGCTATTCTACAAAATTATCGTTAGTTTCCATGCAGCTCACTCATATTTGACCTTCATTTAATAATAGAATATATTATACCAAAACAGAATAAATTATTCCATTGCATTTACTTACTCTAAGTAACAAAAAAAAGGATATCAATTGCAATTTAAATGTTAGATTTTCATTTTCAAACATTAATACAGAGTGTGTAAGAACTACACACTCCGGAGCGGAAATATGAAAATTATTATTTTTTCCGAGAGGGAGTCAAATTCTCAATAATCGCAGTTACATTTATACGCTGACCCACTACAGCTCTCTATTTATTTTTATTACATGAGTTTTTTTATATTTTAAGATGTTGTTATGTTTAGTCCTACATGCAACATGGATTGATTTAGAGGGAAGAGAGTAACATTACACTAGGATTTTCCCTGTGATTGGTGTTCAAGTTTAAAAAAATTAAATCCTTTTCTATGAAATTAACCACCCATTTTATTTTATTTAATTTACCTTGATTAAATTGTAAAAAAATATAAGTAATACAAGGTATATAGAGCAAATGATTTTATATAATAAAATTAAAACATATTATGTGTCATCAACAGTGGCACAAAATAATTGAGCGTTTACTTTAATGTGAGTCGTTATGGTGTTAAAATAAAATGGCACAAATATATATGACCTAAATTTGCCGATTAAACATAAAAATAGCCCAAGGTCTAAAGAAAAACCTATTAAATGATGTCACATCATATTAAAGTGAAGTCAATTTATTGTTAACCATGACTGAAGTTTTTACGGTGTGAAGCTTCCACTTAATTATATATATATATATATATATATATATATATATATATATATATATATATATATATATATATATATATATATATATATATATACTAGGCTTTTCCATTCCCGTAGATTCACTACGAGATATCCTTTCTTAATGTTCACGAACCTAGGAACGTAGTGTTCGCCACTTTCTACCATATTCTGGAGACATTGCGGTTTGCCCTGTCGCCAGAGCGAAGAAATAAAAATATTAAATATTCCATTTCCTCGAGTGGGAATAGAACCCACAACCTATCACTCAGTACCGGAAGTTTTTTTATATATAGAAAGGTAAATAATACTTTTTCTTTATAATTGGATAAAAGGATACAGAAGACATAAATTAAGAAGAACTTATTAATACAAATTCGTTGACAGCTGAGATCTCACAGATGTACCAACGTCAAATAAAATAAATTAAAATACGAACACAGAGTTCTCTCTGCCTACCCTGTTACATTTAAAATATGCATAAAGCTAAAAAAATGCAAGACACACGGCATTATATAATTATAAGTGTCGCGCGAATATATTATTAATGAAAAGATTTCAAAAACATATAGCTTTTACTGTAATGACTATGACCGTAGATTCGATCCGCCCCGAAAAAATGGATTATTTTTATTTTCCTGCTCTAGTAAGGAAGACCGCGGCGTTGAGTTCCGTCTCTTCTCTTTGACACGCAATATTAAAGTCAGATGAAAAGCGGAGAGTCTTGTCATTAGATTATATCCACTACCCTGCAGAATGCAATATCATACTGATATATATATTTTTCAATATTTCTTTAAATGATGTCACACTAGCGTTAGGGCAATAAAATACAGCAACAGTTGCAGCGGATCGCTACAATTTGTACGTGCAATGAGTCACACCTGTCGAGTGACACAAATGCAAATCCACAATGTCTATTTGTTTTGTAAATGTATGAAGCTGTTACCGAACCTATAAATATAAGTGATCCAGTACATTGTGACTGTTTCTTTCTAAGAAATATGCTTACTTACAAGAGAACGAATAATTAACATAATACTGTCATACTCAAAAGTATACAGAAAGTGAAAAAAAAGGCCTTAGCGGAGATAAGCAAAGTATACTCCATGTATATTTAAAGTACGCATGAAACAAAAAAAGATGAACGTAGTAAAGAACTTGAAATATTCACAGAATTTTATAAGCATTATTTTTAAATTTAAATAAGTAACATTTGAATATATGAATAAATATTTCTTATATATATTCCTAAAACCTTAAATTTTTGATGCCGAATGTAATATGGCGGATACGATACACCGAAAAAGACATGTAAACGAAAAAGGCAAAATAATCAACAATTTCAGAAATTGTTAACAAAACGTTAACTAAAGAAAAATTTAAATTATCTTAAATAAATAAGTAGTAACCGTAACATAAAGAAATGATTTGAGCTCTATTAATTAAACAGATATTGTAACAACCTCGTCATCGATATATAGACGTTAAGGACGCTATTGCTTGAACAGATGCACAAACATAGTGA
Source organism: Heliconius himera (assembly GCA_021202915.1). NCBI lineage: Eukaryota > Metazoa > Arthropoda > Insecta > Lepidoptera > Nymphalidae > Heliconius > Heliconius himera. Next base: position 867,167 of record JAJHJA010000069.1, read on the forward strand.
ATACACTTGTATCGACAATGGGTATAAAATTACAAAATGTGTACAGCAATATGCTTTATACAAATGCAATTCGATATATTACGTGTAATTTTTGTGATTAGAGGAAACATAATGTTAAGGCACTCCGTCCCCCACGCACCGCCCAGTTAGTTACTGCCCAAACTCAACGCCGCGCTTTGTCTTGTCACCGGAGCGAGGCACTGAAAAAAATCACTTCTTGAGTTGGAATCGGACCTAAAACCGTCGCGTTTACAGTCATACGCTATGCCACGATGACCTTTAAAATAATATTAATATGAAATGCTATGCAAGTTTAACAATATTCAATATTTTGGTCAGTCGCATAGAAAACTCACATGACATGCATTCATTCAGTCAATGGTTTGTTCCAAGTTCAAGTGGCAGTAGTTTAAGGCAATCAAGTTGACGGTTTGAGTTGACGTCACATGACTGATGGGATCCACTCGCAACAACTAACATGACTTTGACATATTTACCTACAAACCAAGCTACGCCGAATACAAAAATAAATTATTTCATAATGTTCCAGAAAATTACAGATTCATGCTTTGTCGGGATATTCCAATTATAGTTTTAAATTTTCATTTCTTCATTTAATATTCCTAAAATACACTAAAAATGGTTAACCCATTCCATCATGTGTCGAGAATTAATTGGAATGAATTATACCGTTCAGCTTTTCAAATGTTTTAGCTCTTATTTATTCACACTGTTGTGCTTAAATAGTATTTTGAGCTTTTTTGTGATTAGACAACTCAAAAGTGTTTCTAACTAGCGTTTTTATATTTGCTGAGTTACATAAAAATGCTGATATTTCAGAGTAACTGGATGATACCTCCTTCATGCTAAGTAGTGTAAGTCATTTTCCAAGCTATACTTTTAATCACGTAATCCACTACGTAAAGACCACGTTTATTTTAAAAATAGCTCAATTACCATTCTGCACCATTATCTGATGAGACGTTCTCGTACGATGTGAGAATTCTCATGACAACTGGTTTTTATTCTCAACCGATGTAGACGCATCTGCAATGCAAAATGCTAGCGAAGTTTCCAAGTCTTTTTCAATGTTGAATATATGAAGGTCATCATCAAAGACTTTTTTGCAACTAAACACAGAAATATAATTAAGATACAAATAGACGTAGTGAGTTAAGATAAGCTGTATTTAAAATTGTAGTTGTAGATAACTATCTAATTAATATTTATATTCATAATAAACGCCTTTAGTGCAGTTAAACGTTAAGTTCCGCTCGTTTAGTTTATTAAATAGGGGAAATTTTGCTCATTTGATGCAACAGTGTCGTAATTGCACTTTTACCCGACTATTGGATGGTTATGATTTTGACCATTATGTATGGATTATGTATGGTTATTTATTCCCTCATAACTTCTAAGCCACTTACTCTAATTTGACAAATGAGATATTGTTAGAAGCGTCTAAATCTACGTGACATAATGTCATGACATGTTGAAAAAAATTTTAATGATATCGTGTGGAGTAAGTAATAAATGAAAGGGCTTTTCAAACTTTTTAGAACGCGGTATTTCAGTAGTCGGGTTTTAATTTTTGAACTCATTTTCTTGTTTGAAATATTGCAGCTTTGTAAATAGTGTTTTCCTATATTTATAATCCTATTCAATCTTATACAAAAAATGATTATTAAAAATATTTTTCTTATATTCTAGTATAAGTGGAAAAGTTGATTGATTCTGTCAGTCATCAAAACCTGTCAACGCAACAACGAGACGGGCGGGCGGACATGATGGGCGGTTGAAATGAGATTTTGTATAATATATAAATTATTGTCTGACTTTGGTCGTAAATACGACGGTTTAGGTTTTCAACTTTGGGGAATAAATGACTTCCATATCCTCCCGCCGGTAACAAGTCAAAGGCATTGAGTTCTGCCACTCAATACTCTCTAAAATTTGGTGAAAAATGGTGAACGGAATGTACACACGGTTTCCATTTGCTATATGTAAAATTCACCGTAAAGCTAAAAAATCTAACTAACTAATCGAACTAACCAGAACGTCGAATGTATGACGAAAATATATTAAAACTGTAAAAAATATGTAAAACGTAGGAAGCTTAATCAAATACATAAATCTGTTCGAGTATTAGTACTATTTTCTTTTTATTTTCTTTTAATTGCTGCTATAACTAAATATTTATAAATACGATCTTTTTTACTAGCACATAAATGTTGGAGAGCGTTTTATTAAAAACAAATGCGTAACCAAAGCTCAATTTTTCATCACACATATTTGAAATGTCCATTATGATAATATAGAAATAAATAGATTTTATGTTAGTTTAAAGGCAATATTTAATGCTGAAATAAAGTATCGATAATAATTGACAATTTCTATGAAAAATTAGAAAGATAAAGTGTGTAAAATCTTAAATCTTAAGAAACCGATACAAAGAAACATTCTTTAATTTAACCTTATACTTTTGCAGTTTAAAGCAACGAGTAACCGCAATTTCTTTAAGAGATTTTTAAAAGTAAAAAAAAAAAGGTTTCTCATTTACCTCAAAAGATAATTAAAATAAAAGAAAACTAAACGAAGAATGTTCAAAGGAAAACAAATAACAATAATAATGATGAAAGTCTATTGCGTTATGTTCAATATCAGTGTTGAATCTTGACCGTGTTGCCAACCCGTTGGCTCGGCAGTAAATTTAATTGGTGATTATTTTCGTATATTAGGTCAAGTGCCTCCAATAACTCTACTGTCTTTTGAGATGATTAACTCTTATTGGATCGTCCTCCAACTTACGTAACCTATTGGTCACTTCCCACACAAAAACTTGTGATATATTAATTTGTTCATTCATTAAGGTGGTCAAAATATTTTTATTTACATATATCTTCTTTACGCAAGTACGAAAACATTGATGAGGAGGTAAATTTTCAATAACTTTTCATGAACTTCTTATCCTTTTCTATAAAAAAATATATTGTTTTAGATATGGAGATAAGAATTTAATGTCACTTTCTCCTGTTATTTTGTTGCTTACCATATTGAAAAAAACATTATTTTAAGTTGAGTGAGCATAAATAAATTGCATTAGCTTTTCGTTACTGTTAACACGTATTTCATCCCGGCTTTTCTGGATTGTTAATTACTTATCGTCTTATTAACCCATTAAATCTACAACCATCGATTGCAAGTAAAGCATATTCGCAATTAACACTATAGTGCAATGCCAAATATATATTATACTACATTTCTTTGTTTCACGCTATATCCCGCACAAAGTGAGGTACGGAGAAGAAACCTAGTGTAACGGCACTCTGTTTCTCACGCACTTAATTTTGAGACACTCCATATTCTGTGACGAAACACAACGCAGAGCCTCATCTTGTTACTAGAGCAGTTTAAAGTCTGACGCTGTGTCGCTCCGCCACGACGACCACACGCCAGTGATATAGTTCATACATATATCACCACGCCATATTTCAATCGTTATTTACTCGTGTAAATTCCAAAGAGCGTTAGTAACATTCGTAACAAGTCGACATCAGGTCTAATTTTAAAGTGGTGCAACAATGAACCCAATAGCTGACGCATCCCGGCTTCGCCCTACCGAAATAGGTACGCCCATACATCGACTGTTTAATGTTACTGCACACAGTGCACGGTCACGCTTAAATTGAAATAAAAAAAATTGAAATAAATTGAATTAAAACAAAATCCATTTCTGTAATTGTAATCTGCTTTGTTTCAAAGCGTTGCTTTAAAATGCAAAAGTATAAGCAAGTATATAGATTGTGAAAAAATATTTTTTGATAGTACACTTTCGTCGTGGTGCCGTGCTACAGCATCTGGCTGTAAACGCAAGGATTGGGAATAAGATTCCCAGCCGGGGAATGATTATATTTAATTTTAGTTTCTTTGTATTGGTAGACAAGACGCAGCGTTGAGTTCCGTCACTTAACACGCAATATCGAAATTATCTGGCGTAAATCTGGTCTCAACGCTAGGTTTCCAACGATCTCAGAGCGAAGGAAACAACTCGAAGTTGATGAAATTTATCAAATAAAACTATTACAACAATGATATCGTAATTTAATGTTATAACACTTTATGAATAAACATTGTGATTTGAAAGTACCTGGACAAATAAAAAAATATTTAATTAAAAATTAATTACACTAAGTTATTTTATAACAATTACGAATGCTTTAAAAAGTCATTACGGTTTTTTGCTAAAGTAAGTTTAAAAAAAATGTTTTTATCTCTCAAAACTTTTATCTCTCTTTAATTAATGCGATGCCAAAATTAGTTAGAGAAAGTTAAAGTAATTGTACCGATTAATCCATCGATCCGTCTGAGGCCGACGTGGCACAATGGTACAAGCGTGCGACTATAAACGCAATGTTTCCTTGCTCTGGTAACGAGGCAAAGCACTGCGTTGAGTTCCGCCAAACACCCAATGCCTCGGGAATTCGGTGGAAAGTGGGGAACGGAAACATCAATGAGAACGGAAGATAATATAAATGAGAACGGAGTACCTTTACACTAACTTCCCGGGTTCCTGATTATGTGCGAGATACGGCCTAAATCTAAAATACAAACTAATATTAAAACTGTACATTTTAAGTAACAGTACTTTGTAGTCTTCACACACAAATATTTGTTCTGGATGGATTCCGAACCCACTAACTAGCCCAACGGGTCAATCAAGGTAATAAAATCCAACTCGGCCGTGACATTATATTCATATTTAACCAAAATGTCAACCAAATTCTTAACATTTGTCAAACAACACTTAAATCATATAAATAAATATTTAGATACTTAAAGCAAATGTTATCTTAAATATTTCAACCTGCCCATAGTATATCATAAAGTTGGTCTAATTATAAACAGTCAGAAGCATCGTCGGCAATATGAGCGTTCTGTTTCATTATTAATAGATTCAACCGCTAGGCTAGTAACGAATATAGCTTAGGCAGGATTAGTTCATGTTCATGGTCTTGTCTTGTATTCAAAACACTAAATTTCGATCTGGGGCTTTCTAAGAATTGGCATACAAAAGAGGTTGTTGCGCAGTGGAATATCGTTTGACTGTATCGTGTTGTGGGTTCGTTTGTCACTCGTGGGAATGATTATATTTAGTTGTTTTCATTTCTTTATTTTATAATTACACTTCCTAATAAAAAAAGTAAGGAATACTAACAGTTAATGTAAGTTTAAAGGTTGCTATTAAGCCAATGGACTTTAATCAACACTATATTGGGCTTAAATCACAAATACTATTAGTATACTTACTATGCATAAATGTATTACAAACGATAAATAACCGGCTCTTTCTATTCGTGGAAAGCAAAACCTTGACTTCTTAACACTATTTGTTACCACCAGATGTTTCATTGCAAAGTTCTTAATTTACTCTTATATGAATAGCACTAAGCTGAATCACAGTGCTTTTTGTTAAAGTTCAGTTAAGTCGTATTTTATTCGCTGTCTGTCTCTTTTTTCACTCTCTGGGAACCAAGGCTAAGTTAAAACTGAAATTAACGAGTTCCCAACGGTAATTTACTTTGTTAGAACGTCGCGTCGTCGGCATAAAAGATAATAATATACATATACAAATATAAAGAAGAAAGGATAAAAATAAAAGAAATAAAAACACGTTGAGTAAGTTACATTCAACAATAAAAAAATATTAATTTAATAAGAAATATAAACAACGCAAAATTTTCAAAACAAACATATTTTTTTATTATAATAATCAAATAATAATTTTCAGTATTAAAATTATTTCTAATATCATGTAGGTATTATTGGACATATCAGCTGTTTACATGCAATCTAAATCGGCATAGTTCCTAGAACGACAGAAAAGCCGTCAAGATACAGCGAGATTTTATTGGCACGCCAGTATTTAGAATTAAGAATGACATCCACATCAAGCGAACAATATTAATAATTATCTAGTTATATATTTTGAGTGTACGTCTATTTTAAGAATAATTCTACTATAGTCCTAATATGTTTTTTATCCTTCATAGACTTCTTTGACTCATTGTTAAAAAAATATTTTAAAAATATTTTCGTATTCATGCAAAATCAAATCTAGAAATTATTCAAAAACGCTTTGGTACGCAATTTGCAGCGTTAAGTTCCACATTAACACGCAATGTCTCAAAAAAAAAAGTAGAAATTGGTGAACGGAGTGTCTTAACACCATGTTGGAAAAAGCGTAAAATTGCTTACCATTATGACTGCAGACACATAGTGTAGTATAAACTTTATTTCTGTAGCCGTAGTACGAAATAGTTGATCGGTTTCCGACCCATTTGGCACTGTAGAAAGTGACGCGGATCAATCAGACGGTGGGGTCAAGTTTATTTATGAGAACTCATTTCGTAATATATATCAGTACATTGGGCATGACTACCGTATTAGTTGCGACGTCAAAATTTCTATCTATTTGTCATGCCTTCTGCGAAGAAAATACCGAAAGGCATAAAAAAAGTTAGCTTTTAAAAGTGCCGTTCAGTTTTTAGTTTATAGCGTTCCGAACGTGCCAGTGGCTTTTAACGATAATTTGGCAAGTAAAATACCACCAGCTAACTACTTACTGTAGTAAGTGTTCGAAACCGCAGATATAAAGATATTTAAAGTATCCATAAAAATATTGTATTTTATAAACGTGGTATAAAATAAGTTGATTGCATTTGACAATTGTTTACTATTGAAACATAATCTATTTACATAAAGCTCTCCCGTTACTGAGTGACTGACTAACAATGTATAGCCGTAACTACGTTGCGTAAGTTGATGAAATTAGGCATGTATATTTTTGGGGAGTATTGGAGAGCATTTCTTAGTGCGAGAGAATTTTTCGAAATACCTATGGAGAACGGTTATAATGTATAAATAATATTATACATTAATAATAATCTATATATATAAAAGGACTTACTAAGAAGGAGGCTGACTGACTGAGGTAAGACGCACGCAGAGCCGTAACCGCTGATGGTAGAAACGTGAAATTTGGGCAGATTTTTATTTTCATATTCTGGACATCCACTAAGAAGGGAATTTGAAAAATTTTAACCCTAAAGGGATGAAATAGGGGTTGAAAGTTTGTATGGAATTTTTTTTTAATCTGTAACGATTTTTATAAAATTTGAAATTCAGACTTTTAAGAATATTTCATTGAACACGTGTTTCAGGGTTTTTAAGAATTCACCCCCTAAGGGTTCAAATAAGGGGTTGAAAGTTCATATGGAAAAATCTTTAAATCGCCACCGATTTTTATAAAAATTTAAATTCAGACTTAAAAATATTTTATTGAACACGTGTTTCGTGGTTTTTTTAGAATTCACTACTAATAAGCGGGCGAAGCCGCGCGCGCCCTCTAGTATTATATAATATTTAATGATATATATTTAATAATAATATTATTGGTAAATATATTATAATTTATTAGGTACTAATATTAGTTAGTTCAATTATTGGCACACACAAAGGCTATAAACACAAACTCACGCTGATATGGTGATGAGAAATATATTACATATATAAATAACATTAAATATATGAAATAAGCCTTGCTCTATATAAGCGCTATTATTTCGCCAAAATGATATATTAGGTCATAAATCATTGTAGTAATTCCAAATAGGAAGACCCATTAGTAAAATACTAAACAAATTAATTTCTGGAAACGTTTTACTCGCTCGGTATACGCGTGTTAAATTGAAAGCTTATTATAATTTATGATCTGGTTGCCCCTGACTTCGTTCAGTTTATATAAATACATTTGTATTAAGTTATATTTATATGTAAAACTACTGTCATTCATGTGAAATGACTATAAATTATATAGTTATTTCACATATATATTATTATATAGAGATATATATTATTATTATTATATTCTTCAAAAGTGCATAGTCTGCTCGTAATACTTATAAAAACATAATTAATAGACTAAATATTTTCTATGAAAAATCTTGGATTATCATAAAAGTATAGCCCGTTTTTACCACTTTAACAATAATGTAAACAAAAAGACAACGACATATATTGATACCACCGACGGACAGACTGACATCCATTATATTCACGTTTATGCTTTATTTAAATAAACTATATTATAAATATTTATAAGACAGCGGAAAGAACAGAACGTAATGTCTTAATACCATGTTTTCTCTACCTACCCAACTAAACAGGCAAAACAAAGATAAATAAACAAAGCGTAAAGCTAAAGAAAAGAAGTATGAAAAGCCTATCAATTTATTCATTACTCATAAAATAAAACTCAATTGTATAACACGAGGAACGTTCGCAATATTTCAATTAAAGACCTACAATAAGGGCTGAAGTACGTTTTAATTAAAGAAATATGAAGTGATGAAGAGTTGACAGGAAGAGTGATAAATTAATTTATCAGGGTACATTGGGCGCTGTAGTGACGCTCCATAATTGACACATGATCGTAATCTGTCAAGCGCGACCGCCTCATTAAGTTATCGCGCTGGAAAGTGTTAACAAATTATTTTTAATTAATACTAGCCTAATTGTGATGTTTCACGTTCGAAGTGATTATATTTGTGTCCCGTTTACATATATTAGTAGCAACAGATATATTAGATAGAATTAAACATCTGTGTAGACTCTCTCTACACAGATGTTGGGTTTATTTTATGAAAATTCACTTATATGTTGTATTGGAGAGAGATAATTAGAAATATTTCTAATTTTATTTTTATAATTTCCGATTTTTTATATGAGATTTAAACTTTTAAATAAAATATTAATTGAAAGAACTTTTTTCAAAACAAGCTTTTCTTAATTTCATAACACTATGAAATTACACACACATTGTATTATACAATTCAACCCCTTGCATTTGATACCCATAACAGATAGGTGGTGCAAAGTTAGATATATCTATTTTTATATGGTTAGTTTATTTATCTAATAAACTGTATTTCAATATTTCCCAAAACGGAAAAGTTCATAATTCTTTACTGGGCTCTCTATTAATATTTTACAAAATTCATAAAAATAAAAAATAAACAAGTCGTAAAAGCATTACGTAAAAGCATTTTAATATGAAGCCACCCATAAATTTAATACCTACTTAACGAACTCGTAAATCTTTGTTTTTGCTAATGTATTGTGAGACTTGGATAGAACGTGTCAAACAGTATGTTCTGAAAACATTATTATTATTTTTTATGCCTATTTTTTATGTTGTCATTATAAATATAATGGACACGTTGAAAAAGCTTTTGAATTTGAATATTATTAAGATAGCAGTTAAATATAATTAAGACATTGGTTATAATATCGACGTTAAATATAAATAACACATTTGATGTCCAATTAGAGGAATTAATTATTTTTATTTCCCTGCTTAGGAAAGACCAAGCACGGCGTTAAGTTAACCTAATGTTTCGCTAATGTTGTTTCCGATCCTCATGGAACGTCTTGATACTAGGTTTTACTATATGTAGTATAGGTGTGCAAGTAAAAAATATATAAGATTTGAAACCACGATTCTTGGATGCCAGCCAAGCGTTCTAGCCAATTAAGGCATATTCAAATTTTTATGCTAGGTTTAACGCTAACTTTATCTTAGTAAGTGGATTTTAACGAAAATCCCATATTTTTATAAGTTCATGTCGTCTTATACAAGGTATATCATTTTATAAAATAAAATGAGTTCACTATCTTTCTTCGGTAATAAAGAGCGGTGAGTTTTCGCACTTGAAAGTATGAGATGAGTGTGGGATGTAACTTTGTAATTTACTTCAGCTCTGCGGGGAATAGTTTGCGGGCGAAAGCATTTTCTAGCTTAACAGTTTTCGTTGTTATACAATGTAAAATATACTTTGTTATAAAGATTTTGTTTCTATTTTTAAAGAAAAATAGATGACTGGAAAATTTACAATTAAAAATTAGTATAAGAAGCGAATTCTCTATGATATTGTTATTAATATTCTTAGTCCTTCCTCGAGAAAAATTTTATTTTAAGTTAAACAAAGTACACTAAAAGTTTTTTTATTAAAAGTTTTAGTGTAATATGTTTATTTTAGAGTGTACTTCTACTATGTATATATGTATACTTCTATACGTATGTATTACTTATTTATGTTGTAACAAGCGTATAAAAATTTCGACGTAGCTTGATGAGAACGTATGGCTCAGTGGTCGGTTTCCAGGAGGCGCGGGTTCGAGTCCCGCTACGTTCAAATTTTTATACATTTTCTAAATAAGTATTTTTCTACTTATTAAGATTTTTCTTTCCTTAGTGTGGAACAACACTTTAAAAATGTTTAAAAAAGTATTTGTCTTTCCTAATTGTGGATTAACACTTTAACAATGATAAAAATAGTTAACATTCATTACGATTTTGAAGATATGTCGTTTTAAACTTAAGGTGATATTTATTCTTATAATAAAAATGTTTATACTCAACCGCGCTCAACCCTTATTTTTTTTATTATTTAAATAGTAAATTCCAGTACCTTTTATATGGTACTAAATTTAGCTGCGTCTACTTGCGACAACTGTACAAAATGAAATTTTAAAAATATTAATGACCATTTACAGACGGTTGCCATTTTCTAGTAGTATACCAGTTATCCGAAGAAAATCGGTAAGCTTTTACTCGATGGATGAATGTAATGACCACGGAACTCGACTACCTCAAAAACAATTAAAGTCTTATCCTCACGATTATATATTGAATACATAAATATTGAAGCAGATTTAATTTTTTTTTAATATGGTAATTAAATAAAACATTATTTTTTACCCATGAAATTATATTCAAATTTTTTCACTCATAAAAAATATTATGTCCGATCAATTTAAGTAATATTTAAACATAAATATATTTTATATAATATTGACCAACTATAAAGTAAATTTCACCTGTATGCGCCTTTTGTAAAGAATAACGTAAACACACACTAACCTGTCATAGCGGCAACGTCGCAAAGCCTCATTCAAAAAATCGAGTCGCAGCAACTGGCGTAGGTATGTAGCTAACGGCGGCGAAGTCATGTTAGATCAACGCAACACTTAGGAATACACTTTACACACACTCACATTTATCGTTTCATTTGTCCACTTATTTAATAGATAGCTAGATTTTTTTTCAAAGTGTCCTCCTTGTTTTTGAATGCATAAATTGCATCTCCGTAACATATTACGATATACCTCTAGGGGGATCTGGTCGGAATATTCTGGTTACGTATGAGGTCTTAAAATTTCGTAGGATTTAAATTACCGTCAATAAAAACTGGCCCTAGTATTTTATTTCGAGGAATGTCAACCCACACAAATTAAAATAATATCCATGTTGGTTAGAACATGGATATATCGGCATTTTCGTTATAGTTATGGCTAAATATCACACGTAGCAGTTCTTAAGACGAAGTTGGGGTCAATCAGGCAGGTACGATAGCCAAGTAATGAGAGAAGCAGCACTATTAACATACGAATCCGAATAACACACTAGAGTCTGAACAAAATAACTTAACCGATAAAAGAGCAAAATACAAACAATAATTTATCCTTCAATATAACTTTATAAACAGATATATTAAATAATTCAAGTAGTCAATAGTCTCCGAAATTTTAAAATTTTAAAATACAATATGGCGGAAAGTGACTCTTATGTTTCGCGCCAGTGCTGCTATATCGTGCAGGAATGATTGCTTAATATAACACTATAGTTCATAGTAAATGAAAATTATACTTTTTACGCATAATTTGATATTGAAATAATTTATAAAATTATCAATACTATTTTCCAATAATTTCTAAATAATAATTTATTCGTATTGAGTTTTTGTAGGTTCCCGTGTAACATTATAAGACTCGTTTCTATTTAATTTTTGTACGATTTTATATCAAAATAATTAAACAAATGTAAATATTACTAAAAATGTTAATAAAAAAATTAAAAGTTTGTTCGAGAAGTATTTTAATTAATGACAGTACAATGATTTTTAATTATCTATGACTGTAATGTGTAAACAGCGTAATGTGTAAATAACTTCGCGGCGCGGCTGTCTTGTTGTTTAATTTATTTTAACGTCTTTAGATTTTGAGTGATTATTAAGTGTTTTAAGTTATTTTGTTTAATATTAATTTTATCATTGTGACGAATATGGCATGTGATTACTGAGTATTTCTTTTAAATGTGAAACTATTGTGTGTCAGTATTTGAGTACCATCAAAAATACATTCTTGTAAGACTAGAAAGAAACAAATGTGGAGTTTTTAATATTACTTATGATAAAAATATTAGTGGTAGTAAAAGGAAAATGTGACGACGACTATGTAAAACTAATGTTAAATGTAAGTACCTATCTATCGTAGTTCAATATTCGTATTATCGTAATTCATTTTGTGTGTTAAAAATATTGAGAGGCCGGTCGTGGCGCAGCGGCACGAGGTGTGACTGCAAAACCGACTGGTTGTGGGTTCGATCCCCACTCGAGGAGATGAAATATTTACTTAAATTTATATTTCTATTTCTTCGCTCTGGTGTTGAGGTTAAGCGCGGCGTTGAGTTCTGCCACTCAACACGCAATACCTCCAGAATTGGGCAGAAAGTGGGGAACGAAGTGTCTTAACACTAGGTTCCCTCTGCCTACCCTGCTGTGTGCGGGATACAGCGTGAAGCTAATTTTTTTTTTTTTTTAAAGTAGGATTTTATTTAACAATTTTAATAAGAGCTTTGAACGTTGTTTATATTGCGTGACAAACAACGAGAAATATCATTCTTTCTCGTTCGGTTAAGTATGTGTTGTATGAATGAAAAGTAGAAGATCGGCAACGCTTAGTAGTATTTTTGTACCCCATTTCATTAACCTTCCTTTAGCGATAAGGCCGCCTTTTGTACTGATTTATAGATTTCTTTCAATATTATGATTTGTATTTCTGGTGTACAATAAAGATTATTTTACTTTTACTGTTTTACTCTTATACAATATTTATTTGTATTGTAATGTTTTTTTTAATTTTTTTTTAAATATTACATATATGTTATTTTAAATTACTAATATAGTCATTATACTATGTTTATGTATTGCAGCATCCGGCCGCTCAATAACCTAGTGGATTGAATTGACAGATCATTCAGCTATTCGGTTAATGTAGACTATAGTCCACGCTATGAGAGTTTTGAATTTATTATTTAATTAATAACATAAAGGTGTAGCTTTCGTTATAGCTAAACGCGATATTAAGAGAATATTAATCTTTATAATGAAAATTATTACTTATTATTAACCCTATTGTTGTATTTTTTATATACATTGTACATATTGTTTTCTATTTTATAGATGAGATTAATTTTAAACTGTATCTCTTTTTAACATGCAATTTCCTTTTGTAACATTATCTCTTTTTTACCGTACAATCTCCTTCGTATCTTACCCATACAACGTGACATTGGCGAAGTGATTAGTACTCAACTAGCTAAACTAATTAAATAATACAACGTTTGCATTGCTTCTCAATTAATAGGCAGTGCGTCGAGTAAATTTTCCACCTAAATTCGGTCACTTAAAAAAATCGCTAAGTTTATTCTATTATAAACATTGTAGGCGGAGGGAGCCTGGAAACCTAATGTAATGTAAAGACACATGGGAACGACGTTTCGTCCCCGTCTTCCGTTTCGTTAAACGTTAAGTTCAGCTACTCAACAAGTGGCTGAACTTAACACTGCGCTTTGCCTCGTTACCAAGACGTGGAAAATGAAAAAAAGACTTGTATTTTCCTCAAATGGGAATCGAACCCTTTACTTGTCGTGCGTCTCTGCACTACATAAAAATATAAAACGTATGTTAAGCTTAGACTTAGAATAAATAATATTAAGTAAGTATAACACATATTTATAAAGAGAAACATATTACGAATATGTACTAGCCGACTTAAATACGCACGTGTTGCCTTGAAATATCATTTATAATTATCGCGTTTGAAATGCATTTGGCTTTTGTCAGATTAGAAATAGAACATACAACAATTAAATATAAGTTTCAAATATGTTCTTAACATTATTAAAATAAAGTAGCCCCATTTTTTTTTCAAAAAAAAAATGATTAGGTTTATCATTAAAGAAAACATACAACAGAATCATAGGAAAAAAACAATAATATAATATTTTCTATAGTGATTCGTGGCGTGGCGGCAAAGTGACAGACGACTTAATCAACGACTGAATCAGACAGTTGTAGATTTTTTAATTATGGTGGAATGAACATAATGCTTTCATTTTCACCAGAACGATGAATAAGACAAACCAAGGGGGAAAGTGGGAAACGGAGTGTCTTAACACTAGGCTCCCTCTGCTTACCATGCTACATGCGGGAAACAGCATCAACCTAGTTTATTATCTTCTTTACGAGTGAACAGCACGTGACCTCTTCGCTAATTGATCGTAACTTGAGCCACCCACCGGCCGGCGCTATTCCGTTCTATTTGTCCGTGATCTTGATCTCGATAGCTGATTACATTGTCAATGGCAACCGCGTGTGCCGACAAATGGGCTTTTTGCATCGTAAATGCGATCAATTACTGCTGTACAAATTTAAACACCCTTATAATTTGGTGGTTAATGTATATGCTATTCAAGGTAGGATTCAAATCAGATTTAAGACGTATATTACTTATAAACAAATGTTCCCTATCCACGTGTAAGTGTCAGTTTACTTATCGCTTTCTTGTTCTATCTATTGAGAATTTAGTTCGGTCAATTTCTAAACCTTAGATATTAATTAACGTAACCCAACGCACTTGTTTATCAGTGCAGCTGAACAAAAATAATGTAAATTGCAAACATAATGCACTGAACAGACAATGCCTCGTCTCGGAACTAGTTACTCTCTTCTCTCCCTACCTTAAAAAAAGAACATTTATACTTTTGGTAAATAATCTAATAGTCACTGACCTATATATCTATTTTTAGAAAATAAATTTGTTTTATAGGAAAAATTTTATATCAAAATTCGAGGTTTTCAATGAGAAATAGCATAACAATATTGTTATTTCAAAAGAATTCTTGTCAGTTTTCTATCGAGCCTACACAAAAGCGATACATTTGAAATATGAATAAAATGTTGAGTGGTATCCATCTGACTATAATTGGATTAATTAGTACATGGAGCGCATTCTAACAATTGTTAGTATTTGTAGAGCACGAAACATTCAAAGTTATGTTTGTTACGAAAAAAATATACTATGAACTACATTATATATGCATTCTAACGGGAAAAAAAATAATAAAAAAAATATCAAATTAGTTTTTAATATTATTATATTTAAAAAATGAGAAATATTATTTATTATTCAAATGTAAATATAAGATTATTGATCTATTTGAGATTTGTTTCGTATAGAAAATATAAAGTATAAGTAATATTAGACCAAGCTCTTTAAAACTAAGTCAATTCAATTCCTAAGCCAGTAGTGTATACAATTACCACAATGGCCCGACACATCAATAGTACATGACAGACACGTGTCACTTCCAACGTTTAAAACACAATTGAAATGGCTTTAGAAAATAATACTATACGTTATTGTATATTCACTAATGTTTACAGTAACTGGTTCGATTCTATGTCAAGTCAAATATGTCTATATTAATGAACAGCTGCACGCGATTATAATAAGTTTAATTTTTAAAAAGTGACGAATTAACTTTCTTAATACTACGTTCTGTCTGCATATATAGGATTTAAAAGATGCTCGAAATACAAAAATGTACAAGCATTTTCAAAATAAATATTTCATATATCTGATTAGACATTTTTTTTATTTCGCCACTAAAATAACAGTTATAACTAAGAAAACGGTTATAGAACCTTTACCTAATGAAACCTCTTTACTGAGGTTAATGCTGTTAGCCCTACTGGCCTTTACAGCGACGCCGGGTGGGTAGGCAAGACTACTACTAGGTTACCCTGTCCCTGAGAACGAGCAAGCACTATGTTGCTGCTTGAGAGGATGTAGTCGGCGGCAAGGCCATCCCCTGCGGGACTCAAACTTAGGCTTGCTACCATCGATCGAGCTGGGAATATTTATATATGGAGTGTCTTTGATACTAGTTTCTCTCTATCTACCATCCTATATGCACTATAAAAAATAATAACGTATATATATTTTTTTACTTATAATGCTTGCGACATTTTTACATTTGCAAATTTTCCATCGCACAAAACGTTCACTTAAATGGAACTAAAACTACCAATTTTAAACTGTTGTGGCAGGTGTGTGGCACACTACAATGGCCGAGTCTTTTCCAAGATTACACTTCTATCTTATTTCAATATGTCTGACCTACTAACTTTACACGTTATGAGAACCGCATTCATTTCCTAATGGCATCATACTGATTACAGGATTCGTACAGTATTGGTATTATTATATATTATTTGAATATGTATGTACATGCATAGAAATTAGATTAATTTATAATTATTTTCTAATGTATGGAAAGATATATTATTGTTTATTAAAAAAAAACATTTTTTTCGGACAGCTTAGCCAAGATACGTGGCATTGGATCCCACTCTAGACAATGTAATTTTAATGAATTAAGTGATAAAAGAGAAATTAAAAAATAATCATATAAAGGACATCGCGAAGCGTCTTAGTGTAATGGTTATTTTATTTTCCAGCTCTGGTAAGATAAATTGCGATGTTGATTACCGCCATTCAAAATCTCAAATTTGGATAAAAATGGAAAACGGAGTGTCATGACATAAAATGTTCCTATCCTACCTAGGTAAATGCGGGATAAAAAGAGAAGTTGATACATTTTATAAATAAACACCTATTCAGATGTAGGCACTCATTCCAAGAGTCTATATCGATGTGCAACACCCGCAGAATCATCAATCAACCACTTATCATACTTCCTCTAAGCAATCTCAAGATGTAATGTTTTATACTGCTGGTCATTGACTTTGTTTACTTCCTATATACTATATTAAAGTTAGATTATATAATATTATCATAATAAAATTATTATTTAAATTGTTTATAGTTATATTTTTCAACGTCGTCGTGTCGTTATTTTAAAATGTATGACTTAATACGTCTGTTCATAGAAAAGTCTATTTGACCCTTTACAAAGAAACCAAAGCCATAAATAAGAGCATCCACGTAATATTTTCAAATGTGTGAAAAACAACACACGTTTCACTATATGTAAAAAAAAATATTAGAATCTTCTTTTCTGACCTTCCTGAAAATAAATAAATTTACAAGCTTATATTAATTCTACAAAAAAATATACATAATACTGGTAACCTTATTATTCATTATTTACAATTTAGGTCACACCACAAGGACTTACCTCTCATGTTTCAATGAAATGAAATGAAATGTATGAAGTTCATAATTTCGAACAAAGAGTACCTCAATCACATACATTCTGATTAAGCCGCCATCACTCAACGTTGCATCAGTTGCGATCGCGGTGCTTGAAACTTGCTAATTGATTGACAAGTACGCTTTATTGATATCAACCAGTTGGTTATTGTGATTTTTATATAGAGCTTTCACTATTGTTTACTTTTTGTATAGCTTGTCTATATAATGCTGTCGATGTGACGCAATAGCTGTATGTTGAATTGAAGCGATGGTTGTGGATTCAAATTTCACATGGAATAATGATCTCAGAATATCAGGTTATGGAGAAAAATCTAGAATCAAAACACAAGATTTTCAAAATGGTGAAAGAAAAATTATTTATCTTCTTTAATAGGGATCGGATCTACAACTATCGGATATAAAGCCATGCGGATTTGGTGGGACTGGGTGGTTTGTGTCTATATGGAAAATAGGCTGGTGCACAAATATTTTACTAACAAAAAGTTGAATTCTCCTACTCCTTCTCTTCCTCGCGTTCTTTGTGGGAACTCTTTAATAGTGCGGGGGACAAGTAAAATCAAAAATATAAATATATTATTTTTTTAGCGCTTAACACCACAACGCCATCGCAGAGTGTGAATCATAATTAAAAACATACAACTTTTAAGATTACAACGTTGAAAATGCAACAAAACATAGAAATGCACCTGCAATCTAGAAAGTTCGAACCTAGAAACCTAGAACGAAAATTGAGAGTTATTACATAGAAAAGATACATTAAAATCAAAAATTTATTACAATAATGAATAAGGCCGTCGTTGCGCAGCGTCATAGCAAGTAACACATGCATGTACTGTGGAAAAGCGACCGTTGTGGGTTCGACTCCCAACCGTGGAAGTATGAATTATATGTACCGCCATTTAACAAACAATGTCTTTCGAAAATCGGGGTTTCGAAAATAGAGGAACGTAGTATCTTCTTTATAGGTTCCCTCTGTCTAATTATTTAATTAAAAATTAATTAATTAATTTAGCTTCACGCTGTATCCCGCACACAGCAGGGTAGGCAGAAGGAACCTAGTGTTAAGACACTCCGTCCACCACTTTCTGCCGAATTTTGGAGGCATTGCGTGTTGAGTGGCAGAACTCAACGCCGCGCTTAACCTCGACACCAGAGCGAAGAAATGGTAATATAAATTTAAGTAAATATTTCATCTCCTCGAGTGGGAATCGAACCCACAACCAGTCGGTTTTGCAGTCACACCTCGTGCCGCTGCGCCACGACCGGCCTCTACCTTTTAATATACATTAAAATAACAAAATAAAGTTAAAAGATAGAGAAAGAGGACAAATATGATTATCAGTATTCATATATTTTTTAAAAAGTTAAAATAAATCAATAATGCAAATAACAACTTTAAAGCTTGCTTTTCATTTCGAAATACCTTTAATTCAAGGCTTATATGCCTCGCCTCTTTCTTAATAGTACGTGTTCATTAAATTGTAATACCGACTGAGACCGACAGCTTATCCGGTGACGTCACCGCTGACATCACGCCAACTTTGTAATTGTGTAAGAAACGTCGAGTAAATTCTCAGGGAATACAATGTCAATGACGCATAGTCCAAGTTTAATTGAAATAATAAATAATAATAATAAATTACGCTATCCTATCCTGTCTACGCTACATGCTACATATAGCGGCGTAAACCTTATGCGGTAGGAACCTTATACAGATAGTGAGTGTACACATAGTTCTTCTCTTTTAACTAAAATTTTGGAGACTTTTAACTAAAATTTTGCGAAACTAAACGCCAAGTTATGGCTTGCTACCAGAGCAAGGAAATGAAAATAATTTATTCTCCCGTGTGGAACCCACAATCGTCAGGTTTACAGTCAGACCTCATGTCGTTCTTTGCGCCTGGACAGCCTCTATTTAAAATATTAAATACATATAAGTACCTATGTGAATTAAATATATTTAATATTTTCTACAAACGCCATCAACTATTAATTTGTACCACATAACAACCTACATTTTCACCCGACGAAAAGGCGCCAAGTCTAACGCCACCGACGTTAGGGAAACACGATACGACAACATACAGAATAGATGAACACTGAAAAGTTATAATTAAATTCAATTGAGATAACTAGGGAACGTACGTCAATTAAAGAGTGACACAATTTAACAATTAACTTTAAAATGATACTTAATTTTAAAATCTAACTTCTTTAAGTATTGACGTGATGATTACAATCATTCCTTTTGAGGGAATTAATATATTTCAATCATTATAATAATTTTAATAGGCCGTCGTGGCACAGGAATACAAGCGTGTGACTGTAAAAGCCTACGGTTGTGGGTCGATTCCCACTCGAGAGGAATAAAACATTGAATATTTTCATTTCCTAGATCTGATAAAACGAGGCAAAACGCGACTTTGAGCTCCGCCACTCAACACGCAATGCCTTGAGAATTCGGCGGAAACAAAAGTAAGAGTAAGAGGAATATGGTGAAAAAAAAATTTTTTTTTTTCATTTCCCCTATTTACTAATACAAAACACGGCGTCCAGGTGCGCCAACCAACAAAGTCCCGAATTCGGAATGTAGACAATGGTTCTTTTTACAGTCATTTTAAACTTAAAAATGACCTTCTTTCTATATCTTTACTATTATATATCATGTATAAAATCTCTAAATGTACAAAAAACTATTTTAATCTCATACTTTAGTTTTTAGTTGATGTTAAATACTTAGACTCAAAGCTAAGCTTAGCTTAAACTTTTTTAGCTAAATTATTTTATTTCTCAATATATGTAAATAATTATTTTATAAGTATTTCATATATTCTTGTAATAAAATCGATTTATCGCTTTAATTATTCTGTTTGGCAATTAAAACTCATTTACTTATTTTATCTCATGCTTAATTATAACATTAATACTTTTATTAATTTTACAAAACTTCAAAGTAATACTAAATACTAATAGGATATCATCTATTAACGACAGCTACTGTAACATAATTATGATTAATAGTTATATCTTATATATACTTAATATTATAAAAATGCACAGTTTGTTTGATTGAACGCCCAATCTCAGGAACTTCTGGTCCGAATAGAAAAACTTAAATGTTGGATAATACTATTATTGAGACCTGTATTTAATTAATCGTTTCGATGCAACCCACTATACCTGAAGTGCAAGTTACCACGACCACTTACAGTGTGTCATATGTCACACACGACTCTTAAATATTTTCATTTGACCACGGAGACGAAACCGCAGGTAAATACTAGTCATTAATATCAAGATAGTCAAAAACTAGACAAGTTGCTATGCAAATTAAAGAACCGGTTCTATATTAAGCAATTATTTACTTTTGAGGTCGTTAAACCGTTTTAGATTACGTTCTTTCGATCTTACGATGATTAATGTTGAAATAAATATTTTGACAAATCTTTCATTTTTTATAATAAAATTTTATCACATAAAATTAAAATGACTCGCTAATGGTTTTTTAACTATTACAATTTCTTATATATTTTTTTGATTATCAAATAGGTTATTGTTAAGTAGTAAATGTCCTACCACTAAGAAGCATAGTATGTTCAGTCTATTTTCATTTTAGTTAGGATTTAGTTTTGTTAGGATCCATTTTTCGTATCTCATTTCATCTTCATATATTTCTATATTTTATACGGAAACTACTTATTCCTCTTGTCAAAGTGCTTTCCAAATCTAACTATCTTATTGTGTCACATATATACTTTTCGCGGAATCTCCAAAAACATTTAATAATTTTGAAATTCAAATACACAATTTTGGAACATACAGTAAAAGTTAAGAACAGAGTATACATATTAAAGAGAATACATAGAAAAGATTATATATATATATATATATATATATATATATATATATATATATATATATATATATATATATATATATATATCAATGTAAGCCTATATAGGCTTACATTGGATTTGATTGTAATATGTATAATATTTTCTCTATATAAACGAGGTCAGTCGTGGCGCAAGGGCACAAAGTGTGACTGTGAAATCGACTGGTTGTGGGTTCGATCCCCACTCGAGGAACTGAAATATTTATTTACATTTATATGTTTATTTCTTCGCTCTGGTGTCGAGGCAAAGTATGGCGTTGAGTTTTGCCATTCAACACGCAATGGAACAGAGTGTCTTAACACTTCAACAGGTTCCCTCTGCCTACCCTGCTGTGTGGGGGATACAGCGTGAAGCTGATATATTTATTTTTTGTTTATAGTGTTATATGAGTATAAAATATAATGAATATATTTTTTTATTTCTTTTTATAACAAAAAGCACAATTAGTAATACATATTTTTTAAATCATCAAAAATACCCACTCAGATACTCATAATTTACCCAATACAAAATTTAATTGCGCACTACAAGCATTAATTTTATAAATTCTTATAAAATAATTTTATGCGAAATATTATAAGGCAATACATGGAAGGCCATTAGATAAGTTCATTTACGAGCTTGAACTTGGCCTCGAGATTTCCTATCAGCGAAGCAAAATCTTATTACAAGAAGCAACTTCCACTATCGATACTAGCGATTATAATCTACACTACACGTACAATATATGTATATATATGTTAACAATGTGATTTTTATCTTTGAAAGCTACTCTTGGCCTAGTATTTTGTGATTTCAATTTAAAATATGTATTGCAAAAAGATTATCTTAATAAGGTATCATGCATTGAAATAGTTATGTATAGAACCACCACCAGGTTCTCATGTAGTTAAAGCACCGTATGTAAAATACTTGCGGTTCTTTGGATTTTATTATTTTTTTATGTATACATAATTTAAATTTGTCGGTCGCCGTGATTTACTATAAAAGCGATGGTTGTGGATTAGATTCCCACTCGGGGGATTAAATTATTTGGGTTTCCTCGCTAGCTCTGGTAATAAGACAAAGCGTGGTGTTGAGTTCTGCCCCTTAACAGAGAATATTCCAAAAAATATTCAGGAAGTACAGAGCGCCTTAACACTAGGTTCCCTCTAGCTACTCTCCTATATGGAGGATATAGCGTGTAGCTAAAAAATGTATTCAATAAATGTAATCAGTTAGCTACCAAAATTTTATTTTGGCAACATTTCAACAGCTTTCGATATATTTCGATTTATTAATGCTCGTAACTGTGAAAAAATGCTAGAACGTAGTTGGCGCGTTTGTTATGGACAAAGAATTATGGAGCCGTAACTCTTTCCCATTCAGCACATTCGTTTTGAACGCGAATGTATGTGCAAAAATGTAGGCATGACGGTAAAAAATACTGGAATATCACTTTTATCAGTTTTTGTATTTAAACATAATAAACTTTATATAGTTTGATAGTTCCGTGTCCAAAGGAAATCTGGATAATATTTATAAAATAATATATTATAATAGTTACATATTGCATATTGATCTCTAAGTAAGTGGAAAATCGAGAATGAAACGACTTGTTACTAAGTTCTTTCTGTGTGCTCCATTAAAAATTTGTAAAAAAAGAAGAAGTGTCTTAACACTTTTTTTTGCCTTTCCTGCCAGTATAGTTGTAAATATTACTTACACTTTCCTACACCTGGCAATCATATAACTGGACTATGATACTGAATGAACCTTATAATTCTTCATTACTCTTCAACTATAAAACAATAATCATAAAAGTTACTCCATTCCAACGTAAATTACAGCGAGAAAATTAAATTAAACATTATGGCGCTTTCTACAGAGGTTGTTGCGGTAAAAGCTGATTTATAGATATAAAGCAATTAAAACTGCAGTTAAACTGTTCCCGTGTAGAGTGTGGTTAACTTTCGATTTTATTTTTGTAAGCCACGTTATGGCTGTAACTTTTATACTAAGCTTATATAACAGATTGGGCAAATCTGTTAAGGGCATTTATATGAAGATATTAATAAAAGTTATCGTATTAATCATCTGTATTATAGTTCTGTAAGTAATATAGTTACTGTATTGGTTCTTTATTTAGTTTTTTTTCTAAACTGCGTTAGTTTACATAATATTGAATTCAATATAGAAACTTAAGCCGAGTGATAGCGTTTAAAACACGCTACGCTTTTCAGTTTTTTTTCCAATTTTCGATATTATTGAGTGGCGGGACTTAACGCCACATTTATCTTATTACGAGAGATAGCTATTAAAAGTAATTTATTCCGAGTGGCAATCCTTAATCCACAGCCGTCGCGTTTACAGTGAGATATAGGAAATAATAATAATCTAAATATAAACCATATCGTATAGCGCCGTACCGTTAGGCCGTATTTATTAATATTTCCATTTCTTCGCTTTAGCACCAAGGCAAAAAATGCCGGACGCATTGAGTTCCGCCACTCAACACGCAATGTCTCGAAAAAATTGACGGAAAGTCGGCAACAGAGTCTTAACACTTTCTACCCTGCTCTATACGGGATACAACATGAAACTGATAAAAAAAACAATATCTATTTTTGCTAAAAAAGAATTAATGCCACGAATAAAGTTATTATTTTAAAAATTTCAATAAACAAAACGGAGTTAAATTGCGTTATTTAAAATTTAAAACACATGTATGAGACGAGTGAATCGTTGAAGCAAAACCTCTAATAGCCGCCCACAGTTTCCGCCCAACGATTTATTTCTTATTTAATGTATAAAACGATAAAACTTAAGGGAGAATAAATTTGTTAGACACTTATAACGATGGAATAAAATGGTTAACAATAATATGCTATACGATAAACTTGAAATGTAGCTGATTTTTTTTTATTGTTTTTTTGTTCTAGGCCAAGGTCCCTGTGTATTTATGATCATTCTGAGAAACATACGTACGGACGTACTGTAATAGTCGCTTACGTATATAAATTACGATACTTTGGCAATACAAAATGTTTAGATTCTAGATTTAGTCTAGATAAATAAATTTTACTTATAAAAAAACTGATTTTCTAAATGCTAAACTGAGTAGGTGTGTGACTCAGGTAACCTCCTAATAAAGCTAGTTTCTAATTTTAATGACCTTAATGTAATATTTATAGGAAAAGGAAGAACACTGAATAATATCTCTATCCTGTTATATACAACTGAATTTGAATACAGATTTTCGAGACATTGATTCGCGTTGAAAGATGGAACTGAATCCAGCACTGCTAAAATGACGTAGGTCTATGGGCCCTGGGATCTCAGTCTAATAAAATTTAGGACAATGTCTGGAAAATATTTTAGTATATTATGTATAATTAATTTATACGAATTTTATTATATAGTTTTAGTTTATTATATATAGTTAATTTGTATATGAATAATACTTTATCACACTTAATTATTCGTTATTCAATTATTCAAATATAACATCCGATTATAATTTCTAAGCAATAATGACTTCACTTCTATTTACGGTATACGCGCCTAAATCGATTTAGAAAACGGCACTGTGAGTCATTACATACCGAAAAGTGAAAACCGACTCCAGTCTGCAGACGAAATAATCATAAATAACAGATATTAAGGCATCGCGTCGATGCACGCCTGCATACTCGTACCTGTGAACTTTTCGCACTTAGTCGTAATGCATTCGTGATGGAAAGCTTGTATTTTGACTCGATTTAAAAGTTTTTTAATCGATTACAAATAAATTAAATTCAGTATAACGAAATATTGCTTTTTTTAACTGTAAAATTGCGTGGCGTGGCACCGTTGGAGGGAACCTCATTAAACGCTACGGTTATCTTATTTAATCTGACACGGAGGTTTATCGGATATTTATCTTTTTATTATATTATAGGTGTTTTGATACTACCTACTTTACAATATACGACATAAGGAGAACTATATAAGTTGTAGGTAATATTACTATAATCTGCAATGCGTACCTTATAAAGTACGGAGAATATAAAAGATGATGATTGCGGCGTTGAGTTCCGCAACTTAACAAGCAAAGCCTCCTAAATTCAGTAGAAATTGAGGAACGGAGTGTCTTAACACTAGGCTCCCTCGGCCTACCCTGCTACATGCGGGATACAGCGTGAAGCTAAAAAAAAACAAAAGAAATATTAAAATCTACAAAAGTTGCCACGAGAACGCGCGACCTTCAATATAATTTCAGTTGAAGTATAACCTTTAACAATCATAACTATGCAACAGCTGTTACATGGTGGATTGTTTACAATTGTTCTCAGCGGTAGCCAAGTTCTATGTAGAATTAAATAAACGTGCCCGCAACGGGTGGGGCGAATCATCATCTTGGTCTAGAACGAACAAATTCAGTTTGATGTGAGCTGTGGAACTTCGCAATAAGTTATGATTTAATATTCACTTTTGTATGTTTGAAATATTTCGTTTTTAACCTTCTTTGTGATATAACGATATACCTATATATTTCGCACTGATCGTCTTTTTTTATTCATAAATAGATTGGGTGGAACTCACAGCCGTGATCTTTTCTTTTATTATTGCTGTAGCCGTCACGTCTACAGTCAGTCACTGTACTGCTGTACCAAGACAGCCTCATTTTATTTAGTCACCTAATCCTAATGCGTTAAAAAATAGAAGAAATAAAAAAAAGAAATACTATTTTTGTAACCAGTTTTAAATTAACAATTGTACTCTACTGTATTAAATGATGTGAGGAAAACTGCAGTTCGTATAATGTATTTTATAGAATTAACTTTTAACAATTATAAAATTTACTCATACTGTTGAGCTTGGAGCAGTGTCTGGGATTTGGGACCACAACTGTAGGCCCTTTAAGAGTGCACAAACATTCGCCTTCACTCCAGCCCAATACAGCAAATTACCTCAAATGTTAAAGTACTGCTTTTTATATAATAATAATTGGCTTCCTATCAAATAACAATGTTGCCATTGCACACTTGCTATGGCTTATCACTGATAAGTAAAACTCAGCACATTATCAATGGTAAATATAACAACTTAACACAATTTTGTTCTGTACCTATTTGTTATAAATTTTTAATAAATATATTTTTTAAACTATAGAGTATATTATTTTATATACATTTTAAATATTCATGAAATATATAATCGGAAAATATAGGAAAATAAGTAACATAAGATATTATAATCAAATATATTTGTCATACAAATCGCTCTAGTCTAGCCCAATCTAACAAGGAAAGTTATTTACGTTCTTATCTACGAAGCTTGTTGATTGCGGCCTTGTAACTGCCTGATGCCTTTCTTAGAATTCTTATCGACGCCTGTAAAAGTATAAATCATATCAGCACTGAGTGAGCGAAGTGTTTATCTCGTGTAACGCTATAAATTATAAAGGTGTTAAGGTTTAGTGTAATTGGATTATTTGTAGTTAATCGATGATAGCAGGTTCAATTTCCACAAGGAACATAGATTTATGTGTACATATAACTTATAGTTTCATGCAAATGCAATGGTTGCAGCTTTGATTCCCACTCGGAGAAATTAATTATTCTCATTTCCCAGCTCTTCCTGCCGTCAATGTCTTGAAAATGGGCGAACGGTGAAGAATGGAACGTCTTAACGCCAGGTTAATATTCTGCTATATGCGGGTTAAAGCATGGGGACTGTCACTGTCACACTGTTCAATTTCAAATACAATTTTAAATTTTTGTAACTTGATAAATTTGAGGTGGTGAAACTGCAAATTAAATAAAAATAGTATGAATTTGAGGTGTAAAATATCGATTTAGTGCGTAAAATTGTAAATTGTGCTAAAATTATAAAATGAAATCATAATACACATTTTTCTTATCACGTCATGTAAATATTTTTTTGAAATTTTGTTGTCCTTTTTGTATTAGTCTCATAGACAGAGAAGGAGAATTTGTATGAGTTTCTCTATGTTTCTATAAAAAATATAATTTATAAAGGAAACTTAAATAACAACTAATAAAAATCGAGGCCAGTCATGGCGCAGTGGCGCAAAGTGTGACTGTAAAATTACAGTTTGAAGGTTCAATCCCCACTCGAGGAAATGTAATATTCATTTAAATTTATATTTCCGTTTTGTTCGCTCTGGTGTCGAGGCAAAGCGCAGCGTTGAGTTCCGTCAGTCAACATGCAATGCCTCCAGAATTCGACGGAAGAAGGGAAAGGAGTATCTTAACACTAAGTTCCCTCTACCTACCCTGCTCTTTGCGGGATATAGCGTGAAGCTGATTTATTTATTTTATTTAGTAATAACAAATATGCACAATTATATTTTTTAAATGTACCTATTTATTAGAAAAATTTAAATATATTTTTTTAAGCAAGTGCTTAAGTGCCTGTGCCCATTTCATTAGCACCTAAAACGACACTAAACTTACACAACAAATAGAAGACTCTAATACCACTGGGAAACAATGAAACGAACATGTTCCGACAATTTAAAAGAAAGCTCATTACCTTGTAAGCACATCCGATTGTCAAGTCAAGCCTAGCTAACATGTTAAACAGGTTTCAATTTAAAATAGATTTTATTGGAAGAAGGCAAAGCTTAGAATAAAGTTTGTAAGCTTATGAAAACAGAGTTTATTGTTCTAAGAACACCAATTATTAGTCGTAATTGAGTTGTCAACGGCGCTCCAACAAAGAAGTGCCTTAGAAATGGTCAACATTAGCTCCAACGATAACTGGGGCAATTGACAATGACGGAATCTGATGACATCATCGATATATCAAACGAATACTAATGATCTTTACTTTCATTAATAGGCGCAACAGCGCCTATTTCATTTTTTGATTTGAAGCAAAGAAATTCCTTTATTTTTGTCGTTACTACAGCAAAATATTATTTCAAAGATAGTTAATCTAAAAAAAATTACTAAATAACAAAAAACAATTTAATACATTTCATTCTTGTTGACAAGGAAACTAACAATAAAGTAAATAATGTAAAGCACATACACGGCAGTCTGGAATGATTTAAATATCAAGATGTGGTATCTTCACAGACGCCATTGAATACGCCTTAATAGGAAAGATGAAATGTATCTGACTAAATTAGTTAAGCATTTTAATGCCACTGAGAATGATCTGTCTTAGATTAGCTAAGTCACTTACCCATATTTTGTTTTTGTTAGCTTCGAGTGAGAGTGCGAGTGGAAATCGAACCCACAACCTTTGTGTTCATAGTCAAAAACTGTAGCGCTGTGCCACGACGGCCTTAACCTCTTCTCACAAGCGAAAAGAAACAGCAGAATATTATATTACTAGTAACTTTTAATTACATAGCCTGATTACTTCGGAAAATGCAAACATAAATGTTTAAAATAAATAAATAAAAAAAACATCATTTATACAAATATTTTATACAAATATTTATCATCGTATCAAAATTAATATTTTAAATAAATATTTAAGAAGTATAATCTTTAGACACACTTTAAAATATTTACTTATAAATATATATTTTTTCATATAAGTACGTATACGAGTACTTGTAAATAAGAATCATACATTTAAAGGCACACTTTTATAGATTGAATCAAAACATATTTGGGTGGTATGCGCAAACGCAATGATTTCAGCAATACCGTCAATGAGTCAGTCACGACAACAGACGTTTGTGTACATCGTATCGGTGAATTATATACAATTAATATTCCGAAACCAAATCAGTCATTAAATATACCATTTGAAACCGAACACAGTGCCAACTGCCAACATCGCTGAAGTTAAATCATTATACATCAAGCTATTTTAATTTACTCTTAAAATTGTTAGAACTTATAAAAAAAGCTTATAGGAACAAAAAATGACAAATAGGTCAATTTCATATAAAATAACGTCAACTTAAAAAAATGTACACATAACATGTGTATGAACATCTCTTAAATTTTTACTCATTAATTTTTTTTATAACAAACTTTATTGTTTCTGCGAGGAGCGTAAAAAATCATCAGGTTCTTTAACCATACCCTGCAAAATGCACAAGACACAAATCCTTTTGATAGAACCATGAATAATATTCCTTATAGTGCCATAAAACAGTGAGTGTTAAATATTTAAATACAATTAACATAAAAAGTTGCATTGACATTTGAAATTATCATAAAACACGACGCCGCAGCTTGCAGGTGAAAACACGAGTACAACGGGAAGCGCCTAAATAACTCCACTTGATTCTCAAAACTACTGTGTTATGTCTTCGAGCAATATTGTTATTCACTTACAGCTAAATAGTTTTATGTTCATTTTAGTTCCTCTTAGAATTTTAACAATGATGTGTTGTTTAAGTTTCGATATTTTGTAGTGTGAAATATGCTCAAGTTTTTTTTTGGCTTCACGCTGTATCTCTCATGGAGCATGGTAGTCAGAGGGTGCCTAGTGTTAAGACACTCCGCTCTTCACCTTCCGCCAAAATCTAGAGGCATTGCGTACTCAACACGTAATGCCTCCAGAATTCCGCGGAAAGTGGGAAACGAAAGAATCTCCATGGGAACGGAGTGTCTTAGTGCTATGTTCCATGTAAAAATATATTCATATATAAAATTTTATAAGAAAAATGTAACAAATCGAAACGAATGTGGGTTAGCTGAATCATCACTCACTTTGATCAAACATTTTGACGTCTCAAGGCGTTAACGTTGAACACGTCTCAAATCCAAAATAAACTAATCTAGGCTTATTTATGAATAAAAAAAACTTTAAAAATAGAATTTACGTACGAGCGGAATTATTATAGGATTGTTTACTTTTATTAATATAGAATTTATGAAAAATTACTGTTAGTTTTTTCAATAAATTTATTTGTTGTTATAATTTTGTTAGCAAACCATTCATTATTCATAATTGTATAATATACCAACTGAAAAGATATTTCTTTACGTTTTTGTCTTAACAAAAACAACATGTTCAATGATAGAGCTTTTTTTAATCTCGAAAACAGTTATCTTTATATCAATATCAAGACACTTAAATTACTTACAAAAACATATCTAACATCTATATTTAATGACGAATGTCTCCTTGTTTCAGGATCGTGACAGTAGCCTGTCAGTTCCAGCTCGATGGGAAGACAGGAACTTAAGGAACTACCTCACCAAGCAAGATGTCGGTAAGTTCATCTTTGAAATGTAAGCTAAGATTACAAGTTTTGATATTTATGGAACTAAGATGCGTAGGCAATGACCGCCCAGTGGTAGGAAACGTTCGTTCTTCAGTTTCTCCCCGTTCTGAAATATGAATGAATCGGATAGTAAACGATTTATCCTTATGAATTGGATAGTAAACGCTTCCTCTTCTTCAGGCTCCCGCTGTATCTTGCACATCAGGGAAGGTAGAGGGTACCTAATGCTAAGACAATCCGTCCTCGACTTTTTTGGGTTTATTAAGAGAACGAGGAAATGAACTTAATTATTTCCGCCAGAATCGAAATCAAAGTCATAATCCTCATGTTTACTGTAATACGCTGTGCCGCTTTTTCACGACGTTTGTCTATAAGTCTAACCTAAAGTCTACTAGATCCACAAAATATATTTTGATCACTTCACTGAATACAAAATAGCTTTGTATTTTTAACGATTACATATATTATTATAGCCTAGGCAGCGCGGAGATATTTCTGAAAGTAAAAAAATAAGTAATTAAAATACTTACGCTGTATCTCGCACAGAGCAGGAGCAGGGCTACCTTAGTTTTCATAATATTTGGAACCTGCACCTACAGGTAACCTAGTGTTACGAGACTCCGTTCCCGTCCCCTGTTCCCCTGTTTTTTATAATTTGTAAAATGTTATGATAAATAACAGTTAAGTTTATATAGACGCTATTTTACTTCGCGGCGACGCAACGATTATCTTCATATCAATGATTATCTTCATATAAATAAAATTGAAAAGTCTATCTGTGGTTTCAAAATAACGGTGCATTCCCAAGTGCATATATTAATTTATATGATATCATACCATAAATAAACCAATTTTTTATCTGTCTGTCTGTCTATTATTGTCGGACTATTGTACAGAACAGCTGAATCGATTCTTATGGGACTAACACTGAGAGATGTGAGCAATCCCAAGGAATTTAAATTTCTATTTAACACATAAGAGTACAGATAACCATACTAAAGTAATTGGTAGTTTTTGAATAAAGTTAATTAAATATTCGTATAATTCGGGCGGATGAAAACGTGTGGGAGGCGCTATATTATAACAAATTGATCATAATATTAATATGTGTTTACAGAAAAAGCCAGTCGTTGGATTGGCGGCATTTACGACTATACGTCGAAAGCATGGAAGTGGGGCGGTGAACTGCGGCAAATGCACTACCAGTCCTTCTCCAAGATGAAGAAGCTCTCACCAGAGGAATTGAAGTGGCACTGCATAGCTATGACACCGGAATTGCTTTATAGGTTAGTATACATAATTTGGTATATTTTTCGTTTAATTTAACAGGAGGAAAAAGTTCCTGATGTTACATTATATAGCGTCACAGCACCTGGCTGTAAACACGATATATTATGGGTTCGATTCCATTAATCGCTCTAGTAACAAGACAAAGCGCCATCATGAAAATTCAGAAGGGAAGTGGGTAGTGGAGTGTTTTAACAGCCTACCATGCTGTATTACATAGAGCTTAAAAAAATCTCAGAGTCGTTTTAAGCAAAACTATTTAGGTTTATATTTTATAAATATTATTTATAATATTTTATAAATATAAACTTAAATAGTTTTGCTTGAAACGACTCTTTGTAATTTTTAGGTTTTTATTTATAAAAATAAAAACCTAAACATTTTAAATATTGTTAGATATTTAAGTATGAGTAAGTCATAATAAAAAAATAACCTTAAACAAACTAAAAAAATAATATTGTTGATTGGTTGATAGTTATTGCTAAAATATTACTTTCTCAGCTAAGAATAAATGAATAATCTCTTGAAAATTCCTTGACTATTTTGTTATTAGAGTATTTGATTTTAGTATTTTCCACATTTTTGCTTAATTTTATAGTTAATCTAAAATTATATCATAATATTATAATCATTATTTTGAACTTAAATAGTTATAACGTATGAACTGAAATAAAAATAAATTAAAGAAATACTACTGGAAGAGCTATCTTTATAATATGGCCTCAATATCAGTGAGCATATCGATTCAAATGTCACTTAATCAAACCCGCTTAAAAATAAATATTGGTAATACGATTTAACTTTCGGCTTAATTAAATTAAAATATTAAGCTTAAAATATATTATTTTAAAAGAAGAGTTATTTGGATTTGTAATTTAAATAAAACTTTCGTTGTGTCGTAGTTTAGTAGAACAATTGAGGCTATATGCCTGTAAACACGATGGCCGTAGATTAGATTCCCACTCGAAACATTTTTTTCAAGTGCATCGTGCTCTTCGTCTACCAGAGCCGGGAATTTAGTATAATCGTTCCCCGAGTAAAAAACCGAACCTACACCTCTCGCTTTCACATTCAGACGCTGTCCCACTACGCCACGACGGCCACAAATAACTCTAACAAATAAAAAATAGAGTAGATCTCTAGTATACAATAAAAATCATCCACTATCAAATCATATTATCAAAGATATGTTAATGCAAAACACGACAATCTCTAAGGTTAACAAGTAGCACCTTATCCTGTCTAGACATCTCGGCCATGTTTCATTTTTGTACCCCAATTTAAAAACGCTTCTAAAAGTTAAAGCCATTTAACATTAAAATGAGATTCGGCAGTCTTGAATGATATAATCAAGTATATTTTTCTTAAATAATTCCAACGTTTTTGATACAGTTTAAATAATTCTTAGATTTAAGAAGCTTTAGTGTAGTAGTTGAGACGGCGTTGAGTTCCGCCACTCTACACGCAATGCCTCCAGAACTCAGCGGAAAGTGGGGAACGGAGAGTCTTAACACTAGGTTCCCTCTGCCTACCCTATGTGCGGGATTGTGGGTCAGACAGTTGTGGGTTTGGTTCCCACTCAGGGGAATAAAATATTTAATCTTAAATCCATTTTTTTTTGACAAAATTATACATATTTAAATTATACATTGCTAATTAGTTCAATCAATTTTATTTTGCTTTATTTTATTCATTGTGAGTTTTCCATTATGCGTGCCTTTAACTATTTTCTTTATTATTTTTTATATCGGTATTACTTAGAACGGGATCTACATCAAAACTACATAGACATGTATGCAAGTTATGGCCAAAAGAAATTAATATTTTATTTCGAATTTACCAAAACGGACAACTCTGGGTTGATGATTTGCAGTACGCGCATTTTAGCACTTACATAACCAAGTATGGTTTCTCAAATGAAATAAAAAAGAAATCATTTCATATTCAAACGAGAATTGTTTTTACTTTTGTAATATTTTACTTACAAAAAATGGCGGAGTTGAGTTCCACCACTCAATATGCAATGGCTAGAAAATTGGAAGATGCGTGGGAAACGGAGTGTCGTAGCTCAAAATTTCTTCTACCCTACTTTAGGCACAAAAAAAACCATCTATAAAACTTAATTCCACTATTATTTTATTTTTTCATAAGAAAACGTAAAGAAATGTGTAATGTATGACAAATAATGACATCACCATATTATATATGTATACAATATTTTTCTAATTAACTCCAGTGACCGAATGGAATAAAAACAATTTATACAAAAAAATATTTACTAAACCACTAACAAAGTATTAACATAGCTTTCTATACGCCCGTTTTACTTCAATACTATATTAACTCAAAGAAGGCAATATACCAGCCACAATCTTGTATTTCTATCACTAACTTATTTATTACCTTTGCAATATGCTTAGTATTTCTATTGTTAAGGAAGACAGACATTGATAAATG
This sequence comes from Heliconius himera, assembly GCA_021202915.1. Classification (NCBI taxonomy): domain Eukaryota; kingdom Metazoa; phylum Arthropoda; class Insecta; order Lepidoptera; family Nymphalidae; genus Heliconius; species Heliconius himera. The sequence goes on from JAJHJA010000069.1 coordinate 901,412, forward strand.
AACTTTCCTGCCCTGCCGCTTGTCAGGACGTCCGCCTACTCTTTAAATCGTAAGATTAGCATCCTATGGTATATCACTTTAGTTTATAATATAGGAGATTTGCATTTGTATTTTGAATATTTTATTGAAACATAAGTATTTTATCTTAAAAAAATCGCATATAGCAGGGAATATAGTAATAATGTTCCCCACTTCCCGCTCATTTTTGAACAGAATGTCTCGCCATGTCTTTTTGTACTAGAGCGAAGAAAGGAAAATAATTGGTTCCCTCGAGTGGGAATCGAATCCACAATCACACAATTCACACCCGTGGTATTTTTAGTCACACGTTGTTTCGCTGCGCTACGACGACCTTTAAATGTTGAATAAAACAAATTTTAATAGATTTAACCGTTCGAAACTTTGTTTCCAAAAAACAAGTAAAATATAATAACCAAATCTTACGCGAAATATAACAGCTGTTAAAATACTCCTCAAATGTTTTTATTTAGAGTACTTATTTATTTAAAAAAATCAAACAAAATGTAAAGTAAAAATGTACATTTTAAAGATTCACTTTTTTCTTAGCTGATGATGATTCTATGTTCATAGATAGGTTAATATGAGTCACTATGTAATATTTATCGAAAATAAATTGAACGTGCACGTAAATGTCCACATCGTGACAAATATAAGCGTGGGGGAATCAAGGTCGAGGGGAGCTGTAGCTGAGCGTGTCACTCTAAACTCGAGGAGCTATTTTAATAAAACCAAATACGAATCAACGATTGCTTGAATCTGGTGCAACAATGACGAATTTGCACTGTTTGAAAGAGTATTTCGGGATACGCATTCAGAGTTTGTTAGTGTTTTCACATACATCTACCTGTTTTGTTTAATTTCCACTAAATGAGCCTCATATACATAAGGTGTCGTTAGCATAATCGATGTAGAACTCTATCTATTTCTACAGACGTGGGAAAGCGAAATATTTTTTCATTGGATTCTCCCTTTGTCTTCAGTTCTGCCTTAGCGATTAGTAGTGGATTAAATATAGATATTATATGTTTATTTAAAACTAATACATAATTAGGACTAATATTTATTAATTTATATTTATCGACAAATTTGAATAATTGAATTATCTTTATCAAGTATTTAAATTATTACCTACATAAAAAATATACTTAGAATGTCTAAGCAGATACATTTATTTATGATCTGACATGTCTAAAATCCTTAATCGTATGAAACACATTTAAGTAACAGACGACGAAACTCAAATAATATACAGGCAAAGTATCAAACAACGCCTACATATACACCATTATAATATCAAAATAAAATGATCGTTTAACAACAGCCGTTTAGCTAAGAGATACGAAAAAAAGAGCTATGAAATAAAAATAAAATTTAACGATTCGATAAGATTCGATTCGTATCGAAACTGCCATAGTGCTGTGATCCCTTAATATAATGGCGTCAGCAGATGGCGTGCGACTGGGGAATGTGTAAGGAGATTGCGTTAATCCAAATCGATTTTAAGGGTGTTTAGTGGATTTTATTCGAGTGATTTATGTGTTACAATACAACAATGACATCGACCATTACTTGACACCAGTCTGGCTAAAAGCACACGCCAAAGATAACACAAAGATAAAATCAAATCAGCTTAACGTTGCATACCGCTCACAGCAGGGTAAGCAGTGGGAACCTAGTGTTAAGACACTCCGTTCCGCACTTTCTGCCGAATATTGGAGGCATCGCGTGTTGAGTGGCTTAACTCAACGCCGCGCTTTTGCCTCGACTCCAGAGCGAAGAAATGAAACTATAAATTTAAATAAATATTTTATTTCCTCGAGCGGGGATCGAACCCACAACAAGTCGATTTTACAGTCAATGAAAGTCATAATAACAACAAAAGAAATCAATTTGATTTTTAAAAGATATTTCTTCAGAAAAATAAATGATTCACATTTCTTGGTAATTTGAAAGTGTTATAAATTAAACTTATTATTGTTGTTCCGCAAATACTCAGATTTCTAATTTAGATCCAAATCTAGTGAAGACGGTCGTCCATCTGATAAACAGAACATTAGCTATATTTATCGCTTATTAAAATTATTTTCGTTACATAATTTTTCAGTTACATTTAATATATATTTTTTTAAATATATTTGTACAAAAAAATCTTTATTTTTAATTAATGCAATAGAATAACTCTATTTGAAACAAATAATAAGACGAAGAGATCAAAGAGAAAATAGTAATATTATTTAAGTAATCTATATTTACGGTAATACCATACTTAATAAAACGTTAATTATATATTTTCGAAATTTTATACTTCTATTTTATTTTACACGCAGCTAGTTAAAGCTATAATTTAGTGGAAAGCTGCTATATTCAAACAATGAACAAATAACAATCATACAACAAACATGCGAGATGAATGACTACTTGGAAGCGGAGTGTAAATTTCACGTACGATTTCATAACATTTGAATTTAATTATAATTTACAATTTTTTTTACAGCTGTATGTTTCGCTAAGTGTTTTAGTCAAAGAATAAACGACTAACTATATATTAAAATAATATGAACGTTATATTTAAATTTGTTCATAATTTATTTAATTATTTATTATAATTAAATAAATATATTTATGTATAAATTATTTTTAGAATTTATATACATAGAACTTTAGACCTAAATTACACGAAAATGTGCTATATAATAAACAAAATAAAGCGATTTTTTGCAACAGACTGACTTGTGCCGTCTAATATGAATATTATGTGCACTTTTTTAATGTTTGTAGAGTGGTAAAAATAGTTTTCTCTATGTTGTTGTTATTAAATAGGTAATCTCTCACATAATATAAACCCGCACATGGTTGGCAGTCCCTCTGCCTCCATTTTGCATATTGAGAATCGAAACTGGACAGTTAACGCTGCCCTTAGTATTGTTACCAGAGCCATAAAAAAGGAGATTAATTAATCTCCGAGAGGGAATCGACCACACAAAATCATTAAAGAAACGCCACGACAGCCTCAAAGTTATTTGAACTTAAAAGCATCCAAAACATAACTTCAATATATTGCGATACATCGCTATTCAAAGCTATAATTAAGTGGAAAGCGTTTATAGTCAAACAATGAACAATCACACGACAAACACGCAAGATGACGACTACGTGGAAGCGCAATGGAGTGTAAATTAAATGTCAAACCATTTGACCTGCACTTCAATTCACATCAGCGACAGATGGGTTTTTACATCACCTACCACAATTGATCCTATTAAATATTATTCTCCGGTCGTAGGAAAATTGATTTTCTTTATGAGCTCCGTTTGTGCAGAGACCTCCCGCAGAGATTTGCTGAGAGCTGCTGTTGTTCGGTTGAAAATTTTCGTTGAGAATTTACTGCGTGTGAATGTCAGTATTAAAATAATTCAAATTATCTTTCTTTACATACTATAATGCAAAGTTGCTTCGACGCTATATACGCGTACCCGTATATTATGTGATATTTTTAAGCGGAGTGTAGGCACTAGGTTCCCATTGCCTACCCTGCTGTGTGCAGGATACAATGCAGCTGATTCAATTTTAACCGTATATTATATTTTTTTATTACACAACGGATGATGATGATTTAAGAAGAAGGATTATATATACATAAAGTACATGTTTATTATAACTTATATAATGAACTTATTGTTCTTTAACAATCAACAATGTAAATTCGGCATATTAATACAAACCAAAATAAACATTTAACCAATGAAATTACGACTCTGACCCGACATAAATTTAATTATAAAACCGTCATGTCAAATTCCACTAGCTTAAATTGCTTATTTGAGTACGCAGAAAAGCACAAAAACTAATTATACATTGAAAGCTTGTTGAGAATTAAAACTCGACAACGTCAACGTTTTACGACGAAATTTCGTTTAACTTTAAGTGTGCACCGATACCAGTGCTTAAGTTTATACCTAAAAGATTTTCTAAAATAGTTTCTTTTAATTTTATTATTCATTTAATACTCTTTTTTATTTTCTCAGCGATAAAAAGGTTCCAGTAACTAGCTGTGGTAAATTTCTAAATTCAATCTACTTAATTTCTTGTACGTGCCGTTACTAAGACAAATCGATTTACGTTAGGTGTATTTTCTCTACAGAAAGCTACTCATTAAAGTTATGATGTTAAATGTAATAAATCTTACAAGTTGATCTCAGTCTCACAGCAATGAGCATTAATTATTGTAACTGAATATAATATAATACATACACATACACTTTTGCGTAGGTCATATTCAGGCATTTTTACATCTCAAAGTGACAAAACTTTAAATTTTCATTTGAATTTAAAATATTTACTACCAAATTAAGTCTAAGTTATAGTATAGGTACAATTGTTAATTTCATAAAATTGCGAAATTCGCAAAAAAGAAAAATATTGAAGAGACAAAAAAGAAAAACTTGTATCTCAGAAGTTAGTCAACTAGTCTATGAGGCTCCAGTCCGTTAGTTGATTACTGTTTATTCTGTTCCATCAGTTAGTTAAATTGTTCTTCAGCTTCACGCTGTATCCCGCATGTAACAGGGAAGGCAGAGGGAACTCTTAGTGTTAAGACACTACGCTCCCCATTTTTTGCAATATTCTGGTTCTCCACAATATGGCAGAATCATGCATGTTTAGTGGTGTAACGCAACGCCGCGCTTTGCCTCGTTCGACACCAGAGCTAATCAATGAGAATATTTAATATTTAATTTCCTAGTGAGAATCGAACCCACACACCTGTCACAACCTGTCACATGCTTGTGCTGCTGCGCCATTATTGACCTCAGTTAGTGAATCATATTATTATACCTTATATTTATATCGTATGTTCAAAATACTATCAGTATATGCAAAATATTTATATTATAATGCATCAAAGACATCCATTGTGGTCGGTGTGTATGACATGCAGACGGCGCCTCGTACCTCCTCCTAATGAACGCTAAGCGTAACGTGAGGGAAATATTCAATGCAATCGATTTGTTCTTAAAACATGTATTAGGTTCGTATGATGTCTACATACTAAGACATTAGTTAAGGATTCTTGAATTTGTTTAGCTAGCTCAAAGTAGAACTAGATTGCGTTATATTGATTTGAATATTTTAAGTTATGAAATGACAAAAACACTATTTTAAATTTGTTTTTTTTTTATTACAAGTGTTTTTTTATTACATATAAGTTTAATAGTTGCATGTCAAATATTTAAATGCATTTTTTTTCTTTATAGATGGGCCCCCAGAAACTGCTTTGAACCCCGACAGTTCATCTGCCAGACGAAACTGAAGAAAGTTCCTAAATCGAAACTAAAGGAGCTCCGAAGACGATATGAAAGGATGGGCAAAATCAATGAAATTACTGCCCCAAGCGTCAGCAGGGAAGTGGAGGATCCAAGGTAAATGTTATTTTTGTCTGTTTATAGAAAAATATGAAAATTCTTAGTTTTTGTATTTTTTAATAAAAAAAATATATATTCTAAATAAATGCTATAACATTATTACATAATGTGCAATGTGTATACAAGTAACCTTTTCAAAATAATTTATTAAAAATGTTAATCTAAAAAATGCATTTCGATATCACGACATTTAAATGTCAAGTGAATATCAATACTTCGTATTCAAATAAACATAATTTAAAATTTAAGGATCAACGATGTCACCAGCAACCCAGTGTTGAACCCCAAGTCGTACGACCTGCACCCGAGTCCGCTGCGCAGGAAGAATCCGATACGCTATAACCCGAAGGCATACAATCTACGACCGAATGAACTGAGGAAACGATCGAGGCCCAACGCGCAGCGGCGGCTGACTAAGCCATTCCCAGGGTAAAAATATATGTATTTAACACGAACTCTTACCTGCGGCTTCTCCAGTCGTTTTTTGACACTACCTAACCTGCGATAGCCTGCTAGTCAATTGGACATTACTGAGAGATGTACCTGTAGTTAGAGTCACATCGTACACAGTCTAAGTGTCCGATGTAACTCTAACTACAGTTACAGTGGGTCAGGGTCGGGTCAGTACCAACACTGCATTGTGTACGACCAAATATGCAGCTGTGCTGATGTTTCACTGTCTTATCATTGTGGCTAAGGCACCAATAATTCTATTAAAGTACCAATAAGCTCGAATCTTCCATCTCTACTGAACATACTTCCCAAATACAACACTTCATTTAATTGTGCTAATATCTTACCATTTACACTGATCTTGCATTCGATCCTTCCTTCACTTCTTTCAAAGGCTTAGACCACTATTTTCAAACCCTTCTTTCAGAGTGGTGACTAATGCCAACAACTCGTATTCTGGTGATGCAATGAGCACTGCATCATTTGCGTACAGCAGGCAGTATTTACATTAAAGTCACCAACTTTTACTCCCAAGTCACTTTGTTTCACTCCTGGGAGACATCTACGCAAATACAAATTGAACAACCAAGCAAGCTGACATGGCGCGTCCTTGTCAAACGAAGGTGACATGCCAGCTCCTACTCGCACGCAGGCTGATTAATCTCTGTGAAGAGAATTTACTGCCTACAGCAAGAGTCCGCTCACGTTTCACCAGGGTAGTATCTCCCATAATTTAATTCTCACAACTCTGTCAAACGCCTTCTCCGAGGCCTAGAAAGCACGGAAAACTTTTTGTTTAACGGCCAAAAATTTTTCCTTGATCGTGGAATTCCATCCCTGTGGGGAAAAATCTGATCTATACACCCTCTTCCAAGTCTAAAGCCCCTTTGGGCCTCCCACAACAGCCTTTTGGATGTCTTGTACACCAGCGGGAACGCACGGTACGCGTCGCCTTGGAGTGATGCCCTAACAGCTCTCGCGATATGCACGTGGCAGACGGAACATCGCAGCCCTCAAAAGGGCTGGCAGGGGTCGCTGCGGGGAAGCCTTCCATCGTGGACAACCCCCCCCCCCCCCCCCTTCAAGAAGCGCATTGACAACTAATGACAATAAAATAAATAGGCATTGTAACAAATAGAACTACTAGTAAAATAGTTACTTGTGCGTCTTGTATTCAACAACACGCAAATAACGTGCGTCTGCCAGATGGTATTCTCGGCGGCTGACAAAGGGGGATAGCGGATATTCTCACAGAGACTTGGGCCCAGACCATCCCCTGTCTCCACTAGTTTCTGAAATAGAGAACTGCGAAAATATAATTATCTGACTGCGTGTTTATGTGTAACATTAAGTTTTAGTGCTATACTATTTATCACAAGTTTACAGAAATTAATATCTATATCACAATAGAGATACAACAAACATTTCAAATTGTGTCGAGTACTTATTAAGTTATTAATATTGTTTCAATACTAATAATCTATAATTTTATAATATTTTCTTAATTTTATATTTTAGTTACCAATGGAACCGGCGCGATCCCGAGGGCTCTTACAAGTATAACGCTGAAATCCTTCGCTCTGGCAACACCGGGCTTAGTCCGCAACAAGTAAAGGGCCACCTCTCCCGTCTGCAGCACATGCGGGACCGCCAGCTCGCGAGGCGCAAGAGGCTCCGCGAGCACGACGACTGGCTTGTCAACGAACCAGCCATAGTACACACCCACGCGAGGACCTACACTGTCGATAATAATATAAGTGCTTTACATCCTAAAACTATTGTCGAAGAGTTTGACATGATGCCGCCAGCGCCCATAGTCGTTCCGAGGCCTACGCGCGGCATTTGGTAGGTTTATGTATGGTTATAATTCCCGATTGAGATTGTTTAAGTATTCCGGAGTTCCTCTAATGAATCTTCGCGCTTGGAAATCCTAAATTCCTTTTAGCAATCCACAAGCGACCCTTCCGCTTTTTTTATTTTCGTTGCCATTTTTTTTTCGTTTTAAAAAATGTGCAACACAATCTTTTTCTTTTTGCACACCGCTTAAGTCGCAACTCTTGGTCTGTTACGAAAATCACACATATATTTTTTTATTTTGTTTGATCAATGACATATCACTTCCAATTTACCCACCCAATGCGCAGAGAATCTTTTATAATATCTATTATATTACTGTACTTATGTTTACAGAAGTATTTATTTTTTTAACGTTTGATTTTTTGTATTTTTAGTTTTAAGACAAGCTTCTTTATGAAGCATCGAGTGAACACTTTTTGAATTGTGTGTACTAAGTCTTAGGCTGTCAAATCCTTAGTTAAGAATATCTTTCGTGTAATATCGACGAAAGGGTGCATGAATGTCGTATGCCTTGATTATTGTTATTATTAGTATATTTATCTTTAAAACAATAATACAAACTTAATATTATATTAAAATATAAATTTAACACACACCTAACGTAGTATTTCAAATTCATAATCGAAATTTCTTATTATAACAACCTAGTCAGTAAGATAAATCAAAATAATGTAAGCATTTAATAAATAACAGCCTATTAACGCACATTTTAGAAATTTCTCACTAAAATATTCTATCGTAAATTATATCAATGATGCTATAAATAATAATATGTTAAATAAACGCTAACATTCTCATCGCTTTAAGTGTATCTATACCTAATTTTGTTCAGATAATGAATGTGTCGTACTTCATATTGGCATTTTTTTGTGAATTATATAAAAATAAGTATTAATATAATGATACGTTCCACGTATATTGTAAGTTGTAATGTATCGCACCGTTACTTAGGTATCATTCTAGTGCCAATATTAGTCCTCGCATTTAAAACACTGACAAGTGGAAAACAATCGCTGGCTTTACAAATGAATTTCATATAATTTTTTTTTACCAGTGAAGAATAGAAGCAGAAACCGGTTAAATTATTACAAAATACGTAGGTATATTAATAATAAAACATATTGTGAAATATTTCATTGTTTAATGTCCCTTTTATTAAATTGTAACATTGACACTTGTCGTTTTATGTGTAAGATAAAATAATTTCTAAAACTAGTCCATGTTGTATTGAATAGTGAAATAATTAAAAAAGTAATTTTAAATAGTTATGCTATTATCTCGCAAATTTTGTGTAAGTTAAATTATTTCAGTGATACCACGCCTGTTTTCTTTGTTTTTTAATCTTAATTAAATCCTTTGTAGGGAGTGATAAATTCGTATTCATAGAAATAATTGTGAAGTGTTTCACCTAAATTTTTAAACATTTTCAATGTAGTTTCTAAGAAAATAAATGCATAAATAAAAACAAAGCGGTGTTTTAATTTATAAACCTTTTATAAACTTACGCCATCTAGCGTCCAATAGTTGAACTAATGCAACGATATCAAGATTAGTAGTAATTTGTTTTTTAGCTTATCCAGCACATAGCAGGGTAGGCAGAGGAGACGGGAACCCAGTGCTAAGACTCGTCATTCCCATTAACACACTTTCGTTAACCATTTTCTTCCAAATTCTGGGAACATTGGGTGTTGAGTGACAAAACTTAACGCCATGCTAATGCCTCGTTACCATAGCGAGAAAATAAAAATATTTAAATGTGTAATTTTCCTCGAGAGAATTGAACCCACAACCTGTCACGATTACAGCCACCGGTGCTACACCACGACTGGCCTCAAAAAACACAATAGAAAAAAAATATCCAAAAGTTACACTTAGAAACATATACCTATTAGTAGACAACTGACTTTAAGCCGTAACATATACATACGTATGTATATTGGTTTAATTTTAAATTTAAAAGATATCATAATAATGACGTCATAATAAATATCATACGTGAATTTTTCTTGGAAACATTTTTAAAGTGGGATTTATAAAAAGAAATATAGTTTTCGCTCCCAACTAATTCTAACATTTTAAATAATTTACCGGTTTGCCTAAGAATTAGAATACTAGATACTTTTCATATAACATTTAAATTTAAACTATTACGCACATAGAAGTAATAAAATATTTCTTTTGACTGTATTGTCTTTCGACTGTCAAAGCTTCGAAAACATAAATTAATTAAAAAAAAACCAATTCATTAGGTATTTGTATATGTGTTTATGTAAACATCAACACGCTTATAATTATTTATTATTTTTTTGAGGTTCATATTGTATCTCATATGGTAGGGTAGCCAAAAGGAACCCAAAGTTAAGACACTCCGTTCCACACGCACCGTATAATTTCACGAAATATTTCGTGTTGTGGTGGAATTTGGATATCGTTTAGTATTTGACTATGTATTTAACATTTTTTTTAAGTTCGTGAACCGTATGTTATTAAGAAAAAAATTTTTTAAAGGATAAATTATTGTAAGACTGTAATTTAAAGGAGAGATTTAAGGAGGACGCCGTCGTGACACAATGGTACAAGCCTCTGACCGCAACGATTATGGGTTCTATCCCACACAGGGAGATGAATTATTATTTATTAATATTTTCATTTCTTCGTTGCTGGCACTAAACATGCAATACCTCGAAAATTCGGCTGAAAGTGAGGAATGGGGAGTCTTAACATTATGTTGACTCTGCCTACCTTGCTGTATGTGTGTCCCTCACATAGTGAGAAGCTCAAAAAAGAATAATTAAAGATAACTGTGACTTTTAATCAATGGTAGATTTACCAGCAGACCGAGTAGCTACAGGGTGACGAACTTGGATAAATTCCTTTTTTGCTACATATGATCATACATCCACACAGATTTTTAAGTGATTGTAAATGCAATAAAGATATTTCTCTGCGTTAATTAGCTTAGTATACATATTTAGGTATATGGATACCAAAAAGGAATTTCCCCTAAAACTTATAGTTTGTCAGAACGATATTGTCAGATTGTAGCACTAATGTACGAATTATAATTGTAAAGGTAAGAGCGACAAGTTTACACTACCAACTAAATAAATGAAAGTAGATTAAACTAACAACAATTTAAAAAAACGTAAATCTGCCACTATAGATATACCATATAAGTGGTAAAACAAATAATATAGTATGTAATTTGTTATAGCTTTAAGTAAAACTTTAGATATCCATTTCAAACAAGTTCACTGAACTGGTCAAATCATTTGACCGCAGTTACAGATGCCTCGATACTGTTGCCATGACAACCGCGTACAAACAAACAATACACGTACTAAGAGCCAAAATAAGCTGACCCATACAGCCTATTAAGAATATCGTGCGTGGGGTTCAACGTGCATGGTGTTTGACTCTCAACATACATATATTGAAACGCTTATTCTAAACACGTTTTACAGCACAAAATATCACTTTATTTACTACTGTAATTCGTACATACAATGTTTTATTATACGATACGGTAAACGATAAACGACAAAAAGGAAAAAATCATAAATTTTGTATGGAATATTTTAACCTTAAGGTTTGACTTTCAGAGTTCAAATTAAATTATATAAAAAATATATATATTACTGATAATCTTATTTTCTTTTTATAAAACCATTTTTTATAAATATTAAACTTATGACTCAGGTAATCTAGACTTATTAGACGATAAAAGATTAAATCTAACCTTGGTTATACAATATAAGACTTTTAATTTGTGTTAATAAAAAGAATTGAGGCCAGTCGTGGCGCAGCGGCACGACGTGTGACTGCAAAACCGATTGGTTGTGGGTTCGATCACCACTCGAGGAGATGAAATATTTACTTAAATTTATATTTCCATTTCTTCGCTCTGGTGTCGAGGTTAAGCGCGGCGTTAAGTTCTGCCACTCAACACGCAATGCCTCCAGAATTCGGCAGAAAGTGGGGAACGGAGTGTCTTAACACTAGATTCCCTCTGCCTACCCTGCTGTGTGCGGGATACAGCGTGAAGCTAATTTAATTTAATTTTAATTTTAATAAAAAGAAATTGAGTTCCTTCGACGTTCTTTTTGGCTAAATGTGATTTAACCTGTCTGATTTTTAACCTTTAGTGTAGGATTCAATGTAACTCTACTTTCACTCTTTTTCACATCAAATTCTCTATATTTAAACTTTAATTTCATCCTTTCACCCACTAAATTGATCTTATAGAAATTCAAATTTAAAACTAACACTAAATAAATAGCATTCCATTTATAATTTTCCCAATTTCAAAAGAACCGAGACGTAATATTCTATTTAAATCCCATAAGTTTTTTAATAGCCTGTATTATATTAAATAATAATTAGTTTTTTCTGTCTAAAGCTTTACAAGAAAAGATTCTCTTCTTATCCATTCTTCGTCTTTAATGACAAATAAAATAGTCTCCACAACTACACTATGACATTGAACGAGCAATTTAGCTCACGTTCAGTGATTACCTTCGCCTAATGGTATATTACAAGCTGTAAACTTTCACGAAGGTCTTAGGTGTATGCGTAACCTTACATTGCTTAATGTTTTCTTAGCCTTAGCTTAGGGCGGCCATAGCTGTAACGTTTTCCTTGCTTGTAACAAATGAACCTCAGCTATTATAATAATATGTGGTCGCTATTTCTGTGGGCATTGTCTAGATAGTTAGATTAAAATTGGACCAGCTATTCCGTAAATTAGTCCGGACAAACAGAAGGACAGACAGACAACATTTTAAAAATTTTGATATCGCTCAATTGTTAAGCCGTGTTTTTCCAATATACCCTAGGGAAACACCACATTAGGATTTAACCATAAATGTATAGTTTAGAGATTTTTTCCTAAACTAATAGTACCTGCAGATGCTAGCTGCCAAATTTTTTAATTCTAGGTTAACCGGAAGTGTCTTATTAATTTTGATTCCTTTTAAAGCGTCGAAATACGCGTTTCTTGCTATTTTAACGGCCATATCTTTTTTTAAGGTAACTCAGAAATATCTTTTTTTCCTCATGATCGGAGAATCATGGGACCAAAGATCTAGATATATGGTTTGAATTTCAACTCGATATCTCCAAGCGTTCCTGAGATAAGTGCTTTTGACAAACAGACGGACAATAAACTGATCTTATAAGGGTTCTTTTTTTCCTTAAAAGGTACGGAACCTTAAAAACAAAAAAAAAATTTGGGTTGGATAGTTCATTAAGCCTTCATTGAAGATATTACAACACGTAAATCGTTTCGATGTAATCCACCTGCGGTCAGAGTTTAGACTGTGGCATGTGTGTGTCATACTCTTACTTATTTTCATCCGAACCAAACGGGCAAGGCTGCAGGAGAAATTAATAGTATGTGTCACTATTTTATGTTTATAACAAAATTTTATTGCACTTTTGATACAAATCTCGCGTGTCAATTGTTGCTCACGATACCGTATTCCCTTAAATTGCTCACTTTTTAACTAGCATCCATGTTAACATTTATAATCATAGTTAACTCACGCGACAAGAGTGATAATTTTTAATCAGCTTCAGGGTAGGCAGAGAGAACCTAGTGTTAAGACACTCTGTCCCCTATTTTCCGCCGAATGCTGAAAGCATTACATGTTGAGTAGCGGAATTCAACGCCGTACAATCGAGGCGAACTCGATACCAAAACGAAGAAATGAAAATGCAAATTTAAATAAATATTTCATTTCCCCGAATGGGGATCGCACCTACAACCAGTCGTTTAACTTGCACACTTTGTGGCCTCTTTGACTGGCCTTCGTCTTTGACTGGCCTCATGCTATTATTTTTATTACAAAAAAATTGAGAGACTTATATTTGAAAAATCTTTTTATTGTTGTTGCTTAGCGAGCCTCCTTAGGTACTTGTGGTAACTTTTCCTAAGACTAGCAATCATCAAAATTAATTGTCAGATGTGACTCTATTAAATTTGTATACAGATTCTCGTTTTTACAGTACAACTTCCTTCGTGTATTCTCCATACAACGTGACATGGAACTAAACTAAACTAAGAATTGTAATAAAATGAAATTCCCGTTATTAGGAGAACGATTGACATGAATGTTATAAAAAAATTGTAGACCATTTTTTTATTTTTCTTATAACTATAATTTTTTTAGCTTCACATTCTAACCACATAGCAAGGTAGGCGGAGGGATCCTGGAAGCTTAGTGTTAAGATTCTCCATTCCCATTAAGACACGTCCGTTTCCCACTTTCCGCCGAATTCTGAGGGTATTGCGTGATGCGGATGTATGGTGCATACTTCATGTAATAAGTTTTTTGTTTTACACATTAAATATTTTTTTTAAATATCCATTAAATAAGAATATATACGAATTTCTAAATAAATTTAACTGCAAGTGAACAAAAAATATTGAAACTAAAGTTTCAAACTTTTCATTGGCTTCCTTACTACTCGTATATGCAAAGGATTATATCTAAGGATTTCAGATTTATTGAATATATTTACTTTATATGAAGAAATGACGTCACTGCGTTCTTTAGCGTCGTAAAATAAAAAGACGCTTCTAGTTGATATAAACATATTCAACTTCTTACAAAAAACTCTTAACTTTAAGAATCTTAACTTTAATAAACCGTAATAAGACCAATATATGTATATATTTAAAGATCTTATAAATATCCTTTTATCAAATCCTTGCTACACTACGAGTGAACCAGGGGTCACTTGTTATATTAGCATAGATTGAAAAAGAAAACAAAAATTTAATTATTTATTTATCGCCTATAATTCAAATATATTTCGCTAATAGAAGTTCTAGTTCACTGACACTTCACACGGAACACGCAACCCCGCTTGAATATTTATGGGGTTTCTTCGACAATCGCTAAGACATTGACTCCAATTTACTTATAATTATAATTCTTGTTATAGAAGCGATGACGGCAATGAACTTGATTGTAGCTTTCGTTTTCACTAACAATACTTACTATATTGTAATAGAGAGCGAAGAAATGAAAATAGTAAATATTTTATTTCCTTGAATGGGAATCCAACCCACAATCTGTCGCTTTTAGTCACTCGGTCGTAGGGGTCGTACGCCACGACTGGCCTCAAAAGTATTTTTTTGGATTTTTTAATCTTTACAATTTTTTCGGTACTGAAAGGTTTAATGTAACTAAACAGGTTATTATTCTTTACTCAAACATTTTTAAAAACGAATTTGAAATTATGTTTAAAATCAGAAAATGATTTCTAATAATACAAAAATCTAGATAAGTATAAAAAGAAAATATAAATATTTAGAGAACATAGTGTTAAGACACATTAGACTAGTGTCCTCTTAACACAGGGTTCCTAGGTTCCCTCTGTCTTTTCTGTTATGTGCGAGATACACTTTGAAACTAAAAAAAACATACGTACCTATATATATGTACGCATATTACAATGTAACTACATTGTAAACCCTCAGTTAGTAAAAAGCTTTATAGTTAAAAATGTGTCATCAAAAATATAGACAATGTAGCTTCTGGTAATTCCAGTTATTTACTACCGGGGCGAGTGCTCACGACTAGTTTACATACAATTTCTATGAGCACGCTACGTTGTACACAGGCTGCATTAGTTAGGTATGAGAAGGAAAAATGCTTTAACTTCGTACCATTGTTAGACATTAGCAAAATAATATTAGTTCAATTCCATTTAGTATTTAAGTATTTGTATTTCGCGTAAATAGATGAGGTCATAGTGAAACAGGGGCACAAGCAGGCGACTGTAAACGCGACGATCGTGGATACGATGCCCACTCGCGGGAAAGATATAGTTAATGTAATAATTTTAACACGCAATTTCTCTAGAATTCGACGGAAAGTGGAAAACGAAGTGTCTTGTCACTACGTTTCACAGATTTCCTCTACTTACTCTGCTATATGCTAGTGCTATAGTTATATGTATGATAGTTATATATATATATATATATATATATATATATATATATATATATATATATATACATATATATATATATATATATATATATATATATATATATATATATATATATATATATACTAGTGGACCCGACGCGGCTTCGCCCGCTTAAATTTTACGAATGCTTATAGATATATTTAGGAAATTGTTTTTGAAAATGTCCTACTAATTTAAATGAAAAAATATAAGTAAACGTAACCATAGTAAAATATTAATACTAAAAACTAAACAAAACCAGCTACACTATTAATAATTTTGTCTCTGTCTGTCTTTCTATTTCCCCGTGCTAATATCCAGAATAACTGAACTAATTTTTATTGGACTTTCAGTGATCGATTTTACTAATTTACCCGGGGAAATCTTTTTACTCGTTTTCCTTGCGCGTGTACATAGATACTATAT
Source organism: Heliconius himera (assembly GCA_021202915.1). Taxonomy (NCBI): domain Eukaryota; kingdom Metazoa; phylum Arthropoda; class Insecta; order Lepidoptera; family Nymphalidae; genus Heliconius; species Heliconius himera. The sequence continues at coordinate 917,569 of JAJHJA010000069.1, forward strand.
GAAATTACTAAAGTCCTTTCTACATTAAATATGATAAGTTTTGCGAGCAATATCAAATAAAATCCCAAAAAACTAAAACCACAATTTATTAAGTGTATAACAACGGTATAGATAACCATCCAACCGAGATGAAATAACCAACAATTCTCTCTTCAATACTTAAATAATATTATACCGATGCCGCGCAGGGCTGCAACTTACACCACACCAAGAAATTCATGAAAATCTAAATAATACTCGAATAAGCGAAGAACCAAAGAAAAGTAGAAATTAATACACATATAGACAGAGTTACTTTCGAATTTATAATATAGGTATGGATATATATATATATATATATATATATATATATATATATATATATATATATATATATATATATATATATATAATATGTTTGAATAACTTGAATAAGTCAAAACTAAAACAAGATGTAATAAAAATAGTAGTCCGATGGTATTAATACTAGGATCCGCCACATGCTGTGCACGGCGGGTGGAGCTGGGCGAAGCTATGTTGCGCAAAAATTTCTCTTTTTTTGTGAAAATTTCGCGATATTTATTAAATTGAATAGTATCTACATACCCACGTCTATATTACCGAAACGTCTATATACATATAGACACATGTATAATTATAGTATGTAAACTATTTTATACAAAATTAAAGTAATATATAGTTTAAATTGTTGAAGAAACAGAAGCTGTGTATGAACTTTAAGCTCAGTTATATTCTTTTTATATTAACTCATTTAGAAATGGAGACAAAGAGAATCTAATTTAAAGACAATCTGCTCTCCACGTTTAGGTACTTTATGCTGTATCCTGCACACTGCAGGGTAGGCATAGGGAACCTAGTGTTAAGACACTCTGTTCCCCACTTTCTACCGAATTCTGCCGAATTCTGGCAGAGCTCAACGCCGCGCTTGTCCTCGACACCAGAGCGAAGAAATAGAAATATAAATTTAAGTAAATATTTCATCTCCTCGAGTGGGGATTGAACCCACAACCAGTCGATTTACAGTTACACTTTGTGCCCCTGCGCCACGACTGGCCTCAGTTTAGGTTTAGGTACTTATATATTATAAATACAAACAAAATATATTTGTTTAGATTTTCTGTATCAGTGTAGCCTTTTCTAGTAGCCCTTATATCCTTAAAGGTGGTGGGCGGCACGTGGCTAGTGGTCAGTCGCGCCGCGGCCGCCGGTCGATCCGTTGACATGGGCTAAAAGCAGCCGCCATGACTGACGATATACCAGGTACGTTCCATTTACAAAATTTAAAACTTTTACTACAGATTATATACTAAAAGAGTTTTTATTTTTTTTATAATAAGTAATTATAACATTAGGACGGGAAAGTTTAATATTTTTTAGAATCTGTGTTTAACTAAGCATAAAAGTTAATCTGTATGTAAAACATCATTAAAGTTAATTATGAATCTAATTATGTAACGTAAATTAGAAGTTTCTATTGTAATTCATATTTAGGTGGCATATATTTTATATAAATTAAAAGCTAATCAAAACTATTTCGAACGCTATTTTTGTTCTCCGACGTGTAGTGTATAGTATACCTAATTACTATCGATTTTACTTGCACAGTGAAAATGGGTCATGTTTTGTAAACAAAATGATTTAGTTTCTTCTAACAATATATTTGGTATCAAAAATGGCCTATTAATTTAATTTGGTATAAACAAGTTTATATTGTATAATTATAAATACATATATAGACGTTTTGCTAATATTCATTTGCTTGTTACGAAGATATATAAGTTCTGTTTATGCTCGTTTGAATGATTGCTTTCATGTTTTTTTTCTTTGTATTTACATAATTAGCCATAAAATCGACCGCACTTAAAGTGCACATAGCAGCGTGGTGTAGTAGTGGTTAACAGTTATTTTAAGTCTTAATAAATGTTTTATTAAATCTATAGATTCTCTATACTGTGCCATACTACTCTGTTGCTTTTATTGAAGTAAATAATACTTACATTTATATCCGTCTTTTATCTTATATGAGCTTCCCATTCTATTATGCAATCATTAAATTTAACAGCTGTCATATAAGTAGATATATACTTACTTATGTATTAAAATCAAATTAAATTAAATCAGCTTCACGCTGTATCCCGCACACAGCAGGGTAGACAGAGGAAACTTAGAGTTAAGACACTCCCGTTCCCCACTTTCTGCCGAATTCTGGAGGCATTGCATGTTGAGTGGCAGAACTCAACGCCGCGCTTAACCTCGACACCAGAGCGAAGAAATGGAAATATAAATTTAAGTAAATATTTCATCTCCTCGAGTGGGAATCGGACCCACAACCAGTCGGTTTTACAGTCACACCTCGTGCCGCTGCGCCACGACCGGCCTCTATATACTTATGTATTGATTAATGATTATATCGATATTGAATATAAGGTCAAATATTCTAGTACCTTACCTAATATTAGGCATAATTTTAGGTAAGATACAAGAATATTAGGTACAACATGGCGATATTTCCCGTATACAATAATATGATTCATCAGTCACATTTATGACCTTCATCGGCCGTCATCGATTTCGCTATTGTTTCAGATATCCAAATTCTTGCTGAAACCCGACCCTGATCCGACTGTTTTTCTTTTCGAAACTTAGACTTTTTTGTTCTTCTAAGGCTTGCAATGCAAATCATATCTCTATATATATCATAACTCTATCAACATTTTTAATGTCAATCAGTTAAATTTATAGCGAGAAGGGTGGCCCGAATACAATAATTATATGAATAATAAATATTTATTATTCATATAATTTTATTACTATGTAATAATTTTTATTATTATTTAATAATTAAATGAATATGCTTAATTTTATTCATTGATTAGTCGCGGATGGTGGTTATAAAAACATAACGCAATGTGCGTTATGTTTTCGTATTATCTAACTATATCGAAAAGATAAATCTCAAAAAAAACTTTTATTTGAAACCAGTCGTGGCGCTGGGGCTCAAAGTGTGACTGTAAAAACGACTGGTTGTGGGTTCGATCCCTCGATGAAATAAAATATTTGTTAACATTTATACTTCATTTCTTCACTCTGGCGTCGAGGCAAAAGCGCGGCGCTGAGTTCCGCCGCTCAAAACGCAATGCCTCCAGAAGACGGCGGAAAGTGGGGTACGGAGTGTCTTAACACTAGGTTCCCACTGCCTACCCTGCTGTGTGCGGAATACAGCGTGAAGCTGATTTTGTATATAATGAATTAAAACCACTGAGTTTTATAAAGCCCGCCACAACAGCACTACGATATAGTAAGTATATGTGTATAAGTTCAACGGGATACTTTATTTAGCTTCACATTGTTTATTTATTTATTTATTTATTTGGACAGATATTTATTCATGCACAAAATGTCATCATTACTGGTAACACATTTACTATTTTAATACTAATCTCACTTTCTCAACATAAAACTTGATAGTCATAATCTAACTGTAGTAATTATTATGACAAAAACAAAGCTAACAATAAATAAAAACTGAAAAAGAGAAGCAAATAACATAGTATAAATAGAAGGAAACAAGATTTAGGTATTCCTCATATAAAAGAGTGGGCAGAGGGAATACATTACTTTCTTTTGTTAATACTGCACTGTCTCGGACCCACGTTTAAAGAGAGGCGTATTTCATGCTTTTGTTTTTTTGGCTAAAGTTGTTATACGGCAATAAGCGTGAAACATGCAACAGTAACATTATAAACGTTTTGGAATTTTATTATTTTGTTTTAAACGTCCACTTTATACTTGTACTTAATAGTATTTGTATTTGCCGTATAAAAATTTGCATGCAAGCCTAATAAACTTAGTGACAGGTCACTCGGAATTTTACTTTCTATCTAAAATCAGCTTCACGCTATATCCCGCACACAGCAGGGTAGGCAGAGGGAACCTAGTGTAAGACACTCCGTTCCCCACGTTCTACCGAATTGTGGAGCAATGAATGTTGAGTAGCGACATTCAATGTCGCACTTTAATTATTTAAATATAAATTTTCCCCTAGTTTTGAACACACCACAATGTCATTCTATCAGCCTATCAAGTGCTTACCTCTTGCACGCATAATCTTTACGGTTATTATCAATCGGTTAATAGGTAGGGATAAGGTTAATATCAACAGGTTGTGGATTCGAAATGAAATATTTATCATTTTCTTTTACTCGACAACACAACAACCAATTCCTCCAATTTCTACTTAATTCTTTGTACTCGAAAGGGGGGGGGGGGGGAGATAGTGTCTTAATGTAGAGCGTCTTAATATATTCTTATATATAGTTTTTTTTATGGAAAAAGATCAGGCAAATTAGCGCATGGGTCACCTGATGGTAAGTGATCACCGCCGCCAAGGAACCAGTGTAACACCAGAGGAGCTACAGATACGTTGTCGGCCATTAATGAATGCAAAAGAAACATTGAAAAAGATAAAAACATGAATACTTTCATGATTTCGCAAGTGGAGTCGCGATATGGACGCTAGTCACCAATTAAAATAATTAATAGTCATATTATTTGAGAAGTAAAAAATTTAAGCAAAGATGTGATTGTTTCCCGATAAGATGTTAATTGTTTCAGATACGAAAAAAATATGGGTTTTTTACATTACACAGCTGGCATAGTCAAGAATTAGGTACTAGCAACAGATCCATAATGGATAATGTACTGTCAATAATAAATTTACATACAGTAGCTAACTCTCAGGACTCCCACCAACCAGAATTGCATATAAAATAATTTTGCAAGTCTACTTAGTTTAGGGACTTGCAAAATTTTGAGAGAGCCATTTTGAGATAATTACACATGTTTATTTAAAAAAATTAAAGATTACATACGAGTATATCGCGTATCACTTAGAACATTCTTGAACTTAGCATTTTGATTATTTTATTTGGGAAAAAAGAATAAAACCAAAAATATAATTATGGTTAGCGCACTGTCCATTTTTGTTTAGTCGCCTTTAACGGCTCAAGAAACGTATGATGGTTATTCAAGTTACAGTATGCTTAAATTCCTTATAGTTCATTCAGATCAGATATATTATATTTCTTAAAATTAATTCATTAAGTGAATGATATATTTTTTGTGTCATTCTTCATTCGTAACTCAGTAGAAAAGGCAGAGGGAACCTAGTATTGGGACACTCCGTTCCCCATTTTCCGCCGAGTTTTGGGGGCACTGCGTGTTGAGTGGCGGAACTCAAGACGGCTCAACGTGGCGCTTTGTCTCGACACCATAATGAAGAAATGAAAATATTAATGAAGAAATGAAAATATTAATAATTTATTTCCTAGAGTGAGAATCGAACCCCCAACGACTAGCATCAATATACGACTATAAACAACAATCGACTAGCCTCATCTTATTATTGATGATTTTAATTATGTTTCTCTGAGGATCTTATTTATATGGTTGATTTCATATAAACTAACTACTTACGACACTTAATAAAGGCAGTGGAAAGTCGTCGGTGCGTCATAACTCATAACTAATCGCCTACACGAGCGTTAATTCAGCTGAACAAAAGAAAGCTAAATTTCGGCCACGATACAATCTCAGGCTTCAGTCAGGCAAGGTCAAGGATACAAAATGGCTGGCTTGATAAGTTTAACACTAGATTTTATAGTGCTAGCCTGTATATATGTTTGTTTAATTCGTGTGTAAATGTATTATGTTTAAATAAAATTATTTTGAGGCCAAATAAAAAATAGGTTCCCACTCGAGGAAATGAAATATTTATTTCCATTCCTCGTGCTGGTAACAAGGCAAAGTGTCGCATTGAGTTCAAAACTTGACGGAAAGTGGGGACTGGAAAAGTCTTAATGGAAACGGAGTGTTTTAACATCAATACGCCTACCCTGCTATGTGCGGGATATAGCGTAAAGCTAAAATCTCTATTGCGTATATTTCATTCTCTAAAACCAGTATTGCGTATATTTCATTATTGAAACATATGTACAAAAACAACAATTAACTACTCTTATAGTATAAATCCGCGAACTAACATGTTCTTGAATCTCTCATATTTGACAGTAGTAGACAGGAAGAACCTTTGCCGTGATGTAAGAACATATCTAATCATAGCGAAAACAAATTCCACAAAAAATGCTTTCGAGAGAAAGTATAAGTTGGCTTCGAACAGAACAATAAATACAAAAAAAATGTAGGTACTACTATTTTTTTTCCATAAAAAAATCACGTAACCGCAATTTATTTACTGCGTAGAAGTTATCGCTAGAAACCATTTCCATAAGGTTTATTTATGTTAATTTTATTACAAATAATAGTGTTTGACGTCATACGAAAAGGTTAAAAAGTCAGTGCTGAAATAAAACGCACTTTCAGAAGGCGTTGATTTATGGCGTGCTCTAATCATAATGGACTTCGAGATTTACATTACAATTATAATGTCAAAAATAAGCAAAAAAAAAAACGATATTTATAAACTATGCTTAGTAAAGCTTTAATGGATTTCTACTACAGTAGTACCTATTAGCTTCACGCTGTATCCAGCACACTGCAGGGTTTTTTTTAGTACCTATTAGTTAATATTCAACTCTTCGTGGCACTGCGAAAAATTGCTGAATTTGTGGTAACTGATGTTAGTAATATCGAATTATAGATATGTCTGAACGGGTCAATCAAATAAATCGGTCGGATTTAAAAAAAAAAAGTCCCGCTGAGTCTTTTGCGCCGGTTTTTCTCAGGGCTTAGGTGATTAATATGATAACACGTTTGTTTCGGCACTCTTACTCAGTCAGCTTAATCCCACACTCGTGGAAAAGCGCTCTTGTTCACTGAAGAAAGGCTGATCCTGAAGAAAGGCGATGGCCTATTACTATAGCCTCCCTGCTCTTGAAAGTGACTGAGAGCATTAGATATAAATAGCCAGCTCCCGGTTTATCTGGAGGATCGCTGATAGATTAATAACCGTCAATATAGTGAGTGGTAAATTATTTGACGTTCAAAAAATTACACATGTAACTTTTTACTACTACTATCTACTATTAGCTTCACGCTGTATCATTCGCGTGGTAGTCAGAGAACGGGACGCCAAACGCTGCGGTTTCTGGATGCCTCTTTCACCTCGTCCATTGTCATGAACCTCTTCAAACATGCGCTCTAGGGGGTCCTCTTGCTTTTTACCTAACCATCCTTTTTATGTAACTTGTTGTTTTAAATAAAATTATTTCACTTTGATATATGTATACAAATTTAATAATTTCAAATTCAACGAATGAATGAATGGGTCAATGTGTACAAATCTAATACCAACATAGGTACACGCTTCGGTAGACAAATACACAAATGTAAGCGCTAGTTTCAAGGCGACTTAGACTTTCCAGGGAGTATTGAATGCCCTATTAAGGAAAGTAAAATTATTTTTCTATAATCTATAATATCTTTTTGCCACGTTTTTAGGCATAACATTAGTTTCTTCATCAAAAGTTAAAATAAAATCAGCTTCACACTGTATCTCAAACACAGCAGGGTAGGCAGAGGGAACCTAGTATTAAGACACTCCGTTCCCTACTTTCTGCCTAATTCTAGAGGCATTGAGTGTTGAATGGCGGAACCGCCGCGCTTTGCCTGACACCAGAGCGAAGAAATAAAAATATAAATGTAAATAAATAGACAATAACTGTTACTTCATATTTAAATTATTTACAAATTCCATAAACCCGCAACAGATTCGATACCATTATCATCATATACCGTCAGGCATATATTAAAAGCCAATTATATATCGAATAAAATATAATTTTGAGTATACCGGATAAAATATGATTATAGAATATACATTTTATATTTCAGACACGGGTGCGGTCTTCACCTTCGGCAAGTCGCACTTCGCCGACAACGAGCCAAGCCACTTCTTTATCAAAAATGATCCCATAGTCGCGATATCGTGTGGGGACGAGCACAGTGCTGTCATTTGCCGTATGTAACATTAATATCAGTGAACAATTTATATGACATTTTTTTACGCTTTAGACAGAATACAGTGGGTTTTCAGAGAGAACTTAGAGGGAATTCTTTGTTTATTCCGTTCTTTGTTTTATTTCTTTTTAGTTGTTTTTATTTACTAAGTTGCTTTTTGAGTGGCGGGACTGAACGTTTTCCCTTCACTTTATCAGAGAGTGGAAAAATGAAAATAATTTGTTTCATAGGTAGGAATCGAACCACAACCATGGCGATGAACAAATAATCAATTAATTAATAGACTATATATGAGCTCGAGTATTAATTTTATTATAATTCTTCTCATCGATTATTATTTATAAACGGCTCTCAAGTTTGGGATCGATCTTGAGACGCTCTTTTTATTCATAAATTTTAGGCTTATGAATGAAAACAACACCTCAAGATCGATCTCAGGCTTGAGAGCGATTTATAAATACCGCCCGTAGGTCCATTATTATCGGTTTAATGATATTAAAATAATCAAATGTGATTTATATGTATACATATATGCATACATATGATATTGCTGATAAATATAATTATGTTTTACTATATTTCTTTAAAAAAATATTGAAAATTATGCGCTATACAGAAATAAACAATATTTTTTGCATATAACAAAGTTGTACGTGGAATAGACCCCTCCAGTGTAGTCGGAATAGCTACTGCCCTTGTCATCATAAATTATGACGGCCTCATAAATATTGTGTGCTCGAGTGATAAAACGTTCATTTCAATAATTTATTCACTTCATGGGCGAAAAGTAGTATTTTTTTTGCGGAAGAAGAATAGAAAATAGTGCATTTTTAGGGTTCCGTACCTTATAACGAAAAAAGGAACCCTTATAAGATCACTTTGTTGTCCATCTGTCTGTCTGTCAAGAGCCTTTATCTCAGGAACATCTAGAGATATCGAGTCGAAATTCAAACCGTATATCTAGATCTATTTTTTGTGATTAAATCCTAAAAAATAACTGCCGTAAAAGGGGGCAAAATTTGGTATTAGAGCCGCTAGTTCAAGTGAGGATTAGATGAAAAGGCTTTGGATCCTTACTTTCCACCTTATTCTCAACGTATTGCGTATTGGATGGCGGAACTCAATGCCGCGATTTGCCACGTAACCAGCACACGTTTGCGCCACTGTGCCACGACGGCCTCATACCTGTTACATATCATATTAAATATTATTTAATGAAAAATCTATCTATTTTACCTGAATTTATTATAATATACAGCGCCTATACACATAAATATATTAATTTTACAGAAAATGGGCGCGTATTCGTATTCGGTGCTAACGCTTGGGGACAGTTGGGGCTCGGTCATAAAGATGAGGTGACCCGTCCCAGCTGCGTGAAATGGCTGAAACCCCACCGAGCTATGTTTGTTGCTTGTGGACGAGCGCATACAGTTTTCGTAACAGGTTTGTGAACACAGATCTTATCTTTTATTGAAAAAATATATGATATATTTAAAACAATCTGAGAAACGCTTAGAGAATATCAGCTATTTACTATATTATGTACTGTAATAAAATTTTAATACTATTCAAAATCTAAGATTAAACTGGAATTAGGGTTTTATTATCTGTTTAGCCCCGCAAAAATAAGGAGTACATAACTAACTCCATACATTTGTCTCAGATGACTGAATAATAGTTGAATTGTTTTCTCCGTAAACTATTTAGTATATGAAAATTATTATATATATTATTTTTTTTATATTTTCAGACAGTAATACGATTTACTCGGTGGGCTGTAATGATGAAGGGCAGCTGGGTACTGGGGATATGGAACATCTCAGTGTACCTCAAACCGTTGATCTAGAAATCGATCAGCCTATCAAGCAAGTGTCTGCAGGCAGCAATCATACTGCTTTACTTACTGGTATAAATTTATTTTAATAATATTCGAATCCATTACAAATCAATATTATTTCTGGCAACGCTAATAAAAAAATAAATTCGAGGACGTCGTGATGTTTATTCGGAGAAATTAATTATTTTACATTTGAATTTTTCCTCGCTTTAGTATCAAGAGGAAGCGTGACGTTGAGTTCTAGAAAATTCTGCGAAAAGTAGGGCTTTTGTATCCTCATTCATACCCTGAGTGGGGATAGAACCTACAATTAAAAGACACTGATTCTTTTTTAAAATAAAGTATCTATACTTAATAAAATGATATTGAAAACGGCGACGGCGGTGTCGCGACGACGTGGTGCAGTATGGCATCATCTAACTGTAGACACTGTGGGTTCGATTCCCACTCGGGGAATTAATTGTTTTCATTTCTTCGATATAATAACAAGAAAGACACGAGTTGAGAGCTGAATTCTGCTACTCAACACGCAAATTGGGCGGTGCTGAGGACGGAGCGTCTTAATACTAGGTTCAATCTGCCTAGCCTGCTATATGCGGGATACAGCGTAAATATTAAAAAAGGAAAAAATGTTTCTTTATCTTAGACGATGGACGCGTATTCGTTTGCGGGTCCAACTCTGAAGGCCAGCTCGGGCTCGGTGAAGACACAAGATCTTGCGTCAAATTTACAGAATTGTCTTTCATGGAAAAAATCGCCTTTGTGGAATGTGGATACTATCATACTGTTTTTATTACAGGTATTAAAAAATAAGATGTTATATAAAAAAAATTTTTTATTTATTAATGTATATTTTAAAAATTCCGTCACTCAACTCAAAATGCCTCCAGAACTCGGACCAACTCTTAACACTAAGTTCCCTGCTGTGTGCGCTGATTTTTATCTGCAAAATTCTTAAAAATATTTAGCGTGTGTTATTATACTCATCTTATGGAATTCTGTTCCAATCAGTTATATAATGTTTTATGTACATTTATATCCTATCAGTACCTATATTATTATTATTTTTTAGACAAAGGTGCAGTTTTTGTTTCCGGCGACAATGAAAATGGAAAACTCGGAATACCAAATACCGCTACCACTGTATACGTACCTATAGTAGTACCTCTGGACATACCAATCAAAAGCGCATGCTGTGGCGCTAATCACACTTTCCTCTTATCTATGGACGAATCGAAGATCTTAGCTTTTGGATCGAATGAAAAAGGACAGTTGGGTATGCCGAAAGAAATGGAAACCGTTACGGAACCTACTGAAATTGATATGGAGAAACTATTTGATGGATACCAGTTGAAACTAGTCGCATGTGGTGCTATGCACACTGCGTTTGTAACAGGTTCGTATGGCAAAATATATGTTGAAGTTTTTTTTCTCTTTTTCTAGAATAATATAAATAATATCATATGACTTTATGTATAAAATAGGTAGTCAATGCCTCGAAAAACACAGTTTAGACTTTTGGAGTTTACTGTGCAAAATGTAAACATTTTTGCTATTTTATCTCATTAAACGATTTTACGGTATTCACGGAGGAAAACAGTATTTCCTTTATGAACACTCTTTAGTTAGGACTAATTTTATTTATATATTATCACTTTAAAAAAATCGGTGATCAAGATTAAATATATTTTTAGTGCTTTATTATTTGTTCTAAAATATTATTAAAAATATTTTACAAAATATATAATTTCTAAAGCATAATTAATTAAGTAATATATTAAATTGTGCAAATAACATTAGAAATATTACAGATAACGGCTTACTGTACACATGTGGCGAAACGCGTCACAACAAACTTTGTTTGGAGGAGGCCGACGACGCTAATAATTCAAACGAGGCTGTCCACAATCAATACTCGCCAAAGCGGGTCACCGCCATGAATGGATTCATTGTAGACAATGTAGCATGCGGCGGCTGCCATACATTACTCACTGCCGTTAAAGGCTCTAATTCAGATTTCACAAATAACGATTTCAGCGTTATAAGCGAAGAAAATAGACCTGTAAGTCTAACGGAACTACCTCCCCTGCAAAAAATCCCAACTATGACTAAACCAGACGAAATTAATCTGGAAGACGTTGCTAATTCCAATATAAAAAGTGATACTGATAATATAGTTGCAAATGGTAACGGGGAAACAGCATCTATTGACTCACTAGAAGCAAATGTCAGCGGATCTCATATAATACATATAAATGACCTGGAACCTGATAACGTAAGTACACATGGTATACCAAACATTGATGACGAACAAGAAATAAAAATGAATATAGATAAAGCAGTCGATAATACTATGAAAAAAGTTGACTCTGTAATCGAAAAAGGGGAAAATAAAATGGAAGACATAGCAGCGAGCGCGGCAAAAACGGTTCACACACAGGTGGAGGTCGTGGAAGAAGTTTTTAAGAAATCAGTCGATGGGAAATCACCCAGTTTTCACATTGGTGATACTAAAATCTTAGATATACCAGACAAAGCATTAGAGATTGCAAACTCTCCGCCACCAAAATCACCGATCGTACAAGACTTGTTAAATATACCAGATATATCGCAAATGAGTCCAAATTTGAGTAAACACAGTGACGATGGTCAAAAAAGTGAAACTGGGCAATCCGAAAACGAAACGATACCTTGTGGTTCTGATAAATCCAGCCCATTAATGGGCAAAACTAAAACTCAAGCAGTTATGCCTATTGTCAGAAGTGAAGATAACATCGACTCTCAAGATGAACCTATTAATTGTGAAGACCATGAAGTGGTTGTGAATAAAATGGAGGAAAAAGGTCGTTTTGCACGTATTTTCCAATCTATTAAAGATAAAGAAAACTCTTGTATGGGTAAAGGAAAAGTTATTGAGGAAAAAGTTGTAGGTAAATATTTGAAATGTCGTATTACAATAAGGATACATAATAAATATAAAATATAAAATACGTCTATGATAATTCTTTATGTACTTACTAAATATACAACTAAAATAAAAAATAAATTAGCTTCACGCTGTATCCCGCACATAGCAGGGTTGGCAGAGAGAACCTAGTGTTAAGACACTCCGTTCCCCACTTTCTGCTGAATTCTGTTGAGGAACACTCAACGCTGCGCTTTGCAACACCAGAGCGAAGAAAATGGAAATATAAATTTGAATAAATATTATATCTCCTCTGGGATCTAACCCACAACCAGTCGGTTTTACAGTCACACTTAGTGCCCCTGCGACACGATTGGCCTCAAATATATAACTTTAGTCTATAGTATATTAGTCCTAATAGTCTATTAATCTGTACTATTAATCTTTTAAACTTAAATGAAATTTAAGAGTTCATACTCAAGTAATCCACATATTAATTAAGATAAAAATATTCGTGTTTGTATAATACATCGTAGGTACTATTAAAGCTTTATTAATAGCGTAACTATAAATATTTAAACTTAAAAGAATGCGGCAGTTCGTATTCTTTTAAGTATAAATAAAATAGCTAAATTATAATATAAATAGTTTTAAAAACTGATTACAGAAAACATACACAAAGGCATTGATAACACAGAAGAAACTGTGCACAAGGTGGAGGAAAGAGTGGAAACGGAAATACGAAACCAAACAAACTCACGAACTTGCACAATTTTATAGAGTCGTTACAGTAGTTCTCGTTTTCTTAAATTAAAAATGTTTAAATAAAGTTTTTATTCTTAATATCATGTTGATTTTTTTTATTTATAGACTGATGAAATAAAAATATTTTATTAGTAAATAAATTTATATTTTTTTAAAAAACACATAGATATGTATACATACTCTATACATCAAAAAATATATAAATCACAATGTGACATTTATATTAATGCATACTTACGTAAAATACATGTATTGAAACGTGCGTGTTAAGTGATCGAACTTAACGCTACACTTCATGTTAACAGAGCGGAAAAATTAAGGCTAAGATTAATCAAAGCAACAATCCACGCCGTTGAGTTACGTCTCTCAACACGCAGTGTCTCGAGAATTCGGCGGAAAGTGGGAAACGGAAGAGTCTTAAAGGGAACTGAGTGTCTTAACACCAGGTTCCCAGGTACCCTACAATGGGCAGGATACAGAGTGAAACTAAAAAAAAACACTTTGGAAATATTCAACTTGTACCTTAATTCAAATTTTGAGCAATTTTACTATATTAAATAATAAATGGACCTACATAATAATATAAAAATATAGTCGTTATTATAAAATGCTAAATACTAAATGCACAATTGATTAACAATTAAATTAAACTATATTAATCAATTAAATGTGTTATTTTATTGTAAAAATATTATTGATTAAATATTTTGTATCAAAAATATCACATTATAGTGTTATTATATCTAGACATATGTGACATATATGTATATATTTATGGCATACATTATATACTATATAATGTCCATGTATTTTATGACTTAAACAAATACAAATCTTTAACAATAAATATTAATTTATGCACTTCGATATAAATCAATAAAAAAGGCATTTACCTATACTTAAAAAAAATTAAATAAAAATACATGACTACGTTACAAAAATATAACTACAAATAACAATTATGACAATGGACTTCGCAACATTGATCTTTTGACTCTCTAAAGACCGACTATATAGTATATAAATTATCAGTGCTGTTGTGCTTATGGAAGTTTATTCTACCGTGAATACCAAGTTGATCCTTCAGTTTCTGTCCAATCTGCATAATGGCTGCCCTGTTGCGTAAGTCAGATATCCACACACCTAAAAAAGAAAGTAACACAGCTTCTGTATTGGGTGAACAAGAGAGCCAATGAAACAGTATTGTAGTAGATAAGAGAAAATATGAGTGACATTGAAATTAACATCTCAGTTTGTGTAAATGATTTCGTGAAAGTAGCAATGTGAATTCAAGAATTTCTTGTATATATTAATTATTCATTTTTCAGTCATCTACGGTCATCATCCAATTTTTCTTTTAAATCTTTAATTCTTTGATGATTTATTGATGGAGGACGTCATTCTCACAGTCTCTTTGAATGATTTTCAAGCAAGGAAAGCGAAAGCTCCAAAAATTTTTGTTTGACATTTTTGAAATTAAAATTAAATCAAAAATCAACTTTATGCTGTAACCCGCTCACAGCAGGGTAGGCAGAGGGAACCTAGTGTTAAGACACTCCGTTCCGCACTTTCTGCCGAATTTTGGACGCATTGCGTGTTGAGTGGCAGAACTCAACGCCGCGCTTAGCCTCTACACCAGAGCGAAGAAATGGAAATATAAATTTAAGTAAATATTTCATCTCCTCGAGTGGGGATCGAACCCACATCCAGTCGGTTTTACAGTCACACTTCGTTCCGCTGCGACTGGCCTCAAATTGGACATTTTTGAAAATTCACTTAACTGAGTATAATTTATATTACATACCTATTTTACTTTTCACTCGAACATTTACAACTGCTCCACTAATAACGTCTGAATGTTGAAAATTTTCTCCGATTAAAAGAAGAATCTGAAAACATGGCAAATAAAACATTGTTTTAATTAGAAATAACATATAGCACGTTAAATATAATTAGCAAAGAATTTTTTTTCATAAATTCCCTAATTCCACATTTTTCAATTGATTTTACATAAAGGATATCCCAGTGGCGTAGCTGGGGGGGCGCGAGCGGTGCAGTCGCACCGGGCAACAAATGGAAAGGGGCATCAAAGTCTACGATCAATTCTTATAATTTTTTTTCAATTAAGAATCAAGGAATGTACAAGAGAAATAAGAGAATGAAAATGAAAAATACAATCTCGCTATCATGTCAATTGAACATGAACTAGTCGATACTATTGATTTTGAAAATGTGATTAATGACTTTGCTAGTCAAAAAGCGCGTAATGTCCGTTTTAAATTTTTGCAATATTTTTTACCAAAATCTAATGTTATAACTTATAACTTAACTTAACTTAGCTTCACGCTTTATCCCTAGCGGGGTAGTCAGAGAGAACGAAGCGCCACACGCTACGGTCTCTACATCATTATGCGGCTCATTAGGGCGGAAGGCGGCAATCGTGTGCCGCCCTCCGGAACCAAGCTGACATGGCACAACCTTGTTTAACACCCGATCGGATGTCAAATCAGGGTGATACGCCAGCTCCTACTAGCACGCAAGCTGAGTGATCTCTGTAAAGAGATTTTACGGCCTGCAGCAAGAGTCCGCTCACATTGTACCGGGGTAGTATCTCCCATAATTTCGCTCTTACAATTCTGTCTGCCTTTTCCAAGTCCACAAAAGCACAGAAAACTTTTTGGTTAACGGCCAAAAACTTTTCGTTATCATACGGAGGGAAAAGATCTGATCCATACACCCTCTTCCAGGTCTAAAAGCCTCCTTGGGCCTCTTACAATAGCCTTTCAGATCTCTCTTGCTTTCTTCTCGGTGATATTTTAGCATAAACTTTACTACCCAAGCTAATCAAACTGATAGCCCTATAGTTTGCGCAGTCTTTCTATGAACCTTTGCCTATATACAAAGGCACGATGAACGCACCTCGCCAATCATCTGGGATCTCCCCTGATTTCCAGCATAAATTGCACAAAAACCAGAACAAGTACAAGATGCGTGGCCCACCATATTCGATCATCTCGGCAATAACTCCATCTGCTCTCGCTGCCTTACCACATTTTAGACTTCGTATTGCATTCTCAACTTCTTTTATACTGATTTCGCCATCAGCTACATCAAGACTTAACATTTCGCTGTTACTTGAGACTGAGGACTCCATCACATTCATACATCTCCTTGTAAAATTCCGGCCATCGCTGCAAAATGTGTGGTTCTTCCGTTAAAATTTCATCGTCCTTCGAAAGCAACCTCGTGAGCAACCTCGAGAAACACTAACTTCTCGTCAGAAAAGCTTCGTGTTTTCTCTGAAGTTGTTCGTTAATCTTTCGTCTCTTTCATTCTCTGCCTTTTCACGCTTCATCTTCATGAGTACTTTCGTTTGGTGCTTTTGTAGCTTATACTGTTTCTTTTTAATTTCTCTCATACTTTTATCCTTATCTGAGGCTTTATAATCCTGCCATGCTTTCTTTTTTTCTTTCTATGGTTTCCACTTCATCATCCCACAATTCGTCGCGGTTTTTGGTAAAGCCTTCCCTTTCTTTTCCCTTTACCACATACCTCTATTGCTGCTTCTTTTATGCAATCCCTAAGGTTCTACCAGCATACTCCAATACTTTCATTTCCAGATTCGCTGCTGTCTAGCTTCTTGGAAACTCGTTTCTTGATATTCCTCTCTAATCGGTGGATCTTGAAGCTTCCAGTTTCCTATGCGATAATTCGACTCCAAGTTTGGACACCTTGTGTAGTTGCGCCAACCTGCAAACAGACCCCTTATTCTAGCAACGACTAGATAATGGTCTGTTCCCAGCTCAGAATTCCTAAACACTCGCGTGTCTATAACTTGGCTTTGAATACGCTGATCCACTAGGAATAAATCAATCATACTTTTCCCTTCTGCTCGCTCAAATGTATACATGTGAATTTATTTGTGTTCAAACGTCGTGTTTGCCACAAACAAATTCCTTTTCTTGCAAATTTCCAATATAAGCTTTCCAGCCTCCTTTATTCTCTTGTCAAAATACTAAACTAGCACTCCCTCGTAACCACATCGCGCAGTTCCGATTCATCCGTTCAAATCGCCATATATTATTAATTTTTCATTCCATCTAACGCACCCTGACACTCTCCCAAAACTCAACTCGAGTTCGCCTAATAGAGCTGACGATACTGGCGCATACGCCACTAACAAGAATACTCTTGTTATCCCCAGCTTAAAGCGAATCCAAAGCAGTCCCGGGTGGATCGCCTTGTATTCAACCATTGCACTAACCAATCGAGAGGACAATAACACACCTACATCTTGACAGCCCCGCTGGCTTTCTGGTACGCCGGCCCAGAAAGCGACTCGACTGCCCGGTAAATCGGTAGTGTTATTGTCCTTCCGCTAGGTCTTAGTCACGCAGACGACATCCAAATCTCTATCATCCATCACATCTAATAATTCATTCATCTTTTGTTTCATCCCTCCTCTTACATTCCACGTAGCTATTTGTAGCTCCGTCCTCCACCTCCCGTCATTCCGGACATGGCGTGTTGGTTGGCGGTCTCCAACGC
This sequence comes from Heliconius himera, assembly GCA_021202915.1. Classification (NCBI taxonomy): domain Eukaryota; kingdom Metazoa; phylum Arthropoda; class Insecta; order Lepidoptera; family Nymphalidae; genus Heliconius; species Heliconius himera. The sequence continues at coordinate 935,604 of JAJHJA010000069.1, forward strand.
CGCATTCGTCGCCACTTGACACACCATTATACCCCCATTATAACTTATATATAGTTGTTATAGTTTTGAAGCAATAAAAAATTATATATCTACTTAAAAAATTATATATCTACTCTACTGTGTTTTGAAATCTGAAATTATTTCGACCATTTTAAAGGGCATCAAGTCCTAAGCCGCACCAGGCAGCAAATACCCTAGCTACGCCACTGGGATATCCACACATTCAAGGATATATTTAGGAATATGTATCTGTAAGTAAATAATAATTATATTATATTAATAAGATACGACTACTAAAGTCACGTCAATAAACTTTTTATGACTATACTATGGATTACCATTATTGTTCATCGAGGCAGTGCGCAGCCCATGCGTTGGTTAAGGTCCGGTCCTCACTCACATGGGTTTGTTTAATAATAAACATTACTTTCATTTCCCAAGTCCGATGAGCGTTTCTAGAAATATTTTCCAGAGGTGCACCTTGTCCCTACCCCCTCTATTCCTACGCCCATGCTGATGAGAAAAGGTCTTTGAAAATAAGTGGAAAACGGGAAAAGAGTCTGGATACTCGCTGCCCTTCCTGCTAAACAAGCTTAAGATTAACTTACCACAAATAACCAAATACTGTCGATGTTAACGTTTCGCTTCTTATCAATGCTGATCAGCCATCTTCCACCATTTACATTCGCGGCGTCTTCCCACATCGGACGTATATTATTTTTAAATATCGCGTAGTCTTGACCTAGAGTAAGCTCTGATGGTACTTTCATGTGATGGTATAAGCTGAAAGGAATGAAAAAAAATGAAACCAGTCGTGGCGCATGAGCACAAAGTAGGCCTGTAAACGCGACTGGTTGTGGATTCGATCCCCATTTTCACTTTTGAAATATTTATTTAAATTAATAAAAAAAGGAAAGGAAGCGTTGATTTTCGCCACTCAAAACGCAATGCCTCCAGAATTCGGCAGAAAGTAGGGGAACGGAGTGTCTTAACACTAGGTTCCCTCTGCCTAACCTGCTGTGTGCGGGATACATCGTGAAATTGTTTTTTTTATATCTTTAACTCATTTAGCTCAGTACGGCTCAGAGAGAGAATAAGACATCTAAGACTAAAAATATATCCTCTATATCTTCGGCTGTTTTAGCTCAGACTTAGACCCCGAAAGGCGAAATATAATGTGTGAAATTGAAATAATGGAATCCATTAGAGCCAAGGATTTTTACTTACACTTGACAGGCTTAGGACTGCCAAGCTAAATAAATGCATAAGTTTAAACTAAAAGAAGCATTTAAGTTGGCGTATTTAAAAATCGTTGTATACAAACAATGATTGAGATGTACACTATTTACATTTGCATATATTATTCACATTTATTATGTACATTATCCATTTATTTTATAATATACAACAAAAGAGCGAAAAGCGAAACGTGGGATGTTGTCGTTCCGAAAATCCGTAGTTTACATTTTTAATACAAACAGGCAATAGCTCTCTATGTTCTACGGTAAACTGCTGTACTTACAAGCCCATCTCTTTCTCTCTAACTTTGAACGAGCCGTAACTCATCACGAAAACTGACTCTTAAGTATAAACACATGCGAGCTAGAGCGTGATTATATTTTTTGCAAAGATATATTCTTGTCTTCAACTCGCGAGCTACCCATCTCTACTAAGGAGTGTCTACTTTACTCACGTAGTTCCTTCTGTCCTCCTTAAGATGCGGGATACAGTGAGAAGCTGCTTTTTTGGGTCTTTTCGATTTTAAAACTATCGTTATTAATTCCTAAAAGCTTTGAACTTAAATTTGTAGGGGTATGCATTAATTTTGTATAAAATAAGCTACAAATATATTTTGTATTTTTACGGTTCCGTACTTCAACAGAAAAAAACGGAACCCTTATAGGATATATACATACATCGATGTCGATGTATATATACATACATCGATGTCAGTTTGAACGTCTGTCAAGAACATTTATCTTAAGGTCGCGTGGATGTATAACCTGTAGCAGACTTTTTGGAAAAATCAAACTAAGTCAACGCCAATCAAAAGATACTAACATTTATGTATCATTTTTCTGCATTTTGTATGAAAGAATATTCAGGTAGGTAGTATATTATTGGCTTATTCAAAATTCAGAAAACACAGGAAAAAAAATCGATTAAAATTATGTTATTATCTATATATATATATAAAAGGACATATATCTGACTGACTGAGGTAAGACGCACGCACAGCCGTAACCGCTGTGCGTAGAAACGTTAAATTTGGACAGATGTTTATTTTCATAATCTGGACATCCACTAAGAAGGGATTTTGAAAAATCTTAACCCTAAAGGGATGAAATAGGGATTAAAAGTTTGTATAGAATTTTTTTTTAATCCGCACCGATTTTTATAAAATTTGAAATTCAGACTCTTAAAAATCTCGGGAGAAGCTGCGCGCGCCCACTAGTCTATATATATAAAAGGACATGTACCTGACTGACTGAGGTAAGACGCACACACAACCGTAACTGCTGTCCGTAGAAACGTGAAATTTGGACAGATGTTTATTTTCATAATCTGGACATCTACTAAGAAGAGATTTGAAAAATTTTAACTCTAAAGGGATGGATTAGGGGTTGAAAGATTGTATGGATTTTTTTTGAAATCGGCACCGATTTTTATAAAATTTTAAATTCAGACTCTTAAAAACATTTCATTGGACACATGTTTCATGTTTTTTTTAGAATTCACCGCCTAAGGATTCAAATAAGGGGGAAAAAAACTTTGAATCGCCACCGATTATTATTAAAAAATATATTCAGACTGTTAAAAGTATTTTATTGAACACGTGCTTCGAAACATCCATGGAAAGTTTACCTAGATATATCATAATAAATATCGCTTACCACCAGTAATCTTCCACAGTGCTAAATGTCGTCAACTTCACAAGATTATCTTCCCACGTACGCTCCTTATTCGTAAACATCCAGAAACACCAGGTATGTTCTAGAGGATGTTTGATTTCTTGTGCTACTTTAGAATCGTCTTTGTCCTTCATTTCTACCTGTTAAGAATAAAATTATACCATTATTTTTTATCATTAAATCAAAAACATGTACTTCTATCCATATTTTGTCAGCTGTTCCCAAAAAAAAATACAATTTTACAAAAGCAGTACCGATGTATTTATCAAATTATCTTCCAAGTAGAGACCAGTACTCAGTGATTTCTATGGTTTTTGTTAGTCGCAAGTTAAGCCGTCGTGTTTTGTTGAACCAAAAGTAAACGTTCGTTTATTGTAAACTGAACCCACATTATTCCTAAATTCGTAATGCTGCTGCACCATAATACCTAATAAATGATTTTTCTTTCAGCTTTACGCTGTATCCTATATGTAGCAAGGTTGGCAGACTGAGCCTAGTGTTAAGACACTCCGCTTCCCACTTTCCGCTAAATTCTGAAAGCATTGCGTATTAAGTCGCGGAACGCTACGCTTTGACACCAGAGCGAAAAATATAAAAATATAAATTGAAAGAAATATTTTATTCCCTCGAGTGGGGATTGAACCCACAACACGTCGTGACTACAGTCACAGGCTTGTGCCCCTGCTCTACGACTGGCCTCAACATATATTAGATTTAGGTAAATAAATAAATAATAACAAACAAGAAATTATTATCAGCTCAATTGAGATCATTCAAACAAAATGGCATTCGGTGAATCATAGCCATTAACGTCGATGCACTGACCACAAAGTACGTACTGCAGAGTGTAGGTACGTGATAAAGAAACGATATTGTTCGCCGTAACGATGCGAAGATAACACATTGTGTGTCACGATTTTCTATTGTCGGGGTACTTATTGAATAATTGTGTTATTTTATATCAAATATAAATATTTTAAAGCGTTTTTTTACAATTACCCATTGACATGATAGTAGGCTATTTTAAATTATGGTTCCTATATATTTTAACACTGTGGTGCAATCGTGGTGAAATACCAATTTTAAAAATCTCAATTTTATTTTAAGTGTCTAGCAAAGGAATTAGCGATTTTTTTTTAAATATTATGTATTCTTAAACCTATTTACAAAAAATACAATGCAACAATCCAAAATTAAATACGATCAAAATGTCTAAACATTTTAGATTATATTTTTATTTATTAATAAATGTTTTCTTACTTGGTTATCCTGTGCTCCTTCAATCATATCGTAGGCACTAGGCAGTCTATTGTTGTAATCACCGCCAACAATTGTATATGAGTGTCATTTTCAACGGCGGCAAATAAGGAAAGCCCCGTTTACATTTGGCAAAACTGTCAATGTTGCTATTATAAAATATATTTAGTTTAAAATTTATTTTTATTGCTATTATTAAGAACGTAATAAAATTTATATTTTTTTTTTAAATTAAATTAATATTTTTTTACATTTTTAAAGTGTTATTCGACACTTAAAAAAGAATAATATTTACTTATTTTAGAAAACGTATAATTTTTTTTTGAACGTATGGCTTAGTGGTCGTAGCGCCTAGTCGGTTTCCAGGAGGCGCGGGTTCGAGTCCCGTTACGTTAAAAAATTTATACGTTTTCCAAAATAATTAAATATCATTTGTTTTAATTTTCAAAAAAAATATTTTTTTTACCAATCTGTTAATAAAATTTTAAAACATTTCACTGTTCTTTATTTTTCCTGAATGCTAGTGCATTCAACAGCGTCTCGAAAGTTCTGATTATTACGATACCTCAATAAAACATTTCCTTTTTTTTATTTGAAGAGTTTCTTACAATGAGATGCAAAAATTAAGTATGATGTAAAAATTAAGTTTCCTTTTATTTGTAATCAAATTTTATTAGATTCATAATCGGAAACGATTAATAATATTAAATTTTTATCAATTTGCACTAGTAATATTGTCAAAGGCTTGTCAACAAATATTATTTATCTGAAGGTTTTATTTATTTATAACGGAGTGGGTTGAATAAAAACAAAGTTTTATTTTAGTATATTTTATATGAAATACCAAAATATTTTTTTATCAACAGACACAAACATCAATTTTAAAGAACATGTTGCAGAGTTAAATAATTAGGTGGTGCAAGTTGTTGTTTCTATGGAGTGCTATGGTAACATATAGATCAAAATTAAAAGACAAAGTTGCCAGAAACAAATATATGTAGATTATTCGTAAAAATCTTAATTCTATGTGACCTCAAACATACAAAGCACAGCTTTAGTACAAACATCAGACTTCCATTTTCAATTTCCATTGAATTCATTTTAACGAGTAACATAACTCGTTATTATAATAATGAAACGTCAACGTAAATACTACTTCTGTTAAATAAAACGTTTTTATTCTATAACACTATAATAGATATGACTGTCACTTTTTAAATTATAACATTAGCATCACTATAGTCCGCGGGCAATAAAGTAAAAGAAATGTCAGCCCTTCTTAACACTAATAGAAAAAATTAATTTCAAAAATTATGTTTAATGAAATTAATATAGTTTGAAAAGATTTAATATTTTCTATTTATTTAGGACCATATAGAAATGTAATTTTATAATATAATTAATATGCTGTCATATTATTACGTGTTTAGTATACAAATAATTATAAGGTATGAACTAGACAGTGTACAGATTCTTAGTGGCAGAACTGTGCTTGACCATAGTGTCTCTATGGAGTTGGAAACCAATTTTCCCATGGATGCCAAGTTGCTCTTTTAATTTCCTGCCTATTTCCAAATTAGCTTGTTGTTTTGATGTATCAGCTGTCCATACAGCTGAAAGATAATTTAAAATATTAGTTATATGATATATTTAAAAATAATATCTTTAAAATAGATTGACTGTTACATTTATTTTGTAATTAAAAATATCAATAATTAGTGTTATAAAAATGCATGCAGCAGTTATGAAATAAATGAAATTATTGAGAAAACGTATAAATATTTGAACGCAGCGGGATTTGAACCCGCATCTCTTTGGAAACCGTCCAACCGCTCTGACGTTATATCTACGTAAACGTCAGACGTTCTTATCGAGCTACGTCAAAATTCTTATACGCTTGTTACAACTTATTTATGTTGTTAGCATCTCTGTAGGGAGATTTTTACAAATTTCCGCTACCCAAAGACAATTACTTAGAATGATCGTTTGGTAAGAGATAAATAATACTATTCTTTAAATATATTTCAACAATTTTTAAAGTATTATTTCACACTTAGGAAAGAAAAATACTTATTAAGAAAACGTATAAAGTATTTTTCTTTCCTAAGTGTGAAATAACACTTAAAAAATGTTTAAAAATCTATATGGTGTTGCTAGTAGTGCTTAATACAAATTTTGAAAAATTATATACATATTTTTCCCAGCTACGCACTTTATCCCACATATAGCAGGTAAGGCAGAGATAACTTAGTATTTTCTTGTAACTCAACTCCGCATTTTATCTTACCAGAGCTGGCTAATGAAAATATTTTTTCTCACAAAGATTGAATTCCCAACCATTCATAAACAGTCCGATGCTGCCTCACTGCCCCAAAATGGCATCTATATGTTAATAACATAATGCCACTAAAATCATTTAAAGACTTTTAAAAAAAAAACGTTTTTTTTTCAAACTATTACTACGATTAGATTAAAAACAAAATATTACTTAAAAATTATAATAGATTTTAAATCGAATATTGCTTACCGATTTTATCAATTTTTGCTCTAATATTTACGACTGCGCCGCATATTTCCTCAGAGTGATCGAAGTTTTCGCCAATCAGGAGGAGTACCTGTTTTAATATAATATATATTATATTAAGTTAAATTATAAATATTATATTTGAGATAAGACAAAAGTAAACGGCGTCACCTTATGCCTCAAAATTTAACAAATGAATTGAAAGTGGAGAACTGATTGTCTTTACACCAGGTTCCAACTTAACCTGCTATATGCGGAGATATAGGAAGCTAAAAAATATTCAACGCACTAGCGACCCAAGCGCGGCTTCACCCGTGTAATGTTATTGTTACATTATAGTCAAGTTATATACGATCTATATATTACTTATAGCCTATGTGGCACTCTTATGTATAAATCATATAAATGTATTCATTTTATTTTCTTTTCCCTTCTCTTGTAGAAGAAGCGCGGCGTTGAGTTCCGCCTCTCAACACGCCATGGTAATTAGGTTGTCTTCCTAGAATTCTGTGTTTAGCACTATTTACTCTCTGCCTATCCTGCTATGTGGAAGAAAGCTGCTTTGCTACACAAATCACTTTACTATAGTCATCAATTTAAGGATTGCGTTTTGTGTTGCAATTTGTCTAGCACTATGGTTCCCAAGCAGTGGTCCACAGCAAAATATGGCCTACTAGTTATTTTAAATTAAGTGGGGAATGAGTGATTGTTCACAAGTCTCTCTTCTTCTTCTTCTTCGAGAGAGAGTGGCCCGGCTCAGTGAAGTTGATACATCTGCCTTTAGTTGGGTCATTTATTCGGGCAAACATAAATTGTGTTGATGTTAATGTAAAATACTTTTTAAAACACATAGATTTTTAATATTTTCTCAGAAATTACATTAATACAAAATTACAGAAGCTTTTCCTAAAATATTATTATTTCTTTTTATCTAACTTTCTATTGAACTTTTAATTAAAGTTTCAGTTTGATTATTACAGTTTATTTTTATTATGTAGTGATTTTTACTACATAGTGTTCCCTGCTAACAAGAATGTTTTAAAATTGGTCCATGATCAAGAAGAGGTTGTGAACTCCTGGTCTAATAAAACCTTGTTTACATTTAATAAAAAATAAAAAAATCCCTATGAGCGATTTGAAGTGAAACCCATAAAATGTAATTCATATAATCTAACAACAAAGCCTTTACACTTATAAACAAACCTTGACAAGAAATTATCAATCAGTTTATAATTTATATGCAAGAATAATTTACTGCTCCATCATGTAAGACAGTCTCTATCTATAAATGCAGTAGTTGTGAGTTCTAACCCCACTTGAGAAATGAGTATATATTCATTAAATTATTTTTAATTCCTCACATAGTGGTGTTGAGTTCCACCACTAAATATGCAATATCTTAAAAATTGACTGGTGCTATTGAAGACATCTGTTCACTATATTTCTTTTGTCTGTTGCTGCAAAAATAAAAAAAAATCAACTTAAGCTTACAACATCAAGCCAAAATCGATCCAAGTCTGAGTTTCTTTGTTTCTTCTCAAGACTTATCAACCAGCGGCCACCCATTTTGTTGGCGTCGTCCTCCCACATGGGACGTATGCCTTGTTTAAATACTGCGTAGTCATGGCCTTGACGAAGCTCCGAGGGTAGTTTAATATGGTGGTAGAGTCTAAAAAATAATAATCATAAAAATTATTTGTACTAACATTATAAAGCTAGAGATTGTTTGGTTGAATCCTCATAGTCTCTGGAACTACAAATTTTTTTAATTTAATTGTGTGATAGAAAGCATCCCATACATAACAAGGGTAAACAAAGGGAACCAGGGAACCAAGTGTTAAGACACTCCATTCCTCCATTGACACTAGCATGCCCCAATTTTCACCACTGCATTTTTGAGAGTGGAGATAAGTGTTGAGTGGCCAGAACTCAACGCCGTGCTTTGCCTCGGTATCAGAGCAAGGAAATGAAAATATTAAATAAATCAATCCCCCAAGTGAGAATGTGAATGCGCAACTATAAAAAATAAAATTTTGATTGGGCTCAGATAATCTTTACATTAGTACCAATACAGTAACGGGCTTGTTATGGCGAAAGGGCACATGTGTGTCACTGTAAATGTGACAGGTTCTGTGTCAATTCCCACTAAAGGAAATGAAAGTTTTATATTTCCATTTCCTTGCTCTGGTAACAAGGCAAAGCGCTGCATTGAGTTCTACCCACTCAATGTACAATAGCTCCAGATATCGGCAGAAAGTTGGAAATGGAAGTATCTTAAAGGGAATGGAGAGTCTTAAGACCACAGTGCATGAAGATAAAAAAAATACCAATAGTTTGTCCAATACTGAACTTATTTTTAATTAAATGTTAAACATATAAACAAAATCTTAGAATACCTGCACAACTGCCTAGGGCATTAGAGTATCAAATCTGTATGTAAGGTTAACTACATTATTTTCAGGGGTTTGGTTGAATTATCAATAAACCTGTATATTTATTTAAATTGTCAATAACTCCTTAATTTCATATTTTCATTTCTATCAAGTAAAAAGCTTTGTTTGTAATTTCATAAGTAACTGAGAAGCCAAGGTAATGCTTTGCCATATTAAATTAAGCATTAAGTTCATGACTTGTAAATAGGATAGTGTAATATGAGTAGAAAAGTTCACTAGATAATTGCCGGTATATATATATATATATATATATATATATATATATATATATATATATATATATATATATATATATATATATATATATATATATATATAAATCTCATTACAATCTCCTATCCCTATTTAATTCATTCTCTCTTTTATCCCAAGGTTGCCTGGAAGAGATCACTCACTCAGTAGTAATGCTGCCTATTGTGCTGTTCTATATATAATTACATATAAACATTCAAACATTGAATTAGTTGGTGTACTATAAAGATTATTTTACTTCTTTACTTAAATAAAAAAAAAAGTTATGGTGGTGGTGGTTCTTTAATTAAATTTGACTTATGTAAGATTATTAAATAAGTTACACATACCTCCAGAAATCTTCAACCGTGTCAAATGATGTTAGCTCAATTTGATTCTCCTCCCATGATTTTGTTCTGTCATTATCATAAAACCAGAGGCTCCAATTGTTCTGAAGTGGATGTTTTATCAGAAATTCTGGGGGAATTTCTGTGTTAGTGTTGGCTTTGCTCTCAACGCCTGCTGAACCCTTGAATACACAAGTCATATTTAATGAAATTCTAACCTATAATTCTTCACAAAATTTAAACTATTCGTGTTTATAATTTATCTTAAATGTTTATAGCACTAGATACGTCGCTGAAAATCCGAAAACCGATGATTTATTAAGGGTTTTATAAACAGAAACCAGTGTTGTAGTGAAAGTTATCGCAGCCACATCAGCAAACTTTGTAGCTTTTTAGTATATACACTTTAAAGTTTAAGTTAATATGAAGGTACATCAAAAATATTAATCTTAAAAAAAATCTTCTACCTACCTCAACTTCTTCAGCATTATTTCCAGCCATGTCACAAAATCTTCCCTATCCTCGATTCTTTTTACAAAAGACAGAAATAAAAGTGTTGCAAGTCTATTACAGCATGTTTCAAACAGATTATATATGTAATAACAATATACTATATGAAATAAAAAAAAACGTTGATGTAAAGTTTTGTACATATGTGAAAATTTTTTTTTAGATAATTAATAATTAAATGTAAAATGTTAACTTTCCTCTGTAATTTAAGCCCAGTATTAGTTAAATAAAAATAGTTATTTCGGAAACAATATTTCCCTTAGATTATAGGTACTTCATTACTATTATTGCTGTAAGCAACACTGTGTACTATTGTCACTACATAATATATAATAGCTAATAAAGTTATGCAAAGGTGCAGATCAATCGAAATCACCTGAAAGCGTCGTCTTCATTTTGCTACAGTTTCCTTATCATAGAGTTTGCCGGTCTCCGTCCAGTTACTATTTAATAGTGAAATTATTACTCTAAAAAAGTACAAAAATGTCTGTTCAAACTATTCTCTTAGATTTTTCCATGGATGCCGCCCGTTTAGGGGACGAAAGCGGACAGAAAGCTGTATTTAGCCAATTAGAAACAGTACTTAAAGATTATGTACCAAATCTCCTATTAGCCGCTGATATTAAAGTTGATGGTGGATCGCTGAAACTGCTGACTGGAAAGAAAGGAACAACAGTCTCCGTCAGATTATTCGACCGCGGACTTGTAACTGTGAACATTGAATATTACAAAGAAGACAGCGAGGAACCACTAATCAATTTCAAGGTTAGCTCAATTTGAGTAAAATAGCATCGATATAGTTGCGCAGTCATATAAGAATTTTATAAAGTTCAGGTGACATTTGTAGCTTCAAATTAAATTAATCTTATGTTAGCTGGTCTGATTGATCAGTCTAGCTAACATAAGCCATATTAATATAATTATATTGTTTATTAAAATTATAATATATTTAGATACAATTATTGATATAAGTAATTGTATTTAGAAAAAAATTAAGGTTGAGCAAAGCCTATTGTTTTAGTGTTCAAAGCTACTGGAAAATTCAGTGAGAATGTCCTTGGAGTGTGACAGACTTAAACTTTTGCCTACTATCAAAAGGGGTTATAAATATGATGTATACTTGACCAGTTCAGGTTGGCCCTAAGCTTTATTAATATCACATTGATACTACTTGCACAGTAAACTATTTGGTTTATTAATTTAAAAGAATTAAATGATCTCCAATCAATTCAATTGTGACTAGTGATGTTCTCTACATTTTTATAGACTTAAAATTAGAGATTTGCATTTTTACATACAAATATTATTTTGAGGTGATAATGAAGCACTTAATCAATGCAAGCTGGTTTTTTGTGCACTATATACATAAAAATTAAAAAGGCACCCAAGTTACATGTATAAATACTAATAAGTAATAATAATAACTAGAAGAAATATTTTTGTAACTGCTTTTAATATCAAATCGTTTTAATTTATTCAATGTCTATTTTTTTGTTTTTATTTTATTTTCACAGATAATATTACTTTTACGATCATATAATTATAAGCATTAAACACACTCCGTGTCCAATTCCAATTCCCACTTTATTGGTTTGCATGGATCTTTTTAGACTTTTATATAGTGACAACATCCAATGAATCTTCCAGTTATCAGAGAAGATGCTCAACCTTACATTCTATTAGATAATTTGTCTTTGCATGTATTACATTATCATATTTTTTTTTATCCATTTTTTTTTTTTTTTTGATAGTCAGCTAAAGTATTGGAAAGTCAGCTGAGAAAGTACATATCAGCTGTAAAATCTCAAGCATTTCCAACTATAAAACGTTGTCTATTTGGCAGGTATTATCCTACATCGGGTAAGTAATTTTTTACAAGTATTTTATTTATGTATCATTGAAAATGTTTACTTAGAAATACAGTAAAGGGCCAATTATCCAAACTGAATGTTCATAAAAAAAAATTAATTATCTAAGTTACTTGGTGCTCCTGCCTCATTGTTTCCAACCCATTTTCACAGCATTAGTGCACATAAATTGACATTTCGTTACACTTATAATTATATTTCATAGAAAACACTTGACAATAAACAAAATTGTGCTAGGTAAAACTAGGCTTAAAATGCCTAAACATCCTTTTCAAAGTGTCTAATGCATCATCCTTGCTATAAAAGGATCATAAATGTTTAGAGGAAGATGAATTTGCAATTAACTTATTGATTAAATAATAAAACAATGAATCAAAATATATATTTTTTTAAATATTTAATTCACATTTTTGATATCTGATATAACTATGTATGTAAATATAGTTTTCTTTTTCTTATAGATAAATAAATATACATATATGGTGAATCAATACAGTTTTGCTGTCTGAAAATATTGATTTTCAAAACACCCATACTCCCTCTTAGTTTGAATAATCGGCACTCTACTGTATATTAAGCCTAGTTATATATACCTAGTTTTATAAAAAGGTAGGTTTTATAATAGGTCTTCATTGGTATTACATGTTTAGAATAAAATATTAAATCTCATTATTTTTTTAAATAAGCATTAATTTCATTTGATATATGGGGGTGCTTTTTATCATTCTGCTAAGGCAAAACATGGTATTGAGTTCCACACCTCTGAAATGTGAAGTTAAAAAAATAAACTAGAAGTCAGGTTTTACACTTTTTTGCACTTTAATTATTAAAAAAATAAATTTAATTTAAAATTTAAAAAAAACTCTACTGAGTAGTAACTATGGAAATATGAAGTTATGAATACATACATTTTTTAGGTTAAGTAACACTTAAATTCAAAATCATCTTCACTCTATATCCCGCACACAGCAGGGTAGGCAAAGGGAACCTAGTGTTAACACACTCCGTTCCCCACTTTCCACCGTATTCTGGAGAGCATTGCGTGTTGAATGGCGGAACTCAGAGCCGCGCTTTGCCTCGACACCAGAGCGAAGAAATGGAAATATAAATTTAAATAAATATTTCATCTCTTCGAATGGGGATCGAACCTACAACCAGTCGATTTTACAGTTGCATTTTGTGCCCCTGTGCCACAACTGGCCTTTAAGCTGCCCTTCTAGTCATATAAAAGATGGATATGGAGATTTTATTTTGCTAATCACCCAAACTTTTTATAATAAAAAGTCAGTTATATATTTATATTTATTAGTAATATTTTCAGATGAAAGGCTGCTAGAATATGATATAGACGGTGTAGTGTTTGATGAACAATCATCCTTCCAGAAAGTTCAAATTGTACACTCTAAGTCATTTGGTAATATGCTGGTGTTAGATGATTTACAAAGTAAGTTAATATCGAATTATTATAGTGTAATATTATCAGCTTCACGCTGTATCCCGCACACAGCAGGGCAGGTAGAGGGAGCCTAGTGTTAAGACACTCCGTTCCGCGTCGTTCTTATAATAGTAGGAAAGAGCGATGCGGACTTCTACGCAGGGCATTCCCCTGCGATCGCCAACACTTCACGAGCGTCCATCAAAGATCGTAATTTTTCTTCAGTGGCGAGCTACTAAATATTATTTCTTATTAATAATTAACTAATTGTCTATACACGGAACCGATTTTATTATAAGTATAGATAATATGTAGCTTAAAGGTATTTTTTTAAAATAAATAGTTTCAATGAAATGATAATATTTTTATACTCTATTAGTTGTGTTATACATATAAAATGTTATATGTATAAAAATAGTCGTATAACAATTTTATTGTACCAAACTGTGAGCTCCCTTAAATCGTGTTATTATACATTCATCATTACATTCGTGGTACTATACATTGCTATCACAATACTTTGAAATTATTATTACATCTTTAGTAAGTAGTAACTAATGTTTAAAAAAATGGAATAACATTCATTTTTATAAAGCCTTCATTCCCTTACCTACATTATTATAAATAAAGATCATTAAGCGAGACAAATGCTATTAAATAAGTAATTTTAAATTAGTCAAGTCAAGATTATAAACATACTCGTATTTGGATTTGACATGCAAATTTCCAACATAGAGTAATTTAATACCACGGCTCTTGGATATCTTCCAAGTGCGCTAGCCAATTAACGTGTTCATTTTTATCATGACACGTCGCATTTCTGAATCTAATAGTAATTATACTTTATAATAAAAGTCTGGCTTTTATGTAAAATGGATTGTTATCTAACATAAATTCATGCACATTTCTACATGATGTCATGTATTTAGATGTAATTATAACATAAATCAGCTTCACGCTGTATCCCGCACACAGCAGGGTAGGCAGAGGGAACCTAGTGTTAAGACACTCCGTTCCCTACTTTCTGCCGAATTTTGGAGGCGTTCATTCTAGAATATAGAGATAATAGAGAATGCTATTTATTAAATATTTTTTATGTTTTAAAAGTGATCTGCTACACAAAAATAAACCACAACTGTTTTACATGAGTAATTAAGGACGGAAGGAAACCATGAATTGGTATATGATATAATATACCAATTCATGGTTTAATTGCATGATCAGTCAGTGATTATACGCTTTCACGCCATAACTATTCAACCAAATATCATGAAACTTTGTACACATATTACATGTACATAGAGTTACAGTATATTTTGTTAAAAAAAAACAGTTTCACGCTGTATCCCGCACACACGAGGTAGGTAGGTAGAGAGAGCCTAGTGTTGGGACACTCCGTTCCCCACTTTCTGCCGAATTCTGAAGGCAATGCGTGATGAGTGGAGAACACAACACCGCGATTTGCCTCGACGCCAGAGCGAAGTCATTGAAATATAAATTTAAATAAATATTTCATTTCCTCCAGTGGGGATCGAACCCACAACCAGTGGCTTTTACAATCGCTCTATTTCAATATTCTACGTCTATAATATAAAAACGAGTTTAAGCGGGCGAAGCCGCGTTTGAGTTTCTAGTATTTAAACAAGAAACATATTATTCCATTCTAAGATGACTTCACCTAAACATATTACAACGCCAATTACTCATTGTGACTCATACTAATATAGCTGATAAGATAACTAAGGTTGTATAACGAAAAGCGTGTATTCGTTAAAATATCAAAATGAACCCTGTAACTTACTTTATTATATTCAAATTACAATTAAATTAGGTGTAATTTGTAAAAAAATTTTAGAAATCGTAATTTTGAAAATTCAAAAAAATGGCATTTTACGTTCATTACATTAAAATTATATTGTAATAGATAAAAAAAAGTAATAAAATGCCTTTAACTTATTTTGTATTCAGTCTCAAAAAATTAGGTAGAGTTATGTTTTCAGGTTAAATAGATTAGTTAAACACGGAATGCACCTCAGGCGAAAAAAATATCATTTTTTATACCAACATTTGATAGTATTTAAAACTTGTAATTTTTTTTGTCTATGTCACAAAGAAATTAAAATGGAAATATCATTACGTAAACTCTTCTAAAAGTTCAGTAATGGGTTCATTTAAGCTTATTACTGATGTCACATTGAATTTGAAATGATCCATGTCCGTTCGATACACTAACAAAAATTATGTACGTAACTGATACATTTTTACAGAGGTATTTTGTAAATTTTTTTTATGATATTATCTTCGGGCATTCAGCCTCTATGTACAAAGATTTTTACTAGATATTGCTTAAAGGGATGATTTAGAATTTATTACAAGAAAATTATAGTGGTCAAAGGTCTAAGGATAGGAGAACGGCGATATTACCTTTAACTACACCTTTAACGACACTAATTTCTATTACATCTCAAAAAAGATATGCCTGCGCATATTTAGAGAGTGTTTCAGTTAATATTAAGAATTTCTATATTTCCTTAGCGCTAAGCAAATATAAATGTGATTCTAGGTTTAATAAATGAAAGTACAATTTGGAATTGTGGCCTAGATAATTTTGGTGACATTTAACTTGACAGCTATATTGCAATCGTTACTACAACTAACAGAGGTCATGTCCCAGGGGCACAAAGTGTGACTGTAAACGCCACAGGTTCTGGGTTCGGTTCCCGCTCAAGGAAATTAAATATTTAATATTTTCATTTCTTCATTTCATTCAATTCATCAATCATTAGCTCTGGTGTCGAGGTAAAGCGCAGCGTTGACTTCCGCCATTCATCACGCAATGTCCCCAGAATTCCGTGGAAAATAGGGAACGGAGTGTCTAAATACACCTAGTATTTAGACACTCCGTTCCTTCTGCCTACCATACTGTGTGCGGCTTTACTGACAATATTATAATACGTGTGCGGCCAGGCAAAGGTAATGACTTGTATGATTAATGTGTTGTTACAATGCGCTGGAAAGTGGGTAGCGGACGTGTCTTATTGGGAGCGGAGTCTTAGCACTAGGTTTCCAGGTTCCCTGCCATATACAGGATGCAGCGTGAAGCTAAAAAAACGGCAGTTATAAAAATGGATGAAAAATATTTTATCATGTTGAATGATTTTGTTACAGATATTTCAGAGGCTGATCTAATTTATACTGAAACATTGATGAAAAGAGGCGAAGAAAGCTATGAAGGAAAGGAAATTGTAATTTTAGGTAAAATATATATATTTGTAAAATTTAATACATATAAAAAAATATTTATTGAATAATTTAGTGTAAATGCATGCATAGATATTGAACATATTTTGTTATTAATATGTTAGGTTACATACCATATTATCAATAAATGTGCGAACAAATGAAAAAGATCATATAATAAAAAAATTATACAACTTGAATAAAATGACCAGGATGACAAGGAAATATTTTTAAGCTTTTTTTTATTTTTAAAGTAATTTTGTGATTATGTTATAATTAAATATAATTATAGGTGGCGGAGACGGCGCGTTACTATACGAATTATTAAAAGAAAATCCCAAATATGTTTGGATGTTGGAGATAGACGAGCTTGTGATGAAAGCTTGCAACAAACACCTGAAGTCCATATGTGGAGATGTACTCGAGAAGAGAAAGGGGCCTAACTTTGAGGTTGATTTTATTTTGCCTTTTTAGGTTAAATAAAAATAAAATGAGGCCAGTCGTGGTGCAGGTTTACAACTGGTTATGGGTTCGACGCCCACTCTAAAATATATTTAGTTAAATATATCCACTACTTTACTCTGGTGTCGAGGCAAAGCGCGACGTTGACGTCCGCCACTCAACGTGCAAGGCTCCTAAATTTGGTGGAAAGTAAGAAACGGAATGTCTTAACGCTCCCTCTGCCTACCCTTTCTTGTGCGGAATATAGCGTGAAGTGTTAGCACCACTTTAAATGAAACTATAGTTTTATCTACTCCATAAAAGCCTAATACAATTTTAAAAAATCCCAAAAATGGAAAAGTTTTTTTTTTTTCAAACAAAATAAATAATAAAATTGTCGTTTTAAAATAAAACGAAATTTGTCAAGAATATTACGTAGGTATTGGCGGCTAAGTTCAAAGTTGTTTAACCTTTAGTAGTATTCTTGTAGTAGTATGCCTTTATGTTATTCGCATGTTCGCGTAACTGCGTCATACTAAATACAGGTATGGGAACAGGAACATTTTGAAATGACGAAACGAAATGACGTTTAAACTGTTTATCTGAATATATATGAATTTTCTTGATTAATTTCTTTAGGTATGGGTTTGAAATATTTTACCCTATATGCTGTTTCCGTAAAAGGAGCGCTGCCTCTTCCACCCTGTATAAGTTAACTGAAATTAGTTTATTAACAAATAGAACAAAACCGTCGTGGAACAACGTTTTAAAAATGTGAAATAAAAATCTTTCCAGATAATAGTAGAAGACTGCATGCTAACAATAAAGAAGTTCACAGAAGAGAACAAGAAGGTGGATTATGTTTTTGGTGATCTCACGGACATACCCATATCTGAGGCGGCCTGCGGTGAACTTTGGGAATTCATGATTAATATATTGAAAGCTGCTTTTGATATACTAAGGCCGAGTGGAAAGTTTATGACCCATGTGAGAGAGTTTTTTTATAGGCTAGTGGTTATGTGATTCAATTCCTTGAGGTGTTTTGCGTTATTTTCTTTTCACTGTTTTGGTAAAACAAATTGTGGCGTTAAATTCCGCCGCTTTAAGCAATATCTCGAAATTGGATTGTTTGTTTTCATTAAATCATATTTATGTTCTGTTACTCAAATATTATTAAACAATAACTTTTAAGTTCAATGTGATATTAAATCGATTGTTCAGTTTCATAGAAAAATTAAAGGTGCCGGGCAGCACACACACAGTGACAGTTTTGGGTTCGATTGCTACACGGGCCAGTTTATTGTTTTAGTTTCCTTTCTATGATATTAAGATAAAAACCAACGAGAATTCCGCCACTCAGCACGCAATATCTCGAAAACTAGGAGATGCGTGGGGAACGAGATTTCTCAACATTATCTTCCCTCTGTCTACCCTGTTGTACATACAATGAGAAGACAAAACAAAAACTGTTAAAAAAATTATAATATTATTAAGATATAAAATTAAAAATACAGGGAAACGGTGCAACATCACCCGAGTCGCTAGAACTATACGAACAAGTACTACAGAAAATGAAACCCGCGGTCACCTTTAACAAGTGTAAGGCATTCGTCCCCTCCTTCCTCGAAGACTGGATATTTTACCAAATTGCCTTCAAAAACCAAGAACAAGACCAAAATGAATAACAACCAAAGAATTTTAATGTTCCTTTATTAGTTTTAATGTTATATATGAAAAGTCATTTATTCACGATATTCTGATTAAACTTAGGTCTCGTATTCAAATTAATATTTGTATCTGTTAGTGTGAAAGTGGCCTTATATTTAATATGGCTGTACAAATTTATATACAGTTAACATTTTTTGGATATTCAAGAGAGATATGAATATCTTAAAATACTTTAAAGTAATTATTGATAAGAAGCAGCTGTTTTAGACTCTCTCAACATTCTCTCATATACCCTATGAGTTTACTTAGTGATTAATAATTATTTTTATTATGCTTTTACCTAAATATTTTGCCATTTACTAATTTTACCATTTAAAACTTATTTATTCAATTTACTGAAAAAGAATACATACATATTAGTTTTAAAAAACATTTCACAAATAGTTTTGAATAAGTATTAACTTTATCTATGTACAGACCATCTACTGTGAAACTGAACTTATATACATATTAATATGTAATAAATATAATAATATATAATATAATGTATATAACAAAATAATAAATAAATATATATTTATAATTTTTTTTATGTTCATAGGAGCAAAACTACGATCTGTGTATATGTCTATTATTTTATGTGTAACTAAAATCATTCTTCATGGAAAGTTTTTTTTATTAGACAATCCAGTTTAAAAATGTTTATTAAGCATACCAGGGTGTTTCTATACAGACGTCAAAACCAGTTTTTTCGGACAAAACTTGCTTATTTCTCTTAATGTTGGCACCCCATTGAATTCTAGAAAATAACAGTTCTTCTAAGAACACAAATCAATATTATCTAATACCGATTTGAGACAAACTCGTTTCCTTTTTGAAGGCGATTTTAAAAAATTAAAAAGTGGAATATAAATTTTGTCATTTTGGAAAAAACATAATAAAATTATTCATTCTTCTATATTTAATCTAATATCCGATATAAGTATAACATTCGATTTTAAATAACGCCTCAGAAAAGTAATCTATTTGTATAAAAATGTCATCAAAATACATTAATAATTTTCAATGTAACCCCATAAGAAATATACAAAAACTTTTTTACTTAAATTGGTTAATTAGAAATATTATTTTAATAAGGGCACTTTTACACTAACTGGCACAAATTTTGTATTAACTATAATGTTTAGCTAAAATGGCTGTGACTTGAAAAAAAAATGCAATGTCAATTTTTGATTCATAAACTAATTATCTCAACTACTAAAAATTGTATTAATCTCTTATATTAAGCAAAAATTGCACAAAATAATTAAATTTAAATTTATAAATCTGTCATAGTAGCGGGATCTGACTGTAAGTGATGAAGAATGTCTCGAAAATTAGGTGGTGCATGGGTAACAGTGTTTTAACACAATAATATTTTATAGGTTCCTGCTGCCTACACAGCTATATGCGAAATAGAGCGTGAACCTGCTTTTTAAAAAAAAATGAATACGAGGCCTTGTTTAATATTAAAATTGCATAGTCAATCCTTTTTATCTTTTAGCAATGCACCTAGTTTTATTATATTAATAGTCTTTACTAAACAAGACACAAATAAAAATATGTATTTTTATTAGACGGGTATTAATTATTTTGTATGATATTTCAGCTGCCATTTAGTTGATAGATAATTGACCTGTAATTGGACTAAAGTGGTTTAACTTATATATTTCAGTATTTTATATTTGTCATCATTTTTACTAGGCCAAGCTAGGACCAAAAGCATATGGTTTTAAGCGCAAGGGTTGTGGGTAAAAATTCATACTTGTGGTAATAAATTATCTTCCCCAGCGTTGAGTTCCGCTACTAAACACGCAATGTTACCAATTTAGGCAGAATATGGGGAGCGAAATGTCCTAATATTATACTATATCCACGCAGCCATGATAAAGGTAAACAATAAAAAAAGGTTATTTTATGGGTCACAAATGATAGGAGTTACTATATGAAATAAAAAAAGTTTATGTATCTATTGAAGTAAACGACGATAGCACTGTAAATAATATTATAGAACAATGTCTATAAAACCTGTTAGTTAATATAATTATGATTTAAATTTGTGGATATCGATGAAATTATATTTATAATTATATTTTCAAATATAAATATACATTATGCAATTTAAAAAAAAAATGATTAAAAAAATGGAGAAAAAAAACGAATACAATAATCAAAAATAAAGATTGTTTTAATATTTAGAGCCAGGAACATTGTAAAACTTAAAATCTAAATATGTTTGTATTCAGCCGTATTTCTTCATTTTTAATTTCTTAACATGTAAAAACACCCAAAAGCCGTCTTGTTCTCAAGCTTGAGACGCATTTTAATGCTATAAAAATAAACCACTTCAATATATTATAGAGCTCAGGTACTTCGAACATTTTACATTAAAATGTGTCATCGGTCAGATTATATCCGCCATTTTTACTATCAGTCAACCTATTTTTTTTTTTAAACATAAGTAAACCTGGACCAAATTTAAAAAAATATAAAAGTTTGGGTAGTATTTCTTTGCTTACATTTTGTCTCATGTCTAAATGAATAAACTATAGGTCCTACTATAGAGCAACTAGTAACTAAAAAATATAAAGACATTGTTTTATATATATACTTATAGCTAGGTAATTAATTGTAATCATTCAATTTTGATTGCAGTATATTTATTTTTATTTACAACATTCTATAAGTCCTATAATATTATTATAGGTTTGTGTATAATGCCAGATATTTATTTCATATGTTAGGCCACTTTTGTGCTATTTCACTTTAAATATGACACAAATATGTATGTAATTATAAATTAAATATATAAATTCTATTATAGTCTATACATTTTGTTATTGTAAACTAAAATAAATTATTACTGCTATTTTTTAGTATTGCATTTTTTTTCCCGACGCAACTGATAAGTATTATAGATTCTAAGAAGCCTTAGATGCAGCTTTATATTTAAGTATTAATATTAACTATTTAGTGCAGTTAACTGTTTGAACTACGATTTGTGCTCGTTTTTTTTTTTGTTTAATAAATAAAAATATTCCAATATTGCTGAAGTTTTAAATTCTTACCATTTACTCTTCTTAGATTTATAATATATAGGACTATCATCTGACTTACTAAAGGTCGTGTGGGTGTCGATGATTGCAGGTTTGACCCCGACTCAGGGGCATATTTTCATTTCCTCGGTTTGGTAACAAAGAAAAGCACGGCGTTGAGTTCCACACCTCAACACGCAATATCTCAAAATTTGACAGTGAAGGAATGAAGCATCGTAACACTGGGTTTTTTTTGCCTACCCTACTATATGCGAAATACAGCATGAAGCTAAAGAAAACATTTATATTTCAAGGCTATCATCGAGGTTTAGCTGTAAAAGGATGCATGTGGGGTTCACCCCCACTCGTAGGACAGAATGTGGTTTTGAATTCCACCTTGTAAAATGCAATATCTCGAATTTGGGCGGATTGTATGTCGGCTATAGTGTAGCTGAATAAAAAAAGCGCAAAATATTTTTATATACATTTTATTATCTTAAGTATTTATAATAAAAAATAATGGAAAATATGAAATTATATGTAATAAAATTAACATATCGCTGTTCAATCCAGCTTAATACAGTTGAATTGAACAGTCTCCACAGGCAAAATTTATTTTTTAACAATTAAAATTAGAGGCTGGTGTACATAAAGGACTTTTAGAGACTATATTTTTATATCTACATATGTTAATATTATAAAGCTGACGAGTTTGGTTGATTTTTTAGTTAGCCCATTTATTGTGAAAAGTATCATCATCATCAAATTTATTTTTTATAGTATGTATTTTAACAATCTTTGAATTATTTCTATGTATACAGCCTCTAATTTCACATAATATAATGTATAATATTATCAACAGTTTATTTTTGTATAAGCTTAATCTACACATATATACACAATTATTCAGCCTGCCTCAACCTTGCCAGTCTTTGTGTGAGTTCATCTTGTTCTTGAGAAACAACTGTTGCTGTGCCCACTGATGTGCTTGGTACCCCAGATGGCAGCTCCATGTTTAATTCCAAACTGAAATTTATTATAATATAATTATATATTTTAAATTTCATATTTGAATCTCTACAGAATTTTTTAAAAGTACATAATAGACAAGATCTTTTAAATTGATTATTTTGCTTAGGTTGCCTGGAAGAGATCACTCTTAGTGATAAGGCTGCCTTTTCACATTTTTTTTATATGAATTTATTTGTTAATTATGTAATTTTCTGGTGTGAAATAAAGAGTTTTTATGTTATGTTAAGATAACCTCTCTTAAACAGCACAACAGATAGTGCATGGTAAAGTAATGGAAGGATTATACTGTACTGTTTTGCCAAAAATATTCCAAAACAGGCTTTAACTTACAACTCTTACCCCTGATGAGGCCAGTCCTTTCTCAGGGGCACAAAGTGTGACTGTAAAATCAACTGGTTGTGGTAGGTTTGATCCCCACTTGAGGAAATATAATATTTATTTACATTTATATGCATGCGGCTTTGAGTTTCACCACTCAATACACAATGTCTCAAGAACTTGGTGGAAAGTGGGGAACAGAGTGTCTTAACACTAGGTTCCTTCTGCCTACCCTGCTCTGTGCGGGATGATTTTAGCTTTATGTTTTTCCTGTATATAATATTTTTAAAATATTGTGTGTAGAGTGGTGGAATTCAATGCCATGCTTCAAAACCAAGTAGGGGATGAACCCACAACAACTGACAATCAGTCACACACTATCCCACTGTGACAGGGGCCTCATGAAAACAAAACATGAAATTTGCTTAATACCAAAACTGATAAACCTATTTATAAAAATTATGACATACCCAGCTTCATCAGCAACTTGTTGCAACAGGTTATCCACATCTCCCTGTGGCACCGCTGTAGTAGTTGTTTGTGACATAGTATTCTCCATGTATGATGATTGTACATCTAAGTCTTCAAATTGACTTTCAAATTTGTCCATCAAATTAGATATCTTCTCAAGATTCATTGATTTCATTGCTGCATCCATTGCTTTTACAACACCCGCCATTGAATTTGTGACCTGAATAAAATTTTCTTATTATACTAGAATATTTCAATAAAATAAGAGCAGTTTTGCTTTTTCTTGCATGGCAGAGCAAGCAGCAGGAAAACAGTTTATTTATATTGGTATATTTGATATTTCAAATTCCCACCTTCCAACCATTTTTTTATAATATTGTATGTTGAGGCCAGTTGTGGCGCAGCGGCACAAAGTGTGACTGTAAATCGACTGGTTGTGGGTTCGATCCCCACACGAGGAGATGAAATATTTAATTAAATTTATATTACCATTTCTTCGCTCTGGTGTCGAATCAAAGTGCGGCGTTGAGTTCTGCCACTTAACACATAAGAATTCAGTAGAAAGTGGGGAATGGAGTGTCTTAACACTAGGTTCCCTCTGCCTATCCCGCTGTGTGCGGGATACAGCGTGAAACTGATTTGTGATTTATTTTGATTTTTTGTATGTTAAGGTTATATTGTATGTTAAGGTAAGGTAAAGCTCTACACTGTATTTTGTTTACTAGAAAAGGAAAATAATTATACTTTAAATTTAATCTATTGGTGGTCTATGCCCACTCCAGAATAGTTTTGTGCCTACACCAGAAATGTTACAAAAAACAAATTTTTCATATCCAAAAATACAACCATGACATCACCATTCCCTTGATTTTTGCTTTGATTTTGATTGAACTCACAACCATAGCATTTACAGTTAGATGCTGTCACAATGTGCCACAACATCCTCAATTTATATTTAACACATGTTGTTTTACAAAAACACCATTTACCTTTCTAGTTGTTAATGCTGTCTGTACTCTGCTTGAGACTGCATCAACTCTTGCAGACATTCGTAAGTAATTTATAGCTTGATTCTTTTGTCTAATAGCATTTTCAGCATGAATTCTAGCAACTTCCATATTACCTTTCTGTATGGCTTTCTTAGCTTTTTCCTTTTCTAATTTTTCTTCTTTCTCACATTTTTTTGAATTCCGCTCTAACTCTTTTACAGCAAATTTTAAATTAAATAGATGTTCTGATTATATGAATTAAGAAATTAAAGTACTTTCTTACAAATGATAAGAAGAAAATAAAACTCTTTAAGAAATATTACCTTCACTTTGCAGTTTTCATCAAATATTAAAGTATATTGCACAATATAAACATAGATATTATATTTAACAAATTCAAAACTTCCAATTATCCTTACAACTATTATTTTACCATTGTATATTAATTAGATTACTGTACAATAAAAACTAAAACACTTAATGAACAGAATACGAGATTGTGAAGAAAGAACATAATAGTAATATCAACTTTAAAACATTACTTACATTTTTTTACACTATTTTATTGTAAAGGATACTTTCCATAGCGGATGATGACATTTCGTTCCCCAGTTTGACGGCTTTATAAAACTATTTACAAAGAAAGACAGGCTTAAGCCTTAATTTAATTAAAATTTCTTGTGAGTTTGAAAACTCGAAACAAATATTCACCCAGATGAGTCACAACTCTTGATGCAAAATCCCCAACAACAAATGATTTCTGTCACTTTTGACTTATTTTAGGCAATTGTATGTCAAACGATAAGGTATTTAGGAAATTATTAAACTATCATCATTACTCCCCATATTTTTATATGATAACGTACATTTACCTGTTCACGGTTATATCAAATATGTATTTAATATTAAAAGAGAAATATGTGATTAAGATATAATTTGTTTATATTTAGTTTTTTTATTTATTATAAGTATCCGATCATACTAAGTCTATGGTTTTTGTGCTTCATGTTGGCACACCGCTTGAACAATGATGCTGTCAAAATTAAAAAAATATACAAGAAAAGTCAGTCATTGAAGTCCGATTTTGGATTTGGAAGGGAGAGATCGGAGTTGTGTCGAATAATCTGAAATAATTTCAGAAATCTTTATAGTTATTAATGTATTAAGAGTTATTTTAAAATTTTAGTGTTATTTTTCGATAAGATATACTAATATTTTTCGAGTTTTGTCCTATTTATGAGTAACTTAAAATTAATTGTATAAAATCAGTAAAGGACGTTCGTTGGGCGTAAAAAGAAAATGGCGTGTGCTACACTTAAAAGAAATTTGGATTGGGATGGCATGGCACAGATGCCTTCTAAAAGACGAAGATGTGCTCCACTTACTCCAAGCACAAGCACAAGTCCTGGTTTAAAAATGGCTGAAGCTAAAAGTTGTGTATTTGGAGAGACCGTTACTGCGTCTGCAAAAATGACCCCAGGTTTGTTTATTTTTGTATACCTCAAGTCGCTAACATAAAAATCATTATTGTATGCTTGAATTATAGAATTTGTATTATTAAAATTTAATTGTGTATGTAATAATTAGTCAGCTGTAATATTTATCGCCATTGTTTTTTGATACCGTGAATATTATTTTTATCATGAAAGAGAGAGACAGGTGGTGCGTGATGACCGTTGGGCGTTTTGCTTTGTTGTTTTTTTCTATTTTCAACAAAAACTTTAAATGACAAAGACAAAATAAAGTGCATATTGAGCTGTTCATTGTGTGTTTAAGCAGTCGTGTACAAGATGGGGTATTTTTTGTAGTGCAATAAACTTCTACCTGCTTTCGTTGTGTCTCGAACGCTGTTACAACAATAAATCGAAATGCCTGCCATGAGAAATAATAAAAATATTTTTGCAGCAGTTTTTAACCTTTTCTCCATAAATGTTTTTGCTACTCTAAACATTTTTCGTTTGGAATAATTCAAACGTTACTTTGACACACAATTTTGTACAATAGCTTGAAATTATGATTCGTACATTTAAAAAGGTAATAACTTGAGACTATCTGTGAATATTAGGTGTCAAGTTTCAATAAAAAAATATATTTTTATGCTAATTCTGAATATTGTGAATATAGATTTTTTTAAACTTTTTTGTATATTGTATCAGTTATGGTAATGGTGTTTTACGAAAAATATAAAATTTTACCTTAGCTCATATTACTAAGCGTAAATGTAATGGATATAAAAAAAAATGAAAAATATTGGAGAACAATAATTTTGTTATAGTGACATTTAATATTCCTTATTATATAAAAAATATTTTACATAACAATTTGCTTTATGATCTTGTAGTATGATGTGGGTTAGCTCCTCACCTCCTCAAATGAATTGTTGTGTATTAAATACATATAATAAAATGAAATACAAGAAATTATTAAATTTATTATCATATTAGAACTAATTTTTTCACCTATGTCCTGTGAATTACAAAAGAAGTAGTACTCAATTTGAAGGTGAAACTTTTATTTAAATGATGTTAATTTTATGTTATTTTGTTTTAAATGCCATTTAACAACATATGGTGTGGTATGTTCAATACTTGGTTCTTATGATTTCTGATATTAATCCATTATATTTAGTTATAGTTTTATAAATAAAGTACAAATATAACATAATAAAACAATAAATATTACAAAATAATGTATTAGAATCTCAAAATTACGAAAGTCTAAAACCATATTTTATAAATAGACAAACATAAGTATCTCTAACTAGAGTAAACATAAAGTAGTTCCACATAATAACATTCACTCAAAATTACTCTGTTATGAATTGTATACACTCCGTTCCCCCCTTACAACATAAGGATTCAATTCTTAATATTTAATTCAAACATTTCTGTATTGTGCCTCAATAGAATGCACTGCATATCAATAATTAATATCTGACCAAAACAAAATCTCCAGCCACATTATGAGTGATTAAATAAAATGAAAACATAACATATTAAATGACAGGGTTTGCTGCTGTAGGGTTCTTCACATATTTCATGCAAAAAGGCATAAACTAACCACACTCCTACTCCTCTTTTATCTTAGTACAACAAAGGCTGGATTATAAGAAAATAATTATTTCTGTTACCACAAAAACCAATTTAATGTATTTTTAAGATATAGTAATCTATATATAATAAAACAGTAAAAAATATTTTGTCTGTACATTAAGTAATTTTGACTGAAATGGATAGAGGGACACTTAAAAAAGAATAATAGAAAGCAAATTTTTTTTTTTTAATTTCTTGTCTGTCTGCCGATTTGTATGGTCACATTTTTCTCTGAAAGTACTGAACCAATGTACTTACAAGTTTCACCAATTGCTTTGTTTTTACTCAACTTAATAATTGAAGTTTGTTTCATCAAAATCGGTTCATTAAAAAAAAAGTTATCGTCATTTGAATGAACTCAAGGCATTAGTTTGCCTGCGAATGTTATATAGCAATCGAGCAATGTTTTGTTCTTGGTTAAAGAATGACATTTGAAAAGTCTTGGTTATATGACTGTTGACAAAAATATATATGTTTGAAGCACTATTATACAATATTTTATACAATAAAGTAAACAAAATTGAATTGTTAATGGAGATTACCTTCATAAATCATAACAGTTAAGTTTAAGTCGTAATTAATTCAACACAGAGATAAAGAATGATTTGATCTTCAAGGAAATATCAAGTAAATACATAGATTTTTGGTTTGTTCCTTCGTTTGAAATAAATCTATATAAAAATGCCTAAAAACATGTACACTGTAATAACTACATATTTACCAATTGTACATTTAACTAATAATGTATTTAGCTTATAATATATAATTTAAAAACTGTACAGGAGTTAATATGCAATCATTACAATTATTTTACAAAGAATATTATGAATCCTTACCCAAATCAATAATTTAACATTTAATGGTGTTTCTGAAGCAGTAAATCTCACTGACACCAGCACATTTAACAGAGTTTTAAAATTATGATGAGACTTACATAACATTGGTAAAAAGAATGTGATGTTTTCCAAAAATATATATGTATAACAAATAATTAGTTATTTCATATTATATTTATAATTTAAAATTCATAAATTATTGAATATATTGGAAATGTCACTCATCTAAAAAGGTTTTTTTTAAAGTACTTATTTAAAAGTAATTTTAATTATTGTTATTGTAATATCATTTTTTATTAACATTTGTGGTATATTAGAAATAGATGATTTTGTTACTTGGGGACCACAAAAATTAGCAGAGTGAAGCCTGGCAAATACTAAGTTTCAACTTGGTAAAAAATTGGCCGAAACTGATCAAAATCGAAACCACATGGCTGGTGTGATATATATATATATATATATGATTTGATATTTTTTTTACCTTTTTGTATAAAAGATAAATCAAGTGGGTACTTTGTTAATAAATTGATTGTGACATTCTGTGTCTTGCTACCAAGCTCAATAAATGAGTATACATTAAATATTGCATTATTTAAACATAATAATTGGACATTACAAATAATCTATTTCAGAAAACAACATATAATAACATTTTAAACTAATTTGCAGCCTTTATCTTTCTAAGCTGTTTTGAGCTTAAACTTGTAACTCTTCAATTTTAACAATTAAATGAAAACTCACCCTTGGCCAGGATGGTTATGCGGAACAAAATGTGTAACTATATTAAAAAAACTTTTATACGTTCTTACCGCAAAGATGAATTATAAGATACATTTTTTGCTATTTTATTATGATTTTATTTACAGAGCGCATGATACAAGAAATATACGATCAGATAAAGCGGCTTCAGCGTCGTCGTCAACTGCGGATGGCGTCGGGCGTCACCGCGTCGTGCTCGTCGTCCAGCGGCAGCGAGGGCGACACCTCCCCGTCACAGCGCTCCACGCATTCAAGGAAGAAAGCGCAGCACAGGGCCTTGTTCACTTTTAAACAGGTAATTGTTTTATATGTTGTTAATTATGCAGCCTCCGTAAACTGATTGTTACTAATTGATTGTTAACAACAAAGTGACATAGCTATACAAGTAAGAAACATAAGGAAACCTAGGTATAGGATATTTCATGATATGCAGGAACTGGATACAAGATGGTGAAAAATGTGTAAAAAATTTCTGCTGGGAATGTTACTTGTAACACCTATTAAATATCACCCAACCTATCTACTTATAGTTAATGACTGATTGCAAATTTATTCAGAAAAATGTTAACTGTTACAGAATTTTATGTTCTCTATTGATTTAAGTATTTGAGATGTTGAATGGCAAAACTCTACGCCGTGCTTTGTCGTGCCGGTAATTAAAATAATTTTATCAATGTGATGAAGGTTTTTTTTATATATTTCCATTTTTTTTTATTTTAGGGTTCCGTACTTTTTAAGAAAAATAGAACCCTAATAAAATCACTTTGTTGTCCTTACGCCTGTGGGTCTGTCAAGAATCTTTATCTCAGAAACACTTGAAGAAATCTAGTTAAAATTTAATCCATATACTCAGATCTATGGTCCAATGATTTCCTAAAAAAATCGTATTTCATAGGTTCCAGTTGACCTAGAATTATGAAATGTGGCAGCTAGCATCTAAAGGTTGCATCAAGTACAATAAAAAATCTGATAGCTATATATTTGTTATAAAATGATAGCCTTAATTTAAATTGAGACAAAATTTGATTTTAAAGCTGCCAGTTCAAGTTATGTGTCAGATGAAAGAGCTCTGGCTAAGCTAAGATTACATTTCACAAAAAGCTTGATACCTCCAATTTTTCTACGGGACCTTTGGTGGCCAAGGCCGACTTACGCGCTTATCCGATTTTTTAAACCATCAGCTTAGTACCCAGAGTGTTAAGCCCAACCCAGTTCCTTGTCTTCACAAATAAATTCAATCCCAATATTTTGAATGCTTAAAATATATATATATTTCATTAGTCTTATTTTTACCATATTTAAATATGTAGCTAACGAAATATAGTAAAATGTGATATATGTATAGTAAAATTAAGAAAACAGATTTTATATAAATAGTTTTATAATATTCATCTTAAAACAGCATATTGCAGATATTACCTCATCTTGCTGCAATTGATATATTGCCAAATGCTTAGTATGCAGTCAACAATTTTTCTTCCTCAACTATGAAAAATAAAATAAGGCACAGTGGGACAGAAAATCTGACTGTAAATATTTTTTGGGTTTGATTCCAATTCAGGTGAATGACTTAACTTTATTTCCTGGCTCTGTCAAAAGTAACAAGAAAAAGCTCGGCGTTCAGTACCGCAAAGTTTCGAAAATCAGATATAGCTTCTTGAGTGAAGATCTTTTGAGCAATAGCTCAATTAATTGAAATTATTAATAAATTCACATTTCTCTTTAATAACTCTATTGTTTTCGTCTGATTAAGATTGTTTGAGTTAAATCATACTTTTCATATTTAAGTATTTTCCTACAATCAATTCTATAATTGCTTTGTTATAAATCAAGGTTGAAATAAAGTGATTTTGAATAATAAGCACAAGGTTATTATACTATTCAATAATCAAATCATTTTTTTTATGTAATTCATATAATATTTATTTCAATATACAGGGTGTTCTTGTCAGCGCCACTTTAAATGAAACCACAGTTTTAACTTCTCTATAAAAGCATAATATAATTTAAAACAAAAACTCAAAAATGAAAGTAATTTTTTGAAACAAAATAAATAATAAAATTATCGTTGTAAAATAAAACGCCATTTGCTAAAAACGACGCACGCGCACATAATCCTATCAAAGGGAAATAAATAGTCGCATACGCCTCCTTCCGAAATGAGAGTCGTAGGTTTAACCTTTAGTAGTATTTTTGTAGTAGTATATGTTTACGTTATTGGTATCACACGAAATACAGTATGGATAAATATCGTGAAATAAAATAACAAAAATAATAAACGCCATATTAGTTCTGAAAAAAAGTTATACCGCGATACGGTATATCTATCTCTTATAAGTTAGTCACAATAAGGTATTTTGTGACAAAAAAAAAATTGAAAATTGCAAAGTGTGATAAAAATTGCAAAGTGCAAAAATTGAAAAGTGATATTTCAACGTTTTTTTATTTGACATAGATATTTCATCAACAGCGAAATTTTATGAAGATATGCTTTGGCTTTTATAGCATGTAATTTTGAGAAAATGTAAATTTCAAATAATTCAACGCCCTGTTTACCGGCACGAGTCCTTTGTGGGATGCCCTTGCCGCCGATTTCATCCTCGCGAACAGCCATGTGGTGCTTGCACTTTATCAAAATTATTGAATGTATAAATTATATTGATTATATAATTTACATTGATTATCTTATGGCAAATGCAGCATAATAAAAGAATTATAGGTGGTATGCGGGCTAAGCCGCCCGCTTGGCCCGCTAGTATTTAAAAAAAAAGCACGTTTCGCAGTGGCTCTTCTCAACGGAAGTGTCTTCCTCACCAGTCATAACCTTCTGTAATTCAAAAGTTTTTGTTGCGGTATAATTCAAATTAATTTTAGAGCATAAGTATTGATTAATTTATTTTTATTCTGCAAGTAGCAGGTTATGCAGAAGGATACTAGTTTTAAGACACTCCATTTTCCGCCCAATTTTCGAGAGGTCGCGTGTTGAGCAAAAAAATTAAAATTCAATTTGACTGCCTCAATTATTTATAGCATTTGATTTCTGGAGGCATTGCGTGTTCAATGGTGGAACTGCAAACCGCGATTTGCTCTCGTTACTAGAGCGAGGATATGAAAATATCAAATATTCAATTTCGTCAAGTGATAATCAAACTTCACACTTGTCTCGTTTACAGTCGCACGCTTATGCCACTGCACCACTTCTGGCCTCTGAAATATTTATAAGTATATTGATTTAACGATTACAACCCATTTATCTCTTAGGTGCGTATGATCTGTGAGCGTCTGCTGCGCGACCAGGAGGCGGCGTTGCGCGCCGAGTACGAGCTGGTGCTCAACAACAAGCTGTCCGAGCAGTACGAGGCTTTTGTGCGCTTTAACATTGATCAGGTATTGTATTATTACTGTACCAGTCCAGCACCCTGTATATGTAACTAACACAACACTATGGAGTTAGTGTAGCTATTACTGCATGAGTTAAATACTAAGAACACTCCATGACTCCACTTGTGGTCACTTTTATATCTGTACATTTGTATTTCTACCCTCATATTGCTTGCTAATGTTGCCAAACATTTATTTAAATAACCATACTAATAGTTTATTTAAAATAATCATAAAAGTAGTTTAAATAGAAAATACTAATTATTTTCTTATTTTTATAATGTTGATGATAGAATATTACATTTGTACATATTTTATTTAGTTGTTACATATTTTTGTTGTGTGTAACGTATTTAAATTTGTAGTTTTATTAAGATATTATTGGAAATTGAAATGAATATTTTCTTTTCATATTTGAATAAATTGTAGCGAAAATTACATATATTATTTCAGTTTACTAAGTACAAATGTAATTATTTATTTCAGGTGCAGCGCCGGCCGCCTCCCAACACGTGCATGCCGCTGGGCATGGAGGCTGAGCACCACATGCATCAGGATCTTATGCCGAGCTGTTAGTATAAATGTCACTTTTTACTTGTTAAATGCTGTATATATATGGAGGCTTATAGCATGTGGACATTCTCTACTTTCTGTCCATAATGGAGATATTGCGACTTTCGCAACGCAATATCACGATATTGGATCAGTTTGTAAACATTGGTAGAATTCAATGCCGCCCTTGATCTTGTTACCAGAGCAGAGAAATGAAAACAATTGATACCCCAGACTGGGAATCGAATGTAATCGCGTCTACCAATGTTCGAGGGGCACATATACTCGTACACTGTCCCCTCAAACATTGGTATTAATATTGATTTTTACAACAACCTGAGTCTAACTATATTTTTAAAATTAATTACTTTGCAAAATTATAGTAAAGTTCTTTATTTCTATAATAAGAATTTTCGCCACTCAACCCGTAAAGTCTCGAAAATTGGGCGGAAAATGTGGAATGTGAAATGAAGTGTCTGAGAGAGTCTTAACCCTTGATTATCTCCGCCTACCCTACTATATGTGTTGTATTCACGCTTTATCCCGCACACAGCAGGGTAGGCAGAGGGAACCTAGTAAGACACTCCGTTCCCCACTTTCTGCCGAATTCTGGAGGCATTGCGTGTTGAATGGCAGAACTCAACGCCGCCCTTGTCCTCGAAACCAGAGCGAAGAAATGGAAATATAAATTTAAGTAAATATTTCATCTCCTCGAGTGGGGATCGAACCCACAACCAGTCGGTTTACAGTCACACCTCGTGCCGCTGCGCCACGACTGGCCTCATATAATATTTTTTGTAATATTATAATATTTATGTTTTTATTTCAGATCTGTCCTAATAACAACAGTTTGGTTTGCATCAGGCAACAATATCAAGACAAACATATTTTGGTATATGTGATTATATGCGGGAAATATAGAGTATCCTTATGATCTTATAACATTAGGATTTTGTGGAACTTTTTTGTGTACTATTTAAAAAATATGCAAGAGTCCTAGATATTACTGTTGTAATAATTGCATTTAATTCTTTTCTTTTGAAAATACATGTTCAGAATTTTGTCTTTAATTGATTTACGTTATACTGTACATGTGCATTGAATTACATGTTTTATGTATTAAAACAATCAATGCAGACAGCAGTATGTCTGTCTTATGTACAGATATAAATAAAGTAACTCTTTTAATTATACTAAACTATTATCTAAATTTCAAGTAATTGTACTATTTTCTACATGTTTCTTACTCTTTTTCACGAGTATACAGTGTTTTGTTAGTGGTTGAGTTTTAACTAGATCTCTTTATAATATGTAATCTTGCAAATTCACTGCTTTTTTTTTGACATAACATTTTGCAATGTTAAAAGACACTGACAAATTGTTTGTTCTCCATATAACTTGACATTGTTGTTGTAATCTGTTTTCAACTGGCACACTTGAAAAGCCATAATCAAAGAACTGAACTAGAACTTATAATTAAATTGAATATAAACATGCAATCTATTATTGTGTAACATTATCCCTTTTTTATTTATCAATCTCTTTTCTGTCAATATAATATGACAAAGAGATTAGTGCTCATCTCTCATGAAGATAGAAGATACATATTTGTGACTTAATTTATTGCTTTTTTCGTCTGTGGCTTTACCCACATGGTTTTATTGAAATAACTGAGACTTGGACATATGACATATATATACAAGTACCCGAGAAAGCTCTGTCTACAGGTGCAGTAGGCTACATTAAATATGTTAACGTGACATAATAAAACCGGTAAAGATTTCGATAAATGGACGGAAAATAAATTGTAATTTAAGTAGTTTCTGAGATAAGCATGTTCGACCAAATAAACAATTAATTAAGCCTTATAATATTAGTATTATAAGGCAGTTTTTATTAAGATATGAAATATTTGAAAGTAGTAATTTATAATATTTTTTTTTCTATAACACCCACAGAAAAGTTCCACAGGACC
Source organism: Heliconius himera (assembly GCA_021202915.1). Taxonomy (NCBI): domain Eukaryota; kingdom Metazoa; phylum Arthropoda; class Insecta; order Lepidoptera; family Nymphalidae; genus Heliconius; species Heliconius himera. The sequence continues at coordinate 970,969 of JAJHJA010000069.1, forward strand.
GTCATGCCACATAAACATTAGCTTATAATGCTTAGTTAAGATTTGCTGCATAATTGTGTTCATAGACTGATGGCATGGGAAACTATTAAATTTCAATACCATACTTTACGGCCGATGTGCTATTGCCGTATAGAAGTCAGAGTACAGAAGACTTGCGCATTATACACTCGGGAAGAAAATAACAGTAAGAAATAAAATCTAAAACCAAATCTGCGCAGCCATCTACAGCTAACTTCAGGGCGGCCATTACTCATCGACAGTACTGTACTCAATATCTACAAGTACTACTAAGTTGGTCACGTACTAACTGTATACAAGATGCTGGTCTTACGCAGTTGAGAATGTTTTTTTTTTCTGAAACGACAGATATAGATAGATTTAGTATATCTAATAACACAAATTCACACAGAGTGCCTGTTAAGAATCATTCTCATGTGTTGATTGCGAATTAGTTAGCCATAATTTTGATTTTGTTTAATTATTTTTTAATTTACTATTTAGTGTTGTCGAAATATTATAGTTGTAGTATATAAATTTTCTTTTTTTTTTAATTATTATTATTGTCTAGTTTCTTTAGTAAGTCTTTAGACAAAATGGCCGTTAGTATCAGATTACTTGATATTTATTCCAAAATAAAAAAAATGAACTACTATAGTATTGTGTAACTAAAATTACTCTCTGATACATATGGCTTATTTAGATAATTACATTTAACCTTTTTAAGTTATTTTATTTTCTCACTCAAATATTTTTTTTAGGATTGACAATTGAGTTGAAGTTTTAAGCATCATTGGGCTTACGTTTTGTATACATATTTAGTTATTTTTTTTTATTGAATACAAAACAGGATATAATTTGTTACCACGCATTATTCAATAAAAAAATTAAATTTAGGATAGGTCTTTTTTAAATTGTATTATCAGCTCATTATTAGTAGGTTATTGGCGTTTAAGAACTGAAAATAAATTAGCTAAACACCACTACAATTGATTTTTAATTATAACCCTGCATTTATATTATAAGAAATTCTTCAGAATCTTGGTATTGGAATAGTGCAGCTGAATTTGTTGGACACGCACAAATTTTATAAGTTCATTATTGTTCTCTGTCTATGGGAATAACTTTTGGTAAACTTGATATAAATAAATGTATAAGTCAAATGTATCAGATTATAGGATAACGATATTAGCTTTTGTTGGTTGGACCCTTATATTTATTGGAAGACGCCTTTGATTTTTCTATGCATGAAAAATCTGGTATGATAGCTATTTCTAAGAACTAAAATAAAGATATTATGATTATGAATGTTTTTCATTTAAATTACCTTTATATTTTAGAAGCTATGAAATAGACATTGTCGTAACTCAATACAAATAAAGGTTATTGAGGCACCTGAATAAACTAGCGGGACAGCTAACCTTCCCGTAAGCTATCCGTCGACTTAAAAAGAGACGAGATATCTTTGATGAATGAAGGCTCGGATATGCTTTAAACCTCGGTAGAGAAGGGCCATAGCGACGATGGGAGCAGTGCCCCTAAAAGTTTGAAACATCTGTTTATAGTCTTGATGTGACTGATTGCAAGATTAAACAGAAATATATATATTTTAGAAGCCAGTCGTGGCGCAGGGGCACAAAGTGTGGCTGTGTTCGATTTCCACTCGAGGAAATAAAATATTTAATTTCTGGTGTCTAATGCCCCCGCCGAATGCCTCCTGAATTTGGCGCAAAATGAGAAACGATGATGAGAAATGAGATAAGACACTCTCATTTCTCATCATCGTTTCTCATTTTACACTAGATTTCCTCTGCCTAGCCTGCTGCCTGTGTGTGGATACAGCGTGAAGCTAAGCTAATTATACCTAGAATTTAGAAATACGTTTATAATTGATTCTACTCGTAATGTTAAAGGATTTGGTTGCTCGCTACCAGATCACTGGTTGTTCCTCTTAAAAGTTTTTGTGTGAAATTTTATATAATAACAATTGAAACATGGACTATTCATAAACAGTTGAATGAATTTTGTATTCTATTAAGGTGTATGTGATTTATTGTACACCACAAATGTAAAGATACAAAATTAAAATTGTGTTAAGGAAAAGAAAATATTTTTTTTTGTATACACATAGTATATATAAAAATAAAATATAACAGTGTTTTGCATTACAACAAAACAATTATTACGTTTTGGATAAAATTGTGTTAATGTGAAGAAGACATCCGTGATTTTAGTCCATGGGTCATGGACCATAACTATGGCACTACAAACTTACCAGTATTGTCTATGGTTTACACCTAGTTTACTTTCTCTTGACACCTGGAGGCGCCTCTACCGTGATGATTGGCGCGAATACATCTGGCAATTTATAATCTTCACGTTTCATTCAATAACCAGCAAGTACTTGCTAACACTGTGTTTTATCCAACACATAATAATACTTCTGTTGTAATGAAAAACAGTTATATTATGTATCTTCTAAAACACAGCGTTATTGTGAAGATTGTTACCTGTCAAGACCAAACGCTATGTTGAATAGAACCAAATATGTTATATTAGTATTAGAAAGAAACAGAAAAGTTATTACATTAAATTCTATCTTGTAATTAAACTCTTAGTTAAAAATAATATAACAATAAAATTTTAGATAAAGATCTGTTGATTTTACACAAATTTAACTTGATAAGCTAGTAAAATGTTATTACTTCAAATATTCAAAACAAATCACTCAATTTTAATTATTGCAAAAATAACAAAAGTAGGTATTGTATAATTTCTATTCTAGTAATGAATATTTTATTACTAACTTTTGTTTATAATTTATAAAAGATTAAATTTAAAACAACTCAATTATTAATACTTAACGAATCTTTAACTTAATCACTTCCAAAATGCTCTAAAAGTAAAACAGTACTTCTAAGTTAAGCTGTTTCTATATGTTTGCTAATATTTACAACAGTCATATTTCAAGTTGAAGCGTTGTTAATAGTAAAGTAAACTAGGATTATGAATCAAATACTACTCTGCCAAATAATCTTTTTCTTTAATGGAAAAGGACAAGGCAAACGAGCGTTCGGGTCACCTGATGGTAAGTGATTACCGCCGCCCACGGCACCGTGCAACTCCAGAGGAGCTACAGGTGCGTTGCCTGCCTTTAAGGTGGGTTGGGCGCCGGAGCCCGGCATTACCTGATGCAAAACGCAGTGGCATAAAGCTACTACTTCACGCCGGTTTTAAATGCCGGGGGTGGTAATGATTAGGCCGACTCGTGTTCCAGGATGATCCTATTCTAGGCCGGGATCACACGGCACACAAAAATCGTTAATTTTCACCCTGAGGCAATAATATTAAACCAGTTTCCGAAGTAGTAGAAGATACTATAGCAAGAAAATAAACAAAAAAAAAGCTTAAATAAAAGCTTTAATATCAACAAATAAATATTTTTATGCTGGCAGCTAACTTAAGACAATGCTTTTAAAAATGTCTAGCCTATCCAATTTTTTTTTTTTTTTTATTATTAACCTTTTTTTTATTTTTTTAAATATTTTTTTATGCCATAACATATAGCTTATCCTCTTGCGTAGGGCACTAACCCTCTGTTTTGTCAACCAAATTCTTTAATTTTATTTCTTAGAAAATGTTTCTCCATCTCCATCGAAGAACTATTGAAATTTAATCTCCCTTTCTTTTGCTAAGATGCGGCTATACTTAGATGTTACATTGGATGATAAGAACAGCCGTCTAATTGATAACGCGAACAGGTTTTACAGGTTCAAATACAATAGTTAATCCAGCAAAATTTAATAGACTTTATGCACTACTTACAACCACCGTTTTAAATACTGATAAACTGTCAGTGTTAATAATCACTCTTTTTTTGTTGTACGCCTTTTAAAATATTGTCTGTAAAAGAATCTTTTGAATTGCCGCCTGGGTCGAAATAAGGCAACACATGTGTACATCCTTTTTTGGTGGTAGTGAAGCGCAGCTCTCATCCTCTGAAGGCAAAGTTAAATAACAAGTTACAATGCGTTCTTAACAAAACACTGTGAATTACATTTTTTTTGAAAATAAAGCATATAGCGATAATTATGTAAGCTTTGCAAACTTTCGATATTTAGACATAGATTGATTGATTGATTTCTTAAATTATGGCATTTCGAGCGTGCCAGTTGAGGACATTTCATTTCGCCAATGTCACGTTGTACATACAATTATAAAACATGTTTTATATACAATTATAGAATTCGTGTAAAAAACAGAGATCCAGTTAAAGTAGCCTTTACCTAAAACAAAACAAACACATATTTACAGTATGTACACAGCATATTAGGTTAGTAATAAATAATATTTTACATGTGTGTTAATTTCTTTAAATTAGCACACATGTAAATTAATTTTGTTATGTTTAATATATTCAGATAAAAATTTACATAAAGGACTAAACACAAACATCAACAGACACTGAACATTTATAGGACGAGGGACTTATTTAGACATAAAAATTAAAAAATCACAGATGCCATGAATTAACAGTTGTATTCGCGCCTAACATCACGGTAGGGGCGCCTCCAAGTGTCAAGAGTTAGGTACTCTTGACACTTGGGGGCGCTGTAACTAACTGTAAACCATAGACAATACTGGTAAGTTTCTAGTGCCTTAAACTAAAACCACGGATGTCTTCTTCACACTAACACTATGTTTTAGAAGAGACATAATACATAATTTTAGTAATATCCCGTTTTATAATACTGTGAAACAACAAATAACTTTAAATGTTATTATTTCAGCTATTACATGATATTGAATAATTCATTACGATTTTCTTCTATTCATATTCTATATAATGGTAAAAATAATTTGCTGAGTTATGATTTACCCACCTAATATAATGACTACAATGGCAGCCTGCGTCTTATATAAGTTTTTTTCTTCTCGGTATTTGAAACTTATTTTCATTGTTACCATATTTACTTAAAATTGCGCTGTTAGATGAAAACTAGATAAAAACTACTACTAGAAAATAAAAAAAGTGCGAACAATCTCCAAACATTTCATTTTAAACCATAGACAAAAGTTCAGAATCCAAGATCATCTCTAATTATTGATCACAATTCACAACACACATCACTATCTCTATTTTTGAGTATATTCATTTGACACATACACTGTCATCAAATTATTTTGTATATTTTCTGAACATTATAATATTTAATTGTAAAAAAAAGTGAATTATAATAGCAGTATGAGCTTTGATACGCCGGCAAATAATGTAAATAGCAAACCTGAACGGCGATATTATGATCGCTCGAAAACAGACGACCTTAACATTTCTCGCACTGATATGAATATGTTGATAATGAATTATTTAGTTACAGGTAAGTTCTTATTTCGTCTAATTCCTTAAAAAAACATGCTTAATTAAAAAAAACTGTTTAAAAAAAACTTATAGACATTTGTTAGTCTGTTATAAAAAAGCTTTGAGAACAAAGGCACCAAATCAAAATTGACTGTAGTCATTATTTTATTGAATTATCATAGCTTACAGTACGTTATTTAAATATTCAGGAAATAATAAACTAATTAACAAAAATATTTAAAATTATCATGCAGAAATAGGTCATTATTTTTATTATTTGAAGTATTGTCATAATTTTTAGAGGGTTTCAAGGAAGCAGCTCTTAAATTTCAACAAGAAGCAGGCTTACAGGAACCAGCACTGTGCAGTTCATTGGATGAGCGTATTATGATAAGAGAAGCCGTCCAGGGAGGGCGAATACCTGAGGCCATATCCATGGTTAATGCATTACATCCAGAACTGTTGGACAATGACAGATATCTTTATTTCCATTTACAAGTGAGTCGAATTCTACCATACTCAGTAATGTCTTGACATACCTAAAATGTTAAATATTTAAATATCAACAACTTAAACTTAAAAAAAAAATTGTGTGATTAGAACAGTCAGCTCTTTTTTTACTATCCAAGAATGTCAGTTAAACAAACAGATTATTATATGTATATCCAGCTACCTGTTATTCTATTACATTTTATTACTTTGCTTATTATAATATTAAATATTCTAACGTTGTTAACAGTGAATGTAAATTGTAACATATTTTGAATATTTTGACATTTATCTAAAATAATTTTTAATTGACAATGAATACTTAAATTGTTTATAACAGACACTATTCAAGTTCTGATACATTAGAAGTTTTATGTCCCTTATTTAATAAAATTCTTGACTTGGTGTGTGTATAACACTAAATAAACAACTGTGTATTTATTCTGTCTTTGTTATTTAGCAACTACAATTACTGGAGCTAATCCGCGCAGGCAGAGCTGAAGAGGCACTAGCCTTTGCCAGTGCAACACTTGCTGAGGCTGGAGCTAATGACCGCAATGCTCTCACAGAGCTGGAAAGGTCACTCGCTTTGCTTGCCTTCCCTGATCCACACTCTTCACCTTTTGCAGACTTATTATTGCCTTCACACAGTCAGAAGGTAAATATTGTAGCATTGTAAAAAAATACTATACTTATTCAAATTAATTATAGTATTCAAATATAAATTTATACATTTTGTAACTTTCACAAAAGAATATAGAAGTTAATACTTGCGTGCAAAAAAAAACCAGCTCCACACATTATTGAAACCTAGTGTTTGTTCTTCACTTTCTGACACAATTAAGACATGAGTGGTTAAATTTAATTTATGATGACTATTGCTGAATGCTCAAACATTAATATATATACATATATATCGAGGAAGTGTCTTAATGAGAATACAGTATCATAACACTAAGTTTCCATGTTCTCTCTGCCTATTCTACTTTGTGTGAAATGCAGTGTGAAGCCTAAAAAAACAACAAATAAGTATGGCACAATGCATTCATTTCTTGATTGGGGCAATGACCATATTCCTTTTTATATCGCAAAAAATATTGTTTACAGATTGCAAGTGAACTAAATGCGGCAATACTGAAAATGGAGAATCAAGAGTATACCAATCCCAAACTATGTAGCCTATTACGGATGATCCTCTGGTCGCAAAATGAACTCGACAAACACAATGTTAAATACCCAAAAATGACTGACTTGGCCAATGCTACTATAGAACAACCTAAATGAAATAAATATTGGAAGAAAAACAATATGTATAGACGTGACTGATCTAAATGACATTACAAACCTTTTTTTTGTGGATTTTGGTAATTCTGAGTTAAAAAAGTCGTGGATTACGTTACGGAGTACCGCAAACCGAACTATCGGATATCCGAAGTCAATATCGAACTCCTTAACTGGATTAGATGTAATAGTTTTAGATAATTTCGGATACAGCGAGAGTGTAGACGGGATTTGTTAGACTTTTTATTTTGTCTATACTGTCTGAGCGCTGCTCAGTACAGAAGTTTTATTACTGTTAGAAATTGTCAATAATAGTTAAAAAATAAATTTCCCATTAATGTTATGTACCTGTACCTTATCGAAATTATCTGAAACTAGCAGATAATCCTAAATAATTGTATATCCGTAACCAAAACCAAGGTAGAAATACCAAATATTTTTTTTTTTGGGTTATATGCAAGAATTAACTTCTAAAAAGAAATATTTAAATATTATATATTAAAGTAACTCTGTATCAATAGTCAAAATATATATAAGTGCAAAAATAAATAAACAATGTAATATAAAATCATAAATGATTTTAATAATACAGTGCAAGCTCTTTATAATGGTCATTCGATTTAATGACGCCAGGTTTGGCGCGGGAGCACATACGTGTGACTGTAAACGCGACAGGTTGTGGGTTCGATTTCATTCGAGAGAAGAAATATTTTGATATTTTCGTCTGATTGCTCAGGTGTCGAGTTGACATCCGCCACTCAACACGCAATGCCTCCAATAAAATAGGGAGCAGTCTCTTAAACACTAGGCTCTCTCTGCCTACCCTGCTTCATGTGGGATACAGTGTGAAACTGTGAAAAAAACCATTTAACAATTAAATTGTTAAAATGTCGAAATCCTACTACTTTAAGTAGTTTCAATTGTTTTCGATACAATTTTACGCTCATTAATTATTGTTACAAAAAGTGTTTTTCTGTTTGCATATTTTGATAATCAGGCACTTAAAAAAAGTATATAAATTATACATACTATATATATAATTTATTATATACCTACGCATTATTTTATTTATGTAAAATTAAACATTTTAACACTTTACACAGTATGTTAGTTATATAGAGATTACACTTTATTAATAAAAAATATTTGTTGTCTTATATATAATTTGACTTTTAATTATATAGAAGAGACAATAGAAATAAAGATGACCATACAAGATTAAATACAATAGACTTTGTAATAGAATAATTGTTTACTAGTGTAAACATATTTAGAAACAACAATTTTACGTAGCGGGAATCGAACCTGCGTTTTTAAGTGTATAAAAAATACGGAATAATTCAATAAGAATCGGCTGAAATAGTTCCTTAGAGGCACAGGTTGAAATCCTGCTATGTTAAAAACCTTGTTTATAAATATTTTTACTTACATAGTGTGTGAATAACAATTTTAATAATATTTAAAAATAGTTTAGCTCAACAGAAAATATTTCATAAATAAAATAGGATTGCATATAATTCTTTAGAAAATTTGTTTACACCGCAATTCTTGAACAGGTGACTTTTTAATACAATTCACTAAGTTTTATTAATAAATAATAGTTCTGGTAATCTCTTTTAAATTAATAATTTTGTAAGTCTTATGTTGATATATTTTGTGGTATGAACTATATAGTACTTGATAAAAAAAATTTAAAAAAACTCAAAAACTGAACAGATCACAAATAAAAACAGTAATATTATGTTATTTGTTCATATAAATTAATTGAATAGACATTATTGATTCAGTCAAAATATTGATTTAATCAATAATGTCTATTCAATTAATTTAAATAGCATAACTAAAAATGGGACCGTCGTAGCGCAGTGAATTAACGTTAGACTGTAAACGCGACGGTTGTGGATTCAATTCCGAATCATTGGTTTATTTTCACTTCCTTGCACCGGTAACAAGACAAAGTGTGATATTCAGTTCCGGCACTAAATGCTCCGAAAATTAGGCAGTGCGTGAGGAATGTAGTGTTTTAACACTAGGTTCCCTATTACTACCCTACTATATGGGATGTACCGTGAAGCTAAAATTATATTAAAGATCAGTTGTCAACTTCATATTACCAAAAGATTTAAATTTAGAAGTTTAAAAAGTATTTATAAGGATTTTTTATGTAATGTTTAGAAATAAATGTAACATATTTAAGGAAATACAACTTTTTTATTGCTTACATTTACACTTCATATTATTTGTTATTATTCATGCACATGTTTAATAATTTCTGCTTCCAGTATCTCTTAAGTAAGATAAAAAAATAGCAAAAATATTTGATTTAAATTTTACAAAAAAAAATTCAGTGTTTAATTGTCATTAAACTAGTACAAATAGACATTTTTATATATATCATATTAGTTAAATGCTAAGCTGTCTAATCTAATTTCTGGGTTTTAGTATGTTTTACTCATATGCTTGTATAGAACTACATTGACATTATTTACATTTTGAAATTTTCAATCATATATTTTTAGCAAATGTAGAACCTAGCTGGGCCTTCAAACTCTTATGTTGTTAGCATAATGATTGCATTATGCTAACAACATAAATAATTTAAATTAACAACCTTTTAAAATTCGACATAGCTTGTTGAAAGTATATGATTTATGAGGAGGTCACTTGTAGAAATCCTGCCCCAGTCAATTTTTTATGTTTCTAAAAATATTATTCTGTCCTTAGTGTGGAATAATACTTTAAAAATGTAAAATAGAATCAATACTTTATTTTCGATAAATGAGTGTACAAATTTGACTAACATAGATTGTTTATCACCAACCAAGTACATAGTCTAGTGCTTTGGATATTAGACCGCTTGATCTTTGCGGTACTGGAGCTGACGGGATGGGTGTTGGACATAATGATCTAGCTGTTGATGGTCTGTAAAGAAAAATGAATGAACAAATATATATAAAACTTTGGAAAAAGTATTTAATTATTGCAATGAGGAAAATCTTTATAGGTCTTTAGAAAAGTCATGTTATATAAAATTAATCATCAAAGTAGTGCTTTTTATTCAATTTTATTCAACACTTCATTTTTTTTAAAGATTAATTATTTTCTATCCTAATATTCCACATATAGTGGAGGTAAAAAGATCTTATTGTTAAAACATAGCCTATGTTGAATGGCAGAATTTAATGCCATAGACTTTGTAGGCCATAAACGAGGGGCAGTCCATTAATCATGTGATGTTTTTACCATTTTCAACCCCCCTAAATATCATCAAGGGGGAGGATTTAGTTTAGGGATTTAGTGAGGCTTGAGATTAAGCCTTCCACCTTCTCACTCAAAATCATGTGTATTTTTAGTATCTACAACAAATCTTGAAAATTTAAGAATATTATCTTTAAAATAAGAAATAGTGTAAACATGCCAAAAACAGTTGTACTAGTACATAAACATTATTTAATGTATATGAACATTGTGCTTGAATCATGGATAAGCAAGCACTTTACCAAATAAATACATGTGATATTTTACTAGACCCTAACTTTCTCCTGTAATATTATGTGATTTTTGCTGAAAGACCTCTCTCTCCCCTTCCTTTCCCTTGATCTATAAATGGGCCGTCTTAAGGGAAACAATGAAAATTATTCAATCCCCTAAGAGGGGATTGAACCCATGTCAATCCATCAAATCAATAGAAGTAAAATAATATACAATAACTACCTTTTCTCTAAAGTGCCTCCAGGACTCGAAACAGTCATGCGAGGTGGTTCTCTACATTCAACTACACCAACCATCACCCCAGGAAGAACGAGCCTTCCATTAAGAGCTATTGCCCTTTCTTTCTCACCTCTTGTGGCATACCTTATATGTGCCCAGTTGCCTTGTGTGGGATATTGTTTGTCTGCAATTGAATAATTATACAGAAAAGTTGACAGAAAGTAAATATTAGTGTATGGGTTAGTTTTGTTTGAGTTATTAAAAATTCTTCATTTTAGTTTTACTTTAATATTATGTTTATGTTAATTTAAATGTGATATATTATTTTCTTGTTTTTTTTTGTATGGAACTTTTCAACTAACTTAAAAAAAATAGTATCAGTTGGACATCCACATATGTATGTGATGTAGTTGGAACAGGCTTATTTTCTGAAATGCTTATTTTATATTTAAACTGCTTACCAAGTATAGCACCACAACTACTAAATCTGGCCAAAACAGTATTTGCAGCATTAGGGGGGAAGCCAAATACTGTGACCCAATATTGATCCTGGTCCTGACACCCATCTTGCCATTGATTTGCTAAAGACTGATTATTCACTGATACATTATTTACATATGAATTATGCATCATTGAGTTATTTGCATATGCTAAGAAACTATTTTCTTGAAAAAGAGACTTGTCCACAGAAGGTTCATTGCTTTTAATTGTATCAAATAGATCTTCTATGGGAGGGCCATTTGTTTTACTAGAATAGGATATGTTAGGAGAGGATGGTATATTACTAAACAGATTTTGTTGTTGCTGGTTATAAAGCACTTGTTGATGCATAGGTACATTTTGTCGGTATAATTTCTGATCTGGTGTTGATGTTTGAGTGGGACTCGTGGGTGAACCTGTTAATGAAAAAAAAGTGGTTATAATAATAAGAATAAGATATGTTTTGGCACTTGAAGACAAGTAAGATATTCACCAAAAGCAAGACTGCGACCCTTTGTAGGCGATAAACTATTGGGTCGAGGGGATAAAGTAGATAAGGTCGGTGGATTTATTTCTCCTAATAAAAAAGGTGGTAAATATCCCACATTTGGACTTCCTGAAGGAGAGTGAGTTGGACTGCCTAAAGTCATGGGTTCCATTATAAAATTTACACGATTTCACTGGCAGAGGTAAAAATAACAGATTTATTTCCTAATATATTTAAAACTCAAACTTTAAACTCGTTTACCGGACTTCTAGTTCGACAGACAAAAATTGACAAATTGAATTGACAGTGTTCGTTACGTTAGCGTGATGTCAAACACGAAATTTAAAAATCGGATACTCGGAATATTTCGTAATATATAAATGTTAAAACTACGATACGTTTGATTAAATGTAAGGCTGTATAATAACATTTTGGCATCATGTTATTGTAAATATTGGTAACATTGATTGAATTGTCAAAACAGCAGTCAAACAAACGAATATGGATTCTTCTGTGTCTGAAGAATCTGATAATTTTGATTCTTTTAGTGAAAATGAATATACTAAGAGAAAATGTAATACTCCAACGAATATTTCAACTAGTAGTAGTAATATTGTGTATAAGTTATTTAATAGGGAGGTAAGTTTAACTTCATATTTGAAGTTTAATATGGCTCTCGTAGTATATTTGTTTGTTCATTTATTTCGTTTAATTCTCGTTGCTGATTGTTTTAAAATAATAAGTAGGAGTGTAAAGTTTTCAATGATATGTTTATTGTTCACTTTGTTAAATTTAGAGGCATAAATTGTAGCATAGTGACTTTGCACCAGATTTTATTTAGTGAACATTTTCTTTTCAGATATTCGGTAGTACGTCCAAAAAACCAAATGAGAAGTCTCGTAAAGTCTTCGATAAAATTCCACCCAGGCTACGCTTCTGTCTAATGGACATAGTGCCTATTCAGTACTTAAGGGAACATGTTTTTATGGGTTTTTCACAATGTGGTCAGTTTCTTCTCAGTTTTACTTACAGCTGTAACACTCAAGTTTACTTCAGGGAGAGCTCGAAATTTACGTAAGTAATGTAGTTTGGAATGTTCAACTTAATAAGCTTAACAGTTTGTAGATCAATTACTGAAATTTACCAGTTTTGAATCTTTTATTTAATTAAATCAAACAGATGGAAACATTTAGTTCTGCCAGTCAGTAAGTACACTTGGCTCTCTGTTTAGAGTAGTCAGAGAGTCCGCGACAATACTAAGTTGGATAGACCATGAGGCTGGTACTTTTTGTTTTTTATATATTTGACATAACTTTTTAAAGATATATTTTCAATATACATAAATGATAAATTATTTTGGTAACTAATTAAAATATATTTTTAAATTTAAAGCAAATGCAAACTGCTGGTGAATTACATTATATATGGTATTGTTTCTAATCCATTTTTTTATAACTATGCATCTTTATTATTAAATTATAAAAAAAATTGTGGAATTCATTAACTAGCTTCTTAGTTACGACTGCAAACTGTATACTAAATACTTATTATTTAATCTACTCTCAAGACTCAGTTTTGATATATAGTTAGTGTTGTAGTCAATTGCAATTGGACAAAGTGCTATGTTGAGTTCTATCACTCAACACACTAAACACAGTGGGAGAAAAAACCTTAAAGCTGTTATATTTTATAACTTCATATAATGTATATATTTATAACTTTGTATAATGTAATTTAAGTACATTTCTGAAGTCAGAAAAGAAATCATTTCAAAATAAACATGTTCTGGTAAAATAAAGCAGAGACTAAAATAAGTGATAAATATGTTGTTAAATAAGCAATAAAGTGGAACAATAAGTTCCACTGCTCCACACAATATTTTGAATTGGGACATAACAAGAGCTTCTTGATACTAGATTCTCTCAAACTACCCTCCCATATGTGGGATAAAGTCACTATGTAAAGTATTAAATAATTATCTCATTACATCTTTTTATAACAAAAAAAAAATAATATGCAAGAAATTGTGTGATTATTTGTATTTAACAATCAGTTAATAAGTATTCAAACATTATCTCTGCATACAATAAACATGTATGGAATTTTTAGAATGTATGTACATATAGTTTACATAATAATGATAAGGAGTGATAATGTAACGGAGCCAAAAAACTATCACCTTCTAACAAGCTTACCTACCATCTATAAGCTCCTTACATCTTTTCCGAGTTAAATAATCACTGAACCTATTTTTCATAACAATATGCACTGTGTCGTGGTGCAAAGGAACTTCTTCTCATTGATACTGCTATAAGCCAATAGGTCATCGGCCTTTGTCATCTAGGGGAGTGTGATATTCCTGCAGCATCTGAACAGATAAGGATAAAGAGGGGTATTCCTCAGAGTGACAGTCTGAGTCCTTTATAGTTTTGTCTAGCTCTAATCTTAGCACTCACTAATAGTGAGTATTTGCATAGGCACAGTCAAGTAGCCAAGATAATATATCAGCAACTTCCTCTTTAATATGGTCTTGTGAAATTGAAAGTGCCTTTCTATAGGTACAATCCCACATCTGTTCTTGAAAATAGCTGTGCTTTGCTCTACTGGTATCAGTTTATTTTTACTGACAGGTATATTGTTGCCAATAGACCTGATATAGTATTAGTAGACTGAGTGGCGCGCCGCACAGTGATTGTTGACCTTACACATGATAACACATGATTACAATCTCATGAAGGTCAAAAAAGAAAAATTATCTAAATATTTGGACTTAGCCCATGAGATTACCACCATGTGGGATATCAATGCGACCATCATTGTGCCGATAGTGGTTTCAGTTAATGGTTTAATATCAAAAAGCCAACATCTTAAGAGGTTATCGCTTAGCTGTTAGATCAAGAACCGGATGCAAAATGCAGTTTTACTTGAGATAGTGCATATTGTGAGGAGGTTCCTCTCTCTAGAGCCCTAGCCACTGATGGCTTGGACCCTTGTCCCACCCTCGGAAGAGTGTATTTTTAAATATATTTTTTTACAACAATTTATATTTAAAAATGTAAAATTTATTTCTATTTGTAATAAAAGTTTATAAGGAGTTTTTAGATTTGGGTTGTCAAGTTGTTTTTAAATTAAGTTTGTAAATATAAAACATAAACTAACAACATTTTTCTAAATTAAATAGGTTTATTGATAGCCACCTACAAGAAATTTACTGATAAAGAAAAACTTGCTTGTACAAAATATAGTCAAATGCTATGCTCATATGCTGCACAAGTTTCTCACGTTAATCAAAATAATACAAAGATAATTACGAATATACTAGATATTATTAATTATCTTTGTATTATTTTGTTTATCTATCCCCACACATCTCTCTCTTATAATATGTGGAGAGAACCTGGTGAAACACTTTCCAGTGTGTTCAATCTATCTAATCAAGCCTTAATTTGAGTTCCACAGAAGCCCACTCAAGCAGCCAAATAGTGCTTGCAATTTCTTTGAAACTGAACCCACTCCCTCTATGTATAACTGTAAAAGCCAGTAGCTAGTGGTTAGCTCTCACGACTCAATGAAAGAGCAACTCTCGATGACCATTGTCATTAAGCAAGAATCGGAAAAAACTCTATACTTCAAAACTTAGACATGGAATCGTTATAGGGTCATGTTGTTGTTGCGGTTATAAAAATCTATAGAGTACTTCCCGTCTGTCTACATTTATTAAATTTGGCACGAAGTGAGAACTTACAATAAAGTGAAAATTTATAGGCATTTCATAGAAAAAATCATTACGCATGTGCACTCATTGTCTGTTATGAACAAACACAATACATATATATTATAAACTTAATTTTGTCAACTTTTATGAGTTGTACTCCTCGTTGACCTACAATCGTGAAATTGATACGGAAGCCTCGGTAGGCCAGTCTGACTCGCACTTAACCGGTTTTTTTAATTCTTATGAGCGACAACTCGTAGGTGAAAATAAAATGCCATTAAGCTATATCTGCATTGCAAAGCCAAAAATGGTAGTTCTCCTCCAAAATATTAAAAATTGCAGGTTACATTTCCTGTCATGGGTGCCGGGCCGCGTAGTGCGGCCGGTACACAGTGTACCTCTCTTCGGAGACGACTGTGTAGACAGTAAGGTGACCATATCAATGGCGCAGTGGAAGCACAATCCTGGTGTACTAGTTGTTTATGGCATTGCGTAAGTATTTGAAGACTTCGATTTGAAGCCAGTTGTGCCGCAGTGGCACATGCGTGTGGTCACTCGGGGGGGAATAAATTATTATTTATTAATATTTTCATTTCTTCGCTCTGGTAACGAGGCAAAGCGTGGCGCCACTTGAACTGGTGTGCTGCCAGAATTCGGTGGAAAATGGGGAACGGTGTGTATTAATACCAGGTTTCCTCTGCCTACCCTGCTAAAACAATTGCAGATTTTTAGTTATAGTAAGTAGTGTCAAAATTTATGTTTGTATATTATTAAATAGATAATATTGTTCAAAGATGATAGTTGTATTATTAGTAGTAGTATGTTGTTATCCTATGCAAGTCAATAACATATTAATGAAATAAAGGATGACCATATTTTCAATAACTTAAATGAATATTTCTTCACTATTGTGTAATACAATAAGTGAATGAATATATATGTGTATTTACGATTTTGAATTTTTAGGGATTCATGCTCAGAGAGATCCTACCTCAGTGTAATCGGTGTACCTCGTTTAGGATGTAGAAAATGTTCAGCTATTTCTAGAGAAGAAGGTTAGTAGTAAATAAAATATTATTATGTAAGTAGGTATAGAAAAACTTACCTTTTCGTTTAAAATTCAATATATGTGCTTATGCCAATCGACCAAAGCTATACTTTAAGCTCTTGACCACCAGCTCAATTGCCAGACGAGGCAGATACAGGTTTCCTTAACGTAAAAAAAAAATATTCGACATTTCGTTTGACAATTTATTAATTTTTAGTTAATAATGCAAGTGCAAGTTCAAGGACATGAATGTGATGTCATGTGTGATGTCAATGTGATGTGTTCATCATAGATTTATAAGATGGTCACATGTTTCTTTCTAGATTTTAAAATCCTCTAATTACATATTTTGCTACACATATATCTTTAACTTGATAACGATGAAACGATAGGTTGAATTGTTCCGTCTAAAAGATGTGTTTAATTTTAAAAAAAGATTATGTTTTTTTTTTAAAGATATTTGATTATTTAGTAAGCAATATTACTTTCAGATGACTTAAATTGGAGCAAACGTTGTCTCGAGCACAGTTTCGCGATACACACGAAGTTTTTCTGCACATCCGACTCCAGTATGTACGAGCCGGTCGTACAGCTCGCGTACTCCAATCAAATCATCATTTACACAGACTTTATCCATATATTAGAAATAGATTTCGTTAAACCCGACGAGAAAAGTGAAATAGTGGAAGAGAAAGTGACGTTAGAAAGAGAAGATGTTAGTTCAGTATACACCAATCCTAGTACTCCGGCTTCGGATGTGTCAGCGGCGTTTCAGTCACCTAAATATCAAAATAACGTGGTACAAAATATTTTAGCGGATTTTTCTGATTTGGAAGTTGATCCTTATCAAATGTCTAAACCGGTCCACGTGCCAGATGTTATGGGACAGGAATTATGCATACAAGCGTCCTCTATATCTCATAATTTGATGGAAGAGTGGGAAGGACCATCGCCGTCTATCAGAACGTTAATTAGTCCACCATTAAGATCTCCGAGACGAAGACCTGCAGAAAGTATGTCGAGATTCAACGAAACGCACAGAACTATAGCGGAAAAAGCATACGAATTCGTCGAAGAGGCCGAAACTAAATGCGAGAAGCTGAGTATGTTTAGAAAACGACGCCTAGCCGACAAGAAATACGAGTTTTCCGAGGATAATAACGAAAATATCGTTCCTTTTAGAGTTTTAAGGAGTAATAGGAAATATTTCACAGGGTCCACTAGTAAACAAACTAAACGGGCCAAGTCTCCGCCGGTTGAAAGTGTGGTTCTTAGGGCCCATAATCAAATTAGTAGGGCTCAATCGCCGACTTCTAGCCTAGATATGAAGGATCAAGGGCTTTCGTCTTTAGAATCAGATAGGAACAGTGAATCTGAGTATAGAGTAATGGAGATGTTAGACGATGGCTCTCTAAAAACGGTCTCGGTACACGATAATACGTCTAAAACGCTGTCCGATTGTCCCGTCAGCCCCCAAGACCCTTATTTAGTGCATTCTGGTAATTCTAAGTGCAGTAAATTCTTTACAAGATATTTTTTGGAAAGTGATGATGAAATAACGTCTATTATTACAGATTCTGAAGGTGAGTGATTGATGTTTTAATAGTGTTATTTCTTTTCAACTGCTGAAAAAAATTCTGTTTCCACATACTATTAGTATTGTTATGTGAAAATTTACTTTAGATTGTGGCCTGTCGTGGCGCAGGGGCACAAGTGTGCGAGTGTAAACGCGAATGGTTGTGGGTGCAATGCCCACTCAAGGAAATGAAACATTTATTTAAATTTATATTTCCATTTCTTCACTCTGGTGTCGAGACAAAGTAGCGTTGATTTCTACTACTGAATACGGAAACTCCTCGAAAATTCGGCGGAGAAGTGGAGAATGGAGTGCCCTAAAACTAGGTTCCTTCTGCCTACCCTGCAGTGTGCGAGATACAGCGAGAAGTTAATTTATTTATTTTTTTACTTAAGAACTACTTAGCCATAACTTATTTGTAATATATGTCGAAATTCAAACTTAAATTAGGAAACAATCTCTTTAAATATACTCTATTAATAACCTCTTATGATAGGAAAAAAATACTCCTCTTTTGTCGGTCGGTATTACTTAGATTGTGCATTTTTATAATTTACAATTATAAAGTATTTAAGTTGATATTTGTGTGACAGACGACTGTATATCGGGATACCACGTGGCGCTGCCCCTGTGCGGCGCGGGCGTCGGGCAGTCCCTGCAGGGCGTCGGCGCCGGCGCCTGGGAGCAGGCGCTACAGGTGAGCTAATGTTGTACTGACTTGTTTTAGCTTTACTGTGCAGAGGGAGACACTTCGGCATCTATTGGAAATAATCGATATATCAATATATTGAGAAATATTGATATTGCGGCTATATATATATATATATATATTGCAAACATCAATTGATTCAATGAATCGGCATAAACTTTCAATACATTGCAGGCTCTAACCCGCCCCCCCGGGGCGACACTTCGCGCGCGTCAACGCTCCTTGGACACTGAGCTACTCTGCAACGAGGTGTGCGGTCGCCTGTGTCACCTAGGGGGGAAGGATTTCATATACTGTTTCGACTGGGGTTGTCACGTTATAGACGTTTGCCACTCCAGTGGCTGTTTGTCTGGGGTGAGTAATTATTTTTATATAATCTCCATATATTTTAGACTGTGTCAACGGTATTAAGTGCGTGTGCTTGCAGCTGTGCGCCATGTGGCTGTGGGCGAGCGAGGCGGGCGCCTGTCGCGACGCGGCGCCCGCCTGTCTGCCGCACCGCCGCCAGTACGCCGCGCAGGTCAGCATCCATCTGTTGTATAGAATTTGTGAATATCTTGCTATATTTAAATAATTACTTTCTTTTACCTAGTCCACACACATGGTCAAATGTAAATCTCTCAAATCATGAATATGACACATGACACATTCTAAGTGCGGAAAATAACTTTGATCGCAGGTACAGTGAGTTACATCGAAACGATTAATATGACATTTTCTATCTTATAGCCTTCCTAAATAGAAATAAATTGCAACAAATAAAAGATCAGACTTGTTACGAGTGTAATATTTCGGATCTAGATTCGGAAACGAATATCAAAAGAACTACATATAGAACTATACCGATTTCAGTTAGGAAAATAAAATTATTAGACGATTATCCGTTAGTTTCGCTTTATTTCGGTTAGCATATTAGAAATTTTATTCAAACAATCTTTAATTGACAGTTATTTAGACTCCGTCCATATTCGAGATTATACGAAACTTGAATAAAGGATTGGTTACGATTATAGAGTTTTTTATTTCAGATATCTGATGATTTCAGTTACGGATCTCTATGACATAGAGATGTTGAAAGAAGACACATGCACAGTATATACACATAAATTACAATTTATAAATTACGATTAGATGCCAGTCGTGGCGCAAGGATACAAAGTGTGACTGTAAACGCGAATGATTGAAGGTTCGATCCCCACTCGAGGAAATGAAATATTTATTTATAGTTTCATTGCATCTTGGTGTCGAAACACAGCCCGGCGTTGAGTTCCGCCACTTAACACGCTATGCCTCTAGAATTTGGAGGAAGTTCTTTGCCCGCTTTGCTGTATGCGGGATACAGCGTGAAGCTGAATAGAAACGAATCGAATTTATGATTTCTGTACAGTCAAATGATCAATTGTTAATAATTAATTAACGATTGTTAACTCTGCATACAGGTTAATGAATGCCATATTTAAACGTTGTTTTCCAGTGCCTCTTCGTATGGGACCTTGTGACGGGGGTGTACAGGACTGAGCGAGTGTCCATGACGGAGGATTCCAGTCAAGAGGGGACTAGAAGTGAGATATTTATTATATTTTTCTATTATACAGTTTACTTCGAAATTTTATACGTTATCAATTTTATCCTATACTAGCTTACACTACAGTTACTCTGCACGTTTGCCCTCGTTAAATGGAAACAACTAAGAGTTGTGTATGATGCGGAAGTCCTGACATATTAAGTACCCGAGACATCGGTCCGCAGGTGTTACATCGAAATGATATAATGTCATGTAACATAGCCTTACTTATGAAGGATGACTATCCTTCATAAATAGGCTATCCAACACAGAATTATATTTTTTTTATTAAAGACAGGAGTTTTTAAGTTTGATGCGTTCGACCAAACAAAATCTTTCGGTTTGGTAACATTAGTATAGATACAGATATATTTTTTTTATGTAGTTATATGTGGTAATCAGGAGACGATTACTATTTAAATTTAAATTTGAGGCCAGTCGTGGTGCATGGGCAAGCATTCAGTTGTGTATCAGCATGCATTCTGGAATTTGGTGGAAAGTAGAGAACGGAAGTGCCGTATTGGGATTGGAGTGTCTAAACACTAGGTTTCAAGGTTTCCTCTGCCTAGCTCGCTATGTGCAGGGTACAGCGTGAAGCTTAAAAAAATAAACTGTATTCTAGTTCAATAACAAAATGTACCTATTAGTATTGTATAGTAATATATCTTATTAGTTACACTTACAGTAATTATTGTTATACGAATAAGGTACAATCAAAATATAATATATATTTTTGAAGTATAATTTGATGTATATAACATTGCCAGTGTCGGGTGCGGAGCGAGCTCGCGAGTTGGCGAAGCGGTTGGGCGCAGTGAGCGCGCCTCCCGCTAACGACAACCGACTGCTTACTACACTCACAGGTTTTGTCATTTTTATGTGTATGCTAAAAATAAGTCAATTTTTCTAAACTTGTATTAAAACTAACAGGCCCTGCACACTTTGTCCTACCCAGAAAGGTAGCGTAATTAATATATTTCCTGATTTTAAATATTATTTAGTTAGCTAGCCTGATAGCCAGTCCAATTGAATTCTTAAAACGTCCAATATAAACATAAAAATTATCCAAATTGGCTCAGTCGTTTAGTACTGTTTATTTGCATTAGACAAATATTCAAATTCAATTTTATATTAAACATTTATATTCAAAACATCGTCAAGGTACTACTTAAGTTCATTTTAGTATGAGGCAACAAGAAATTTACAAAAAGTCTTATTATTTGGGATGTGACGATACACAGCATCTGTAAGAGGGCGCTGTATACTTCCCTTTAAGCAGCCAATGATTTTCACTTTCGGTTGTTGTTTTCGATCAATCAGCGAGGTGCCGGAAGTCACGTGGTCCGGTGGTGGTGGTAGGGCGCCTAAACTTATAAATGGTGTAAGGACACTTCTTACCTTGCCCGCGCCTCGGCGCAGCGGGGCCCAATGGACGAAACCCCCCATGATTAGCGTACGCGGGGCATTCCCCCGCGATCGCCAACACTTCACGAGCGTCCATCAGAGCTCGTAATTTTTATCTTCAGGGGCGAGCTACACTCGCCCCTCCCAGCCCGGTGACGCTGTCAAGACCATTCCAGGTCAACAGCATTAAGTCCAGTCGAAAAAAAAAAATAATTCTTACCTTGCTCACCCGGTGACGCTGTCAAGAGCAGTCTAGCAATGAAGTAATTTCTTCCTTCCTTTCAATAATACAAATTTTATTGTTGTGTAAAACTTTTACCATATTTTTTATTTAGGTTTGCACTTGGCTCTAGTGTTAACAATTTTTTTAAACTACAAGCACAACATTTTGTTGCTTACTTAAAAAGACAACAAAGTATATAAAAATTAAAAAGGTAATTTTCAAAAAGAAAAACAAAACAAAAAAATGTTTTAGTAGCATATTAAAAAATATACAGTAATACAAAAGTAAAGAATTTGTAATGTACATATTTCATGTAAAAAAATAAATAATATTCTTATTAATAATATATTATATTAATAAGCACTTACATAATCTAAATTAATGTCTTTGTCACTTATTTTATATAATTCAAATAATAGTAGTAATTACTCGAGTGTTGTAGCAACCTATTGCATTGGGAAGATTAAATGTAAAAAAAATATATAATGTTTTTTAATAATGGATGATGGGTGGGTATAAATAAGCGCGACAGACGTAGACAATGTATACGTGAAACTTGGCTCTGATTAATCTGATGTCTTGTTAGATAGGTGTAACTGACCATTCTGTGAAGAATTTTTCTTACCTCGGACCTCTAACAAACATAACATACACTTATTCGGATATTACACACTTGTCTTTAAAACTGTGATATGATTGCTTAATATAACTTTTAGGTTTTCCAAATTATTTTCCTTTTCCTAATGTCGAATAATATTAAGAAAATATATACATTTCAGGCAAGTCATTAAAAAGATTGACGGATATGGATAATTGCGTCGAAATCACAAAAAACCACCCCGACAGCTCCGAGTCCGAGTCAGACCCAGAGGAGGACAGCGATTACGACTGACTTTTGTGTTACTAACGTAACTATTTATACCACCGACTCATTATATGTTATACAATATAATTTCAAAATGGCAGCTCCAATTTAGTTTTTTTTATATATATAAAATGCAAAATGTATTGAAAAATTGTAACATTATTATATTTGTTACCCCTAGCCATATTGTCATCTGCCATTTTGAATCTTATTTTGTCTATATATTTGGATGGATATGACATATTGTGAAAGAAAGTAAAGGTTGTGGATATTCCCTTAGATTTGATTCATGTTTATTGTGATTTTTAAAACAATATGTCGTGGTATATCTATGTATTTATATCGATGGTACAATATTTAATTGTAAATATAATTTTTCGTCTGTGACATCTTTATTTTGTTATGTGGAGGAAAATGGATAAAGATGCTTTAATCGACGTTTACAAAAATAGCTGGATAGCTCATAGCATCATACAACATAAACTTTTATGTGGTTATGTTCTTTTATTATGAAAAATGCAACACACATCTGTACTATTAAATGGTATGAAAACTTTGCTTTTATTAATATTCCTTTTTATTATATTGACAATTAAAGAACTGAATTTTAATGATTAATAATTATTCCGTTCATGATTTAATCGTAGTTTTTAAATTATAACTTTATAACGGATATAGTTGTCTTTCCCCATTTTCCCTCACAAAGTAACTAACTTACTAATTACTCATACAATTTGATTGAATTATAAAAAAATAGAGGAAAACTGACTAACTTAGTGTTAGGAGATATGTTTTTCTGAAAACAATGTGTATGGGTTGAATAATGACACAGTACGTCACAAGCTTAAATATCATCCACACCACGTGGATACGTGGCACTACACTATGGTGCGGTTTCACAGGAACTTCCTGCCACGCACCACGTGGAATGCTCTACCCGCGGCAGTGTTTCCAGGTCGACATGACATGTGTACCTTCAAAAAGAGCGTCTATTTCCACCATGACGGCCGGCAACGCATCAGGTGACCCGCACGCTCGTTTGCTTTGTCTTTTACATAAAAAAATGGACTTAACATTTCCTTATAAAAACAGTTTCTGCCTCTATTTTTTATGATATTTTAATCGTAAATGGACTTTGTATGGATTCTATACTATTTTATATATACCGCTACTGATATTCATCACGTGATAAATATTTTTTGTCTGTGGTTAAAATTAACCAATAATATGAACACATATTTTTGGTGCTTTACATAAAGTATTATAAAAAAATAAGCTGGAGTCTAAAAATTTACTTTTTATTGATAAAATAATATGAGATATGGCTGGGTGGTCTTCTAGTCTTATCCTATTGAAATGAAAAAAATGTCTCCAGTGATATTATTAATAAGTTTATTAATTTTTAAATGAAATAGATACTGAGTTATTTATAGAAAATAATAATTTAACTCGTAAAAAATTCCGTCAAGAAATGGAAGCTTCAATTTAAAATTAATAACATTATGAATAAAAAGGAAAAATTAAAATATAAAATATCGAAATTAAATGAAATAGTTGTAATACTAGTAAAAGTTGAAAGCATTTTGAATATATATATATAAAATGGAATGACTGTTGTTCCTCTCTAAATAGTAATAGAAATTTGAAAATAACGTCGTCATGACGGCATTAAATACTAGCACAATATACATATATTTAATTATTCGAATATATTTTATTTATTTTCCGGAAATACACACTCTTTTTAAAATATATTCCATTGTAATAAAATAAATTGCTTAAACATTTCAATACAGTGAAATAAATACATATATAAAAGTTTTTGAATTTGTAACTTATTTTGCAGACTAGTTCGAGCTCATTGTTAAGGTTGTGATAGAACGAGAATAAGATTTTATTTAAGAAAAGTGCCTGTTAATACTTTTTTTAATACACAAAATTGACCCTAGCAATAGCTTGTATAACTATTATTTTAGCGTATATCTTTCTCAATTTATTTAACTCTTCCACTATATACGTAATTTAGTTAGAAATAAAAAAATGTACATACATATGTTTTAAGTTAATTTTTTATTTAGGAAAAAATATATTACATCATTTTAGTTTATATATTGTAATTGAATGGTTATAATAAACATGATTGGTTTGAGATTGGAAATGTTTATAATATTAAAGTAATTTAAGATTTAAATGTAATTATTGTGATTTAGTCAACAAATTATTAGCAACATTGACACAAATATTATGAAAATTAACTATTTCCAGTGTAAATGAAAAAGTTTGAACTAAAATATGTCACAAAAATATTGCATTTAATATATTAAGTTCTCTGTAACGGGGTTATCTGAACTTGCCATCAATATGTACTTCATAGCTAAGTATGAAGGATGTAATAAAACATAAATAATTCTATTTGTTTTGACCTTTATTTAAAATTCCTATTAAAACACATATTTAGACATTATCCAAAAAATAACCACAACCTATTTATATACTGATTAGATTAAATAAAATATATAACACAATTTTAATTTAGTGGTTTCAAACAGTTCGCATATTGTATTTTTTTAAAATAGAGACAAGTATATTTAATGGTAAGATATCAATAATAATTTTTAATATGTCCAACCTTGTAAGACATTGGGTTTTGAGTGGTGGGACTAGATGCCTTTAGTGAGGACTACAGCCCATAATAATCCTGTTTAAAGTTGGTATCACTGAGTTACAATGGGAACAGACTATCTTAATACTAGTTTCCCTCTGCTTGCTCTGCAGAAAAAAATATTTAGTTGCTTTGTTTTGCTTTTATAGTTTCATATAACTTTTAATTTTAAAATAACTAGTTTGATATAGCTTAACACTTAGAGCAATATACTAAATCTCATATTTACATATATAACAAGCTATATTTTTATTTGCTAAACAATATAGTAGTATGGTTGATGACAGTGGACGAGGCGAAAGAGGTATGTAGAGACCGTAGCGTTTGGCGCTCAGTTCTCTCTGACTACCCCGCAAGGGATAAAGTGTGAAGCTAAGTTAATATAGTAGTTTCACATTGCTCATTGTTGAGTGTGGTGTGGTTTTATCTCATCATATCAGAGTAAGTACT
Source organism: Heliconius himera (assembly GCA_021202915.1). NCBI lineage: Eukaryota > Metazoa > Arthropoda > Insecta > Lepidoptera > Nymphalidae > Heliconius > Heliconius himera. Next base: position 996,989 of record JAJHJA010000069.1, read on the forward strand.
CACCAGCATTAAGAGCAATTATGTAATATGTTGTATGGGAAGCGTTTGTGCAGTTAGTACTCTTGTACTGACAAGGCAAAGATTTGGAACTGAAATTTTACATGAATTTCAACAGACAGTAACATATCTTGCTTGCATGCTCTTTATGACTGGTACTTTATACACTGTCATGCCAGCAAGCACTCACTTCCATATGGTTTTAGAGTAAATGACAAGAATAAAGATAGTATTAACATGTTAGTAATGAACTTCTATATAATTCTCTATATCTGGAAGTTACAGAAAATATTAATATGATTCAAGCATCCAAACAAATAAGTTAAGAAAAAAAAACATTTTGATTACGTAGACATCAATTATTTGACAACTACAAAATATGTGGACAAAAGTAGGTCACAATCCAAAGGTATCATCATTTTCATTTTCAGATTGATCTGATCCAGACACTGGTGCACCACATTCATCGAGCATACAATCCAAGCATAATCTTTCAATATCATCCCATGATAATTTATTTATCTTTTCTTCAACTATTCTTAATAGCTGGTTTGCTGAATTCCTGGCATCTAAGTCTGACATACCGTTTTTCTTAAAATATTTCATTGAAGCCTCGAATAGACCTTCTGGTTTCTTTACCACCAAATTTAATTTTGAACCTTCTTTAATATTTGGGTACGAATCGACAGTATGGCCATCTAATAGTGCCCGGCCTAAAAGTAATAACGTCTGTTCCTCGATAGGTATCCGGAGTTTCGCAGCTATGTGTTGTTTGATTTCGAATATCTTTGTTGTTGGAACCACCTAAAAAGTTATAATGAATTATAAAAATATAATAGAAACGTGACTGTGACACTAAGCAGTAGTTATATGCACCTCCAAATGGCATTCACCGCCTTGTAATTGTTTCACTGTAATATTCATGATATGACTAAGACAAAAATTCTATTAAAAATATATGTATATATATATTTATTATCGTTTATTTTATTTAAATAAATAAAACATTTGTAACAAGTTTTTTAGATCATAGCTTTGAGGTGATATTGACATTTGAAGCCTATTATTGATTAATGACAGATGACAATATAATAAATGTTGCTATATAAAAACTATTAATAAAATAATTCAATTGAATTATTAATGAAAATGGTCCGGTATTGTAATTCAGAATGGTAAAGAATATCAAATTTGATTAATTTTGTTAAAAATCTACGTAAAGATACATTTCTAACTAATTATATTTACAAATATTATTAATTTAGTAAAAATATTATTTTGTAAAAATAAAATTTCAGAGAGATGAAATATTTTTTATGTCGAATATTTCTAATGTAAAATATAAAAATATGCATATTTGTATATGCATATTGGAACTTCTATAAGAAAATCGTTAATTACAAAAATAATATATATATATATATATATTTACATAAATATTATATATACGGCTAGTTGTCTTCTTTTACTATAATAACAAACTTTATTAAACTTTTACTACTACTACTTCTACTAGTTCCATAAATAATAAATAATTATATTAAGAAAAGTACTGGATTAAAAAATATTAAAAACTTTTTAGTAGTGTGAATTTTAAAAATATTTTATTTTAAATATGGAAAGTCAAAGGTATACATTCATGTCAGTTTCTTATATTGTTAACAAAATAAATAAAATTAATTACCAAGGTGATCGCCGAAACACTTGCTGTTTCTTAAATTACTAGATACCATAAAAACTTAAAAGCTTCTGGATATGAATAAATTAGATGAAGAATATGAAGCATTTGATGGAATAAAGTTATCCGTATATGTTTATGATGTTGAAGGTAAAATGTTTCAGTAGCTAACTTTTTTTTAAAATATGCTTTTTTAATTACATTGCTCTCATTAAGAAAAGATGTTTTTGGAAAAAATATTTGAAAATCACATATTAAAATAAAAAAAACATAATTTTTAAATTAAATATTAAAATAATAAGTAAATATTATATGTATATGTATTAAAATATATAAATTACAAATGTATAACAAAGACATATTTTTTTTGGTACATTGTCATAGTCATTGACTTTTATATTGGTTTTGCCCGGACGGATCCGTAGCCTAGGAAACGGGTGTAGCTACAACAACACTGTATGGGTTACATAAAATTTTGTTGAATCTTTGTAAACTGCACTAATTATTATTAAATATTAATAAACTTTTATAAAAATATCTATTTAAACTTGTTATCGCGTAATATTCTAGTGATGAGTTATTTGACAGATTAGAATGGCTGGCAGGTGGGTTTCCAATTTTTCTTTATATTGTAAGAATTTATAAAATTAAATAAACTACTAAAAACTAAAATTGTTTTTCGATTGTTGTGAGTCGTCCTGTATCTTTTGTCTCTAGTTCTCGTCTAAATCGTTCCCCCTCTTCCCATAACTTATCAAATGGAAAGCCTATCGCGTATTAATTTTATCTTTTTTGTCGGAATAGTAGGGCTACTGGCGCCTGGTACGGACAGCGCCGACCACCCACACTTTCGCCTCGTCAACGTTTATAGTTTCAAATTTTCACAATAAAAACATGAATTTGTTGAATCAGCTAATCTAAAACAATACTCTTATCACACATATCCAACACATGTATTTTGAATTTAAACACAAGCTTAGCAATATATATATATATATATATATATATATATATATATATATATATATATATATATATATATATATATATATATATATATATATATATATATACAAAATTTTATAAAAAAAACCGCAAATTCAGTACCACACTCGAATATAAATACAAAAAGTATATTGCACACAGGTTCAAAACACATGAAAATAGATGACCACTACTACCTATAATTTCAATAATTTAAGCACAACACATGCAATATATCAAATAGGGGTAATATGGGCAGCCATGCATATCAGACAGGTGGTGTCAACCATGCGTAACACACCTGCAGACCCCCACTATCACAAAGCCAACAACTAGCCGAAAAGCACTCCCTAGATACAGTTGTTTAATCAATACCGAATGACAGTGGAAAGTTATAATAATGTGTTAGTTGTCTCCTGTTCAATTTAAAACTAAAATCTTGTGTAAAATGTCTGAGATGGGCTTTGAGAATGTGTTTTACCTGGAGAGTAAGTATTGTGGGAAGAGAGGAGGGATGTGTTGCCAGGTTACACCCCAGATACCCTGCTCCGAGCTCGGCTTGAAACAGATCAATAACATCTCTATCACCTTGGAGAGTGTTATGCAAGATTTTGCAACTCTTTATTATGTTTATGTTTCCATATATTAGCTTTTATGTATAATTTTTGATAAACTTGTTATTTATTATTTTTAAATAAGTTATATATTGTTTCCTAAATAATTTAATATTTGTTATTAACATTTAATTTGATGCATATTTATGTATTTGCAATTGTGTTCTTATAAATCTTTATTTACTATTAATTCATACTTATACTTTTTTTATATTGATTATTATAGTTTCATGTTAAAGTTGTATGCAATAATGTTATGTATTTTCATATTTTTTTTATATAATAAATATTTTTCTTTATGTAACAATTTTAAAGTTAGTTTGCAACATTGTGGGACTTAATTTTATACTTTAATGAATTTGTTTGGTAACTGATCATGGGCTTTTAGAGATAAATATAGTTTAGTTTGATATTTTAAAAAAATGCAGTCAAATCTAACTTAACATGATAAATAAATATTTCTATAATTTTTTTAAAATCAAACTTAGTATGGCATATAAATTTTTATATAGATATACTTCCTTCTTTGTATATAAAAATATTTGGTATATGAACATGTATTTTTTCAGTGGCGCACAATGTCTTACTGTAAATGCAATGGTTGTGGATTCAATTCCTTCTTAGGGAACCATTTTCATTTCTCCTCGCTGGTAACAAGACAAAACGCGGCGTTAAGTTCCGTCTATCCAATATGTATTTTTAACTTTGTAGATGATATAGTTACATGTATAAAATTTCCACGGTTACAAATATAATTCTAATATTCCAGATTTTGAGTGCGCGGGCGACGAGGTGCTGGTGGAGTCGTCACCGCCCGCCTCGCCGGTCATGGCAGCGCGGTTGGCGCCCTCTCAGGTTTTTATAAAAAAATAATGTAATATTTTTTTTAATACAAAATAAAAAAATATTAGATTATTTTTAGAAAAATTGGCGTAAATGTTGTGCAAAACGATGTTTTACAAAGTATGTATAGAAATAAAATTTTGTTTACTTTTCATATTGTTGGATGTATTGCCTTAATTTCATACGTTGGTTTATGTTTTTTTTATCTCTTTCAAGGAAGATCATAATGATGATCATTATTAATAGGTTTTTTATTCAACACTAATATAGGAATAGAAAGTGTCCTGTAATATCTTTTGGGTAATGATACTCATTATACGACATCTTTATTTGGATAAGTGAGAATGGAGAAGAAATTTCTTTCCTTGAAAATTTATAACAGCAAATCTATGAGATATCTAATTTTTTTCTCGGTTTTCCAAAGATTTTATTTCACATAGTATATGACATTGTTTTCGAGAAAATCTAATGCCTAAATAAATTAGTTATATATGAATTAATAATCTGTGAACAGGGCGCGGGAACAGGTGGCACATCACCTGCTGAAGTGCAGGAGCTTATCGTTATACCAGAACTGCCTAACGCTATCCACTTGCAGCACGCCATACAACAGGTATACTTTTAGCTTCCTGCATAGAAAGGTAGACAGAGAAAAATCTGGTGTTAACACATTCCGTTACCCACGCACCGCCCCATTTTCAAGAGTTGAGTCGCAGAACTCAACGACTCTCTTCGTCTTCTTAAGAGGGTGAGAAAATGTAAATAATTAATTCTACCTTTTGAGACATTTACATTGAATACACTGATAAATTATTACCTATTATTGATAAATATAAACAATCTACGTATATATTACATAGTTTCTTCATTTCTATAAAGTACCTAAAGTTTACCATTCGATAGATTCATTTATTTTGTATTTATTGATGTACTAGAGGGTGCGCGCGGCTTCGCCCGCTTATTAGGAGTGAATTCTAAAAAAACCACGAAACACGTGTTCAATAAAATATTTTTAACAGTCTGAATTTAAATTTTTATAAAAATCGGTGGCAATTTAAAGATTTTTCCATATAAACTTTCAACTCCTTATTTGAACCCTTAGGGGGTGATTCCTAAAAACTATGAAATACGTGTTTAATGAAATATTTTTAAGAGTCTGAATTTCAAATTTTATAAAAATCGGTACATATAATTTTTTTTTTCCATACAAACTTTTAACCCCTATTTCAACCCTTTAGGGTTAAAATTTTTCAAATTCCCTTCTTAGTGGATGTCCAGAATATGAAAATAAACATCTGCTCAAATTTCACATTTCTACCACCAGCGGTTACGGCTCTGTGTGCGTCTTACCTCAATCAGTCAGCACAAGTCCTTTTATATATATAGATTACTAGAGGGCGCGCGCGGCTTCGCCCGCTTATTAGGAGTGAATTCTAAAAAAACCACGAAACACGTGTTCAATAAAATATTTTTAACAGTCTGAATTTAAATTTTTATAAAAATCGGTGGCAATTTAAAGATTTTTCCATATAAACTTTCAACCCCTTATTTGAACCCTTAGGGAGTGAATTTTTAAAAACCATGAAACACGTGTTCAATGAAATATTTTTAAGAGTCTGTATTTCAAATTTTATAAAAATCGGTACATATTAAAAACTTTTTCCATACAAACTTTCAACCCCTATTTTATTCCTTTAGGGTTACAATTTTTCAAATTCCCTTCTTAGTGGATGTCCAGAATATGAAAATAAACATCTGCCCAAATTTCACATTTCTACTATCAGCGGTTACGGCTCTGCGTGCGTCTTACCTCAGTCAGTCAGCACAAGTCCTTTTATATATATAGATTAGGCAATATTTTGTTTTATATTTCTCAAGATTATGAAGTTCGCAACAAATTTTTCATGGATTTCTCAAGTTAGTTTCTTTAATAGGTTTATCTTGTTTGACGTCCACATTATTTCAAGTGGGATTGAATTGAGCGTATATACATAGACTAGCGGCGCAATCGCGGCTTCGCCTACATACCACCTAAAAATAAAAGAATATTATGCTGCATTTGCCAACAGATTAATACATTCAATCATGAACACTACGTGGCTGTATGATAGGACGTCATCGACGGCAAGGGCGCTGCCCGCGGGACTCGTGCCTAGGCTTACGGCCGTAACAGAGCGTTGAATTATTTTAATTTTACATTTTCTCGAAAAGTATACGTCCAAATCACATGCTATGAAAGGTGAAGATTATCTACATAATTTTTTCTTAATGAAATAACTTTGGTTCGAAATATCATCTTACAATTTTCAGATATTTTGTGTCACAAAATGCCTTATTGTCACTTATTTATAGCAGATGGATATTTGGCGTCACGGAGTTTATTTTAGATCTAATAAAATTGAATATGTTTGTCATACAACCTACTGACATATAATAAGCTATATATGCAGCGCACGCGCTTAACGCAACTTTAAATCAATTCTATGTCGTTCTTTAGTATTGTTATTTCGTTATTTAAGGCTAACTAAAACTTACACCGTAATGTTATAAGAATGCAGCTTTCATACAAAACAAAAAAAAAGTAAATCGGACCAGTAGTTCCAGAGATAAAAAACTTAACTTAGCTTCACGCTTTATCCCTTGCGGGGTAGTCAGAGAGAACGGAGCGCCAAACGCTACGGTCTCTACATACCTCTTTCGCCTCGTCCACTGTCATCAACCTCTTCATACATGCCCTTCGGGGGGTCCTCATGCTTTTTACGTGACCTTCCTCCAGTATCAAAGTTCCAGAGATCTTAGCATTTAAACAAACAAACAAACAAACTCTTCCGCTTTATTATATTGTATAGATGATTGACTTTTAAATGGTTTTATTTTGAATAGATATTGGTTTACTTTATTATATAATTTTCATTGACGTGATGTAACCGTTTTTTTTCAGGTATCGAGTACGGTGGTTGAAGTGAATGGTGATAGTTCGGGACATTCTAGTCCTACCACAGAGGCTCAACACACTTACATTGTTACCAGTATGTATAATATTACATATGTTATGATTCATTTTGTATACTATGCTATGTAATGAATGTTTTGTAGTAGTCTTTATGTTTTTTTTATAAAATACGTATATATTTCTTTACTTTAGTCGTAGTCTAAAGATCTTCTTAGATATTATTTATTGAACAATAATTGTCTTCTGCTTTATAGCAGAAATTATAGCAATAATTTCTATATTGATATTTTTAGCGGAATCTTTAATGGCGTCTCAATGATATAAAGATTCAAAAATACGATCTCAAGAAGCCTAATTAATAGGTTTTTATTAGATTTTTATTAGTTCAAATCGACAGACAAGTAGTATTTGTTATTATTTTTATTATAAATGTTATTATTATTTGTTATTATTTTAAGAACTGTAGAGTTATATTCCAAAAAATATGTTTTTACAAGCTTTTTTACATGGAAATAAGAATTCTTATTTTTTATTTTTTATTTTAGCTTGATATATTTTATGTATATTATACGGCATGTATTTCGTAGCATAGTTTTGTGTTTCTTTTTTTGCACTTTATTTAAATATTGATACGAACGCGCAGTTGACGACGCTTGGGAGCGAGATCCGCACGTGAAGTCTGAGGTGCAGAGTGATCACGAAAGCAAGTGTTTACGTTTTTCTTGTTATATACTTATATATTATTGCTTATTTTTATCATACAATGTTTAATTATGACTTTTTTGCTTTATGATAACCATTTTTGCTTAAATGTTTAACACATTATTATAACAATACTAATGAGATGTATAGCACCGTAATAAGGTTGTCATGGATTTTGTTTTCAAACAATATTTAAGAAACTTACCATAAATTAGTATATAGACACTTTTATTTCTCCTGTACTGTTCTTTGATTATAGCGTTCCAAACGTGCCAGTTGTTATTGACTATTATTTCTTATATTAATAATATTTTTGATATAAACACGGTCGCATCTTAGGAAGCCTTTGACGTACTGTCCAAACAAACTACCCTCTGACATTCTATATCTCAATCTGATTATCTCCCACCTGTATAACTGATACCGTATTTAGTACACCCTTTATTATAGACATTTTACTATCAAGCGAAAATGACTCTTAATTTTTTTGCAAATAAATGCCAAATTGAATGTTATTAGGGGGATGATTTCAATAAAAAATCGTAATAACGGATAATTGTGTTCCCCTTTGGATTATCTACCTGAGCGGTCATTATCAATGCACTATCATAGGGGTGTTCTCTTCATTGTTATATTGTAATACACTTGCCTGGTTACCTTTGATGTGACGCGTGCGTGTTTGTATCTTATGTTCAGTTGAACGGTGATGTGGCTGTAATACTACTTTTATTACATTTTTTTAATATTTCATAGATTCTAATTATATAAAAGATTTGTTTTTAAAAAATCTGCCATTTACAATTTGCTATTAATTTTTTTAAATATAATCATGTAAAATTTATCAAAATTTAAAGGTTGAATAAGTTGGTACAAACGCAATTATTTGCATGTTTCTTCATTTTAACTTTACATTGCAAATTTTTCTGGTTTCATATTTCGTCATTATAATATGATATTAAAGAGTCATAGTTATTACAAAAATGACAAAACGAACAATATGACTTTGTAAGGATATAAAATTTGTTATTGTTTGCCTACCTATCTACCCACCTACCTACCTACCTACCTACCTACCTACCTACCTACCTACCTACCTACCTACCTAGTGTTAAGACACCGTTCCCCACTTTCCACCGAATTCTGGCGGCATTGTGTGTTGTGTGGCGGAACTCAAAGCTGCGATTTGCCTCGTTACCAGAGCGAAAAGGTGAAAATATTATATAGTATTTCATTTTCAAATATATATAATATTTCATTTCCTCGAGTGGGAATCGACTTGTCACGTATAGTATAGTAAGTCGCACGCTTGTGCCTCCTGCACCATGACTGGCCTCACTTGGTATTGCTAAACATGATATAAGACTTTTACCACTAAAAAGCCAAATAACCTTTTTTAAAGATTTTTTTTACAATGAAAATGTAAGAAATATTCAGTAAGTTGTAAGGAAAGTTTATCTAATGTAAAATAATATGATAAAATATTGTTTTAATAATGCATTGAATTAACAGTCCTGTTTATGTCCATACTAAGACAATTTTTATTATTTATGGTTTATAGATAGATATATGTTTTGCTAAACTTTACAATATATAAATAAAGTCAAACGAGTTAATATAAATAAATAATAGATATATGATAAAGTCGCTTGGCTACCTCTTATATGACGTCCGCCGTTATGTGTCTGCGTCTATTGCGTCGCTTCTTTTTGTGTTTTCTTATTTTATATACAGAGCACAAGAGGCTTATATACTCGTGTTTTTATTTCATTTATATCATATATTCCATTGGAATTTAATTTATGAATATTTTATTTGATATGTTTTGTTTTATATAAGGATTTCCTAAAATATTACATATGACCTTATTGTTTTTGTTATTTTAAGGACTTTTATTTCTATTATTCTAAATAAATTATTTAATTATACTCCTATATTATTATTGATCATATAAAGTTTATTTTGTTATAGGCTTCATATATAGGGTTTTTTTCATTTATTATGGTAGTTCAGAATAATCTTCTAAAAGATTTAATTAATATTTTTTTGCCTCGTTATCAAGGTATCAATGTCGGCTTAACAAATCAATTAGTAAACATGGCATACTATATGGCCAATGAGCATGTATAAGGGGGGATTCGCAATTATATCGCTTTTATAATGGGCGTGTACAGGTGGGGTGCTCTTTGATTTGATGAGATGAAAAGCGAGATGGCAGACGGTTAAGACTGTGTTCCACTGAAATTATGGAGCTGTTTAAGTTTTGTATACGTTTGTAAAACGTTGTTTTGGTTTTATATACAGTGTATTAGTAGTTTTGTGTCTATAGAATATGGAAAATATTTATTTTTATTTATAATATTATAGCTGAAATGAAGGGAGCAATATTAAGAGAATCAAAATTGCCTTTGAAGCCGACAATAGCTTCCTTTATTGACATTTTAATAGGTCCAAAAGTGCATAAATAAATAATATTTTAAATTCGATCAAAGTACACATCAATGGAATAAATCAAAATTATTTTACTAAAATATTCGAAAATTACTACTCTATCAGTCGTATTATATAAAATCCAATTCACATAAACATGATTGAGTCCTATAAAAAATACAATACTAATATTTTTGTGTTACTTCACGATTTCATCACAGCCTATTTAAATATAGTGGTTATGGTATATTACAATGGATGGCATATTACAATGGATTAAACGCAAATAGACACAACATAGTAGTTGCGGTAAGAAGACAAAGCCGGACGTTGAGCTACGTCACTCAAAACGCAATTTCTTTCAAACAAGAATTTGGCGCAAAGAGGAAAAAAACATGTTAACATAGTTTTCTCTGCCCAAACTGCTATGCGGATAAAAAATTGAAGCTACCAAAAAGAGGTATAGCATTCGATACACAACAATCCCAAAAGGTGAGCGAGGCGTTTTTCTCGCTCTGCCCGCGGTCCCGGCGTTGAGTTGCCCGGGAGACCTCCAGCGGCATGGAGGTGCCGCGGTACCGCGCGTACTACCCGTGCGACTTGCAAGCTATGCTGCAACCGCTTCAGTTCAGCGTCGAACGTGAGATAACCGCTTGCTTATATTGTATTATGTATTGACGTCATTGTTTGTATATATATTATAGCAGTTCAGTTTTTAACGTGTTTGTGTTATTTATTGGTATCATGTTACTTTTATTATTTAATATATATTGTTCTTGTATAAGTTTTTAATATAAAGTGGCGCGTTGTTGGCGCGTTGTCTTTGCTATAATTGATGGCCATTTGATATTATACTATTGTTATTTTAGGATAATCAATCGTCTTCAATTAATTGCTACTTATATATGTTATAAAATATTTAGTATATGTTTATTTTTAACATTATACTTAAAAATGGTAATAATCAAATACTTTTCATCAATAACTATCATGTTAACAAAGAAACATACTAAAACAACTAATATATAAACCATGGGATATTGCTTCGGTGGTATGTTATATTACTAATAAAAATTTTGCTATTTATATAATATTTATATTTAAATAATTTAATTTTCAGGTGAGGGTGGCAATGGCGTCAACTACCACGTCCAGTATGTGGAGCCCCAGGAGATATATACACAGACTGGGCATCAAACTCATATGTAAGTATTAATGCTTGGTTGTTTTTGCAGCGTTGAGCCTACTTTGATATACTTGTGATACGACGTACAGGCTGTACGTCGTATCACAAGTATATCAAAGTAGGCCAATGAAATATTAATAATATAATATTACATATTAATAAAGAAGCTCTGAAAAGTAGTCCGAAAAGTAAACTCCGTTCCCATTAAGACACTCCCATTCCTCACTTTCCGCTGAATTCTGCAGTCATTGCGTGTTTAATTGGCTTAATTCAACGCCACTCAGAGCGTGGAAATGAATTAGCTTCACGCAGTAGGGTAGGCAGAGGGAACCTAGTGTTAAGGCCCTCCGTTCCCCACTTTCCGCCAAGTTCTGGAGCCATTGCTATTGAGTGGCGAAACTCAACGCAGCGCTTTGCCTTGATCCCAGGGCGAAGAAATGAAAATATAAATGTAAATAAATACTTCATCTCCTCGAGTGGGAATCGAACCTACAACCAGTTGATTTTGTAGTCACTCTTTGTGCCCCTGCGCCACGACTGGCCTCTAGTGGGGGAAATGAAAATATGAAATATTTCATTTCCTCGAGTGGGAATCGAACCCACAACCTGTCGCGCTTATAGTCGCTCGCATCTGCTCTTTCTTTATCCGCATATCTTAGTTTGTCTAAGAAATATCAAAATTCTATGTTTATGTAACGAAAGGTTTTCAAAAAATTGTGTATTTTTGAGTTGCATCACATTTAGTATGAAGATACAATATACATTGAATCAAATTTGTTATGTCTTTCTTTGTTCGCAAGTCGAGAATATTATATATATATATATTTCCTCTCTTAAGTAAAGCGCGGCATAGACGTCAGTCATTCAACGGGAGAGTATTTTTATAATATTTTCCATCTGCCTACCTTGATAAATGCGTGAAAAAACTAAAAAAAGAAATCTCCACATGTAAAGACATATTTAAGTAAATAAACTTTTTTTATTACTATATGTTGACCTTTTTAGACGATTTACAGATTTATCTATTGAAAGAGTAAGCATATTAGTATATTTAGTCTGCCCATAAGTACTGCTACAATTAAAAGTAAAGTTAAATAGTCAAATATTTGTATACTTTCAAAATTGGAGTCTGTAATTTTTGTGGGATTATTGTGTTTTTCTTTCATCAGTCATTGTGTTTTCCTATTTTTACGACAATATATTATAAAATATTCTGTGATATTAAAATGGAGTGATGTGATAAAGAGAACCGAATCTCTTTAATTGCATTACACCCTCCCCTGAACGTGTGCCCACCTTGTCGTGGTGGAGGGAGTTCATTAACGTCCGGCAAGCCAGTCGGCCGTGAAGCTAAGAGGCGCACACGCGCAAGAAGTTGAGATAACTCACACATTCATTTTTTGAACGTCAAATAATTTACAACCACTTCACTAAAGTTAATGCCTCAGACCTGAGATGAACCGGCGCAAGAAACTCAGCGGGACTTATTTTTCTAAAATTAATTTTATACAAATACATATTTAATTATCTGTCACAATGATATCTTTGAAACAAACTGGAGCGAGCATTTCATTCCCAAGGCGTGTTATCATTCATAAAATCATTAATTTGGTAATAACCTTTAACACACAAACGTCTTTTCACAATTTTTTTAAATCGTGATATAGTCTGGCAGCCACTCGCAATCAGCAAATCATAGCAGATATTGACATTATCTTAAAGGCGGCAAATAAGTCGAAGAACTGAAAGACGACTTTTCAACGTGTTTTAAAGGAATGCTGCAGATTCAATAAGAACTGCAACAGCTGTACTTCACAAGAGGTCATCATCTTAGGAGATGCAGAAACTACTATATGAGAACTCTCGATTAAACTCGAAATTGAGAGATCTCCGGAAAAAAGTGGAATCTTAAAGCCAATATGACACGATCAAAAGAAAAAAACTCAATTTCGCAAATTGAAAATAGCTCCCAAAGTATAGAGGAACCGGCTATAAATAACAGAGAGATCTTACTCAGGCCATTAAGTCGCAAGTAGGTACATTGTTAAATTCTCGATTGGGGGGCCTAGAAGAGATACTCAATATTGAAAAAAGGCTAAGACCTCCGGTCAGTTTCTCTATTGCAGTATTATTTGAAGGGGAATCAAATAATACTGCAATAGAGAAACAGAAAAGACAGGAGAGCAAGAAAGAAAAGAAAAGTAAGAAAGTTTCTATCGATAAGAATCAGGATCTAGCCTCACAGGCTCCAAATGATAAGCTAGGCAGCAATAAGCAGAAGGTCGAATAAAAGTTAGTTGAATTTCTTCTAAAATCCCAAAGTATAGAGGAACCGGCTATAAATAACTAGAGAGATCTTACTCAGGCCATTAAGTCGCAAGTAGGTACATTGTTAAATTCTCGATTGGGGGGCCTAGAAGAGATACTCAATATTGAAAAAAGGCTAAGACCTCCGGTCAGTTTCTCTATTGCAGTATTATTTGAAGGGGAATCAAATAATACTGCAATAGAGAAACAGAAAAGACAGGAGAGCAAGAAAGAAAAGAAAAGTAAGAAAGTTTCTATCGATAAGAATCAGGATCTAGCCTCACAGGCTCCAAATGATAAGCTAGGCAGCAATAAGCAGAAGGTCGAAGTTAGTTGAATTTCTTCTAAAATCAAGCTTCTTCCACTCAGAGAAATGCGTTGCTATCGATGCCATCATAGTGGGCATGTGAGAGCTCAGTGCACACCAGAGGTAGATCGTAGTGAAAATTGCTATTGCTGTAAAGTAAAAGGTCACAAAGCATCTGATTGCTCGGCAATACCAAAATGTTCGATATGCGACGACGCAAATAAGCCTTGTGATCATAGATAAGGTATCAAACTTTATTGTCCTCCGACGTCAAAAAAGATGAATCGGAGAAGGGAAATTCAGGTACATCATTTGACAAAAAATGTTAGTTCCGCAGAGGGGTCTGACATGACTACATAAAATGGATAAGGCAATCCACATTCTTGAGGCCAATATCAACCATTGTGCCCGAGCTCAAGATTTGATCCTACAGAGTATGGCTGAATCGTCTATAATGTACCTAATGTGACTGAACCTTATTTTGTGCCATAAAAATTTAGGTGGTTTGGAGAAATAGATAATTTAGTGGCCGTTGTATTTTCAGGAGACGTTATTTCAGAATCGGTCGTGAAAAGAGGAAAAGGTTATGTTAAAGGCTCTTAACTGGAGGGTTTATTTTATTATAGGTACATTTTTTCGCCAAAAGGAAATCTCGCTTATTTTGAGAAATTTCTATTGGATATTACAGCCACTATAGGAAATAATCCTCAATATTACGTGTTACTCTCTGGGCATCTTAACGCAAAATCTACAACGTGGGGCTCCCCGGCGACTGATGTACGGGGAAGAGAAGATTGGGTTGCGGAATGTAGTTTACTTGTTTTAAACAAAGGATTTATTAATACCTGCGTGCGCTATCATGGTGGGTAGATAGTTAAAAAAATTAAATTAAATTAGCTTCACGCTGTATCCCGCACACAGCAGGGTAGGCAGAGGGAACCTAGTGTTAAGACACTCCGTTCCACACTTTCTGCCGAATTCTGGAGGCATTGCGTGTTGAATGGCAGAATTCAACGCCGCGCTCAACCTCGACACCAGAGCGAAGAAACGGAAATATAAATTTAAGTAAATATTTCATCTCCTCGAGTGGGGATCGAACCCACAACCAGTCGGTTTTGCAGTCACACTTCGTGCCGCTGCGCCACGACCGGCCTCGGGTAGATAGTTGGTGTCACATTTGCAAGTCCAGCTCTAACGAATAAAATTCATGGATGGAAGGAAAGTAATAGAGGAAGTCGAAACGTTATTAGATTATCTATATATACGATTTAATATAGGTAAAAATACAATCACAGGTTCTAAAGGTAAAACTGGACGAAAACCACGTTGGAGCTTAAGATCTTTGGATAAAGAATTACTAAAAGAAGTTGCCCCGGTACAAGCATGGGTATGCTCATCTCATAATCAACTATCGATATTGAACAGGAGGTGGAATGTTTCAGTAGCTCTGTAACGAACATATGTGATGCATCTATGCTATGTGCTGGAATTCAAAGTCTTCGCTATTGAGTTTATTGGTGGAATGCTGAAATAGCTCAGTTGCCGGTACATTGCGTAGGTGCACGGCGTGAATATGTATGTGTAACATCGTAGAAAACGACAGAAGAGAAGTCCTGAATTTCGCTCTGAATAAAATCGCTTATATGGGATTTTTAAAGGATCAAAAAAGTTCTTAAAATTACTATCCTAAAAAGTAAAGAGATGGGGAAAACTCAAACGCTAGATTCCCTTAATAGAGACCCATGGGTTCGACCATATTTGATGGTTCGAAATAAACTTCGCCCTTGGACACCTCCTCTGACAGAAACGCTAGAGCCATAAATTTTAAAGATTATTTTAGAGATTCTTTTTCTGTATAGAGGCGAGTTTATACCTCCATGTATGTCACTCCCTTGAGTTGAACTAAGTATGGACGCGGATACCATCTGTATCACATGATGAACTAAAAGCAACAGTATTTAGATTACGCAAAGAAAAAGCCGCACCTGGTCCTGATGGTGTGCCGGGTATAATCTCGAACAAAACCTTAAACAAGTTATAAAAAAAGATATATACAAGACGAAGGACTATGCAGACTGTTCCGTCCTGTTTTGAACAGGGAGTTTTCCCTTCATTATGGAAAGATGGACGTCACGGTGAGAGTGAAGAAGATGTGCTCTGCTGGTTTGGGTACGCCGAAAAGATCTGTGACTGGCAATGAAAGAATGGCAAAAAAGAATTATAAAGAAAAAGTGAGTGGTAAGAGAAGTAGGGGGAGATCTCGGTTGACCTTCGAAAACAGAATCATAGATACTGGAGGAAGGTCACGTAAATAATCACGTCATGAGGACCCTCCGGAGGGCATATATGAAAAGGTTGATGATACTGAACGAGACGAAAGAGGTATGCACAGACCGTAGCGCTTGGCGCTCCGTCCTGTCTGATTACCCATTGACACAGCGTGAAGCTAGATTAGATTAGGTTAGATATATGATAGGAGCGAATAAACTCCAAGAAGTTACTAAGTCTTTTATGGGTTTCAAGAATAAATATTTTCACTTTCACGCAAAAACCACTGAACTGATTTACATAAAACTTTACGGTATTATAACTTGGAATAACACAATAGAAGTTACAATTTTGTATGATTTTGTTACAAATGTTGAAGTTACCCCGACAGGGAGACACTCCGCACGTACCCGGTGTACAACGTGGCGAGCGTGGGCGCGGCGGGCGGCGCGGAGGGCGGCGCGGCCGTCACGGCGGTCACGGCCGTCACGGAGGAGTGGGGCGAGTTCGCGTTCGGCGCCGAGCCGCCCGCCTCGCCCGCGCCCGCGCCGCGCATGCCGCCCGCCACCGTGCAGTGGCTGCTGGACCACTACGAGACGGCCGAAGGTGGGTAGGAGTGTACCATTGTGAAACTGCTAAATATTGCTTGTTGCTTTTATTCATTAAAATTACTGAATGGTTAATCTTTACAGTTATTCTTAGAGAGATATTCCTGTTAATTTTGTATTGAGAGGCCGCCGTAAACACGACGGCTGTGGGTTCAGTTCCCACATGGGGAAAATATTAATAATACTTTAATATTTTTATTTCCTCGCTCTGGTAATGAGTCCTGCTATTCAACACGCAATGACTCAAGAATTCAACGGAAAGTGGGGAACAGAGTGACTTAATGAGAAACAGTGTCTTCATACTAGGCTCTCCAGATTCCCTCTACTTACCGTACTATGTGCGGGATATAGCGTGAAGCTGAAAAAAATCCTTTTCTATTATATTTTGTCTAAATTATATTATATATATTATAAATTGTCTAAATTAAAAGACATATTTTACCACTTATAGACATTATTTCAGTAAACAATGATGTTTTTTTAGGGTTCCGTAATTTTTAAGGAAAAAGGAACCCTTATAAGATCACTCTGTTGTCCGTCTGACTGACCAAGTCGTCTTAACGTCTGTCAAGACTTTTATCTCAGGAACGCTTGGAGATATCGATTTGAAATCCAAAGCATATACTTAGATCTACGACCACATGATTTCCTGATATAAAATATATTTACTTAGATAAAAGATATAGCCGTTTATATTGCAAAAAACGCGTATTTCGACACTATAAAGAGAATCAAAATTCGGGGGGTACATCCGGTTCACCTAAAATTACACATTTGTGGTTAAGTCCTAAAAAATAGATTTAGAAGGGCGGCAAAATTTGGTATTTAAGCCAAGTAAGTAAAAGAGAGTAAAGTACAAGTGAGGTATGAGATGAAAGGGCTCTGGCTAAGCTAAGCCTGAATTTCAGAAAAAGTTCGAGACCTCCAATTTTTGTACGGAACCTTCTGTGGATGAGCCCGATTCACGCTCGTTCGATTTGTTTTAAATATAGTACAGCATAATTATTTCCATAGGTGTATCCCTCCCCCGCTCGACGCTGTACGCGCACTACCTGCGCCACTGCAGCGCGCACCGCCTCGAGCCCGTCAACGCGGCCTCCTTCGGCAAGCTCATCCGCTCCGTGTTCGTGGGCTTGCGCACGCGCCGCCTCGGCACGCGCGGCAACTCCAAGTACCACTACTACGGCATACGCGCCAAGCCCAGCGCGCGCGCCGACCACGACGCCGACCACGAGCGCGACCACAGCGACCACGGCGACCACGGCGACCACGTGAGACACGGCGTCGCCACCGGACTGAAGGATGATGACGATGATCAGGTCTCGTACCAACTTCAAATACTACCACTTCGGTATTCTCGACAATTTCAATTATATATGATGACCACACTGATTCTTACCGATCTGGTTCTTAACGATCACGTATTGCTTACTGCTGTTTATTGTTTACATAATGATTTTAGTTCTTTTTGTAATAGCGATGATTGTTAAATAGACAAAGCAAAATTTTATGTAAACATTATAGTAATAAACAATCATAAAACATAAACAACATAGTATATTTTTACTATGATGCAAAATCTTGTAACAATAAGACCAGACGTGTTCGTGGTTCGTGGTTATTTTGAGGATGATACTTTATTAAATTAGTTTATGATTTTAAACACATCATCATGTATTCAAAGAAGTCTCTAATAATTGTAACAGGAGCGCGTAGAGCAGAGCGCGGGCGCGGGCGCGGGCGCGCACCGGCAGTACCTGGGCGCGGTGAGCGCGCCCGACCCGCCCGAGCTGCACGTGGACGGCCTGCCCGACGACATCCCGCACGACGCGCTGCGGCAGCTACGGGAACATCATAGGTTGTTCATTTCATGGGATTTATTGCCTATTAGTATGTACTCCAAGGGATTTGGGGGTCCAAGCTGGAAGGGTTGCTCACAGTGACCCCTGCCAGCCCTTACGAGAGCTGCAACGTTCCATCTGCCACGTACACCTCGAGAGAACGCACTGATATGGCGTCCCCCCAAGGCGACGCGCACCAGTGCGTCCCCGCTGGGGTGTGGGGACCGCCACCCAACACGCCATTTCCGGAACGGCGGGAGGTGGAGGACGGAGCTACAAATAGCTACGTGGAATGTAAGAGGAGGGATGGAAGAAAAGATGAATGAATTATTAGATGTGATGGATGATAGAGATTTGGATGTCGTTTGTGTGACTGAGACCAAGCGAAAGGGCAATGACACGACCGATTTGCCGGGCAGTCGGGTCGCTTTCTGGGCCGGCGTACCAGAGAGCGAGCGGGGCTGTCAAGGTGTAGGTGTGTTATTGTCCTCTCGATTGGTTAGTGCAGCGGTTGAATACAAGGCGATCAACCCGAGACTGCTTTGGGTTCGCTTCAAGCTGGGGTTAACAAGAGTATTCTTGTTAGTGGCATATGCGCCAGCATCCTCAGCTCCATTAGGCGAACTCGAGGAGTTTTGGAAAAGTGTCAGGGATGTTCTAGGTAGCGTTAGGGGGAATGAAAAGTTAATAATATGTGGCGATTTGAACGGATGGGTCGGAACTGCGCGAAGCGGTTACGAGGGAGTGCTAGGTCAGTATGGTGACAAGAGAATAAATGAGGCTGGTAAGCTTATATTGGAAATTTGCAAGGAAAGGAGTTTGTTTGTGGCAAACACTATGTTTGACCACAAACAAATTCACATGTATACATGGGAGCGAACGGAAGGGAAAAGTATGATTGATTTATTCCTAGTGGATCAGCGTATTCGAAGCCAAGTCATGGACACACGAGTGTTTAGGGACTCCGATCTGGGAACAGACCACTATCTATTCGTTGCTAGAATAAGGGGTCTGTTCGCAGGTTGGCGCAGCTACACGAGGTGTCTAGACTTGGAGTCGAATTACCGCATAAGAAGCTGGAAGCTTCAAGACCCACCGACTAGAAAGGAATATCAAGAAAGAGTTTCCAAAAAGCTAGACAGTAGTGAATCTGGAAATGGAAATATTGAGGTATGCTGGCAGAACCTTAGGGATTGTTTGAAGGAAGCAGCGATAGAGATATGTGGAAAAGGAAAAATAGGCTTTAGCAAAAAGCGTGACGAATGGTGAGATGATGAAGTGCAAGATGCTGTAGAAAGAAAGAAGAAGGCATGGCAAGATTATAAAGCCTCTGGTAAGGACAAAAGTATGAGAGAGAGAGAGAGAGAGAAAGAGTATAAGCTGCAAAAGCACCAGACGAAAGTACTGATAAAGATGAAGCGTGAAAAGGCAGAGAATGAAAGAGATGAAAGGTTAACCAACAACTTCAGGAAAATACGAAGATTTTGTGGCGAGAAGTTAGTGTTTCTCGAGGTTGCTCGCCAACCTGTAGAATGTAAGGGGTGCTTTTGAAGGACGGTGAAATTCTAACAGAACAACCACACGTTTTGCAGCGATGGGCGGAATTTTACAAGGAGGTGTATGAATGTGATGACGCCTCAGTCTCAAGTAGCAGCGAAACGCTGAGTCTTGTTGGAGCTGATGGTGAAATCAGTGTAAAAGAAGTTGAGAATGCAATACGAAGTTTGGAATGTGGTAAGTCAGCGGAAGCAGATGGAGTTAGCACATATGGTGGGCCACGCGTTTTGGACTTGTTCTGGTTTTTGTGCAATTTATGCTGGAAATCAGGGGAGGTCCCAGACGATTAGCGAGGTGCTGTCATCGTGCCTTTGTATAAAGGCAAAGGTTCACAGATAGAATGCGCAAACCGTAGGGCTATCAGTTTTATTAGCTTAGGTAGTAAAATTTATGCTAAAGTTTTAGCGAGAAGAATGCAAGAGAGATCTGAAAGGCTGTTATGGGAGGCCCAAGGAGGCTATAGACCTGGAAAAGGATGTATGGATCAGATCTTTTCCCTCCGCATGATCACGGAAAAATTTTTGACCATTAACCAAAAAGTTTTCTGTGCTTTTGTTGACTTTGAAAAGGCGTTTGACAGAGTTGTAAGAGCGAAATTATGGGAGATACTACCCCGGTACAATGTGAGCGGACCCTTGCTGCAGGCTGTAAAGTCTCTTTACAGAGATCAATCAGCCTGCGTGCGAGTAGGATTTGGCATGTCGCCCTGGCTTGTCATCCAATTGGGTGTTAAGCAAGGTTGCGCCATGTCAGCTTGGTTGTTCAATTTGTATTTGGATAGCTGTCTCCAAGGAGTGAAACAAAGTGATATGGGAATGAAAGTAGGTGACCTGAATGTGAATTGCCTGCTGTACGCAGATGATGCAGTGCTTATTGCATCATCAGAATGCGAGTTGCAGACATTGGTCACCACTCTGAAAGAAGGGTGTGAATAGTCAGATATTAGTACAAGTGAATGAAGTGGTATACTTGAGAAGTATGTTCAGTGGAGATGAAAGACACGAGAGGGATGTGGAAAGGCGTATTGCTCCCAGTAACAAGTTTAACGGAGCCTTAGCTGCATTGATGAGACGGCAGAACGTCAGCACAGCTGCGCGTTTGGCCGTACACAGTGCAGTTATGGTACCGCTTTGTTATACGGCAGCGAAACGACGGTATTATAGAAGAAGAATGAAAGAAAGATGAATGCTGTGGAGATGCGATCTCTTCGTAGGACATGCAGAGTCAGCTTAGCTGATCGAATCCGCAATGAAGAGGTACATAGAATGGCTGGTACTAGCGAGGATTTCACGGTGAGAATGAAGAAGGACGTGCTCAGCTGGTTTGGGCACGTCGAACGAATGAATGATGAAAGAATGGCAAAGAAGATTTATGATGGAAAAGTGAGCGGTGAGAGAGGTAGGGGGAGACCTCAGTTGACCTTCGAAAACGCAGTATCATAGATACTGGAGGAAGGTTACGTAACATGACTTGGACATCTCATATTAATGAAATAAGTAAACATGTATTTCTTGCATCATTCTCTTGAGCATCTTTAATACTTTCATTCTCATAAAACCAAAATGATGCTAGCGTAATGTCTTCTGTCGCCAATACTTGATTGTGCCGACGTCTGCTATTTGGATGTGACTGAGGAGCTATATACAAATTAGAGCGTCTTCAAAATCTTGTGAATCGTTTTATTTACGGTTTACGTAAGTATGATCATGTCTCTCAATTTCGTGCTCAGCTTAAGTGGCTTGCTATCCGACTTCGCCTTGATATACATATACAATATTTCTTGTAATTGTCTTGGTAGTATGGTTTTTTGAACAATGTACCGGTTAAATTATATCAATTGTTTTTTGTTGTAAGCGCTGTAGTGGGCCAATTATAGGTTATCGGTTGCCCCCCTGTAAGTTAATGGTCTATGATATTTTAAATGCGTTGTGTCATATGCCCCCATATGACATGTTGCCCCCATATCATAGGTTCGCTGGTGTCGTAACTCCTCCGACAAGTTATGGTTAAACAAAAGTTTCCAACGTCAGACAACACGGCGTGGAGTTCCTGGAGGCGGTGGCGGCGCTGGACACGGGCGGCGTGGAGCGCAGCCGGCGCGCGTTCTGGCGGCGCGCGGGGCGCGCGGGGCTGCGGCTGGCGGCGCGCCGCGACGTGTGCGCGTGGCTGCGGCGCGCCGAGCTGCGCCTGCACCAGCGCGCCGTGGAGCTGCTGCTGCCCGACGTGCTGCGCCCCATCCCGCCCGCGCTCACGCAGGCCATCCGCAACTTCGCCAAGAGCCTGGAGGCCGCCCTGCGCGCGGGCGCGGGCGGCGCCCCGGCGCTGGCGGCGCGCGCGCAGGCCGGCGCCGCCGCCGCGCTGGCCGCCGCGCTGCGCCGCTACACCTCGCTCAACCACCTGGCGCAGGCGGCGCGCGCCGTGCTCAACAACCAGCACCAGATACAGCAGGTACCGTAGCAGTCACCGGATCGTTCGTTATTTTGTACTTTACTAATAAGTCGAAATCGCAGTGCTAAACAATGGAGGTATTTGTTTTTTTTATGAAACTTATATTTAAGAATGATACATGGAAGTAGAATAAATTATAGGCAACCTTTGCTTGCGGCAGTTATTTTCCAGACAACCATGTATTGAGAAAAAAAATAGCTTTAATTTGATATATAATTTGTTAAAAAAACACATGAGTGCAAATTATTAACATTAAATTACCTTTTTAAACCAGGTAACCCTGGCAGACTGAGAACTGGCAACCATTGATTTTCCAATTCCTTATGCAATTTTCTCTCAAATTATGTAAAGTTCATATAAAAAACATATGAGTGCAATTTACTCCAAAAAATGCATTACTATAAATTAAATTAAAGGTGATTACGGCAGCATTCTTCTAAGGTACCCTAGTGTAATCTTTTCTAATAATATGTATCATTCTTAAATATAAGTTTCATTAAAAAAACAGATACCTGCAGATTTAAGCAATGGGATCTTAGGCCATAAATAATTCAATTTGCACCATTAAAGTAAATTAACATGCTCATAGCATTTTCGTTATAGTTTAACTTAATTTATCAATTTTATCAATATATATTATTTCTAATAATACATAAATAGTTATAATTACAACCAATGCAGCCAATTATGTAAAATTGTTTCTTAACAGATGCTATCGGATCTTAACCGCGTGGATTTCCGAGTGGTGCGCGAGCAGGCGGCCTGGGCCTGCGCGTGCGGTAGTGCTAACACCGCACACAAGTTAGAAGCTGATTTTAAGGTAACATGAATATTTATTATTATTTTTAGTTTCATACTGTATCCCGCATATAGCAGTGTTAATACACTCCGTTCCCTCACAAACCGTTCATTTATTGAGACGTGTTGAATGGCGAAAACAACGTTTCACTTTATATTGTTACCAGAACGAGAAAATTTAAAAAAATATATAATCATTTCTCCGAATTGGAATCGAACATATAACTGTGGCCGCTGTGCTCGATGGCCGTATTAACAAAGTATTCGTTAATAACATAAACGTAAAGTGATTTTATAGCTGACTAGCTAAGTACAAGCTAATCAGCTAAAACACTTTACTTGCAAGTTGCAACGTGGTCGAATCTAAATAAATAACAATTATGTATGACACAATAGCACATTCTGTAAGCTCGAACGATTAGTGTGAAGGAAAAACCCAACAATGTGAAAGCTGCTGATGTTTTGACACCCCAAACATATGCGAATACAGATGCGGCCTTAGCTGACACTTAACAAGAACTTCTTAAGGATTAATATATAAAAACAAAATAGAAAAAATAAAAAAAAAAATCAATTACCAATTCTTTGGTCAATAAATGGGACCACAAATTGGTGCATTATATTTAATTATTTTAACTATTTAGAAATAGTTAAAAAAACATTGTTTATTGAGTCCCAATTGTAACGACGTCTTAGATTGTTTTTTTTTATTTATCACTTAGTTCCTATATACCTAATTATCCACCCGGCGTATTTTGTGTAGTTAATAGATAATGTAATTTTTTACGTACCTTCAAAAACTACTTAACCATCGTTTTAAAGATATCATAAGAATTTTCTATAAAAAATAAAGGGATCATTCCTTTTAATTTTGTACACATTTAAAAAAATATACAACACAGTGTGACATAAACCTCCGCTTAAGGCCACGTTATTAGTGATCTAAGTAGTCAAAAATATATATAATATCAATTGTTTTACCTCGTGCCTCTGCCTAAGCTGCTATGTGTAAAAGAAAGCGTGAAACTTAAATTGTCACTGTCGTTATTTTAGTTTTTTGGATGTCACAACAGGTTATCACAACATATTACCTAATTCAAATTCAAATAATTTTATTCAAAATAAGAAGTTACATGTTTAATTTTTTTGAACGTCAAATAATTTACTACCAGTTCACTGAAATTAATGTCTCAGACCTGAGAAAAATAACTCTACGGGACTTATTTTTCTAAAATAAATTTTATAAAATACATATTTAATTATCTGTGACAATTAAATATGTATTTGTATAAAACCTTTGAAAGAAACTGGAGCGAGCACTTCATTCCCAAGTGTTGTCATTTATAAAATCATTAATTTGGTAATAACTGTTAACACACAAACGTCTTTTCAATTTTGTTTTAAATCGTGATGTAGAAAATTCTCCGACGTTTTTTGAGATTCTATTGTAAAAGCGTACACATTATCCCATGAAAGAATTGAGGATTCGATGCAACCGAATTACAGGTGCAGTAAGATTAAGCCTATTTCTTGTGTTAATATTATGAACATCACCAATTTTGGTAAAATTATTATTGTTTTTTAATATACATAACATTTTCAAAAATATATGGAGATGCAACTGTCAATGTATTAATTTCTTTAAAATTTTACCTTAAGGAGTCTTTAGGACTTAAGTTATAGATTGCACGAATGGCTCGCTTCTGCAGGACAAATATTGGTTGAATACCAGCTGCATTACCCCAAAGCGAAATCCCATAGGACATAATACTTTGGAAGTAGCTGAAGTAAACAAGTCGAGCCGTTTCTACGTCAGTTAATGATCAAATTTTTTTGACCGCGGAAGTTGCGGAGCTAAGGCTATTCGCCAATCCATCAATATGGGGTCCCGACTGTAATTTGGAGTCTATGGTGATACCGAGAAATACTGACAGGATCTACGGGTTCACCATTCAAGAGTACATCAGCTTTAACAACTTTCGTGTTAGGTGTTCTAAAAATAATACTTTTCGTTTTTTTACTATTCAATAGTAAGTTATTAACACTGAACAATGCTCTCTCGAAAGTAGTACATTGGTACTACTTTCGAGAGAGCATTGTTTACATCGTCATATACGATTGGTCGTCTTTTTATTTTGAAAATCAATGAAGTGTCATCAGCAAACTTATGCTATCTCATGGTTCTTTTCAACTAGATACGGTAAATCAATTATATACATTAAAAAGAGAAAAGGACCAAGAATAGACCCTTGTGGGACCTCCATGCTGATTACCGAACCAAGAGATTTCTTACCATTCACATCAATCCTCTGAACTCTGTCAGCTAAATAAGAGGTCAGAAGATTGAGTGCACGTCTTCTTATGCCGTAGTGGTGTAGCTTCATGACCAATGTTGAGCGCTGTACGCAATCAAAGGCTTTGGACAAATCACAAAACTTGCCAAGAGCATTCTGCGATCCCTCCCAAGCCTCATATATATTCTTTATAAGACCTATACCAGCATCTGTAGTTGAACGACTTTAGTAAAACCATATTGTTTATCGTGCATAAGATTTTGTGAATTAAAATGCAGTAATATTTGATTTAAAATATTTTATTCAAAAATCTTACTAAACGAGGGATAATAATAATAATGATATCTTAATCTATATATACAGAGTGGAAGTGTCAGCACCACATTAAATGAAACCACAGTTTTAACTACTCTATAAAAGCCTAATATAATACAGAAAAAAAATAAATTCCCAAAAATGAAAAAGTTTTTTTTTCAAACAAAATAATTAATAAAATTGTTATTTTAAAACAAAACACCATTTGTAAGGATGACGCACGCACACATAAACCTATCAAAGGAACACCGCCGCACACGCCTCATTTCGAAATCGAGTCGTATATATTGGCGATAAAGTTCAAAGTTGTTTAACCTTTAGTAGTATTTTTGTAGTAGTAAGTGTTTATGTTATTGGGATCTATACGTAATCGCGTCACGAAATACAGGTATGGATAAAAATCGTGAAATGAAAAAAAAATCCTACGTCCAAACTGTTGAGGCATCTTGATTAATTTCTTTAGGTATAGGTTTGAAATATTTTACCCTATATGCTGTTTCCGTAAATGGAGCGCTGCCTCTTCCACCCTGTATAAAAGGACATGTACCTAACTGACTGAGGTAAGACGTACGCACAGTCGTAACCGCTGATGGTAGAAACGTGAAATTTAGACAGATGTTTATTTTCATAATTTGGACATCCACTAAAAAGGGATTTAGAAAAATTTTAACTCTAAAGGGATGAAATAGGGGTTGACAGTTTGGATTGGAAAAAAATTAAATCAGCATCGATTTTTATAAAATGTGAAATTCAGACTCTTAAAAATATTTCATTGAACACGTATTTCATAGTTTTTTAGAATTCACCCCCTAAGTTCAAAAAAGGGTTGAAAGTTCATATGGAAAAGTCTTTAAATCACCACTGATTTTTATAAAAATTTAAATTCAAACTGTTCAAAATATTGTATTGAACACGTGTTTCGTGGTTTTTTTTGGAATTTACCCCTAAGGGTGCAAATAAGCGGGCGACGCTGCGCGCGCCCACTAGTCATATATATTTGTTCTGGACGATGAATATCCGCTTTAAAAAAATGCGAATACACATCTAGTTGCTAAAATTGATGCGGAACATACACAATTATGGGTGTGAATGCAAACTTTTGCGAAATGTTTGCTACATCCTATATATAAAATATAGCTCCTTTATAGATATACACACATACCTATGATATACACTTGAAAAAGAGAACAATACTAAAAATATTTTTTCCTTTGGAGCCAATGCCAATGCAGGGCCTATTATATATTGGTTGTGGCACGCAGGCGCGGCTGGGACGCGGCGCGCCGCTGGAGGCGTGGGCGGCGTGGCTGGAGGCGAGCGTGCGCGGCGCGCTGGCCCCGCACGAGCGCCGCGCCGACTACACGCCGCGCGCGCGCCGCCTGCTGCTCGACTGGTCCTTCTACTCGTCGTTGGTCATCCGCGAGCTCACCCTGAGGTAAGCGGGCCCCGTCGGTGCGGGCGAGCATGCGGGCGCGCTGGCCCCGCACGAGCGCCGCGCCGACTACACGCCGCGCGCGCGCCGCCTGCTGCTCGACTGGTCCTTCTACTCGTCGCTGGTCATCCGCGAGCTCACCCTGAGGTAAGCGGGCCCCGTCGGTGCGGGCGAGCATGCGGGCGCGCTGGCCCCGCACGAGCGCCGCGCCGACTACACGCCGCGCGCGCGCCGCCTGCTGCTCGACTGGTCCTTCTACTCGTCGCTGGTCATCCGCGAGCTCACCCTGAGGTAAGCGGGCCCCGTCGGTGCGGGCGCGCCTGGAGGCGAGCATGCGGGCGCGCTGGCCCCGCACGAGCGCCGCGCCGACTACACGCCGCGCGCGCGCCGCCTGCTGCTCGACTGGTCCTTCTACTCGTCGCTGGTCATCCGCGAGCTCACCCTGAGGTAAGCGGGCCCCGTCGGTGCGGGCGAGCATGCGGGCGCGCTGGCCCCGCACGAGCGCCGCGCCGACTACACGCCGCGCGCGCGCCGCCTGCTGCTCGACTGGTCCTTCTACTCGTCGCTGGTCATCCGCGAGCTCACCCTGAGGTAAGCGGGCCCCGTCGGTGCGGGCGCGCCTGGAGGCGAGCATGCGGGCGCGCTGGCCCCGCACGAGCGCCGCGCCGACTACACGCCGCGCGCGCGCCGCCTGCTGCTCGACTGGTCCTTCTACTCGTCGCTGGTCATCCGCGAGCTCACCCTGAGGTAAGCGGGCCCCGTCGGTGCGGGCGAGCATGCGGGCGCGCTGGCCCCGCACGAGCGCCGCGCCGACTACACGCCGCGCGCGCGCCGCCTGCTGCTCGACTGGTCCTTCTACTCGTCGCTGGTCATCCGCGAGCTCACCCTGAGGTAAGCGGGCCCCGTCGGTGCGGGCGCGCCTGGAGGCGAGCATGCGGGCGCGCTGGCCCCGCACGAGCGCCGCGCCGACTACACGCCGCGCGCGCGCCGCCTGCTGCTCGACTGGTCCTTCTACTCGTCGCTGGTCATCCGCGAGCTCACCCTGAGGTAAGCGGGCCCCGTCGGTGCGGGCGAGCATGCGGGCGCGCTGGCCCCGCACGAGCGCCGCGCCGACTACACGCCGCGCGCGCGCCGCCTGCTGCTCGACTGGTCCTTCTACTCGTCGCTGGTCATCCGCGAGCTCACCCTGAGGTAAGCGGGCCCCGTCGGTGCGGGCGAGCATGCGGGCGCGCTGGCCCCGCACGAGCGCCGCGCCGACTACACGCCGCGCGCGCGCCGCCTGCTGCTCGACTGGTCCTTCTACTCGTCGCTGGTCATCCGCGAGCTCACCCTGAGGTAAGCGGGCCCCGTCGGTGCGGGCGCGCCTGGAGGCGAGCATGCGGGCGCGCTGGCCCCGCACGAGCGCCGCGCCGACTACACGCCGCGCGCGCGCCGCCTGCTGCTCGACTGGTCCTTCTACTCGTCGCTGGTCATCCGCGAGCTCACCCTGAGGTAAGCGGGCCCCGTCGGTGCGGGCGAGCATGCGGGCGCGCTGGCCCCGCACGAGCGCCGCGCCGACTACACGCCGCGCGCGCGCCGCCTGCTGCTCGACTGGTCCTTCTACTCGTCGCTGGTCATCCGCGAGCTCACCCTGAGGTAAGCGGGCCCCGTCGGTGCGGGCGAGCATGCGGGCGCGCTGGCCCCGCACGAGCGCCGCGCCGACTACACGCCGCGCGCGCGCCGCCTGCTGCTCGACTGGTCCTTCTACTCGTCGCTGGTCATCCGCGAGCTCACCCTGAGGTAAGCGGGCCCCGTCGGTGCGGGCGCGCCTGGAGGCGAGCATGCGGGCGCGCTGGCCCCGCACGAGCGCCGCGCCGACTACACGCCGCGCGCGCGCCGCCTGCTGCTCGACTGGTCCTTCTACTCGTCGCTGGTCATCCGCGAGCTCACCCTGAGGTAAGCGGGCCCCGTCGGTGCGGGCGCGCCTGGAGGCGAGCATGCGGGCGCGCTGGCCCCGCACGAGCGCCGCGCCGACTACACGCCGCGCGCGCGCCGCCTGCTGCTCGACTGGTCCTTCTACTCGTCGCTGGTCATCCGCGAGCTCACCCTGAGGTAAGCGGGCCCCGTCGGTGCGGGCGAGCATGCGGGCGCGCTGGCCCCGCACGAGCGCCGCGCCGACTACACGCCGCGCGCGCGCCGCCTGCTGCTCGACTGGTCCTTCTACTCGTCGCTGGTCATCCGCGAGCTCACCCTGAGGTAAGCGGGCCCCGTCGGTGCGGGCGCGCCTGGAGGCGAGCATGCGGGCGCGCTGGCCCCGCACGAGCGCCGCGCCGACTACACGCCGCGCGCGCGCCGCCTGCTGCTCGACTGGTCCTTCTACTCGTCGCTGGTCATCCGCGAGCTCACCCTGAGGTAAGCGGGCCCCGTCGGTGCGGGCGAGCATGCGGGCGCGCTGGCCCCGCACGAGCGCCGCGCCGACTACACGCCGCGCGCGCGCCGCCTGCTGCTCGACTGGTCCTTCTACTCGTCGCTGGTCATCCGCGAGCTCACCCTGAGGTAAGCGGGCCCCGTCGGTGCGGGCGCGCCTGGAGGCGAGCATGCGGGCGCGCTGGCCCCGCACGAGCGCCGCGCCGACTACACGCCGCGCGCGCGCCGCCTGCTGCTCGACTGGTCCTTCTACTCGTCGCTGGTCATCCGCGAGCTCACCCTGAGGTAAGCGGGCCCCGTCGGTGCGGGCGAGCATGCGGGCGCGCTGGCCCCGCACGAGCGCCGCGCCGACTACACGCCGCGCGCGCGCCGCCTGCTGCTCGACTGGTCCTTCTACTCGTCGCTGGTCATCCGCGAGCTCACCCTGAGGTAAGCGGGCCCCGTCGGTGCGGGCGCGCCTGGAGGCGAGCATGCGGGCGCGCTGGCCCCGCACGAGCGCCGCGCCGACTACACGCCGCGCGCGCGCCGCCTGCTGCTCGACTGGTCCTTCTACTCGTCGCTGGTCATCCGCGAGCTCACCCTGAGGTAAGCGGGCCCCGTCGGTGCGGGCGAGCATGCGGGCGCGCTGGCCCCGCACGAGCGCCGCGCCGACTACACGCCGCGCGCGCGCCGCCTGCTGCTCGACTGGTCCTTCTACTCGTCGCTGGTCATCCGCGAGCTCACCCTGAGGTAAGCGGGCCCCGTCGGTGCGGGCGAGCATGCGGGCGCGCTGGCCCCGCACGAGCGCCGCGCCGACTACACGCCGCGCGCGCGCCGCCTGCTGCTCGACTGGTCCTTCTACTCGTCGCTGGTCATCCGCGAGCTCACCCTGAGGTAAGCGGGCCCCGTCGGTGCGGGCGCGCCTGGAGGCGAGCATGCGGGCGCGCTGGCCCCGCACGAGCGCCGCGCCGACTACACGCCGCGCGCGCGCCGCCTGCTGCTCGACTGGTCCTTCTACTCGTCGCTGGTCATCCGCGAGCTCACCCTGAGGTAAGCGGGCCCCGTCGGTGCGGGCGAGCATGCGGGCGCGCTGGCCCCGCACGAGCGCCGCGCCGACTACACGCCGCGCGCGCGCCGCCTGCTGCTCGACTGGTCCTTCTACTCGTCGCTGGTCATCCGCGAGCTCACCCTGAGGTAAGCGGGCCCCGTCGGTGCGGGCGAGCATGCGGGCGCGCTGGCCCCGCACGAGCGCCGCGCCGACTACACGCCGCGCGCGCGCCGCCTGCTGCTCGACTGGTCCTTCTACTCGTCGCTGGTCATCCGCGAGCTCACCCTGAGGTAAGCGGGCCCCGTCGGTGCGGGCGCGCCTGGAGGCGAGCATGCGGGCGCGCTGGCCCCGCACGAGCGCCGCGCCGACTACACGCCGCGCGCGCGCCGCCTGCTGCTCGACTGGTCCTTCTACTCGTCGCTGGTCATCCGCGAGCTCACCCTGAGGTAAGCGGGCCCCGTCGGTGCGGGCGCGCCTGGAGGCGAGCATGCGGGCGCGCTGGCCCCGCACGAGCGCCGCGCCGACTACACGCCGCGCGCGCGCCGCCTGCTGCTCGACTGGTCCTTCTACTCGTCGCTGGTCATCCGCGAGCTCACCCTGAGGTAAGCGGGCCCCGTCGGTGCGGGCGCGCCTGGAGGCGAGCATGCGGGCGCGCTGGCCCCGCACGAGCGCCGCGCCGACTACACGCCGCGCGCGCGCCGCCTGCTGCTCGACTGGTCCTTCTACTCGTCGCTGGTCATCCGCGAGCTCACCCTGAGGTAAGCGGGCCCCGTCGGTGCGGGCGCGCCTGGAGGCGAGCATGCGGGCGCGCTGGCCCCGCACGAGCGCCGCGCCGACTACACGCCGCGCGCGCGCCGCCTGCTGCTCGACTGGTCCTTCTACTCGTCGCTGGTCATCCGCGAGCTCACCCTGAGGTAAGCGGGCCCCGTCGGTGCGGGCGCGCCTGGAGGCGAGCATGCGGGCGCGCTGGCCCCGCACGAGCGCCGCGCCGACTACACGCCGCGCGCGCGCCGCCAGCTGCTCGACTGGTCCTTCTACTCATACCTGCTGCGCAACATGCAAAAGATTTAACAGGAAGGACGCGGGCAGCCATGTCACCAACGCCAGGGAATGCCCAGCACGACGCCACGCCGAGGACAGGGAGCTGCAGAGGATAAATTACGGGTAAAGCTATGCCGTGAGTGCGTATTTCCAATACTCCCATGACATTGGCCCGCACCTGCAGCACCTTGGGCTGGTGTTAGAAGCACTCCGTGGACGTAGAGTCATCATTGGGGTAGACTCCAATACGCATTCCCCTATGTGGCACTCACTCCCCCGGCATTACATCGGTCGGGGATGTACGACTACCAGCCGTAAAGAGGACCTGGAGTCGTTCATCGTGGGTAGAGGCTTGCGCGTGGCGAACGTCGCAGGAGAGCCACCCACTTTCTCCACGATAAACGGTGAGTCGAACATAGACGTGACACTCACGTCTGGGGGGTTGCGACTGGATGACTGGCGGGTAATACCGGAGGCCAGCTCGAGCGACCATCAGCTGATCATATTCACCACTCACGGCAGGGCAACGGGCACACTGACGAATGAGCCGGACCAACAGGGTGCGTTTTGCCGGTTTCGGGAGCGTGGTGTGGACTGGGATCGCTTCCAAAGGATAGGCCCTGAAAGGAAACCAAAGACATAACCTTAAAGTGCACGTGGTATCTGCACGTGGTGTCAGCACGTGGTGGCATTGACGCTGACACTTGGCGTCTTGGTTGACAGCTGTCAATCGACGACAGCCACTGTCGGGTGTCGGTGCTGCCTTTGCACTGGCTCGGCTACTTGCCGGTGGCAGGCAAGTCAGCTTGCCTAGGACAGCTACTTGCCAAGTAAGGTAAGTGGAAAGAACATGGCAGAAGAGGAGGAAGGGGACTCCTTCCAACGTGCGCTGGGGCACTTCATGGAGGCTGAAGAAGTAGCGGGCTTCGCACCTAGGAGATCTCTTGCCCGCACCCCGCCACAGGGGTTCAGCGCTACCGCATTAGGTGCAGAAGGAGAGTTCGGAGAGACCCGTACTCAGGCGGTTTCCCCGGCCTATGGCACTCACCTCCCCCTTAGAGGCGGAGAGTCTAGCGATGAGGCACAAAACAGGTAGAAGCGATGCGGTTCCACCAATGGCTGGCATACTAACTAGTGCCCCTACCGTAGCAGCACCGGAACAGGGCATGGGCCAACTAAGCACGGTGCGTATTGACTCTCTCGCGGAAGCCACGGTCGCGGCTCTTACGGGATTGGCCACTTCGGCGACTCAAGGCATCATGGACGCGGTGCGCGCGAAAACATCACGGCTAAATAAGGATGAAGTAGCAGCTATAGGCTCTCACACCGAACGACTCAGCGCAGTGATTGCTCACATGGCGGTGCGACTGGCCGCAGCAGAAGCAAAGTTAGCAGCTCAGCCTATTGTTGCAGCCCCACCTACGCAGCCGAGAGAGGTAACGTACGCCAACATGCTTAAACTTCCGCAGTATAAGGAGCCAGTTGAGATGGGAGCCCGAGAGGAGGGCCCAGTGCTGGCTTTCTATCCGGCCGCGGATAAGGCCGGGGAGATCAAGTCGGCTGACGACACCAAAGCCGTACTAAAAAAAGCTATAGATCCGGCGAAACTTTTCGTACAGGTGAGCCGGGTCCGGAAAGTCGGCAATGCGGGTGTAGTGGTACAGACCACGAACGAAGCGGCTGCAAGTCGGCTGAAGGATGCCATGCCGCCAAGCCTTAGGGTAGCGGAACCAAAAAGGCGACAACCACTCATCTGCTTCCACAGACTCGACGGGAACCCAAAGTTTGAGGAAGTTCTCATTGCCCTGCATGACCAGAACTTCCGTGAGGACGACGCCTGGCCTTTGGACCGCATACGAAGCGAAGCCAAAGGCGCCTTTAAGAAAAATCGCGCACACGGAGCGGCCACAGCAGTGATATTTGTCTGTTCCCCAGCTCTCCGAGAGGCTCTGCTGTCAAAAGGGCGCGTATTCATCGGATGGCAGGCGGTCGAGGTGACCGATTTTGTTGGCGTTACGTGCTGTAACAAATGCCAACAATACGGGCACCCCGAAAAGTTTTGCAGGTCCAAGGAGGTAGTTTGTGGCCGTTGCGGTAACCTTGGGCACGGCTCTGAAAAATGCAAATCCGAACTGATATGTTGTGCCACCTGCAAACGATTCGGCAAAAAAGAGAGCGAAACGCACAGGACAGCATCTAGAGACCAATCAGACCCAATATGGATAAGTCCGTCATCCTCCGCATTGGGCAGCTCAATCTACAAGGCTCAGCCGCGGCAACTGAGGAACTGCCGGTCGTATGTAAAGAGCTCAACATCGACCTCGCACTAGTCCAGGAGCAGTACAGTCATACTATGATTACTCAGTTTGGACCAAACTCTAAAGCAGGCATTGCAGTCATCAACCGGGCTATCACTGTAACATTCCTGGACCACCTGAGCAACTACCATTGCGCAACTGCTCACGTCAGCTATAGAGGCTTAAACATATATGTCGTCTCAGTATACTGCCAGTAATCCCACGACATCGCGGTCCATTTACAACACCTGGAATCAGTACTCGACGAACTAGCAGGACACAGTGTACTGGTGGGTATGGACGGCAACGCCCACTCTCCGTTGTGGCACTGTGAGACGCGACAGTATGTGGGTAGAGGCCCAGACAATGAATACAGGAGGAACCAGCTGGAGAGCCTAATACTAGGACGTGGCCTAATTATCCACAATGCTGAAGGCCAGCCTCCCACATTCTCAGGCCCAAGCGGACAGTCGAATGTGGATATAACGCTCACAAATCGAGGGGCTCATGTGTCTGACTGGCAGGTGCACGAGGGAGCTAGCATTAGCGACCATCAACTAATCACCTTTGTTGTTGGGAGCGCTGGTTCGCTGGACCGGACACAAGAAGATGACGCTAAGCAAATACGCTACCGAGATAGCGGCGTAAACTGGGCGCGCTTCCGTGGCGTGCTCCATCACAGAGTCGGACAGCTGGCGACTCGGAAACCAGCAGCCAGCATCTGTAAGGAATACAGCGGGATCCTTGCAAAAACCGCGCAGGAATGCCTAGGCACGAAGCAGGACACCGTGGGCCGCGGATACGAGTGGTGGACACCAGAATTAGACCAACTGCGCCGCAACGTTAGCAAAGCGCGCCGAAAATGGCAACAGTCCCGTAAGAAAAAGAGTTATCGCGAACCAGAATTACACGACTCGCTACGCAGGGCTAGGCTCCAATATAAAGAAACTATGCGAGATACGGAGCTAGCATACTCTCGCGGGGTTGCCGACACCGGAAATGCAGATCCATGGGGGTTAGCATATCGCGCTTCCTCTGGCCGCATACGCCCTCCGTCAAATGTTCTTCGAGGCTTACGCCTATTACAAGAAGGTGGGCACACAATTACATCGCAGGAGACAATGATTAGTCTGCTGTCGACACTCTGCCCCGATGACGACCCTCGCCGAGACACGCCGTATCACCGTGCGGTGAGAATGGCAGCAGCACTCTCTCCCACTGGCAGCGACTCGGATCCTCCCAGCCGTAAGACCCTAGAGCGAATCATCAAAAATCTGCCTAATACCGCTCCTGGGCTGGACGGTCTATCAGCGAAAATAATAAGACATGGGTACCGTGCAAGTGGAGCAGAAATGCTCCTCATGTACACCGCATGCCTTAATGAGGGCATTTTTCCGGATGTATGGAAGGAAGGCAAGCTCCTCGTGCTGCCAAAGGGCAATGACCGCCCGCCCTCCGACCCCAAGGCATACAGACCAATCACTCTCTTGCCCATTTTAGGCAAAATTCTTGAACGCCTTATAATAGCTTGCGCTCCCAGCTTACAGGGCAACATCTCGCCATCGCAGCACGGTTTTGTTTGCGGAAAGTCCACGGTGACGGCTCTGCACGCAGTGCTTAGCCGAGCCGCCAGTACCGATCAAAACTACGTGCAGCTGATACTCCTTGACATATCTGGGGCCTTCGATAATGCCTGGCCCTGGCCCATGATACTGGTCAAAGCCAAACAGGGTGGTATCTCGCCAAATATCTATCAGATTTTGGTGAGTTACTTCACTGAGCGGCGGGTTGGCCTATTCGTGGGTGACCGAGTGTCATGGAAGCGCTCCACTATGGGATGCCCTCAGGGATCGGTTCCGGTCCAACGCTCTGGAACGTCTTGTTAGATGATATCCTGCGACTACCAATGGCTGAAGGGGTAAGTATGGTGGCCTATGCTGATGACGTCACGATCGTTATCGAGGCACCGAGTCGGGCGGCTATAGAGCACAAGGCTCGGGAGACGCTCCACGCGATCATAGAATGGGGAAATCGCAACCGCCTTGGATTTTCAGCGGACAAATCGAAGTCCATAACGATTAAAGGAAAGTTTAAGCGACCACCCACTATCAGACTGAACGGTGCCCCGGTGACGCACGTGACACACGCTAAGCTATTGGGTGTGTGCATTGACGAGACCAGGTCGTTTGTACAGCACGCGCAGCTTTCGGGCAATAGGGCAACGAAATGCTTCGGGAAGGTGTCTAGAATCTCGGCATCGTCCTGGGGCGTTAGATACCGAGCCCTTAGAATACTATATGTAGGCACCTATGTAGCAACTGTAACCTACGCTGCACGCACGCGCGCCGCCTGCTGCTCGACTGGTCCTTCTACTCGTCGCTGGTCATCCGCGAGCTCACCCTGAGGTAAGCGGGCCCCGTCGGTGCGGGCGCGCCTGGAGGCGAGCATGCGGGCGCGCTGGCCCCGCACGAGCGCCGCGCCGACTACACGCCGCGCGCGCGCCGCCTGCTGCTCGACTGGTCCTTCTACTCGTCGCTGGTCATCCGCGAGCTCACCCTGAGGTAAGCGGGCCCCGTCGGTGCGGGCGAGCATGCGGGCGCGCTGGCCCCGCACGAGCGCCGCGCCGACTACACGCCGCGCGCGCGCCGCCTGCTGCTCGACTGGTCCTTCTACTCGTCGCTGGTCATCCGCGAGCTCACCCTGAGGTAAGCGGGCCCCGTCGGTGCGGGCGAGCATGCGGGCGCGCTGGCCCCGCACGAGCGCCGCGCCGACTACACGCCGCGCGCGCGCCGCCTGCTGCTCGACTGGTCCTTCTACTCGTCGCTGGTCATCCGCGAGCTCACCCTGAGGTAAGCGGGCCCCGTCGGTGCGGGCGCGCCTGGAGGCGAGCATGCGGGCGCGCTGGCCCCGCACGAGCGCCGCGCCGACTACACGCCGCGCGCGCGCCGCCTGCTGCTCGACTGGTCGAGCACCACATAAAGCTAACCTCTAAAGAACACTACCACTACACTGTGAACACTACCTGTCAGATTTTTTTAATCAAAAATCTCAAAATTTCTACAGGAATGGGATCATGGCACTACCCTTAAGATGGCAACAAGTCATTGATCAAAACGGCACATATATATAATAAATAAATAAAAAATTATACTTAAAAAAAAAAATTCCTTTGTATGAACAATACGAAAATACTTTTGCCGACCTATTATGATTACAAAAAAGTTGAATTGTATGTATAGTACTTATATTATTAAATGTTTGGTAGTATTTAATTTCTAAATATTATTTTTTTATTACAGATCTGCCGCATCATTTGGCTCGTTCCATCTAATTCGGCTCCTCTATGATGAGTACGTGAGCTTCTTAATCGAGCGTCGCGTAGCAGAACACCGTCGAGAACCACCCATAGCGGTCATGCAAAGAGCGATGGATGACGACGATGAACTACCTGAACACGACCCACTCGAGCAAAACGACCTGCACGACCCTCTCGACCCACATGAGCAACACGACCCGCTCGACACACGCGATCAACTCGAGACACTCGAGCCAACGCGCTCAGAAGAGGAAGATGGTGATCACGATTGGGATTGGGAAGATGACGATGAACCAGATGTTAAACGAGTAAAACTTGATGAATAACTAATGTTTATTTAATAATATTTTGCTAACTTTTTAACTTATGTTAGAAAACGTAAAAAAATTGTTAATTTATAGAATAAACTGAGTGTAACATTCGCATTTAAAATAACAAAGAATACCCCATAATCTAGTCACGCTCGTCATATTATTGTTTGTCAGAGCTGTATTCCTATATAATTGTTATATATAGGACTCTTAACCATATGAGTATAAAATAAACTTTGAAACTCCCAATCGCGTTTTCAAAATAATATTAATATATTCCGTTCGTTTTCGTTTCGTTATAATTGCTATGATAATATTGTCCATATTAGATTATTTTACCTTTATAATAGGAGTTTCAAGCTTCATTAAATATTGTCTTCAATGTAAGAAATATTGTAATTAATATATATTTGTCGTTTAAAATAAGACTTACGAATTAACTATGTTCTATTAAAAATCAATGTTGAACAGAACGATTGTATTTTCTATAATAGTTAATGACTAGGCAGAAGCTGTCTTTGTTAATATGCTAATTTATATTTTTTATCTCCAAAAATTAAGATGGATAATAAATTTAAATTTTTTGTGCACCAAAGATAGTGTTAGTTTGTCTGTTTGCCTTTACTCAGCTACACTATAATGTAGATGTTTAATACACGCTTTTTTTAAAATTAAAACAAATAAAATATAAAATTAAAATATAAAGAATCACCTGTTTGAGTGAGTACTTAATTAAGTATAGACGTAATATATTGATATACGTAATTAAGCCTATTACACACATATTATATTTTCTTTAAAAGTTGCACATAATATTTTTGGTATTACACAAACTGTTTTTATTTTGAGAAATATTTTTATATTGTAATACACAAGTGTTTACCTTCAAATCTAAGTCATTTAGTTTGAGTAGACATTGTTAGATGTAAATAATTTATGACTTAATTTTCTTCTTATAATCTATCTATAAGTTGATGTATTTACTGATACGTTAAGAAGATATATAATGATAGTCTTAAAAATATTTATATTTTGATCTTGACAGCGGGATCTGTCAAGATTTTTTAAAATTATTTTTTTATTACTTGTCTGATCGTAAACAATTTTATTTCAGTTTTTTTTTAATAAATTCATCATTAATATTTTTATAAACATAAGAATATATGACATCATTTTATTTTCATTTTATATACATAAAAATATTGTTTACTTCTAGAACAAGTAAGAAAAAAAGCAAAGATTATAGGTGTATTATATTTTGAATGGCAACACTAGTCTTAACAGTTAGTGCCATAAAAGATCGCGGAAATAAATCTATCAGCTACATTTAAACGTCAATTTCTATTTAACTGGCATTAAATTGCAATAATAATTACATGTAATGACAATTGTGAAAATTAATGTCAGTTAAATTCTAATTGAAGTCTATCAGTGCGTTTGTATATATACATATATATATATATGTACAATTTAAAGCGATTCTAACATATCAATAGGGAATGTGGACTTTACTACGAAAGCCAAACAATATATTATAATATTTATAAACACATTGTATTGATGTTTATTGTATCAATATTTGAACAAAGTATTATAATATACACAAAGTAGTATGTATGAAAAAACGTTGAAAGAGGCTACTGTTTAGCTTTTTTAGTTTAAGTTGTTGTTTTTTTTATGGTGTGCAAATGGCCGTATAGATATTAACATTAAAAATACATTTTTAAATTAATTCGTTTTGTAAAGCAATTTCCCTTTTTTTATTAATCACAATTAAGTCACGTCCTAAAAATGTAATTATAGGAAAATTTGCTCTGAACAAAAAAAATGCCTTTTTTTCAGTCTTTGCTGGGAACTTAGTGTTAAAACACTCCGTTTCCCACACACCGCACAATTGTGCGGAATAATTGATAATTATCAAAGCGAAAAAAAATATATATATTTCATTCCCTAAAGTGGGGATCAAAACCCTAAATTATGTTTCTATTAAATAACTGTATTTATACATATATATAGAATTAACTTGATTGTATGGTCATTTGTCGCAACAGCCTCCTCATACACATTCCTTATATTATATGTAATAAATAATAAGCGCATGTTTAATTGGTGTCTGGATATAACCGTGTAATTGTATATTTTTGTATGAACCGCCTTCGTTGCCTTACTCCGTTTGCCGTCGCGGTTGTGTTTCAGAGCAAATAAATGATTATTATTACTAATGTTGTGACGATCTGTCCATCCTTCTCGTGTGTCTTATAATAACGCTACTAGTACACTCTGGCTATTTGTTTTATTTGAAAGAGCGTACTTCCAAGGTTCCAATCAAGGGAAACCCCAGGAAAATCGATAGAAACATTAAAACTTTATAGGCTTTTATATGCTTATCATATAATTTCTTTTAATAATCATATTTGTCAAATAACTGTTTAAAATAAATAATAATTGTACAGTTTTGACGAATCGTCAATCGTCGAATTTAGGACTATAATGTTCGACTTATTTGCTTATAAAAATATGGAAAATAATTTTCATTTTTATATTAGTTAAATTGTTTTTCATTTATTCTGCATAGGGAAGGTAAATAATGTGAAAAATATTTGTTTTCTTAAACGTATTTGTGCTTTAACTTTTAGTAATGAAAATAGTTTTGTTACAAATAATAAAACTTTTGTATTTTTATTTATTATTGCCAGAGCTGTTCTAGCGTGAGAGTAATATTATAATAGATGCGGCCAAGTCTAAACGACTGTTTATTGAAATATTGCCTTATTAATACTATACGTCTGTACTACGATGACAATACTTACCGCGTATAGACACACCCGGAGGTCACCCGTGCCTACAGATAATAGTGAAACCAAATAGTATACACAAATATGCCTTAAAAAATGCATTCGTAATTATTTTTGTCGATTCAAAGTAATATTTATTTGCTATTTTAAATGAAGCACTTAAACCGGATTAATTGCGTATATAGTTTTATACGTTTTTGGAAACCCGAAGTTTTTAAGTTCGTTAGCTCAATGTAATGAGCTATAGAATTAAAGTGAAAGCCCATCAAGTGATCGGAGTTCTAGAACCGCTCACGGCATTCGACTATCTTAGCCTGATCGATCCGATAGCTTCGATCGTTCGAGTCCTGCAAGGTGGCCCTTGTCGCCGACATCCTCTCAAGCAGCCACATAGTACACTTTCTCAGGGACAGAGTACCCACTTCCTTATACAACCGATGGTGCTGTAAAGGTCAATAAGGCTAACATCATTAACCTCAAGTACTCAGTAGTCCGTGGTTACGAGTCGACGTGTAATCCGATCTAAGAGCTTCATTTAAAATATGTAAAAAATTCAAAAATTAAAGATTTTATAACGTTTATTTAGTATATTTCACTAGATTAGGTCGATGTTGTACTGAACTTCACTGTATAGCCGCCGTGGAGTTCGCACACTAAATGTTATCACTTACATTTTTAGTATGTAATCGTATGTTAAGATATGTATATGTAATGAGTGTCTTGATATTCGCAGACCAGCTGTAGATAGCAAGCGTTTTATTTTGTAATAAAATGTCGCAGAATAAATATTCTGTCATAAAAGAGAAATGTAAATTTCATTTTATGTTTATGTGTGCCAGTTAGAGATTGACGTATAGAAAGAAGAACATTTAAAGATTTCATTGATCTGGAAGAAAATCTCTAAAAATTGTAGGTGAAACGGGTTATGAGCGTATCTAGAGATATTTTCTAGGAGGGGCCTGGACTTTAGCTTTGAACATAGTTTTAACCGACCCGACCGTATTTTTTTAATGTTTGTTGCCTCAGAATTTTTGACTGGGTGAGCTGATATCTTTTCTTTATTTGAAAGTAATTTTGGCTCGGTCAATTTCCGGCAATGTTAACGATGAGAAAATCACATAAGTCTTAAAATTGCATTAAGTAGGTGCGCGACAAATGGACGAATAACTCAATGTCACGCTGATTTTCATGATTCTTTTATACACTTTGAGGATATTTTGATGAAAATTTGATTAGGTTCTAATTATTGGATCCGGTTAAAGTCGGTTTTAATTTGTTAAAAATTATTATTATTTTATTTGGGGCAAATTTTGTGTTAGTAAAATTTCTGGAGTGAGCTCAGACCAGACCAGAGTAATCTGAATCATGAATTTAAATTATTGTCTCACTTATATCTGTAGAATACTTGTTAGAAAGCTTAGTTTTATATTTTTCTTGCTTTATTTTCGTAGTACTGCCGTCAAACGAGTTCATATATCAAAAAGTAGTTGTAAGTTATTATTATTACTTTTCTCATATTTTGTGAGATAACTATTTACTCTACAGTTTATAGTGAGGAAATTTATAGTACAAATGTTAATTAGTTATGTTTCCTGCCTTTCTTGTTTTATTATTGACACTTGGCGTTTACTTTCTTTTTGCTTTTGAAATTTCATATTTTTATACTAAAACCAGGTTGTGACTGAAACACCTATTGCTAGCTACAGCCGGTCTGATAAATGAGCTTAACTTTTTTACAAAGCTAGGTAAGGTCTATTGATTTGTTTCAAGGTCAGATGTTTAAATTGAACAACGAATGGCGGACGGACCGCGCTCTCTTAGCTTGTCACATGCCGCTAAAATTTTACAATTTACTATTATTTTTCAACGTCGCGCATGTAGGAGAGTAGACAGAGATAACCTAGTGTCGACATACTTTGTTTTCCGATTTATTATTATATAGTTCAATACTAATTGTCTTCTAAAAACAAATTCCGGAACACGGAATGTTTATTTAAAATGACAATAGTTCATAATAAGCTCAAAGTAAAAGATCATATAAAAAATATGTTTCTAATAATTCCATTATTGAAAATAACGTTTTACTTCAGTACTAGCGAGAGCTGTAGCGCGGTCCAACTAGTGTTAGTAAGTGTGCGACGTAAGCATCTTTGTATTTGTTGTTGTCTACGAGAGAGGACACTCGTGTAATGTCTGGAAATAAAGCTAGTCATGTGTTTATAATGCTCTTTCATTTATCTCCTGATTTTGATGTAGGTATCTAATGTAATATTTGATTTTAAGATTATTTTGAACCGAGGTTATTGTGGTGCAGTAGAACAACACTGGCTAAACATGATTGATTGTGAGTTCGATCCCACTCGAAGGAATTTTAATTTTTTTTGATAAGGCAAAAACCCAGGTCCAGAATTAACAATACTTTGTTCTTTTCATTATTAGTGATTATGAAATATTTATTTAGCACAACAAAATTAACATTTGAAATAAGCTTATAAAATTATCAAAGTAAGATCTTTAAGCTTTAAATCATTTTGATTTAGAAAGAAAGGATTTGTAATAAATCAAAACATTTTCTCGTAATAAATATTATTTCAACATTCTGTGCTCTAGCCTAGTAATTTACAACAAGTATGTGGCCGCTGAAAACGAATAAAATAATATTTACAGAGAACTTTACTAAAAATACAATATAATGTAAAGTACCGCTAACTTTCTAACAGTACAAATAATAGTAACATCAATTCGATCTAAATCACCATTACCCGAACTTGATTATAAACAAATTATAATACATTAAGCGAAAGTTATGATAATTCTGCATAAAAAATATATAAATAATTAATGTTTTTTAAACAAAATAGCAGAATTAAAAAAAAATAAGCACAAGCTTGGTATTTAGAACCAAAATTAAAACTACATTTAAGTCATGGTAAAAAAATCAACATAATATATATGAAAATTAATTTAGTACGAGACATTTGCATTAAGTCACTAGAAAAAATAATAATTAACATATAAACAAAAAAAATAAAATTCGCGTTTACTAATGGCAGTTATGTGGAATACTCCAATCAAATCCAAGTTTGAGGTTTAATGGCGAAAATACAAAAGTAACTTACCAAAAATTAAATTAAAATGAAAAAAATAAAATTACATGTAAAATAAAAATAAAATGACCAATCATGTCAGTGTATATTTCATTTAGTTACAATCGAATTTATACTATCTTAACAAATAACATTATAGAGGTGAATTGTACTAAATTTACATTACGTAGATTTTCTTCTAATAATACATAAACTAGTGTTAAATTACTCCTCTTTTTTTTTTATTTGAACCTATAATCATCACATTCATAGTAATTACTCTTTCCCACTGCGCTACAATGGCGGCTCTAAAAATGTTGTTTGTAGAATAAAATATATAATTTTCGTAATGTAAACCTAGTAAGCGATATGTCCAAACCGATGAAGTGATTGCGAGTTCCAATTAACAAAATATTTCGATAAAAACAATTTTCTTTGGTACTTATTTTAAGCCAACATTGTAATGCCAGCGTTAAACTAAGCTCATTTTTAAAGTAATTGTCACAACACTATATGTTTGTATTGATTCTTAAAAGATTTCATCAAATTTCAATTCAATATGTCGATAAATAAGAAATTGGTGGACGGATTGTAACAAGATAGAGAAATTAAATAATACAGATGTTGATATTTATTTAAAAATCTTAATTTAGATATATCAGGAAAAAAGCTTTAAAAATGATTTATATTATTTAAGTTTATACATAAATATATAACAAAAGTGAAACAAAAAACGTTTGTACAACTAACTAACGCGATAGTTTAAAAAAAAAAAAAGCATTTTTTAAAACAAATATATAATTAAATAAAATCAAAATAATCAAGATATTTAAATAACTACCAACATCCCGACAAAAATGTTCACTCAACTTCAAAACGAAAAACAAATACCGTGTGTGACATTGTATACTATTTATTGTAGCCATAAACAATTGGCCCATTTACTATATAATATTATTTTATATTTTTACTGCACCAGAAAAAGTGTTGAAAACAAAATGTTGGTTATTCTTCCATTTGATATATGCATGTAGTGCAATAAAGAATATAATATAACATAGAATCAGCATATTAGTGGTAGTTTCTCTATAGTGCAAGTGCAGCTGACCGCTTATCTC
Source organism: Heliconius himera (assembly GCA_021202915.1). Lineage (NCBI taxonomy): Eukaryota > Metazoa > Arthropoda > Insecta > Lepidoptera > Nymphalidae > Heliconius > Heliconius himera. The sequence goes on from JAJHJA010000069.1 coordinate 1,041,945, forward strand.
TACTCTTATTCCTTGCTACAGTCCTAGCTTTACACGCAGCAGCATTCTGCAAGTTCCTCTGCAGCTTATTCAACTTGGCTTGAGCGTGTCCAGGGGTTGGTGGGGGTTCGTTCAAACCGAGTGCAGCTCTTAGTGGTGGGCTGTGCGGTGCTAGGGCTACGAGTCCAGCGCTTAACGCCGCGGCCAGAGCTCCGTATACAGCACGAGACCCCCACCCGTCTAGAACTATTGACTCCACGCCTATACGTACTTTTAATTCTTCTACTGTGCCTTCTTCGAAATATCTGAATATAAGGAAACAATGTAAATATATAATAAACTGTTTATATCTACGACATCGTCTGCGTGGGGAACTAAATTGATATATTTGTTTAATTTATGAGCCAATGAAATAAAATAAACACAAAATATTAAGGAACCTTTAACAAAAAACAATAGGGGCGCAAATTTAAATTTAATTTTAAATATTTTCCAAATCATGTACATACCTCAAAATATCCCTAAATGTAGCCCTCTGCAATTTCCTATCCCTTTTAGCCCTGTACTTGTGAGAGTCACGAGTCAACTGTTGCAAACGAACCAACAAATCATCGTATTCAGGCCAATGATCATCATCAGTCCTCTCGTGTGCGGAGACGAGGGCTCCACCGGCTGAGAGACGCACTTCCAGACTACATGCATTCAGTAGATCAGCTAAACGTGATATTGATGGTTGTTTTTCCGTAAGTAAGGCCTTCGCGTGGTGAGGCTCCAATAGCAACAGTAGTAGTGCCCAAGCATCTAAGGCAGCTGCGTGCCATGTGCCTTCTTCTACTGCCGAACCGGACACTTTGACTGTACCGTCACCCTGGAATATGTATTATTTTAGGTTAAATTATTAATAATGATTATTATATATATTAATAATTATAACTACTTAATAATAATGCTTAAATTTTTTTGTAATTATTTTTATTATGATTTTTTAAATTCTAAAATGTAAAACAATGCCTGTATATAATAAAAGTACGTGATATATGCCAAAACTACCACAAAACACACAACTCAATAGAACCTATAAATTTTTTGTCTTTTCATTGCATTCCCTTTGCCTAACCTGTCAAATACGGAATATCAGGTGAAGTTAAATAAAATCCACAATAAGGATTCCATTAACTGAGAATCGAATCCATACCTATCACATACAATCACTCCTTAAGTTATTTAAGCATGTTCCATCAAAATAAATACATGAAGTCACATTTCATTCAGTCGGTCATTGCTCTACTATGACCTTGAAGCCTGATGTTTTTCCTTCCGCGTCACAGCGCTTTGTTTAGACATAATTTTTTTACGCGTGGAATTTTTGTTCTAAAAATTATAGCGTGTCGTCCTTATACTATGTATGATGATCGATTTCATTATACAATAATTCCTAAACGGCAAATATTTGCACGAAATTTTAGACACATGACGTCACAAAAGTATGCTGTTCTTGTTTGAGTAGGTAATTAGGATTTTACATGTTTTTTGGCTGATTTATTATAATTGTATGATGAGGCCAGTCGTGACCTAGGGACACAAGCGACTGTGGTTCAATTTAATCGCTCGCTCTACTAACAAGCTAAAGCGCGGCGTTAAGATCTGCCATACAACACGCAATGCCTTCAGAATTCGGAAAGTGGAGAACGAAAGTGTCTTAATAGGAATAGTTTCTCTAAGTGGGAGTGGAAGTATAAAAAAGCTAAAAAAAACTAACCTTAAGATAACTGCCGCTGAATATTGTTTCATACATCTTCATGATCTCTAGTATTTCTGTGAGATCTTCCTCTAGAAGGTAGCAAAGTACTGCTAGTGATGAACAACACTGTGGAAAGAACAAACAATTATAGTACTAATATATTTATTTATATTCACAGCCAGTTAATCTATTTTTTACATTTTTATATCATTTTCAATTTGTACAGCCTTTTAGAGCTACATAATGTTCAATTATATATGTTATAGCCTACTCAAATAAAAAAAGTATTATTTTTAATATTTTTTGAACAAGAATTCGAACCTACTACTATTGCATAATTTTGTTTACTTTCTTAATAAATTTAATGTCGAGACACTGCTCTCTGCTTTCAGCGTGAATTCAACAAAATTCTCATTTAAGTGGTGATTTAAGGCACTAACACTGTATTTTGTAGCAAAAAAATCATTATGTCAAGTGATTAAATTGATGGTTTTCTACAATCTTATAACTACCTCAGTGCGTGTTTCAAGTGAAGCAGTTCTGTCTACGGCGGCTGCAGCAAGGGCAGGTCGGACTTCAGCCATAAATTCCTCTGTGCCTTCTTCACCAATCTAAAATATTTATTATTTTAAAATTATTACATTGATTTCATAAAGAACATAGTGTGATATAGTTTATCAATTAACTTGCAATTTTTCTTTAAAATAATAAAGAATTATGTCTTTAGATAGGAAATATATGAATAAAAAAAATTGGCATATAGCAATGTAAAATATTTTTTTTTGTTGTTGATTGTCAGTTTGTCTGTGTGTTTGTGCATACTAATCATAGAAACATCCTAATCAATTAAATGCAGTTTTCACTTTTGTATTTTGGCAAATCTACCTTTTACCAAAATATAAATCACTATTGCCATAATAGACTAAAAAAAAACAATAAATCTTTTTTATCTTAATGTAAATTTTAATTTTTCTTCTCTTAATTCAAATTTCAAAATTCAAATAACATTGACATTTGTATTTACCTGTAAAGCTAAAATAGGTGCAACAGCAGCTGCAGCTTTTCTCTCGCCATCTTTGCCTCTTCTCAAAGCCCTAGTAATGTGATCAGCGAGGGTCACTCGTTGGCTGCTCAATAGATGTGCTAAATAGCGTCTTTGTAATAAATTCCTAAGAGACACTAAAGCCGCTGCTCTTGCTGCATTAGCTCTTGCACTTAAAGCATCAATAGTTTCTAGAACTTTCTCTTCAATTTTTTCTTGGATTTCGTTTTCTGTAATAGTTGCCATTATTAACTTTGTAAATGGTAAATGTAAATATATTTACTATCTTGACTAAAATCATATGATATAAGATGCAATTAGGGTAATTCCAGACAGCAGGTATTTCTAATAATTATTTTTTTGGTATCTACTGAGTAATTAATAGAAATATCAGTTGTTTGGAATTGTCCAAGGAAACCATAAGGAAAACAAACTTTTAAACAATATGTAGACTTTTCCTATAATTTTTTTTAACAATCTCAATGCGGTATGCCATTAAATATAATAATTTTCAAGAGTGGGTATTGAACCCACAAACATCGCACTTACTATCAGACAACTGTGTCTAATAGTAGCAATAAATGCAATAATTAATCAACATAATTATAAAATATTTGGGTTATGTTCATGTAATAATAATCATGTAGATAAGAAACTTGTATTCCCACTATGACTACAACATATTGAAATTTTTAGGCACTTTTACTTTTTTAATCAGTTTTGTAATAAAAACGAATGTTTTGATAGATAAGCTTATTTCGATTAAAATAAAAATATCTTTTTATTTGACTTTGACATTGTACACTTTTGTCTGTCTATATATTGTATTTATATATGTTTGTATTTTTTTTATTTATTGAGTGTGGGTCAAAGTAAACACAAGTAAAACAAAGTATCTTGCATATATAATGGCAGAGGTATCCACCCTATCACCAAAATGATTGTTTCCTTTCTGCCCAATTTTCATTTCAATTTCAAAGAACATAATGCATTCCTCCCAAGTGAGAATTGAACCCTCAATTGTAGTGTTTATATATATAGTCCTCATTTGTTTATCAATGTTAAATAATAGCCTCTAATTAAAGAGTTATTAATATATTTGACCTACCTGCATCATCATGGTTACTTCTAAGATCTGATTGTCCGGAAGTTTCTGAATAGTTGTCATTAGTCATATCTATGCCAGCATCTTCATCTGATGAGTAAGGAACTTCAGTTCTTCTGTGCTCTGCAATATTATTTTTAGTTTAAGGCATTGATATGATAAAGTAAACTGCTTTTAAAATATTCAATAATAGTATCTTATGTACATTATTTATTTATGGTTTATTACCTATTAAGTCTAATGTTGAAATTTAATAATTATTTTTAGAGTGTTATAATATTATGTCATATTCTTTAGACATTATATTACTTTTAAAGGTTTTTTGCAACACCATTTTATTACCTAACGCAAACATATTGTAAACAATACAATATTATGTAATTTTGAGCTGATTAGAAGCTCTGCTATTTCCAAGGCCAATTATTTATTAGAAACATTATAGTAAGTATTCTGTAAACTAAGACAGGTTACTCGCATGTGATGTTTAATTAGTGATTGTATGAAAATGTTACATCGTGAACAGGAAGTAGTCTTAAAGCCTGTTAGGACATAGCTCCTAACATATGGAATTACGAAGCTATTTCAAGTTTAAACGAACAAATGTACGTGGACTTGTCATAAATGTGAGTGGAGACGGCGACCACAAGGTCGCCGCGTGATATCATTCTTGGCAATTTTTAACTAAGACACTTTATACTTTGTAATTAGACATTGGTCGTAACACTAAAATTATTATACTATATGCTCACCGTATTTTCCCTTTTTCTTTCCTTTAGGCATGGTGGTAGTGGTTTCTGGAAAGCTACTTATATTAAAACTAAAAATATTCACTATTAAATTAACTACGTTTCTCACTTAATCAAGACGGAGAAAAGTTTAATATATCAGTTCTTATAGAATGATTTGGGCACCAAATACAACATAAAACTAAAATTTCAGAAAAACTTTTTAACATGTTTAACCGTGTAACATGCACCGCTTATATGAGCATTGAGCAATGCTATCTGACAACTTGTCATATAAGGGGTAGGCTGCGGCGGGGTTTTTCCGCCATTTTGCGCGCCATGTTGATAAGTGTTTACTTGCGCCATGTTCAAATTTACTCAGAATATCTATACTAATTTCAAAATAACGGTATAATAGAAGGTTTGTTTTGAAAATTTATTAAAATTTCTCCTTAAAAATAATTATACCACCTTGATATAAGTTTATAAGTGGAATATTAGAATAAAAAAAACCATTTAAGTGTAACATTAAAAACATTTTCCCCTATATTTTCTATCTGGCAGCATTTCATTTTCTTAATCATGGTGCAATAATATGAAATTAAAATGCCAAAAAATCAAGTGCTTTACGTCTGTTCTCTGTAGTTTATACATATTGTTACTTTATATAGATACTCGTATGCATGAATCAGTATGCGAAAGAACCCTAGTTTCATAATGTTTAACAACAAACATGACCTTCCTTATTTCGTAATACGTACTGATATTATAAAATAGATTTTGTGGAAAACATATTTTTCTTATACATCTTACGTATATTTTAGTAAAATTCATATTATTATTGTATACTGTAGAATCTGTATATATGTCATAATATTATATTCTGTTTTTATTTAAAATTTCGTATTGTACTGATAAGAGAAATAACAAAACAAACAAATATTAGATGATTGATGACTTTTTAGTAATAAATTCGATATTCAATAGAGCCTTATTGATTTGAAAATAAAACATTACATAAAACAATATTTTTGCTATTAAATTCAAGTGTCCTATTATTTCTTTAATTTATCTCATGAATTTTATATTGTCGTTTGTCGTGGATTTAAGTTAAATCTAATTTAATACTTTATCATCACGCTGTATCTCAAATAGAGTGGTGTAGATGGAACATAGTGTTAAGACACCATCCAATTTTCAAGACTTTACTAGCTATATCTCCTGCCGTAATTTATATCACACATGTAAGGAGGTAACAATGCTCTTGCAAGGTTTTATTATAGTTTTTGTTAATTATCATTATTATGTAAAATGTTTTTGTTCTCTATTTTTTTAATTACGTTTATATTCATGTTGTATCTTTAATATTCAGTTTTTTATGTTCAGTGTATAAATTCAAATCATTGTAAAGCCGGAGGCAATATATGTATGCAGTGTTTGCTTTCAAACGGCTAGACATTAATGATATTGTGCCTGTAATATTACTAATTTAAAAATGTAATAACCAAATTAAAATAAAAAAAGAAGATCTTGCGTATTAAGTGGCGGAACTGCTTCTTCTTACCCTAGAGAAGAAATAAAATAATTCATTTTCCCGAGTGGGAATCAAATCCACAGTCGTCCATAATTATTCATTATATGGATTACCCACCCATATGGAATACCCATTGTAAGTAAATAAAATTCTTTTCTAAATAAAAATAATATTACTGTTATATTGGGCCACTTAGGGAATTATGTGTATAATACAATAATTAATATAAAATATATATTTAAATAATATACAAAAAGGTTTTTTATTACAAGTGTTTTTTTTTAATAAAACAGAGTAATAAACCGTTGACCCTTGAAGGAGCTCTATTTTTTCAGCATTCGGGCGAATGACGTGAGGGGTCGATGAGTGACGTGAGCTGTGGGCGGAGCTACCTACTCTACAGCATATCCGTTCACTCATAGTATCCCTTAAATTTTAAAATTTAAAACCTCGATCATTCGGCCCTCATTTGTACGGTCCATCAACCGCGATCATTGAGTAGTATTCAGGATAACCATAACAATTAAGTAAAATTCTTTGTAAGATTTTTTTCGGGCACAATATTTTCTATACAGGGTGGAAGTGTAAGCACCACTTTAAATGAAACCACAGTTTTAACTACTCTATAAAAGCCTAATATAAATCAGAAAAAAATAAATTCCCAAAAATGAAAAAGTCTTTTTTTCAAACAAAATAAATAATAAAATTGTCGTTTTAAAATAAAACGCCATTTGTAAGGACGACGCACGCACACATAAGCCTATCAAAGGAATACCGCCGCACACGCTTAATGCCCAAATTGAGTCGTAGGTATTGGCGATAAAGTTCAAAGTCGTTTAACCTTTAGTAGTATTTTTGTAGTAGTAAGTGATTATGTTATTAGGATCTATACGTAATCGCGTCACACGAAATACAGGTATGGATAAAAATCGTGAAATGAAAAAAAAAATCCTACGTCCAAACTGTTGAGGCATCGTGATTAATTTCTTCAGGTATAGGTTTGAAATATTTTACCCTATATGCTGTTTCCGTAAAAGGAGCGCTGCCTCTTCCACCCTGTATATCAATGGAACTTTGATGAACAGATTTGAATAAAACAACATTAAATGTTAAAAGGGGTTTGCTAAAATGCAGTAGTTTAAACTACAATATTTTTTTTTATTTTTAAGATTACCGTGCGCAAATGCACAGACAAATAGACAAACCAGCAAACATAAAGTAAAAATTATTACTTTCGGTTCCATTATAATAATTGATGCCCCGAGTCATTTTTTTTATCAGACTTTCTATGTTTGATTATCCAAATTTCCAATTATAAAATTTCTAACGATAATATTTAGTTTGGTTAATCGAGATTCTCATGTATTATGATAAAATAATAGTCATAGGTAAGTTATGCAAATATAAATAAAAATATGTATAAATTTTACTGATGTCATCTGGGTTTGGGTATCATTTTTATTGAAATAATATTGCTTTTTGAGCTTATGGAGGCAATAAAATGAAATTTTTAATATGTTCATTTCCTCGCTCAGGTAACGAGGCAAAGCGCGACGTGAGTTCTGCCACTCGATATGCAATGCCTACAGATTTTCTGCGGAAAGTGGAGAACTCAAATGTCATAATGGGAACGGAGTGCCTAAACATTATATTCCCGAGTCCCCTCTGCCTATCCTTGTACGTGCGGGATATATGGTAAAGATAAAATAAAATCCTTATGAAAATTATTTTTGTCACAATGTGATGCAATGTTGTTTTCAAAACCTGTGCAATAGTTATTTTTCATTATTTTAAAACATAAATATTTATTAATAGTAGTAATTAATGTTTAGAGTAAATTACTATAGTATGTAGGAAAATTTTATTACAATTTTGATTTTTACACATATTGTGTAGGCAAATCTGTAAGAATTTAATATAGATGGCTACTTACTATGTATTACATACGATAATATCTGTAATAAAATGAGTACATCTCATCGCTAACTGCATATGGAAGATACTTGAGAGATATTATTGTTTTGGACATTTATTAATGTAATAGAACTCAAAACATTGATTAAAAAAAAATGTTTATGTTTACGCTAATCTCAGAAACCGCTTTATCATATTATTTTTATGCTATGCCAATATAAATAATGCGTTGCGTGCTTCAAGCAGGTCGCTAGTACATGATATATATGTAAAATCATACATGCACATTTTTTACGATTATCTTACTATTTTGAGGCCGGTCGTGGCGCAGCGGCACGAGGTGTGACTGCAAAACCGACTTTGCCGACGGCCGCCGACGGTTGTGGGTTCGATCCCCACTCGAGGAGATAAAATATTTACTTAAATTTATATTTCCATTTCTTCGCTCTGGTGTCGAGGTTAAGCGCGGCGTTGAGTTCTGCCACTCAACACGCAATGCCTCCAGAATTCGGCAGAAAGTGGGGAACGGAGTGTCTTAACACTAGGTTCCCTCTGCCTACCCTGCTGTGTGCGGGATATAGCGTGAAGCTAATTTAATTTTAATTTTTATCTTACTATTTTTCGCTTTCGTGTTTTGTTCTTGTAGCACTGGGCTACGATAGATAGCGCTTTGGCGCGTAATTGTGTACCGCATACTGATGGTTGTGTATTCAAACTCCACTTGGGGTAATGATTATGCTTTTTGACAAAACTAAGGGTTCACCACCAGGTGCGTTATGAAACAAAGTTCAAAATACTAGTTTTAGTAGAATAATACCTATTAGTTTTATATAAAATTATAAGTATTTTTTACTATTATTAATATTATTTAATTTTTAACGTATGATCATTATTAAAAATTTAAAATCGGGAAATAATATGATTACCTAATAAATAAATATTTTTATTTGGAAAACTATATATAGTCAATAATTTCATAATAGTTAATTAATATTGAGGAACACTTGGTATCTTACAATCTATTTCATAACTTCAACAAGCAGTAAACAAAAGCAAAAATTAAAATTAAACCGGTCGTGTCTATTTTTAAGCTCATTGACTCATTTCTCTGTTCTTGCGGCCTTTCGTCCTTATTGCCGTGATCTTTCCACTTAGCTTTTTCTTCATTAGAACCGTACAATTTACCGAATTTAAATTCTGCGCACTGCACTGTTACTACCGGTGGCATTCCAGAGAAGATTAGGCGGGAACTTTTCCGTTTTAATTTTGTTGATCCCCTCATTTCTTCTAGCTCCCTTCCGTTTAGATACCAACGGATTTCCGTATCAGGTTCCGCTCTGCAGTACGCTTGCATCTCTTCATCTTCACCATATTCTTCACCAAGTCCTTCAAGTAACGGTTTCCTGTGCTCATGACCGTGAACTTCCATATATGCTGTACGCGTAGCAAATCTGTAAGGCGCTACATCTCGTTCTATATCGCACCTGTACAGTCCAGTTGCTTCTTCTGTAAGAGATCCAAGCTTCAAGCGGCAAGCTGTGGGTCCACAGGCGACGAGCTCGACCCTTCCCACTCCTAGAATAGGAAAGGACCGCGTGCTAGGCGCCGGTCCAGGTTTGTATCGGAAGAATTCATTGGGACCTTTAAACCAATTGAGTAAAGTGAAATTTGCGTCGTATCTGCACTCTATCTCTACTGTTTCCTGGCCGGGTGGTACAACTTCAGGCACTGTGAGGTGGGTTATGTCAAAAGGTCGTGCGTTGACGGTGACTGCCACAATCAGCACGAGTATGAGCACCAGCATGGTTTCGGGACGCGCGCGCGCACCGTACTGCCCAACCGTACCCTCCCGATCTGACGCGTCCTTAATTAAACAGTTTATTAAACTCCAACACTTAACCGTCCAGTGGTTCCCTCAGGATCGAGGGGCATTTTCGGTATTTTGTAATTGATAGACAAACGTGGAATTAAGTTTTCGCTAGGGGTGCCACTTAATTTGGGCGGGACGCATTTGACAATTAGTCACGGAAGTTGTACGTGTTATAAATCATGTTAAGATGAAATTTTAAATTAATTTTATGACTTGTTTTATTGAGTGGACATTATGTTATATTTTGTTTCTGTTTATTATAAATAATTGTCAAAATATTTTTTTCTATAGTTTCACTCTGTATCTCGCCCACAGCAGAGTAGCCACAGGGAATCTAGTGTTAAGACACTCCGTTGCTCACTTTCTGCCGAATTCTGCAGGCATTACGTGTTGAGTGGTAGCTCAACGCCGTGCTTTGCCTCGACAACAGAGCGAAGAAATGGAATTATAAATTTTAATAAATAAATCATTTCTTCGAGTGGGGATCGGAACCACAACCAGTCACGTTTACAGTCACACTTTGTGGGGCCTCACCACGACTGGCTTCAAAAAAAAAAAATCTTAAAAAAAAACCATATTAAAACAAAAGTGACATAAAATATAAATATATTGTTTATAACTAGCCAGCGCAGTGGTCGCGGGTTGAAGGTGCCGGCTCCTTGTAAAAATTACACGCGTAATGTGTCATCAATTTCGCTGCTAGATTGATCTAATCCGCCGCAAGCCTGCGGACGATGGATATACATCACTCACTGATTTTTGACAAACAAAAAATAAAAATTATATAATTTTATACATGTAGTATATATACATATATGTTATTTTTAAATAAAATAATTCAAATGGTACTTTTCAGCTGTAGATATAAGGTCCCACTGACTATGTGATGTTTAATTGGCTTTGCGTCCAATCCTCAATTATTATTTTTTCAATCTAGTAAAACAGAGCGCTTTGCTGGTTTTTGCCAGCCGAAAAGTAATGGTTGTGGAAAGTAAAGAAAGTCTGATATTTTTAACAATTTTAAAGTGTTATTCCACACTTAGGAAAGAACGGACGTTTTCCAAAAGACGAGGGTTCAAATCCCGCTATGTTAAAAAAAAAATTGTACCACTTATTTTCGTGCAACTTTCACATAAATAAAATTCAGATTTTAAAAGCTTCAAGCTTGTAAAACATAATATTAATGTTAAAATCTAGAGTTTAGTTTATTTTCGCAAAATCTGACTTTCTAATGACTTCTTAAAATCACCACGATTGGCGTTGGGGTACAAGTGTGCGACTGCTTTTCGATACTCACTCGCAGAAATAAAATATTTACTATTTTCATTTCCCCTCTATGGTAACGACGCATAGCTCAATACCGCGAGTTCCGACATTTAATACGCAAAATGTCTTAATACTAGATTCCTTCTGCCTATCCTGCTATATGCGGGTTACAGCGTGAAATAATGCTTATAGAATTGAAGATAAAATACTTAATATGTTTTTAATAGTTAATGCTGTACGTAAATCACTTTGATACAATTTAATTGACATCATAATTCATATTTTTTTATTATATTTTACGTTTTTTTTTTATTATAAGCAGTCTATATTAGAGTAATATTACGCTAAGAACTTTAAAGTATTAGTGTACCATATCATGAAAACATTATATTTTTAAGTTAAATTATTAAGCTAAGCTAAGTTATTTTTAAGCTCTGTGATACTTTTAAAATATTGCTTAATATTAAATATAGATTTTCCACAGACGCTATTTTGATATTGTTGAGAAATATATAAATGGACTGGTTGTGGGTTCTAATTCCAGTATATATAGTATCAGGATAGATTAGTTATAGGATAATTAGAAGTATTGTTGCGTTGATATCGCCATGATATGCCATATCTTTCAAACATGGACAAAAAGAAAGGGATCTATGTGAGTATTATATTATAGTAATAGTATTTATTTTTTTTATATTATGATATAAAAGGCCGAATATTAAATTTATTTAACAAAACGATATAAAATTATGTTTTATTTATTGCCTTTTGGGTCGGCGGTGGTAAGTGTGAACTTTTACGATTTTAATGTAAATAAAAAAAATAATTTGAATTATATTTCTAATACAAATAATAAACCGCGGTTAAGTTAGGGTCACACTGGCTTCATCTTGAGTGGCCCACGCGTCTCGGAAACAAGACATTACAATTTTATTAGCAGTAATCTCCTTAAGTGTTATCAGCTTAATTGAATAATGCATCGTCATAGTAACTCTTGCTATATTATAATAAAACAAACTTCGACATCCAGGTGTGCTTGCTTTTTATCTATTGATCGTAATGGGACAAAATAAGAATAAATACCAGCTGTTTCTTCTATTGGTCAATTGGTCTATTTACAAGCATATTTGACACTATAACAGCAAACTTCTATTTTGATTATAATAAAATTAGTTATTATAATAAATATTGTTGTTAATATATTGTTTATTTACTTAAATTTATATTTCCATTTCTTCGCTCTGGTGTCGAGGTTAAGCGCGGCGTTTGAGTTCTGCTACTCAACACGCAATGCCTCCAGAATTCGGCAGAAAATGGGGAACGGAGTGTCTTAACACTAGGTTCCCTCTGCCTACCCTGCTGTGTGCGGGATACAGCGTGAAGTTAATATAAAATGGCGGATGTAACAAAATGGTTGATTACAATTTTTTACAAAATCCATCTAATATTCACTACACATCTGTATAATTGTACTGATGGTTATGAGTTCGATTACGACATAGATAAGCATTTATTTAAAATATTCCCTATATTATCTAGTTATGGACGATAACGTTTTTAAATTCAGCGGACTGTAGAGAACGAAGTGATGTAATGTATTATTACGTAGGTACTTTATTCTTAGCCTATGTAACGCAGAAGAAAATAAAAAGATATACAGGTAAACAAAACAATCTGTATTAATATAAAAAGACAGGAGAGTTTATCTGTATGAACGTTCTAATTTTAGGAAGTACTGGTTAGAAATAAAATAATATTTTTGTGTCGTCTAGTCTATTCACTGAAAAAGGTTTATAATCTTTTTCTTGTTTTTACTTCTTGTATATAATCACAGTGGGACTTAGAATGTCTTAGTTAATTTTATTTGATCACGAAGGCAAAGTTGCAGGTTAACTCCAAATAGATTATTTATTCTATTTCATACATACAAACACACATATATACATACATTTATATGTTGAGTCATATCATCTTAAGACTCGGTAGAGTCGCTGTATTACCGGATACACTCGAGTACATGTGTCGAGTGTCTCTTAAATTGTTTTAATGATACTTTTTGATGAAATATTATACGTATATGAGCAAAAATGTTTTCGAAACGTGGAATTGCTAGTAATTCTAATCTATTTATTAGTTTTGTTCGTACAATTAACAATATAATTACTTTAAATAAAATGTTAGGTTATCTACTTGGTATTTTTTTTAACAACAAAATGTTTACGTACCCTTATATAGCGCAATGTCGAATATACTTTCATTGGGTGGAATATAATAGACGGTTTTCAAGAGGTAGAGCTTCAAATCCCCCAAATATTTATAAAAAATCTCATTTTATTTACAACTAGCCTGCAACTTCGAATGAAAATCACTAAGAGTTGTGTATTACAACAAAGTACTATATGTAAGTGCCCGAAGTAACTGTGACAGCAGGTACGGTGGGCTATCGTATCGATAGAATACATATAATAAATGGAGTGTCCAACAAATGAAGAATATTTCAATTCGTATCTGTAGTTTCTGAGATTAGCGCGATCAATAAAACTTTTTAGCTATATACAATACTTATTTGTACAGATTAGTATAGATTCGATTACATGATAATTAGATATAAAATAGTAAATAATATAATTTTTAATTCTCAAATATCTGTGTAAATCTCTAAATTGATGATGTTGTAAAGATTTACTTCCAGTTGCTTATGTAATAAATCATACTTAAGATGACTACTAAAATAACTGCAATGACTAATAGGGACGACTTCTGTGTAAAAGTCAATGTGAAAAAGAACATTGTGAGTCATGCATAGGCAACCATTCTTTGTTTTTGGTTTATTATTCCGGATTTATTCTCATAATTTACAAATTATCGGGTATGTGGTGTAGGGATAACCTGTAGATAGATAATTAGTAGCTACTTGTGTAAAAAGCTGCGTTTTGCCTATAGGCCTACTCTCCTCCTCTATCTTAAATATTTCCCAACGTTAAGTTTTTTTATTGTGATGATCACGATTGGTGGTTTATTTATGGACATAAATACCAAAATATAGCTTTGTGTGTATATTTTAATTAATGTTCATATATTTTTTATTAAATGGGGGGCTATTTGCACCGAAAGACCATCTAGACATAGAGTAGAGACAGTCAATATATTCTACACTTTCCGTCAATTAAAAAAAAACAGATCTTAGGGTAATGAGGTGCAAGGGTGCAACTGAAAACAGAGTATGGTGTAGAGACAAAGTGCGGCGTTAACTCCCGCCACACAACTCGACGCCTCCAGAATGCGATAGACATGATGGGAAACGGATTTGTCTTAATGGAGAACGTAACGTACGTACGAAATACTCCCTGTATTTTAATAAATTCTATGCTAAAAAAATATTGCAGTAACTTTGTTGAAATGCAATAACTAATGTAAAATCTTATTTTTCATACTTCTCTTCCTTCTCTTAGTACTTTTATGTTTAAGAGAATTCAAAAATAACATTTTCAATAATGTCTTATACCTATATATAAGCATCAGGTATAAAATGTCATTTTTTTAATCTTTTATAACACTAGAACATTGTCGTTAATATAGTATAATAAAACAAAACGTTTGCTTAATTAACAAATTGTCGCTTATCTACTTTAATATGCGGGAACTATAATCATTTCCTTTTAGGGTATAATTTAATTAATTGATGTGATTTGTCATACTTATTACTTACATAATACATTGCTTACTAAGGCCTGTTTTAGTTAAAATTTGAACCAACAAAAAGATTGCAGGTGTTAGTTGTAAATGAGTTGGAATCTTTTGGAGGTGGAATTAGGAGGGTATTAGGAGGGTATTAGGAGGGTATTAGGAGGGTATTCTGTCCCTTCTTCGCTTTGTCCTTATTTTTAGGATTCCTTCATAGGATCACTTTCAGTCCGTCTGTCAAGATCATTTAACTCGAGATCGCGTTAAGGTATCAAACTAAATCTTTTCATATTCGTTTTAGGAAAACTATTGGCCCCATTAAAAGAAATTTTGTTTTAGAATTTTAAATTTAGAATTTTAATATGTCATTTTAGAAGATTAAATTTAGTTTCTGTTTGTCGGACCCGGATCCATTTAATTTTTTAATTAAAGTATTTTGTACGTACAGTATCATATTTTTATATGTTATATTGCAAGCTGAAAGAAAGAATCAAGTAATTTCAATTATAAAAAAATCTCGTGGAAAATGAAGGAATGAGCGCTCTGAAACTAGATTCTTTCTTAAATTAAAAAATCAAGCTAAAAAGGCATAACTCTAACCGACATCACACGAAATCTGAATTGTTATATTATTTTCAACTCCTACTACAAATTATTATTAAAAAGAAAACCATTGCCATCTATCGGCGCTTGTGGTAGTTACTTTATACTTATACCATTTCAAGCAGCACCGCAACGTGAAATAGTTCTGCTATTAAGGGAAAGATGGCGCTTTAAACAAAAAAAAAATTAACTGGTTTCTACTTTCTAGATCTAGACATAAAAATACTGGCGACCCAAAGGCATCTTCGCCCGTTTATACCTATTGTTACATTATAGCCAAATTACACAAAATATTTACATAAAAATATGTAATCTTGTAAAAACAGTTTATCAGCTTCCCGCTGTATCCCGCAAACAGCAGGACAGAGAGAATCTAGTGTTAGGACGCTCCGTTCTCATCTCTCATCTTTCATTTTACGCTGAATTTTGGAGGCATTGCGTGTTGAGTGGAGGAACTCGACACCAGAGCGAAGAAATGTAAATATAAATTAAAATAACTATTTCATATCCTCGAGTGGGATCGAACCCACATTCGTCGCGTTACAGTCACACCCTTGTGCCTCTGGGCCACGACATCCTCTCTTACTATATAAATAATTATATAAAAATATAATTAAGTATATAGCAAGAGAAGTATTTTGTTTGTTATAATTAAAAATTTCGACAGACCTCTTGCAAAATGAGTTCCACCAGTAGGAGGTCCCCTATGCTATACGATGGTGGTTGGTCTGTTGCAGCGTCAATTACTGCGATTTATGCTTTTACCAACGCCCACGCACGCGGCGCGGCAGCGATACTCTCTAGAACTAGAGTTAAGGGTAGTACCCACTACACGAAATAAATTTAAACTTATAGTTATACGAACACTTTAATGCATTTATTAACATAAATACAAAGCAAGAAATGGAGATCACGTTCCATAAGGCTGTTATATTGCTAAAAACACCAAAAACAACCGTAGCGTTTGGCGCTCAGTTCTCAGTTTAGTTTAGTTTAGATTTTTTTATATTGCTAACAGTAATACATTGCAATTAACCTATTATTTTTTTTTAATATGTTATTCTCTTTTTACTTATGTCTTAATTCGATTCCTACTTGAAGGAACAATATATTTTGTATTTTTATTTCCTCGCTCTGGTAACGAGACAAAGCGCAGAGTTGGGTTCCGCTACGTAATACGTAATGCCTGAAGAATTCGGCGGAAAATGGGAAACAGAAGTGTCTATAGAGGGAACGGATGCCTTAACACTAGGTTTCCTCTACCTTCCGTGTCATGTGCGGGTTACAGCGTGAGTAAGATTTTAGGTTTCCAATTATTTAATTAATTAAAAAAAATACATTATTATAATTACCTTACCGTAATATATATCTACATTAAAACAAAAATTTAATATTTAACCATATGCCTCGTATAGGTTCCAATGATTCCATACAATAGTTGAAGTTGCACTGTTACAAGCCGAATAAGCACATAAATAACATAATATTACATACAGTGTTGGATAAAGAAACATAATATCGTGTGCTCAGCGTGTCGTATTCGGAGTAATTTGATTTTTGCTTCGCATATACTATTTTACTGCCAAGTTTTCTCAAATGTTTATGCGGATCTCCATGCAAGGGTCGTTTTTCATACTTTACTCCATAAGAAACACTTTACGGCTGTTGGTAATATATGGCAATGAATAAATATGAAAGAGCATTAGCCAAGACAAAAATTCAGTAGGTACTTTCCGTTTTCAATCTCTTTTGTTTAGTTGGCAAATGGAGTGGGAGAAAGAAAATTGTTTTCCTATTTAATATTTTAACCATATTTTATAACAAATCTCATATGCTTTTAATATAAATAATTGTACTTGTGGACTAAATTAACTAACACAATAATATAAAATTTCTTCACTTTCCAGACTAAAGATAAAGCCAAGCTTACTCCAATGTAGCATGCTTTTATATAAAAAAAATATAATAAATCAGTTTGATGCTGTATCGCGCACATAGCTGGGTAGGCAGAGAGAACCTAATGTCAAGACACTTCGTTCCCCTTTTTCCGCCGAATTCTGGAGGCATTGCGTGTTGAGTGGTGGAACTCAACGTGGCGCTTTGCCACGACACCAGAGCGCAGAAATAAAAATATAAATTAAAATAAATATTGTCTTTCCTCGAGTGGGGATGGAACCCACAACCAGTGCCTCTGCGCCACGACTGGTGGTATATTGTATAGAAATTTATACAGAAAACAAAATTAAAAAAAAGAAGACTTTAATATAAAGTTTATAGATCTTCAATCAACTTTATATTTACAATGTTATAACATTGTGAGTTATAACTCACTAAATATTTATTTATTTATTTATCAATATACTATAATCGCAAGTTTGAAGTAGGTGTGTCCTATTATACGTCAGTTAGTCAGCTCCGTTGTCAATTTTCTAGATTTATGCCTTCAACGCCGCCCACACACGCGCCACGTACTTACAGTGCTGTTTGCCAGTGGGGGACGATATTGTTTATTTGTTACGGTTATCTCGTAAATACGTCGTTATTCTATAGATGGCGGCCACGCCCTATTTGTGTTATAGAAATGTTATGAAATAGATTATATAGATGATGTGTTTAAGTGTTTAAACTTTGATGTATTTGTTATTATTATTATTTAGTTTCGCACTCTATAGCGCACATAGGGAAAACCATAGGCAAAGGGAACCCAAAATTAAAATTCATTCTGTGCTTATTACTTACTTCCGTTCCTCACTTTCGTTCTGGAGGCATTGCGTGTTGTGTGGCGAATTTCAACGCCGGGCTTTGCTTCGTCCTCGAGACGCACGTTTAGACGACCAGTGACCAGAGCTGCAGAAATCAGTGCAGAACGTTCCTCAGAAGTCTTTAAATTGGCGTATCTGGCGGATGACGAACGGTGTAACGGTATAGTGGTGACCACCACTATACCTCGTTCACGAATGGTGGTGGTTTGAACAACATGACGGATATTACACATTAGGTGTAGTTGCAGTTAGTACATATCTGACTGTTACAGTCGCGACTTTGAGTGTTACGTTATATAAAGAAAATATTGGCACCTTCCAAAACGTAATGCAATGTGACGAAGATATCTTAATGTACTCTTTTTATTTCTTAGAATTTATAGGTAATAAAATATTTTTCCTAGACTAATAGACGTAATATCGAATTCCAATATACATAGATTATATATTGACCCACTCTTTCAAAACATTTGTTACAATTATTAATATAAAAAAAGATAATTCATAATTAAATGAATTTAATTACATTACACTTCAATAGCACTAAGGTAAATTATCATTTAACTATATGGATAGAATCAATAACGTACATTTATTTGAGAGTAGTACGTGTTCCAAATACATTTTAGTCAAAAGCAACCCATTATGGGACGTTTCTATGGCATGCACTTAAATGTTGAATTTGTATCTGTTCTATACTAATATATTGACAACGTTCCTAGCAAATATAGGTACTTACTATTTAAATGGTTAAAGCGGTTTCTTGTTCCTGGCTTATATAGGTATTTGGTGCAACTGATGTGCTATTAAGAACTAATGAAGAGTTAAATTTATGAAGCAAGATTGAGAGGTAAGAAAAAAATCGATGATACTGGAGGAAAGTCACGTAATAAGCATGAGGACCCCCCGGATCCTTGTATGAAGAGATTGATGACAATAGAAGGGGAGAAAGAGTTATGCAGAGACCGTAGCGTTTTTCGACCCGTTCGCTCTAGCTAACCCGGTAGGGACACAGCATTAAGCCAAGAAAAATAAAAGGAAGAGTAAAATTGTGATCTGAGAAATGAGATCGTAAATGCTCTCTGGATATTAAATGACTATTATTTCATAGTTATTTGACTTGTTAAACTTGTTAAAAATTGTTAAAAAATTAAACTTAAAAAAAATTAAATCTATGGTACGATGGAACAGTTACATTAAAACAAAGATGAAGAAAATGGGCGATACGAATATCTAAAAAAAGCCTTGAAGCTTATTTCTTACATAATATCGAAGGATAATAACAATGTAAATACGATTATTACATAGAATTCGATGACTTGAAGCTCCTGATCTCGTATATGCCAAGCGATCAATTTGTATTACTTTTCCTTTTACAATATTTTTGATATTATTCCACTCTTACGAAAGAAAAAAGTTACGACATTGCCCAAGTATGGCATAGTATATTGAATACCTCAGTACAATAATTTATAATATAATAAAAGTTGGTATGATATTTTTTAGAAATAGAAACTTAATGATAAATATAAATTATTTTACCTAATAATATTAGAGATTTTTGAAATTATGCTATAAGGACTCGATGTATTTACTGTGAATTCGAATGATAATCACTACGTAGTACTATTGAGTCTCAAAGCCATCAGAATTTGGCGGGAAGTGGTGAATAGAGTATCCCATATTCTTTCTGCCTGGCCCTGCTATGTGCTAATCAATCTATCAATTATCCTAATTATTTATTAATGTGACACTAATAAAATTCATTTTTACTTTCGTAATTAAAAATGCAAAACCTTTATAAATGCACTTTGTTGTCCGTCAGTCAAAGGCCTGTATGTATCTTGATATCGCGGATGTATCAGTCTGAAATAATTACCAAATATTCTGGTCCACGGCCCCTTGAAGTACAAAAAACATGAAACATCTAATCAAAAGATACCCAGTGTTTATGCATCATTTTTGTTGGATTTCGTATGAAAGTCGCCGCTTAATCAAAATCTAGGATACTTTCCATGGACCTGCAATTATGAAATTTGGCAAGAAGTGAGAACTTGAAAAAAAATTATAGACATTTCATAGAAGACAATTTTTATAAACTTATAAATTATATTAAATTAAATTGTACTTCCTGTTGACATACAATCCTGAAATTTGTTCTGGTTCTTTATCTAAGTGATTATGTATAACAGTTACTTACATACTAACGTAGCTAGAAACACATCTATCTATATAAAAACAAAATTTATTAATCTAGAAATGTCTTACAAAAAAACACAATTAAATTTAGTACCCATAGAAGTACCCTACAATAGAACGTGAGCCAACAGTAGTTTCAGTATTATTCGAAATAGTGCTATAATGATTGAAGTTGTACATTTCGGGAATATTCCCAGCAGATAGTCGATTGATTGCAAATGCTTGGTGCAAACTTCTCTTCTCATAGCTACGAGGTGAGGGAACAGCCGAGCACTTTATACAGGGTGCGAATGTAGCGAACAATTTCACGCGGTGCGTTGGAGTTAGAGCTGGTATGCTTTGAATAAACTATTTATTCTCAAAGATATATCAATAATAGGTATTATAAGTTACTTTTGAGGCCAGTCGTGGCGCAGGAGCAATAGTGTGTGTTTGTAAATGCGACAGGTTGTGGATTCGATACCCATCTGGGGAAAGATTGATTATTTTTTAGTATTTTCATACGAACGGAATGTCTTAACACTAGGTAGGTCTCTCTGGCTACCCTGTTGTGAGCGGGATATAGCGTGAAACAAATTTTTGAATATTTTCATATCTTCGCTCTGGTACCAACACAAAACGGTGCCTTCAGAATTCGGCGAAATGTGGGGAACGCAGAGTCTTAACACTAGGTTCTCTCTGCCTACCCTGCTGTGTTCGGGATAGAGCGTGAAGCTGATTTAATTTTAATTAAAACCAACAAATTATCCATTAAATATAATTTACGCCAAACTAAATCCACAACAACGAGACGTAACAACCGCCATCTGAATATGCAAACGCAATTTCTATTCGGCACAAACTATTCGCTTGTAATTTGACAGATATGTCACTGATTGTAGATATTTACCACTAAGTTCAGTCGTTGCCAAACCGTAACTAGTGCTAAATAGTTGTGGAGTTCGAATTGCGAAGCTCCCGAGAGTTTGCCACAGATATATTAAATTCTGAATTGCATTTCTATTTAGATACGTCCGTATTTTGTATTTTAATGAGCAAGACACTTCCGTTCTCCACTTTCCGCCGAATACTGGAGGCATTGCGTGTTGAATTTTTTTTCTCGTTATCAGAGAGAGGAAAATGAAAATATAAATATTTCTTTTTTCTTAAGTGGAAATTGAACCTATAACCTGCTGTGGTGTACAGTTGCAATCTGGCTACTTGTCTCTTATATAGATAATAATTTAAACGAGCTAATAAAAGCGTGTCAAAAAAATAAGGTACAGATCATGTTTTTACACTTTCTTTTTCTCCTAATTTTTCTAAATGTCTTGTTAAAATAATGACATAAAATAACAAAAACGAAATATTAAAACCAAAACAATGGCTACAAATAAAAAAACGAAACATAAGTAAAAAAAAAATCAAAACGAATAAGACGTAACTACAGTAGATCTTACCTGCCGCTAAGAACATTCATAAATCGATGCAGCGAGCGTACTCGTACTTCACGACTACATCGCTTTGACCTGAACCCGTCTGCTATTGGACTTAAACAATTGCTGCAATCACATTGTAATTTAATACTCGCTATGGAATAAGTTGATTGTTATTATAGAGTATAGACATCGTGCTGGAGCAGCTGGTTGACTCCCGTAATTTGACGATATTGTGGTGCAGTGGAACAGCGTCTTGTCGTGAGCGGTTTGGTTGTCAGTTCTAATACTATTCAGAGGATTAATTACATTTAAAATATTTTCTTTTAACCGCTCTAATAACACAAAACGTGGCGCAGAGTTCACCCACGAATTTCAACGAAACAACGGAGTGTCTATTTATTAGTACTTACCTACTCTTCTATATTAAAACTGCAAAAAAATATATAAATATTTATGTATGTAAAATTCGATCATAGAACCATCGAGTCGACTCGCAAGCCCCAACTACATGTTACGAGACATAACTGCGTCAAAGTTGGAACCATCTTGATAAACGATCTTATTAGTTATTCTAGTACACAATACATTTCTATTTGAAGTTCAAACGATCAGTGACACGATGTTTCGTGTTCAATTTATGTGTAACATATACATATCCGTATCAGATGAGAGTCGCCCGTGTCGCCGTGTCCCGGCGAGCAGAGCACGCGATGTGGCGTGCGGCACACACTAAATCAAAAATGTATTTCGATATTGATGGAATTGTCAATTGAATAATAGTTATTTTTTTTCGTAGCGAAAATATAATTGCTTTGTATAATTATTTTTGTTTTACATACATTCGTACTTAGGTTTTGTATAGTTCTTCAATATTTTTTTTATTTATATCATTTTAATATAGCAGGGTAGATAGAGAGAATTCGGAATATTTTGTGTTTAGTTCAGCCACACTCAACGCTACATTTTGCACAACTTTCTCGAATGATGGTCGGACCCACAAACACCGCGTTTATAATGCGACTCTGTTTTTCTACGCCACGATCGCCTCATGTATTTATAGTAAATTGTAAAAAAAAAGATTAAATTGTTTTTTCACAACAAAAATAAATAATATACAACATAGAAATTACTAAATCGGTTTCTTTACTGTGCAAGCATAATACATTAAAGAGATGAGTCAAGTTTAGAACTATACTTGAGTCATACATAGAAATAAAATGACTAACAGAAATTATAAAGTTTATCAAAAAGCAGCTTCCCGCTCTATTCCGTATATCAGGATAGGCAGAAGGTATCTAATATAACACACTTCGTTCCGCTTGTTTTTTCTTTCGAATTGGCTTTAATGGTGTCGACCTGGACTTGTCTGGGAGGAGCGAGAGTAGCTCGCCCCTGAAGAAAATTACTAGCTTTGATGGACGCTCGTGGAACTTCGTTCCGCACTTCCCACCCATTTTTTTGAGACATTGCGTAGCGAATCAAGACAGCGCTGCGACAGAAAATAATTTGATATATTCGTTCTCTCAATCGAACTCACAACCATCCTGTTATAGTCAGAGGTAATCTTATACCACATAATATAAAATTGAGGTACTTACATTTCTCGCTGATTCTATATTGATTCTATGTAAAGGTAGGTAAATACTATAAACGACTTCTTTATATCCTTATCGTTTCAAGAAATTTTGACTGCGGAAAATATATTTTTTCCGTTATGGCTAAAGTTACCAAAAAACGACCGATCGAAAACATTTTTTAAAGTTATAACTTTCAGTTAGACATTGAAGTCAAGGGAGAATGGAGCAGCCTTTGATATCGATTAGCTATTTTAAGTAGACAAATGTATAAATAGGTTAGAAGGTAAGCCAGTAAGGTAAAAGTATTTTTATTCATACCTAAGTAAGTATATCGAAATAAAGTGACTAATATGAATGATGATGAGAGTTGATATTGATAGATATGATATAATAATATTACAGAGCAGAGCCTATCATACATTTTTCCAAATAAATTTCAATCAGCTAGCCATATTTATAAAAAAATAGTTTTACATTTTTTCTAGCTTTCATAGCAGGATAGGCAGGATAGTGGGAACCTAAGAAGACTGAACAAGATGAACTTAAAGTCTCATTTGATCTTTATATATACAAATTTCAAGTAATAAATAATACGCAACGACGTGGGCTAATTTTAGTAAGATTGTAACTTCATTCTTAGGTTTAAAATTAAAAAAAAACACGAGAACAACTTAAAATAATTTGGATTTTATTGTTATTCAAAAATGTAAAAAACTATGAAAGTTTCTGCCTTTTTACGTAGGTATTTGCCGCACAATTTGGCGTGTTAGCTGAGCTCGCTCTTGCTCCAGTGGCTGCCAAGTTGGCCCATATAAATGTAAATGACGGAGGAATCTCGTTTTATAATATTTTTCAATCTACCCACCCTTGACGTCAACTCGGTGTTGTTGGCAAACTTCTCTCGTGTTTAAGAATATTAGCGTTAAACTGCATGTGTTTGTGTACATATCGCTCTATGAAAGTAAATGTTCTTCTACACGGTGTATTTTATATTTTAAACGAGTTGAAGTGCTTTTTCAGAAAACATATATAAATATTAACGTAGCGATCTTGGAAGTTTAAACTCTCTTGGAGCCAAGTGCTCTGACCACTAAGCCTAATGTTTTTATCAAGCTACATCAATATTTAAAACACTAGTTAAAACTTATTTATGTTGTTAGTATCTTTGTAGGGAAGATTTCTTCAAATTTAAGATTCAAGATATTTTTAGAATTTTTATTTTAAAATAAATAAATAAATCAGCTTCACGCTGTATCTCACACACAGCAGGGTACCTAGGCAGAGGGAACCTAGTTTTAAGACACTCCGTTCCCCACTTTCTGCCGAATTTTAGAGGCATTGCGTGTTTAGTGGCAGAACTCAACGCCGCGCTTTGCCTCGACACCAGAGTGAAGAAATGGAAATATAAATTTAAGTAAATATTTCATCTCCTCGAGTGGGGATCGCACCCACAACCAGTCGGTTTTACGGTCACACTTTCTATATCTTCCATTCTGGTCTATTTTGTGCTATTGGACACCAGTCAGGGTTGTAATGGCCCTCCCGTCTCGCCATCTCCGTTTCCGTCTGCTAATTCTTCTTTTAGAGGTTGGAATCTAGCTGGTAGAAGATTATGAAGTCCGGCCCAGTCCCATTTCAGCGTAGCGGCTTTAAAAATGTCAGTGATTTTAGTGCGAGATCGCAGTTCGGTGTTTCAGATTTTATTTTCATTAATTTGACACCTAAGATGCTGCGCTCCATCGCTAGTTGGCAAACCTTGAGGGCGGACTCCTGTGAAATCGGCAAAGACCATGTCTGGGCACCATAGCTGAGCACTGGGAGGATGCACATGTCCATCAGTCGTCGTTTACGTCGCAGAGGAAGGTCTCCTTTCTTGAGGAATTGTCTCTTTCTTGTTGTGCGTGGAGAACGGAGTGTACCTACTAGGTACCCTATGTCTACTCTGCTATACCTATGCATATACAGCGTGAAGCTAAAAAGAAAATCTTGACACTCATGTTTTTGTCGCTTTTAGTAGTTTTTGTACTCATTGAGTCAAACTCGCGTGCCGAACGTTTCTTACGAATTTGAGGATTGTATACACACCGGAAGTACAATTTTTTAAAAATTGACAATCTTAAATTTGTAAACCTTTGTGTTCAATTTGTATGAAATGAATTATAATAATAACTATAATTTTTCACTTTTTGGATTTTTTCCTTTATTTGAACTGTAAGTTCCCAGTTCACTTGTTGCCAAGTGTCATAACTGCAGATCGACGTGAAATACCCTATAAGTTTCGATCACGCCGCGAATTTCATGCAAAATGCAACATAATCGATGCATTTCATATGCTCATATTTTTTGACAGCGTTGATTTTAAAGTCTTACTTTTTCTATGCATTAAGGGATCATAGACCTCAAAATTTGGTATTATTTCAGCTTGATTTCCCCACGCAATCTCGAGACATAAATGGCGATGGACAAGAAGATGATCCTTCAAGGGTGTCGATTTTACCTTCCTACCGTACCTCAAAGCAAAAGCTACGGAACCCTAAAAAGCAAAACTTAGTTTTTTAGTTCTTACACTTACCTAAAATGACTTCATCATATCATCATCATAATTATATGAATATAAACACATAAAAGGCCATTACTCAAAGCTTACTACAAGCTTCAACATAACATAAAACAAAATGAGTTTAAAATGTTAATAAATAAGGTACTCTCGAGGTAACCGTGTTACGCGTTCCACGAGAGTTTTTAAACATGCACACTCAGTAATGTAATTAAAATTCTTGTACCGCGGCATAGAAGTAAAGATTTTTATGGTAAGTATGACGAGCTCGTGTTCCTACATGCCATCCGCGATGAGCTTGTTAAACTTCGCAACATGTGTGAAGTACTACAAAATAAAGTAAGGATGTAAAGTGACTAGAAATGTGCGGTGCGTTTGTTCGTCAAATTTTTGTTGATGTAATTTTATATATATTCTTTATTGCACTATAAATAAAATAAAGTTACAGAATTTTATCTGGTTAAGTCGATATATTTTTGGCTTCCTTTTGTATCCTGGTTATAGCAGGTAGGCACAGGAAACGTGTTGAAGCACTCCATTCGGGAAATGGAGTGCCTTAATACGTTTCGTTCGGTGGAAATAATTATTTTAATTTTCTTCTGTGTAGCAACAAGTGTAGTTCCGCAACTCAACACGAAAGTGGAGAAAGGAGTGTTTTGACACTGAGTTCTTTCAATCTACCATTCCATACGTGGGATACGGCGTGTCTTTAAAAAAAAGCATTAAACAAATTGAATAACACACGTTTCATCTAGGGTAAAATCTAATTCCTTACGATCCACGCGGGATGAGTTCAGTGAAACTTGGCCGACTGTTTGTAATTTTAAAGTGAAGAGTTACACACAGCTTTTATGAGTTTTGTTGCAGAACAAGCCGGAATAGTGATTATGTGTTAGATATCCATCGTAACTTTGTATGACGGACCCTCGCAGTTGAAGCTGTCAGGTAGTCCGGTACAAGTGCATTCAGTGCTGCGAATGAGTTGCGAGAGAGTAATGAAAATCTAACCTTATGTATGTGGTCAGCCGTGGCGCAGGGGCCCAAGCGGGTGACTGTTGTGGGATTGATTCCCACTCAAGGTGATGAAAAATTATATCAAATTTTCTTTTCTTTGCCCCCAACACGCCATGCCTCTAGAATTCGGTGGCAGTGGGAAACGGAAGTGTGTTAATGGGAATTGAGTATCTGTTAAGATTAGGCTCCCAAGTTCCCTCTGCTATGTAAAAGGTACAGCGTGAAGCTAAAAATTAAATATACATAGGTATAAGTCGTACCTTGCAACTTCGTTTGCGTGGACGTAAGTGCAATGTAAAATCTCATTTTTTTCCGTCAACGTAGGAACTATTTGTCAGTCGCTCGGTACCGGAGATAAAATATAGAAAAAAACATTTAACCAGAACTATAACATCCTTAAACACTTTTATCTATAAAATTTACCAATAGACATTTAATACACAAAAAATATAAAACAAAGCTAAAAATAAAATATATTTTGAAAACAGAACAAAACAAAGCGAAAAGAATACAGCAAACTCGAAGATGTCTATTTTTCTTCGAACTAACAATTACGATTTCTCAGAAAACTGAAGCAGAACAGTGCAAATAACATCCATCTATAAACTCTGAAATATACGCGCTCTATAAAATTCACAACATAAATACAAGTTGAAGATCGCAAACATCCCGTGAAACGGATATCCGGTCCGTCTCCCCTTTACAATTAATCTTTCAGCCATCTTCCGCTACGAGATTGTTTTACGAGTCTAGTTGCGGTCGCACCTAAATGTTGGAGTCGGTCTTGTAGATGAGATGAAATGGGTGAAATCCGCGGAAGTCTGTCTATTTATAATATATTAAATTGCTCTGTTTTATATATATAACTTATGCATGTTTATTGATATTTCGCTTTGAGAAGTCACAGCGCTACATTTCATTTAATATACTTATCAACAATTATTTCTATTCCTTAGCTTCTTTGTTAGTATTTGAATGTTACTGAAATCAACATGTTAAATTTAAAATATTTTAGACTTTTTTTTTTTTGAAATAGTACCTATGTCTTTTTAGAAGACACCCACAAATACCGCGTTTACTGCCAGGAGCCGTACCGCTGCGCTACGACGGCCCTAGTTCAGTTAAAACTCATTTACCAAAATACATAAATAAAACAGCCCTACCGATTATTATATAAAATCTTATTGAGATTTCGTAATCTTCCTTTATCAATATTACTCTTATCTCCCCCGAGGCTGGGGACTGATCACTTTCCCGTCGTTCCGTACCGATCATTAATTTTTTGCGAACATTTCCGTACTAGAATTGATTGTCCAATTTTGGTTGATGACAGTTATTCGTTCGCCTTAGATTATAGTAAGAAGTGTGACATGTGTTTCTTTCGTTAATTATTATCAAGAAAAAATCTATTACTATTTTAGTAAATTATATATAGATATTTTTCTTTACTTGGCGCTATGTCTCGCGCTGGAACTCAACGTCGCCCTTTGAGTGAAAATCAACTCCGCGATGTTTACAGTTAGACACTGTCGCGCTCAGATGTTTAATTTATACATATATTATACGTAGTGGTAAAATAAAATATAAGCCTAAACTGGCTGACAATATCAATGCCGTAATTCATCTCAGTGAGTTGTTTCTAGATTCTCCTCATTTAATTAAGCTTACTTAGGATTTATATATATTATCGAAAAAAGTCCCAGTTGTGACGCAGGGGCAGGTACGTGTGACAGTAACAGGTTGTAGGTTAGGTTCCCACTCGATAAAATTAATTATTTAATATTTTTTCTTCTTAGATTTCTTTGTTCTGGTGCCGAGACAAAGCACCGCATTGAGCTGCGTCATTCAACACGCAATGTCTTCAGAATTCGGCAGTGTCGGAAAGTAGGGAGCGGAGTGTCTGAACACTAGGCTCCCATAGCCTGCTACATCCCTTATTCTGCTACATGCGGGATACAGCGTGAAACTAAGAAAAAAGAATTAGTATATTAATAAAACATCTTTGTCAGTCCCTTATCTTTAGTAAGCAAACAGACACACAAAGGACAATATTGAAGTTGCTTGAAAGGAACATTATTTTGCGAACATAGCATCCATACCTTCATATACTATATAAGTATATTATAGATGTATAGCTGAGCTATGTCGCGTCACTTTGGCAGCGCCGGCGGCAGTGGAAAAATATCGGCTGTAGCCTGTAACGTCAGGCTGCCTCGCGCAAAATACGTGCTTCAGACGCGCGGGACTCACTGTGCTGTAAGTTGACAAGTGCCTCTAAAATCGTCTTATTTATATATTTAATAAGACAAAAGTAAAATTATTTTTTTGGTTGTAAAAAATAAAATTAAAGTAAATTCGATTTATGGACGAAAATTTTACATGATAACGTCATAGGAAAACGTTGCTAAAAAAAGTCATGGTTTTATGAATTGAATTATTATAACGGAATTATATTATTTTTTATAAAACAAAACTTAGCTTAGCTTCACACTATATCCCTAGCGGGGTAGTTAGAGAGACCGGAGCGCCAAACGCTACGGTCTCTACATACCTATTTCGCCTCGTCCACTGTCATTAACCTCTTCATTCATGATTTACTTCCTCATACTTTTTACGTAACCTGCCTCCAGTACCTTTGATATTGTGTTTTCGAAAATCAACCGAGGTCTCCCTCTACCACTCTTACTTCTCACTTTTCTATCATATATTTTTTTGCCATTCTTTCATCACTCATTCGTTCGACGTGTCCAAATCGGCTGAGCAAGTTCTTCTTCATTCTCGCCGTGACATCCTCGCTAGTACTTGCCATTCTGTGTATCTCTTCATTGCGGATTCGATCAACTAAGCTGGCTCCGCATATTCTGCGAAGAGATTGCAACTCCTCAGCATTCATCTTTCTTGTATAAAAATGTATTGTATAAAACAAAGAAGGAGTTAGTTGAAAATTACAGTTTTCTTTTTTAAATTAACATTTATTTAAAAAATACATACAATAAATTTGTTTTTACTTAACTTACAGAGATTAATTAAAACAGACAGGCAGATAAAATAATATTCTAAAATATACGAATAACAACCCGCGCCATGACTGACCTCAAATTAAATATTTAATTATTTACTTAGAATAATAGTAGAGTCCGTGTGTAGAAAGCTCCCAACAGCGCGTAGCAGGCATCGGTCCGGCGGACATTTTGACAAGCGAGTTTTTCACCAAAGCTCCGTAGGTGAACTTTCATAAATACATATCTAGACCACCTGCTGCTTACTATTATGGGCTCCGTCTGACACTGACGAAAACTAAGCTTAGCTCTCGCGTTATTAATAGTTCGCAACAAGTAGTTGATTGTTGATGCGAATATTATGCCTCATATTATGACAGCCGGTAGAGATGTATTGATGCTGCGATGATGTATTGTACCTATTAAATTGGTTTGGGTTTATATGTCTTGTTTTGGAAAGTATATTGTCTTTTTTTAAAATTTATATATGTTTAATTTAAATATTTTATTATTAAAGCTTATACTATGTAAATGTTGCTAATAATACAATGTAGCATGTATTTTAATATGCTAAAAATAATAACAAAGCACGTTTTAGAATATCAAGTTACCAAAAATAGATATCTATCTACACGTCTAAGTCCAATAAAGTACGCTAATAATAAGAAAATACACACAATTCACACACCGCTGCACCCTTTTGGCTCAATATTGTTACTGTTTTCCCACAAAAGCCATTAAAAAAAAAAAACTAGAAACAGCCGAACAAAACTGCACTTAGTACTTTAATCCTTCAGCATAGCTATTTAAGCGCTATTGCAAATTGTTCACAAAACGGTATTTAAACAGAAAGAGTTTACACTTTTCAATTAACGGATTAAAATACAAAAAGGAGAGCAGCAGACGCGAGACGAGTCGACGTGAATAATGTCTGCGTCGCTCGTCGTCGGATCAAGCGAGCTGCTAACTTGCTATAGTACGGTGGATACGGTATTTATTGGCACATCGGCATTCGTTACAGGATACGAGTATACCTACTATTGTTCTATTTGCACTGTTGCTCTTTTTGTAATATGGCAGATATCGATGGCCGAACAGGTAGTATGGTCAGTAATTGTATAATTTAGGTCGTCGTGGCAGTGGCACAACGTCTGACTGTAAACTCACGTTTATAGTCAGACGTTGTGGGTTTCAATACCACTCGGTCATGGGGGACTATATAATTTTGCGAAAATTAAGCAGAAAATGAGGAATTAAAGTGTCTTATTATGCTGCGCTTATTAGCTGTGCTGTCTCTGCTAAAATGCATATTTTGAACAAATATATGAAGTTGGCAATTAAAATGAGCTTTAATATATTAAATTAATTTAATACATCAATACAATAAAAAAATAAGTTCAGAAGCTTCATAAATATTTTACATATAAGAAATTCATTGATAAAAATAATTTTTGTTTACATAGACGAGTAAATTTATTGTAGTTTTATACATACAAATTTATACGTATAGAAAATCAGCTTAAAATCCCATAAACCTCTAATACGAGTACTTTGTGAGATAGAACACCTATCGGCGTGTCGAGTCGTCTGCGCTCGGCTTAACGCGCTTGAATTTACGATACTGCATGCCTTTTAACAGTTTTGTATGGATTGCGGAGGTTTTACAATTGTTGGGATACATTGCCCCATATGAAAACTAGGATACAATGTACGCTCAGTGCAATGCACTTATTGTTTTACGGTAATGTTGATTTTTAACTTTGTATATATATTTTTATTTATAAAAAGTAAATAAATATGTTTTCGTTTTAAATAACTGACATTAGGTCTTGAAATACAGAAAGCTTGTACTATAATTTTGATAATGTCCTTAGTCAATTTTGATAGACGACCAGAATAACTATTTATAATTGTCATAAAAATAGTAAAGACCAGGTGTGGCGTAGGGATATACTATGCTGCACCTTGTTACCCGGCATTAGTGTGCGATTGTAAATGAGACAGGTATATTATTTTCCTCACACTGGTGTTGAGTTCCAATACTCAACACGTAGTTCCAGAATTCGGTGGAAAGTGAGAGATGAAAATGTCGTAGTGGGAACGGAGTGTCTTAGAACTCGTTCTACAGCGTGAAGCTAAGTAATAAACACAAATATAATATTATGGCCATAGTGGCGCAATTGAACAGCTTTTGACGATTAATACCATGGGTGTAGTTTTGATTTCCTCTTGGGAAAGTAATTTAAATATTAAATTATTTTCATTTTCCTCCCTCCGGTAAAATAAAGCGCGGTCTAGCTATATTTGGCAACGCGGTTATTGTCAAATATAAATAAAATGTTTATTCTCAGCAAAAAATATATTACTCCATTTAAATGGTTAACGTTTTCGTGATTCTGTTGAGATATGTTTGCTTGTACCAAATTATGTTTTAGGTTTTGACGATATTATACAAAATGTTTGTTTTATATAAGTACTGGTCAAAGATTCAAAGGGGGCAAGAGTATTAAGAACAAAGCCTACATTAACTTTTCTTCTACAGTAATTAGCATGAACATTCTTTGTTTTCATTATTGCAAGCAGCAACCATGAGGTAATTTTTTTTTGGAGTGATAACTTCTTACGAGAGGGTAAACCACCTCGTTACGTAACGCGTAACGGTGCCAGTTTGTTAGGCTTCTTTTTCTCTACGCATGTGGCAGTGGCAGGAGGCTCCTCATTTTGAATTTATACTACTGTTTTTAACATTTTAAAAGTTTTATTCCATTAAAAAAAAAGAAGATTTTTTAAATCTTTTTTTTTTGGAAAACGTGCACCGTTCATATAATAATAGAAATGAACCTGTGCTTCTTCAAAATCGCAAAAGCGCTCTGACTAGGCTACATGTTCCCATGAAACTAAGTTTAAGTTTAATTTTTTAAACGTTTGTTACATTATACATGTACAATAGTATTTCCTACACGACAAACTTCCTTTTTAACCAGACAAACACCCAACACTTTACACAAAATTTAAATATAAAGGTGAGTTAACAATATTAATATAGCATTCTACAGACAGCTGAATATCAAAGTATTCGCTGTTGGCCCTCATTACGGGGACCCGCGCAGCCAGTTTTAACCCACTATTTACACTTAATAACGACTAAAGTGTCTCAACGCGTCTTATCCAACGGTTGAAATGCATTCAAGAAGTTTGCAACTTGCATTTATCCAATGTTAAGTTGTTATTGAGTCTCTTAACGAGCTGCGAACGTCAGCTTTTACGTTAAATGTACTAAGTAGTATTGATGTGAGAAACCATTCTTGTTCGTTCGTTCTCGTTTGTTACTTTGTTTGATGGTAGGGTTGGAGTGGTTGTTTTAAATGATGGTTGTTATTGTGGTGATGGCTTTTTGTATTGATGTTTTTGTTTTTACTTGTGTTATAATGTTAATTTTTCAACTCGTAGTAAGATAAGTGCGGCGTTGAGTTTCGCCACTCGTCTATAACAGTCTATAAAATTAGGCGATGTGAGGGGAACGAGTATCCTACACTAGGTTGCCCACGCACGTGGAACCGGCCACAGTACCTAGTACCTAATCAAAAGACAAAAGGACAAGAAATTTTTAAATTTTGTTGAGAGAATTGAAACTGTATAATACAATACCGCTAACTACTCTGGATATATTTTTAGCCTATTGCTTAAAAAACGGTATTTAAAAAGTTTTTAGAAATTTTACAAAGTTCACTATTATTAATTTTGTACATATTAAATATTTTTAGTTCCTTTAAACATTTTAAGGTTGGCATTACAGCCATATTAGACATCACCATACATCACTAACAAGTACTGGTATTAGCATTTATGGAAACTTTACGGTACAGCCCTATGCATTTATACGATTTTCTAGGAATTGGTAATATCCTGGCTGTCAAACCATGATAAGGTATACTTTGTGAATAGAGTGTAATCGGATTTTATACCGCGTAAATTAGGCATTTAAGTCGCCGAGATCAACCTACATTTTGACGTGTATTTAAGAACATAAATTCTTATTTAGTGAAATTTACTCGCTACCACAGACTCTATTTACTTATCCATGTTTATATTTGGCTGTTCTGATAGTTTATTATTAATAATTATGTGGTAAAATATTATTAAAATTATATTATTATGAAAATTATGATGACAATAAAATATGGATAACATGTGATATAGTTTGGTTTTTTCTTAAATAATAGATACTTCTTTATCGATAAGTACATATATGTTAATTTCAACTATATATAAATTATATTATTACGTCCTTTATAGTACAAAGTATTCTCGTACACAAAGTACTCAAAGTACGGTAGGTCAGTATAGGTATAAAGACAAAAACTGAATTACTTTCTACAAATATTAAAGAAGCTTCTAACATAGTACATCTAAATATTTCTAATAAATAAGAATTATTTATACTTTAATGGTAACTTTACTTGTATTCTAAGACACAAAACAGCACAGACAATTTAAAATATTTAAAAAGGAACTTGCGGAAGTATACAAATAGAAATCTTTGAGGAATCACATACACTTTAGTTCACTCTTCATCAGTCAGTCCCAGGGGACGACGGCGAGACTTCTTAACGTCTGCGAGTTTATTGTGGAGCAGAGCTTTTGTAAGCTTCATTGAAATTAAAGGATTTTATTGTTAGGTATATGATGTGTTTGCTTGCATAATTGAAATGGGGTGGCAAGATGATGGAAGGAAAATATTGATTCCTAGCACCGTCATGTCTCCGTTTGTGTCTTACAAAATACAACATATGTCTATTTAATTTATGAGGCAAGGCAGGGGCAGGGGGACGCCTCTGCTGGCCCGGAGGGCATGTATGAAGAGGTTGTTGGCTGATGGCAGTGGACTAGGTGGATGTTGTATGTAGAGAATGGAGAATACATTTGACTGAGGTGTGGGCCTAAATTATAATTTTCATAATATGTATATTATTAATAGGGTGTTTCCTTAGTCTCTATATAGAAAGTTCAACGATGGATTCCGTCATCTAAGACACAATATCTCAAAAATAACAGATAGAAGAAGAAAAAGCGGTTTATATGAGATCTCGCGAATTGAAATACAAGTGTAATTTATTATAATAATATTTTATGATAATGATGTTTTTTCAGAAAACGTATAACAATATGAACGTAGCGGGATTTCAACCCGCGCGTCTTTGGAAACCGTCCAAGCGCCCTGATCAACTAAGCTATATGTTCACCTAAACGTACTGCTTAGTTGGAAAAATATTTAATGTATAAAAATTTAAACGCTGCGTTCAATTTTTTATACGTTTTCTTAATAAGTTTTTTTTTCGTAACTGTGGAATAACAAAAATGTGGAATAAATAAAAAAAAACAGCTTAATACTTACATAATATGTATATAAAATTAGATCAACACTCATAATCACAACAATGAATAAATACGTTTCAAACATAAAAATTAGTCAATTTATTTGCAATCTTCAAAGAAAGTTGAATAGTATAGAATAAACCTAACAATCTAGTATAGAATAGATATAACTTATAGACTGTATTATCCATTGTAGCGATCGTAGAAATAAATTTCTTCCGCAGAAACGTGACCGCATGGCTGCAACTCCTGTACGTGTTTGGCACTCGCCGTCTTGCTGCTGAGAACTTGCTGGTTAAGTCTTATCATTTTATACAATAGAAACAATAAAGAATTGTGTTTTAGTACGCTTTGTTAGAGTTATTTTTCGAGAAAGGGGAAAGAAAAAATGTCTTGTATGACTGTAAAAGCGATTGCATGGTATTTGTGGGTTTGATTGCAACCCGCCTGGGTTGCAATCAAACCCACAAATACCATGCAATCCCAAGAGAAAAGAGAAGAACATTTAACTTAAAATTCATACGTTTCTGCGATCTGTTTAGTGAAAATATGATTTTCTGCCATTCAAAAAAAATCGTTATAGACTCTTCCTGAAGCTGATAAAAACAACATACCAAATTATTATTTATTTCTAGAAAAAACTCTTAGAAAATTGGAATGTAAATAAAACTACTAAAAATAGTAGGCTAAAAAGGTCTAAAGGTTTATCTTAAAAGATCCAATTAAGATATAACAATCAAAACAATATATTGATCATTTAGTTAAACAAGTTAAATATTTTGACTCAGACAGAAAGACTATTTACATACATTGATTCAGTTTCCTGCAATATTTCAAAAAGTATAAATACGTGTTTCGTTTAATAGCTGAAGCTGTGTAGCTTCAGCTATTAAACGAAACATGTATGAAATTAATTAAGAAAAGTTAAATGTATGACAAATGTATTATATGTTGCATAGTATTAATAAGAGATCTTATTAAATATATCATTTTGTAGGCGTGACTTATGTACCGCCGGCGGCTCGCATGTGCTTCTGTACGCAGTCAGGACACTGTCGTACGCTGGCTTGCGGCGTAATATTACGTGCTACGAGCTAGGACTAACTACTACTGATTTATACCGCCTTGATTGCTAGTAAGAGTTGCTTAATTGCGTATTATAATATATCTATAAATCTTATAGCTTTTATCGTGACGTAAAATATAATATAAGTTACGAGAATTATTGTATTTTTGTGAAATGTTTTCATTTGGATTGGAATATGTTTCTAGAAGACTAGTCAATGTCCACGTTGTTTGTGAGATTTTAAGACTTAAAATGAAATTCGATTCGAATCCGAGCTTTTCTCTTTCCGAAGGAATTTTGAGAAATTCTCTCTTAGTGCTCGACACTACACTCCCTAATCTACATATATCAGATTTCAACTTTTTAATTCCAGTACTTTCGTCTGGACCTTAAGCTTTACTTAATTTGATTTATTTACTTAAAAATGTCGAACTTATTTAATGATAAGCCTTGTCAATAGACCAATACCTATTTTAATAATCGTATTTTCGTTTCGTTTAAAGATAAAAATAGTTAAACTTAACAAAATAATAAATGAAAATAACATATTCTATACATCATCACGTTTAAACACCAGGAATATGAGTAGGATAATGAAGGAGACGAAGTGATTAGTTAGCTTAGTGTTAAAACCGCGACATGCAATTATGCATAGTAAGTTGCGTTGCGAGTATGTAGTGGTAGTAGGTTAGATTACATACATACTTGTATATTACAACGCGATGTATATGACATTCTGCCAGCGTATTCTCTTATATAGCACTGCGTGTTGTGATAAAGCTTGCTGGCTTGTTTAATAACTTTTGTAATAGTTGTGGAGATACTATGTCACACAAGTTTATTTTGTTTTTTTTATATAATCAAAATTAAATATTAATTATATAAATAAATAAATATTAGGTAACCTTAGGGCCAGTCGTGTGTAGGGGCGCATGACAGTCACCATGCAAATCAAAAATTTGTCAAAAAGTGTTAAACAGAGGTTCTTTGCACTTGTTTTCCTCTGCTTACTCAGCTATATGGGAAATGCAGCAAAAAATAAATTAAACTTTTACACAAAACATCAAAGTTTTTACTAAATGGATTTTTTTTATTTTAAATTTGAAAAATAATTAAACGTGAAAAATAAATAAGTAAGCACTTAAATATAATATTTACATTTTCTGTCACATATCATTATACCACTTGGCGATGACCACCACTCCTTGAAAATGAAAAAAATACAATTTATTAAAAAGTATACCTGTCTTTATAGTAGCAATGATCGAGGAGCATCGCTCTAGAGCCGCACTAAGTAAGCACTCGCACGTATATTTATAGCTACACCTCACAATACATAATGGAGGCGGAACATCGCGTGCGCTATGAAATATGAAGATACGCTCCGTTCCTACCAAAAAACACAGTAAATGCCTCAGATAAGGATATGAAATAACGATGGTTATTGTTTCGAAGTCATAGAACGGGAATGGTGCAAATCGTGGCCAAATTGCTTTCTTGGGTGAACTGTTTTTTTAAAGTTCAGCTAAAATTATGAGCAAAAATGTATAATAAATTTAGTAGAATTATTTTTGTTTTTTAAATATATGTTTATTAATTTGTCGTCTTAAGGGAGTGTGTATCTTCTATCTAAACAAATAAAATGCCTATATGAATTACATATTATTTTACTAATCTTTTTGCTAATATTATAAATGGAAAAGTTTGTGAGGATGGTTCCACTTTCACGCAACAACTGTTGAACGGATTTAAATGAAACTTCACAGTAATATAACCTATACATCAGAATTATACACAGGCTGCAATTTATGTAAACATTTTGCATAATTTGGTTATTATACAACAATAGTTTGAAGCGGGCGAAGCAGCGTTTGTATCGATAGTTGAACCTAAAAATCAATCAATCAATTTTGATTCGAATACAACTAAACCACTGGCCCTTAAAAGCTTCTCGTTTACTCATAAAACACTGACTTACGGCACAGCAATATTTATTTATTACTTCACAAATTATTAATATTTATTTTGTATAAAGATCACACAAAATATAAACATATTATAAACACAAACATTTCATACGTATAATCTCATCGCCAACTTTCCCTTAGACGCGAATCTTGTCATCTGTTACACAGATACTTCTCAAGCAATTAAGAAGTACTTCGCAAATATTTGTGGATGTTTTAATTTATTCGTGTCGTGTTCTAACGGAACACGTGAGCTTGTTTATTCTTTGACACGACGAAGTTAAGATCGGAGTGAGGATGTTGTATTTTGTTGGTGTATCATTTGAACTTTATATGTTTTTAAATTGAATTATTTTATGTTGATGATATATAAATAGTGATATATAAGAAATAGCTGAGTAAATTTAAATGTATAGGTCGTCGTGGCACAAAGGCTATAAGCGAAATGATTGTGGATTCGATTCTCACTCGTGGGAATGTTCTTTTTTTCAAATGCTTCGTTGAGTTCCGCCACTGAACTCGCAATGTCACGTAAATGCGTACAATAAAATTTACACTATAAACATTCATTACCTTTTTACCTGTTGATTTGCCGTTAACTTGATTTGGTATAAGATAATGTTAAGGCACTAAACATCTAAAATAAATTGTAATAATAAATTGTAAGTGAATGAATAACCAGAACAATCTCTATCATTTCCTAAAAAAAATGTTAACGTAAAGTTGAAAACCGATTCTCATTTACATATATATTGTATTATCGATCAGCTTCACGCTGTATCCCGCACACATCAGGGTAGGCGGAGAGAAAGACACACCTAGTGTTAAGACACACCGTCCTCCACTTTCCGCCAATTTCTGGAGGCATTGCGCGTTGAATGGCGGAATTCAACGCCGCGCTATCCCCTCTACAGCAGAGCGAAGAAGTGAAAATATAAATGTAAGTAAATATTTTCTCTCCTCGAGGGGGCATCGAACCCACAACCAGTCGATTTTACAGTCACACTCTGTGCCCCTGCGCCTCGACTGGCATCATGGCCTATTGTATTATCGATATTTATATTAAATTAATATTACATAATATATAAATTAATAATATAGTTTGTATAATGTATATATTAAGTAGTAAGAATTTCAATCATTTATAATCAGTAATATTGTAATATTTCTTAATATACGCAACCCAAACTTCCGTGCAGGAAAGTTTGGAACAAACACGGGTATACTTCTGAAATTCCCAACTCTCAGATTTATTACCGCCTCAATTCGCAGCGTAATTTATGAGAAATTTTGTATCATCGTATACTTTAATTTTGATTTATTTAAATTTTATTCGATTTCTCTAAATATGAATTGTATTTAAAATAAAATTGAATTAAATAATAGATCTATTGACTATTAATATATGTTTTACAGTTTATAAATTGGACTTGTAAATGACCTAATTAAAAATTAAATTAAAAATAAAAGATTTTTTAGAATTTTATTTATACATATTTTATCAACATTATATCATTATTACTAATTTTGGCAGTATACCTTATATACATACTAAAATCCTGTCATTACACTGGATTATTTTGTTATCTGTGCAATGTCAGCGCGGGAATTTTTAATCTATTTAAATATTGTGTGTGCAGCGGGCGGGTCAATTGTGACTATGTAAATATATTTTAGGGGAACAATGGGGCACAAAAGACTCTGTTTGCTTTGCTAATTGAATTCATTGTGGCTGCTTAAACGATTTTAAAGTTGGTTTTGTACTAAAAGCATCAATCAGTTAGAAAATTATAGTGATGGCGCCTGTCTAACAAGATTGTATTTCGTCGTACGTAATGAAGAGAAATATGCAAGTAAGTTTGTTATATTATTTTGATATACCTCTATTAGAAGTATTTTTAAATCAGAGTAGGCAATTAATAAAACAAGACAAAATAATATTTATGTAATATAATTATTTTTCGTTTTAAAAATAAATGAATATAATTTTTGAGTATATTTTAACAGTTGACTAAGATTTACTAGTAAAATCATGTTCTACAGTAAAATATTCGCGCTGTATATCTTTAAGCTCAGTGGACGACCACTCGGCCACTGCTCAAAGTGGTCCGCACGCGTGCATTCATTACGGCGGGTTTTAATCGTTTTTGGACAAATCTCGGATGGATAATGTATGGTCGGGGACACGTTACAATTGCAGGCTTTATTAACATAATAAATCTCTGTAAAGTAGTGTTGGCGTGGCAATTAAAATGTTCAATTTGTCTTGTTTGTATATTTAAATCTTAATGAGCCGGTAGCATCTGTTATTCGCGTGGGTAACTTAATTTATAATTCAGCTTTAATATGGAAAAAATAGTGTAAATCTTTGGAAATTGCCTGCTACAAACTAAAGTAACGAAAGGGTTTATAAGTAAATAAAATCAAAATGCTCTCTAGAGTATATCATAGTCACGCATTCCTTCCATATACAAAAAATAAAGGAACAGAGTAACTAATTGGATTTTAACCTAAGCCTCCCCACCTCTACAATCTGATGGAATTCTAATACATAACCATATCCATGTATATTTTCATTGAAATGGATGTAGTGTTATCACAATTGAGTGACAGTGGTATATTGTATCGTAATTAGTGACTCGAGAGGCCGTAGTGACGCAGTAGGACTGTAAGAGCGTTGATAGTAAGTTCAACCTCTGATAGACTAAGGGCGGCGTTGAGTTTATTTATTTATTCAGATTCGCCTGTGTTGTGGTGCATTACCTATTAAGGTGAATGCTAACCAGCTAAATGCATCTCCTATTAAGGTGCTTATACTAATGGATTGAATACTATATATAAATACGTATTTTTTTATAAAAATAATCGGTTCGTTCGATCGGTTACATAATAAACCTACATTTTATTTAGATATGTTACAGAAGAACAGGTTACAAAATAATATTGAATTACTACGGATAATTTTGCTTAAAACGACGAAACTTACTTCTGTTGTTTAAAAGACAAGGTCTTGATAATCCCTCTGTCGACGCTGAAAAAAATTATTATTGCTATTTTTGCATCTATATAAATATAGTTATAGTATAACTTTGAAGATTAAGAGCTTTATCCTCATTTGACTAAAAGAAAATTCTAAACAGAAATCTTGAACGGGCGCTTGAAAACATCTTATATTTTTATGTAACTTTTTCAAAGTTTAAATGAAAACCGCCCGCATATTGACCCAGTTATATTTGAGTTTCTGTTTCTTATAAACTTTTATTTGTCTCGGAGTTCCTGGTTTTATGGACATTTCGAATTAGGACGTTGTTAAATTTTTGTTTCTTAGAAAATCATTTTTGGTCGGACGACTTTTTGATTTGCAGCGCTCCTTCTATTCGCCTGTAATTGTTTATTCTTGCTTATTTTTAAAATTTTTGGGTCTTCACTTTATTCAAAATATTCTAAGCCTCGTTCTATTTTTTCCGTGTATACAAATCTACGTTAAAATTGTGTTTTTTGAATATAAATTTGTTAAATTTATTAAAAGAGGCCGAGGTGCTGCAACGGCACAGCATTTGGTTGTAAAAAGGGGGTTGGATTTCCAATCGAGGTAATTAGTTATTTTTATTCAGTTTCGATTCTATGCACATTCGACTTTTATTGGCTAAGGTAAATGTTAAATATTTTTTAACTATTTTTAGATAGGGAAAATTTGTCTATATAGTTATGCAAGTTAGAATAAACGTCATTCAAACACTTTTTTCGGAGAAACAAAGACATAGTGTAATATATATATTTTACTACCACATTCTTGAACTATATTAGTCTCTTAATTAGAGTACCTACATTTTTTTGTAAAAAGGGGCCTTTTTCGTAAGTTTTGATGATTATAATTTACCCACTTTAGTTAAAAATAAAAAAAAAACTTAACTAAAACTATCTTTACGCTAAAGCGTAAAGATAGTTTTAGTTAAGTTTTCCCTAGCGGGGTAGTCAGAAAAAAATAAAAATCAAAAATTTTCCATAAATTTATTTGTGAACCTTTTGCCTTTTTTATAGTTCGGATACAAGTTTATCACTATGACGAGAATTGTGTTTACTTTATAAGTATTACTTGGTTTCCTGTAAGTATCATTTTTTGTCGCGATTTCGTCTAAAATGTTAGACATAGAGCCGATTGTGGAGCTAAATGAAGAAATGAAGGTATTTTTACTACATACAAAATGTTAAATAATGTCTTGA
Organism: Heliconius himera; assembly: GCA_021202915.1. Taxonomy (NCBI): domain Eukaryota; kingdom Metazoa; phylum Arthropoda; class Insecta; order Lepidoptera; family Nymphalidae; genus Heliconius; species Heliconius himera. Next base: position 1,084,567 of record JAJHJA010000069.1, read on the forward strand.
TAAAAAAAAAGTCTAATGTATTTGTTTGGATGTGTGTTCTCATTTCTCTCTTTTTATTAGTTTCCAGGTTTTCTGTGTAGTACCTACTTCGACGCTCTTGCTTCTACTTTCTTGAAAATTCTTTATTTTATCGTGGTGGTCTAAAAAAATTTTTTGAACACATTTATAAAGATCGGTTACAGTTGAATCTTAAAATTGCAAATTTTTCTTTTAATATTATTTTCAAAAAATATTACAGACCACAATCATTAACGCCGTTTTTCATTTTTAGAGAAATCTCCTTTTTTCATTATTTTGTTTCGTGTGACAGGTATAGCCATGTATCGTGTGACATATATGATTTTTTTTGCACACATGTGCTCGTATATCATTATCGTATCGTATTTGTTCAGCTTCACGTTGCTTTTGTCGATGCTTATATGGTAGGTAGATAGAATTCAGTGTCAGGCACTCCTTTGTCCGCCGTCCGCCTAAAGTCGTGGCATAGTATTGAATTTAATTATTTTACCGAAATGAGAAAATGAAATGTTAGCGTACTCGTGTAAAAGAGGGTAGATTTAGGTGGAAAATAACTATAAAAGCAGTGGAATTGTGTCAATCGGGGGCACTCGCTTGTAAGTGACGGCCCCTGTTGGAAGGAAACTAGTGTGAAGTATTGTTAGTAGGTGATACATATCACTTATTGCAATTACATAGTATCTCTTTCAAAATAGTTTAGAATCATATAGACGATGTGTGTTTTTAACGTGTTTCTTTAAAAAAGTTACCCGCTTCCGATTTTTAACATCAGAAGTGGGATACGCATGAAGTTTTCATATCTTTATGTGTATCTTCGCCCCATTGGTATTTTGGATTGAAAGTTTGGTATTCTTAAAATTAAAAGCTATTTCTTATTATAAAATCTTTGCTGTTTGAAATTATTATCGAAAAATAGAAGGACTACTTTACTAATAATTTTATTGTTTTAGTAATTTTATTGTGGTGTCATAAGGACTCGAAAAAAGGATCGAATCAAGGATGAATATAAGCAAGTGTCAGGTTAGACCAAGCGAAAATACAGGTCTGTGCATAATGCTTTTAGAGTAAGTTAGCCACACTTTACAATTTTTATAATGTTGACATGTGGGCTCAAAGTTGATCTTGGTACTCTTAAGTGAGAAAAATACTCTTTAAGAGGGAGACGACTTTAACAACTTGGTACGCTTAAGTGAGTAAATGCTCTTTAAGTGCAAGTTGTGTTGAGCTATGAGTCTGGTTTCCTAAGTGTGGCATAGTCCCTTTAGGGTTTCCTAAGGTTTCCTAAGTGTGGCATAGTCCCTTTAGGGTTTCCTAAGTGTGGTATAGTCCCTTTAGGGTTTCCTAAGTGCGGCATATTCCTTTTAATTTGGGTCATGTTGTCGAGCTATTTCAGTGTAAAGAATGATAAAATGAGCAAAATTCCATTATGGGACTGTTTTATGATACAGTATAGTTTAGGCGCACGACTAACTGCTGTTTATTGTTACAGTGAGTTATCCCGACTCGTGGGGTACCCGGGGCGGGCACCATGCAGGATGGCCGTGTTAGCGTACTCGTGTAAAAGAGGGTAGATTTAGGTGGAAAATAACTATAAAAGCAGTGGAATTGTGTCAATCGGGGGCACTCGCTTGTAAGTGACGGCCCCTGTTGGAAGGAAACTAGTGTGAAGTATTGTTAGTAGGTGATACATATCACTTATTGCAATTACATAGTATCTCTTTCAAAATAGTTTAGAATCATATAGACGATGTGTGTTTTTAACGTGTTTCTTTAAAAAAGTTACCCGCTTCCGATTTTTAACAGAAAATAGTTCATTTCTGTTATTGGAGATCGATCCTACAACCAACGCAATTTCAATCTGATACTGTCCTACTGCTTGTTGTTTTTCTAGCTTTATGCTGTATCCCGCACATGGAAGTGTATCAGGGTAAATAGTGTTAAAGCACTTTGTTGCCATTAAGACACTTCTATTCCGTCGAGTTCTGGAAGCATTGCGTGTTACCCTTGGCCTTGTTACCGTTGCAATAAAACTATAAAATACTTTTTTCATTTCCTCAAGTAGGAATCGAATCCACAACCTGTCGCGCTTACAGTTGCACGCTTGTATCCTTGCGCCACAACAGACCTCTAGATTAAATAACAATCTAAAGTAAAATCGCTCCCCATCAATTAAAATTTAAACGTTACCAAGTAGGTATGACGATACCGTTCCTCCCATTATATCGTGTTTCCATATTTACCAATAAATGATGCATTAAAGTTATTTTACAAGAATTGAGCGATCTTATTTCGTCCGCATCTATTATAAAACGCCTCACAAATCTTTTCATCTTCTTGAGGAACGTGGCGGTATAATGGAACGCTTATTCAATTGCAATAGATATTTTTTTTTGTCATTTAATTCATTAAAAAATTAAATTTGAGTTTTTTTTTGTGAAATGAATAGTGATTAAATTGAAAAGAAGGAAAAAAAAAACTATTTAAATTAGCGAATTTACTTATTGTAGTGCGTGAATGAGTATGCTTTCTGCTTAATAATAATATTTAATAATAGGCCGGTCGTGGCGCAGCGGCACGAGGTGTGACTGCAAAACCGACTGGTTGTGGGTTCGATCCCCACTCGAGGAGATGAGATATTTACTTAAATTCATATTTCCATTTCTTCGCTCTGGTGTCGAGGTTAAGCGCGGCGTTGAGTCCTGCCACTCAACACGCAATGCCTCCAAATGGGGGAACGGGGTGTCTTAACACTAGGTTCCCTCTGCCTACCCTGCTGTGTGCGGGATACAGCGTGAAGCTAATTTAATTTAATTTAATTTTTTAATAATAGTCTCATTTTGATGCATACGTGTTCTCCATAGGTTGACGTATTAATTTTAAAATGTAATAAAAATATTCATAATCCGATTTTATTAGTGGAAATAATATAAAATATATTATTTTAAGTTACATAATAATTAAAAGCTTTTACTATTTATATTGTTGAAATATTATTAAAAATATAGCATTTCCGTAATAACGCTAAATGGAGGCAGATTCGATTACCGGTTGTGAAGACTTTCCGCTCGTTTGCATCATTAATGCGTCCCGCATTATTAGGATAAACTCGCGTTTATCAGAGGGGAGGATTGTATGGATAATGTATATATATTTCTTAAAATATATGTATATCTATGTATGTATATCTGTCTGTATGTGAGGCCAGTCGTCACGCAGGGGCACAAAGTGTGACTGTAAATCGACAGGTTGTGGGTTCGAACCCCACTCGAGGAGATGAAATATTTACTTAAATTTATATTTCGGTTTTTTTATTCTGTCTGATTTATTTTATTTATTTATATCTGTATGTACTATACTTATATGTATATTATACTAGTCGTCGCCCGCAACATTCACTCGTCAAAGTTTGTTTGTTTTTAAGAGTACACATCCAGATATACGTTTTATTTTATTTAACAGCTGATACACAAGTTAAAGAGGATAATTTGCAAAAAATGTTATAAAACGTTTTAAAGAAATTAGAGTTTAAATGTAATAATTTGTTATATTTTTAAAACGAAAATTTTGGGAAAAAGTTACATTCTACTAATATTTTAAATGTAAATGTTTGTAAGGATGGATGTTTTTCCACTTTGAAAGTGGAAAACTAGTTAACGGATTCGGATGAAACTTTACAGTAATATAGTTTATACATTAGAATAACACATAGGCTACAATTTATGTATAGATTTTGTGTTATTTTTATATAAAATAACATTAATCTTAAACAGACGACGCCGTGTTTGAGTCGTCACTTAATAATATTTTTTAATATTAATTGGAAAAATTTAATTTGTATTATTTATTATAATAATAACATTTTTTTATTTCTATTTCTATATAAAATGAAGCTAACAACAAAGGTAGTTAATAGGTTATTGGGGCTGATTATTCAACTAAAATTCATTAAAATTCATGAAAATATTTTAGACATTTTTAAAGTTTTATTCCACATTTAGGAAAGAAAAATACTCGTACATATTTAGAAAACGTATAAAAATTCCCGTTACATTCACATTTTATACGTTATTCTAAATAAGTTATTGAACTAAGAAAAATAGGTTTATTTATCATTTTCAAAAATTCGCGACGAGCATACTGAAACATTCACATTTAAATATTCCCACGAAAACAATAATCCGGAAAGCAATATACTGTCAAGTCTATTTTGGTCTAGTCATACTACATTTATGGAAGCCACCAAAGATGTCTTGTTCCACGGCCTTTCCATACATATTCAAAGGACCTATTTTCATGCCGTCCCCTCAGACTTACTTGAAATGTATATTTGATGATGTAGGGTATACAACGAGCGACTTAAACGCGCAAAAAAATATTACCTTAGGCTTTATTCTTTATAACATAAAGCCTAAAATGGTGGTTTGGAATGTCTTTGGAACGACACTAGTGGTAGACTGTAGGTAGTGTAAAAGGTTTCTAAGGAGCTGTTTAAGGCAGTTTATATGCGCTCGGTCGGATACGGTGGACGGAGTAATTCGCAGGGTCTCTTTGTCTTTCTTTGTGTTTATTAAAAGGTCATGTCTTTCGTTATTGTGTATGTATGTAAATAGTTTATTGGGGAAGATGAGTGAAATGTCAAAAAGGGTCGTGGTATCGGCGGCGAAGACAAAGTTGTATTCAGAAAGTAGACATCCAAGTATAAATTTATTTATTTATTGAAGCCAGTCGTGGCGTTTATGCCTGCTTGCGACTGTAAACGCGACAGGTTTTGGGTTCAGTTCTCACTCGAGGAAATTAATATTTTCGTTTCTTCGAGTTCCGCGTTTTTTCGTAACTGCGTTGAGGTCCGCAACTCAATATACAATGCCTCTAGAATTTGGTGGAAAGTGTGGAAGTCTTTTAATGGGAACAGAGAGTCTTAACTAGGTTCCAGGTTTCCTCTGAATGCCTTGCTGTACCTGTAACACGGAGTGAAGCTATAAAAATAATTATTTTTCTCTTGTCTATACATTAAGAAGAGAAGTTTATTAATATATTATTTTTACAGTTTCACCATATTTCCGACATACCAACCATTCTAGGCGTAGGGAAACTAGCATAAAGACACCGCACTCTCCTCAATGCCGCACTTTGTCCACTTTTGTTCCCCCGTGTATGGATCGAACCCAAAACCATCGCGTTTACAGTCTTAGTTTTGTAATGTACCTGTACTTACCATAAAATGAAAATTAAAGCATAAAAACTTGGTAGAAGGCGTATATTTAAGGCCACATTATACTTAGTGCAAACTTATTAAAACTAAAATAATGAAGCAAACAACAGTTTCACGTTCGGGGCTAACTAATTGTGAGTCTCACAATAACTTAATGCTTGAGCAGAAAATGAAGTTAGTCAATGAAGTCAAGTCAGAAGAAACCTAGTGTTCAGAAATTCGGTTCTTTACTTTTTGTCTTATTTTCGGGAAATTACTTGCTGAGTAGCGGAACTCAACGCCGCCGCGAAATTCAAATAAATAAAATATAATCCCAAGTGAAGATTAAACCAATAAGGCGGTTATTATTTTTAGCATATACTTAGGTGAGCTTTGATTTTGTTCTTAGTAATCTATTGGATTTTTTTATAGAGCACGGAATTATTTGTCATTCAATTTATTTTTGTTATGCCAGATAAGGCGTTAGCGACATTTTTGATAATAAAAACGCCTTTTTTCCTTAATATACTTGCAACTTTCTGGAGCAAAAAAATCCTGGAAATCTATCCGAATGACACATTTAAAACGTTGAGGTAAAGCGAAATGATCCATTTAAAATATTTAATTAAAAACTTTTCCGACTCGAGTTACGCCAATGGGGAAGGCGGCGAAATTCTATCAATTTAGTTCCCTAGAGATATCGATACGATTAGAGAACTTTTGCGATTACCGCCTTTGCCCAGGACTATAGTAATTCCGACCTATAAAATGATCATTATCTCGGATTAATAATACATTTTCATATAAAAAAAAAAAGCGTTTGTTTGTGACTTGAAAATAATTGCGTTTTTTCACATATGTAGGGGAGAGGGGGACACATTCGAACGATTTTTAAACTTTGTGTCATATTTAAAAATTCTACAGTTTTTAACTTCTTTACTATTTCACAATGCTTAGTCCAACTATTGTGCTACAAAATCGTAGCATCATATGTAGAAAAATATATAAGTTAAAGGTGCAATATCAACTTTAGTAGCAGTAGTCAAATGTTCAAAGCTGCCTCCCTTCCGGGGTAGCTTTGAACATATATGGGGCAGTTTTGAACTATCATCGAATTCAATGAATTTATTGATAAAATTAATTAAAAGGCTTTTAAGTAATTTTATCAATAAATTTAACATTAAAATCGATGGAGATCAAATATCAGTACCATGTTAACTTAAAAAAATAATATACCTAGTTTAATATTGCGATTGTACTAGTACTAGTGTTAAATCACTTTAATATTATTAATAGACTTTAAAAAACTTAAAAAAAACAAAAAAGTAGCTTTGGCTTCGTAGAAGTAATTAATATTATGGAACAATCATAGAATAAATCTAATATTATGAAAATAAAACAAAATATTTTTTAAATAAACAGCTTACTATCCTATTTGAACTTAGAAAAATTAAATTTAAAGGAAAACATAGATGTAGTACGTGACGTAACCAGCAACTAAAATTGGGGGAAGTAGTCTACGTAAGAAATAAAAATCAGCTTCACATTTTATCCCGCACACAGCACGGTAGGCAGAGGGAACCTAGTGTTAAGACACTCCCTTCCCCACTTTCTGCCGAATTCTGGAGGCATTGCGTGTTGAGTGGCAGAAATATAAATTTAAGTAAATATTTCATCTTCTTGAGTGGGGATCGAACCTACAACCAGTCGGTTTTACAGTCACACTTCGTGCCGCTGCGCCACTTTCGTGGTATTTTTTACATATAATAATATTCAAAACTGCCCCCTTTATTTTGTTCAAAGCTGCCTCAGTGGTATTTGAAAATTTTCAAACGTCTTTTTTTCAAGTAAAAGTTTAAAAATTGTAGTAATCTCTAGTTTATTGCATGATAAATGAAACATTCTAACTAAAAAAGGAAAAAATAAAACCATATACCTTGAATTGGATCCCTGCGATCCTTACGCGTTTATTTAAAAATGCATAAAATTTTACTCAAAATCAAATACTCCTCGTAACTCAACAACTGGCTCTTATATATCAGCGGTTACAAGTGACACGTGTGCAGATTAGTGCTGCCACTACTCAAAAAAAATCTACCAAAATTTCTTTTCTCTCAAAACTCTGTTAACACGTATTTTCAAAGGTGCCCCTGTTCTAAGCTACCCCCCTCTCCCCTACGTGTTTTATTTTTTTTGTCTTTCTGTTTGTCCGTACTGACTACTGCTGCTCTACTGCTCTAGATTATCAGAACCGAGTTTTTTGGGACTTTCAGTGAAAGATAGTGGGGGCTGTGGAGTAACAATATATGAATTTTTTATTCCGAAATTTCCGCGGGATAAAAAATAGGCTATAGCCTATTAACAACATATATGTTGCTCAATTATATTCATAGGTATACATGACAATTTTTGCGAGCAAAATGTAATTAAATCCCAAAACATTTAAATAACGATTTATTAAGTGTATAACAATATAGATAACCATACCAAAATAATAAACCCTAATATGAAATAAATATTCATATAGTTCAAGCGGGCAAAGCCGCGGGGTCGCTAGTCTTTTAATAAATTCTCGACAATAAATTACACAGTAATATCTCAAATTTATTGAATTAATAATACTAGTGCTACAGAAACATAAAAAAATTACTGCTTATTAGTTTTTTCTTTTTAACATTTTTCTTTAAGCATCTTATACATTCTGTAAAAGAACTTAATGATGTTTTGTCTCAATGTACTTAAACAACAACGTACTCCTATGTACGTAATAAATCCTTTAAAAGCATCTCCGATGAAAGAGCATATGTAAAATTATTATAGTTACATACTAAGTAAAGGGTACCGTCAGCAAAAATTGGTAAACAGAATAACTGGTTACTAAATTGACTCTTATATTTTTCGAAAGAATAATGGATGAGACATATGCTTTGTAAGTATAATAAAAATATTTTTTCCCCATTCCTTTTACTGTCATTATTATTAGAAAATATACGACGTACTTGTAAAATTATATACTGAAGCGTGAAGTAACAGACGGGCATTCAGAAAAATACATCTTCCCTTTGTACTGTACCGTAATATTTCTCGCGGCCCACTTTTGTCTTTCATTTTTCTCTGTCAATGTAAATATCTTGCGATATCATGGAATACAATAATAATATATTATGTTCTTTAAATATAGAATTAAAGAGGCAAAATGTGATTTTTATTAATAGAAGCTGTCGTTTGCTTCCTTTAGATGATACTGTAGGTGAAATTTTACTGTAGGTATATATACATATATCAATATATAGTAGTAGATTTTCACTGAGTTTATCATAAACTCACTTGTTTGTGTAAATACCCTATACCTCTAATATAATTCTTTCTTATACCTACTGTAAATTTGCAATACGAATACACGAGTTACTAATATTTTTTTCATTTATCTCAAAAATTATTAATCAGTTATCAGAATAAATTTTTATAGGTTGTTGTAGATTTCAATTTCGCATTTGATTTTAAAACAGTTTTGGTTCTTTTTCAATAAAAGAAAAATATTTGAGTTGAAAATATTTCGAAAAAACACATTTTCTTGTGTGATACATAAAAATTTTATGTTTCCGTTTTTGTTTATGGTTCCTTAAGACTACTTTGCTTCTGCCCACTACTTGCAACATAAAGCATAATTTTTTTTTTTCTGTTTAAAGCTAGAAATAAATAGATCTTATCATATGTTTTCATTAGACATTATTATACGTATGAAGGAATACTGTTGCTGAATATTGTATACTTTTCACAATATTGAATTATGAAAAGAATAAAAAGATGGCGCTATTATCTACTATCTAGCGAGCCAATTGGTTAAATTCTAAATCTTTTCTTATTTAATTTAACCAATTGGCTTCCTTCTTATTTATTATAGTTTTTCTAATGAACGCTTTGTTACGTACCGTTTAACATATTTCACAAGACTTTAAAATTTAAATTCGGTAATGTATAAAAGAAGCTAAACCGCTTATGATAAATCAGCTAAGCGTCTCTACCATAAAAGATTTACTAAAAAAACAATGCATAATATAAAGCAAAGCCAACTCAGAGCCCTGTTTAATAACATAAAGGAAAATAAATCTGTTAAAATCTACTTTTTTCCGCCACGCTCGTTTCTAAACGAATTAGATTTATCGCAAATCAAATTAAACGTCACAACGGACTCATTAATGAAGTTAACCGACCTAATTATTCCTTTTTAAATTTGAAACAGGGAAATAAAGATATAAAAAAATCATTTTCACAACGCAAAATTCTCATTGTATTGTCTTGACGGCGCGGCGTGACGTTTAAAGGAAAACTGTTTTGACAGTTGCTGTATTATCTTCTTAAATTTATTCGTATTTCATTTTATTTTAGTTCATATTTTACTTATTTCAAATGTTATGTTAAAGATTTGATATTAATTTATTTAGATATTAATAGTTACAAAAAATTAAGCAAAAACAAAAACTTTCATAATTATATGAAAAATTATTATAACAATGAACAATAATATGGCTAATAAATATTAGATTAATTTCATTGTTGATATGGCATTTATTCAACATGGAATGCCTCCAGAATTCAGTAGAATGTGCGGAACGACAGTGTCCTAAAGGGAACGGAACTTAACACTGGGCTCGCAGGTGCTGTTTGCCTATCCTGCTACGCGCGAGATGTAGCGTAAAGATAAATAAATATATGGCTTTACATGCAAATATTTAAACTACTAGTTACGTATGACATATGAGTACATAGCAAAATTGATAATTATTATTTAATCATCATCCAATCATATTAGTATCAGATCATTGTGATCATTTGCATTATAGAGGTGCTGTTTATGGTAACTACAGACGTAGACACAGATAAAAGAATAGTTATTCTTAGAATATGATGGAATATTTTTTTTTTCTCTAATAACACCAGAACTATACGCGGAGTAATTTTACGCGGAGAATAGAGTGTCTTTGTAAGTAATATGAAATCCACCAGTTCATTTACTCTTGTGGAGCACACGCAAATCATCATATTTTTTGTATGGGCGCCCTCCTTTAATATCAGTTTAATTTTATATAAATTATTTATTTTTAATCGTCTACCTGTCGCTGTTATCAACGTTGTGCAAAAACAAGTTAAAAAGTCCCATTTTACCGTTTGGGTATAAATTAAATAATAACACATAACATAAATACATCATTATTTCGCCTTTGTTTCACCTCGGACTATAAAATAATTAATTAATAATTATTTATATGCAAAATGTATCTATAGCGTTTCGACCAAATATACAAATCCCGCTGGGATCCCGCCCGAACACAGATACAACATAATAGCCCCCGTGTAATTGAAATATTAATACCCTTTTATAAATTTTCAAATTATATTAACTTGCTTTTGTTCGTTCTAGATTCATTTTATAAGGTTAATGAGTATATTAGTGATAACGTTGCATAGTTGAGACCGCCGTGGTATAGCGGCACAATTGTAACGATTGTGGGTTCGTTTCCGACTTGGGGGGAATGATTTTTTTTAGTTAATTCGTTCTAGTAAGAAGACAATGCCGAGCGTTCAGGTTCACCAATGTATGGAAAATTGTGCGTAAAGTAAGGAACTGAGTGTCTCAACACTAGTATTTCTCTGTGATACAGCGCGAAGCTTAGAAAATGTATGATATCACGCATTGGTTGTGGCTTTTATTTCTAGACGAGCAATATTTAAAATGTTTTTTTTAAACATTTCTTTAAAACTTTATCATACATATATTTTGCGTATATAGAAAAGTATTTAGCAGCAATTTTGAACGAATTTAGCTTCAGCGACTCTTGAAAACAATCCAATTGTTCCATCCCTTGCGACATTCGATTGTTGTACAATTATTATTTTATTACCTTAATTATTAGAAAATAATAAACTAAAATAGAAAATATTTACTAATTATATTTAAACATACATTATTATTTCCGTTTTACTTAATGTCAAAGGAAAAATTCACTGCCGTCGCTATTTTTCACCTATATTTTAGACACAGTGGGTGCAGCATTTCAGACCTCAACGCCGCGATTTATGTTACCACACATTAAATAAATATCTATTTAATAATTATAAACTTTCTTTTGAACCGAATGAATCGATAACTCCCGGGCTTAAAAAGATATGTTCTACCCGCATTACAATAGTCTCAAGATACGTTAGCCTAGCGCCATTTCCCATTTCTGTTTTATTACACTACAGTATCGTATAGTATCAGTAAAACTTTGGATATCAAATCACCCGCAACGTTACTTCAGAATCACTATACCTTGCTTCATTAGGGTAGAAGTTTTGATTAGATTGCTGCATCGTAATAAATGGGGGTAAACAGCATAAATATAAAGGAAAATATAGGTTAATGTTGTTTGTTAAATGAAATTTGGACATAATGAGGCTTGTGGGTTCAATTGTGGGTTCGATTGCCACTTGGGAAAATTATTATATTTAAAATATTTTTATTTAATACTATGTTAAAGCGCAGCGTTGAGTTTTGAAACTCAAAATGAAATATATTGTATTCGGGCTTAATGTGGAGAAATACATATCTTTAAAAAAATCACGTAACATTAGAGAATCTACAGACGTCTCTTGCTTGTGTTACTGTTTGACCAATCCTTGTGGCGCTACATCAGCAGCATTAATACAATGCTTATCACCACTAGCATTATAAACCTGAACAGTTTTTTATTTTAAATGTGCTCGAACTACTGGTTCGAATTGAAAAAATATTTTTGTTTTGCATAGTCTATTTATCGCGAAAAATACGCTATATTATTCCATCGCGTTAATGATATCGATGTAACCCACTATACTTGCGTTCAGAGTTATCTCGGGCATTTGGAATGTATTATGTTTTACACGCATCTCTTAGTGATTTCTATTTAATAACGAAAGTGAAACCGCAGATAAAGTTAGTCTAAAATATTCTGAAGCTTCCAACTATTTATTAATATTTATAGAATGTTTGAACAATCGATTATGACAGTTTGAAAGGCAACATACAAGTATAAATATCTCTCTCTCGTACCAAATTGATATATCTCCTTACATCATTCAATCTATAATAAAACACGCGTGTTATCTAACACCACGATTACATTTTCATTCGTCTTCGAACGCCTTAAAAAATAACTCAAGTAAAACCAATTTATTCGTGAAATCGCGTTACTCGCTCCACACCCGCGGGCTACGCGGGAACGTTTGTTGCCACCCCTTTAACAAGTAACTTTTTAATAAAATTTTGAATATTCAAAATAAGGGTTGCGTTGTTTAATTATTAATTAATATAATTTTGTGATATTAAATAAGAGTAATATTTGGTATGTGACAATTTAGTAGACGAAAGAAAACTGACAGTCCATAAAAGGAAGTTGCAATATACAGGAATTTTCGGTTTTAAATCATATATATACATATTGTACTATGACAGAAGCCAAACTGTAACTATAAACATTATGATTGTGGGTTCGATTCCCACTGACATCGAGGGAATGAATAATTTTATTGTCCTCGCACTAATAAAAAGCGTGGCAACGCGTTATCTCGACGATTCAGCGGGCACTAGGAAGTGGGTAATGGAGTAGCATAACACTAGGTTCCTTTTACCTTCCCTGCTTTATATGTGATACAGTGTAAAAATAAAAAAAACTATAAAAATAAACAATAACATTTAAATATAACCAGGATTCATTGTTTAATGGATCAAAATTTAGTAATTTAAAAGTTATTTATAAAATACCCAACAAAACCTAAACTCCATACCCCATAAGAAACAAACTGAAAAGCACTAACGAAAGCTAACGAAAAAATGTTTACTAAATATTATTTTTATATACCGAATAAATTAAGCGAATAAATTAGTTATTCGACGTCTAGTCCCGCGGCCGCGGGCTATTGCGTAACTGGAATACCAAATTGTTAATTAAATTACAACTTGGAAAATTACACGAGTTTCAAATTGTTTATGTTAAGATATAAATAGCATTTAATTTGTATTCGGATTCAAAGATTTTGTATTTTAGGGTTTTGTAGAGCTGTATTTTATCTATGTATGCACATATACATATCTATACCTTTTTCGCTACTGACAGACAGACAAGGTAACGGGATGGTGTTAATATATATTAACACCATCCCGTTGCAACTTTCAAGGTCTTTATAGTCAACATCAGGTAAAAGAATTATAAGGAGGCGCTTTGACAAAGAAACTAACACGTTTCACTTCCTCAAATGAAAATAAGTGTTGTCTATACTAAACTATCCAAAGAATTGAGGATGACTTTTTCCCCCGTTTTATGATCTGATCTACCATATACTTTATCGTGATGTAAAGTTTAACTAAAAGTTAACAGTGTCTCGAAATACGGCTGAAGGCGGAGAACGTTCAAAACTAGGCTATCTCTCCTACCCTGCTAAATGTGAAATAAAGCATTAAGCCACATAACATTATTCTCAAAATAACGCCTAACTTCATACAATACGAATATGTCGCTGTCCACTGAGCGACATGTCACGTCAGCCCGCATTACGTCACAGCGTGACGTCATTACTCACTCCGCCCCATCACTAGCACGCAATATTTTATAGCACGCAGTTTTATACCGCCCCGCTCTTTTTCTCCAGAGTGCTATATCTTTAGATTTGTTGGGTTAAATGTTAATGGATTTCTATTTATCAGTTTATATTTTTATTTTGTTTTTTTTTTTTTTAATAAAGAATGATTGGCTTTTTATGGACATAAATAAGATTGGTTAGGAAACCAATGTTTCTTAACATTGGTTTTTGTTATATTATGTAAATTATACTATACATTGACTTACAATAAGTAATTCCGCCAAGAAAATAGAATTAAGGCATAATATAAGAAAAACAATTTCACTATTTTAAGTATATACTATATTAAAATAGTAACTTTTTAACTTTTTGAAATATGAGAAGAAGAAGGAAGTAAATATTCAATAACATTTAAATAATATAAAAAAATATTTATTATATATGTATCTGTTCAAACTTAATTTTAAGCACTTTATTCTGAAAGTAATATTTTTTTATAAATTTAACTCTCAACAGCCTCTCGAAAAGATCACAGTAGACCCTGGACTTCGGCCAATTGCTATTGTTGCTGTACATTGGATATGTTTTTTTTCTCAGCTTCCTGCTGTATCCCGCATGTAGGCAAGTTAAGTATGTAGAAGAGTTAAGACCCTCAGCTTTCCATTTGGGTGTTGAGTGGCAGAACTCAACATCGCGCTTTACCTCGAGACTAGAGTGAAGAAATGAAAGTATAAAATATTTCATTTCCTTGAGTGGGAATCGAAGCCACAACCTGATGAACCTGAGTTTGCAGTCATACGCTTGTGCCACTTAGTCTCGACTGGCCTCATATATCGGATATGTATTATAACATATTTATAACATTCCGTTTCCCGCGCTATCGGAACCAATTTATATGCAAGATACCAATCGGCTAGCGATGACCATCTCAATCTGTTAGTAATAAGTGATTAAAAATTCAGACAGATTGACATACATTTGTACGCTCATTAATTGATAAATATTAGAATCCGGCGTAGTCGCCTGTAGCAGCACAACGTCTGACTACGCGATGGTTGTCGATTCGAGCCCACATTTGGGATCGACTCACTCGATTCGGGGGATTTGTTTATAATATTTAAATTTGTTTGCTCTGGTAACAAGAGCAAGCGCAGCGTTCAACATATCACGTCTCGAAAATTGGGCGGCAAGTGTCTAATGGAATATCTTGACTTTTGACACCAGATTCTCTCTGTCTATTCTGTCATATGGGTGATACTATTAAAAGGCGTAAGACCTTGAAGAACAAGGTAAATTAGTAAAGAGCTTGTAACACAAATTTAAAGTTATCTTTTTAAACGTCTCGAGAGATAATGAACATGTCTTTATAACTTTAGCTTCAGATACCTAAGACCACCCGTTGTTTAAGCATGATGCGAGGATAAGGGCCCCAGCGTCTTTACTCTTAATTGGACATTCCGATCAAGGAAACATTATATTGTACAATACTTAAATATCACTCCTATTTTCAAAGCGCACGATATATTATCGCTTGGACAATATATCGAACAAAGAATGACATTTAATATTAAAAGCTATTGTTTCTGGATTACCATGTATTTCCTCTATTAGTTGACGTGTCATGTCGCTGGGTGTTTTAAATAATACTGTATTGGGATTGTAGTTTTTAGAATCCAACTTAATGCTGTGAGTTCGTTATTATGGTATTTATTTTTTAAAGAGCGTCTATTGTAATAACTATTTTGAAGATATTTATCACCTTTTTAACCGATTTGTGTAAGAAGGAGGTTATTAATTCAACTGTATTTTTTTAAAAGTTTGTTACCTCAGAACATTAGACTGGGTGAACCGATTTGAAAGGTAGTGCTTCCCTTGTGGTCTCATTTTGCCCATTTCCGAAAATGGTATCCATGAGAAAATCACATACGTCTTAAATTTGCATTAAGTATGTGTGCGACAAATGAACGAATAACTCAATATCTCCCAGATTTCGATGATTCTTTTTTTATTGGAAAGGAGACACTTCAAGGGTAATTTGATGAAAATTTGGTTAGATTTTGATTACGGGATCCAATTGAAATTAAAGAAGTCGGTTTTTTTTGTTAAACATTATAATTATAACATGTATATTAGATGCAACATAAATTTCAACAATTTTATTTCTTTATTTTTTAATGTCACGATATATCCCACATATAGCTAGTTAGATAGAGGTCTAGTGTTAAGACACTTTATTCCCACGCACCACCTAATATTGAAGGCATTGTGTGTTAAATAGTGGAACTCATCGCTGCACACGCCTTGTAAGCTTATGAAGTTTGGTAAATGCTTTATTTTCTATTGTTAAATAATTTTTCAATATGAATTAAAATCTTAAAACAAATATTAACCTTTCTTTTAAAATTAGCTCATTATTCTCCATGTTTTATATAACAACATATTATAAAACTTTATTGTGTAAGTTCTGTTCAACATATTTTTTAGTTTTTCAGTTTTATTCGGAAACAAGACTGAGAAATTTAATAAATTTAAGAAACTGCAGCATTATTAAGTAATTTAGTTTGCCGCGTACTCTGTCCCTCCTTCATGGCGGGAATTACAGTTCTGCATACGTAACTAGTCATTCCAGGGGTACACAACTAAAGTACTTAGGTTTACTTAAGAGAAACTGTTAAGAAGCTCTCAATGACCTTAGTGTAACTGTAATAGTAAACATGACCATACATTTTTAATCTATATATATAAAAGGACTTGTGCTGACTGACTGAGGTAAGACGCACGCAGAACCGTAACCGCTGTGCGTAGAAACGTGACATTTGGGCAGATATTTATTTTCATATTCTGGACATCCACTAAGAAGGGAATTTGAAAAATTTTAACCTTAAAGGGATGAAATAGGGGTTGAAAGTTTGTATGGAAAAAAAAATTAATCTGTACCGATTTTTATAAAATTTGAAATTCAGACTCTTAAAAATATTTTATTGAACACGTGTTTCATGGTTTTTAAGAATTCACCCCCTAAGGGTTCAAATAAGGGTTTGAAAGTTTATATGGAAAAATCTTTAAATTGCCACCGATTTTTATAAAAAATTAAATTCAGACTTAAAAATATTTTATTGAACACGTTTTTCGTGGTTTTTTTAAGATTCACCCCTAGAGGTGAAAATAAGCAAGCGAAGCTGCGCGCGCCCGCTAGTATAATATATAAAAGATAATTCATTAAATATTTTAATATAATATAATTTAAACTATTGCCATGTTATTTAGTTTGCTACATTAGGTTATGGGTTCGATTCCTATTCGGGGGAATTATTTATTTTCATTTTCTTGCTTTGGTAAACAAAGCGTGATGTTGAGCTCCACTACTGTTCACGCAATGTTTTCAAAATTGGGCGTGCGGGAATGGAGTCTTAACACTGAATTCCACACACATACCCTACTAATTATGCTGTACTGCAAGAAGCTACATTTAAGATTTTTATTTGTACATTTAATTTTGTAGATGATAACTGGTTTTAATTGTTCGATGTATGACTATTTCTATCTTTTGAGTGCATTGACTATTATCAAATATTAAGGAATATATTCCTTAATATTTGATATTAATTAGTTATTTTCAAATGAAATTAATATCGTTGTTTCTTGATACCTCCAAGCGACGGATAGTCAGATAACAAAGAGATCTTATAAAAGTTCTGTTTTTACCTTTTAAGGTACGGAACCCTGAATTTAAAAAAAACTAATTAATCAACACTAAATAACATTAAATTTAATTTTAATAATAATTTTCTTTATAGCGAAATAATTATTAAAATTATTTTGCTATTACATAAATTAAAAATATTTTTGTTTAAACTTTGGTTACCCCTGTCTCAGTTAGCTAGCATCTAGCTAGAGAATTCGCTGTGGACGTGGATGGAACACAAGCATTAGTCTAATGTTCAGCACTTTAGGGTGAAAATGGCGTGACGGTGGCTTACTCGATCACTTTATAGTGTCGTAACATTGACAGGCGATTATAACCGTTATACACGTTGTTATAACGTGAACTGCTGAACGTTGACATTTAATATCGATCCATATTTGTATTATGTGTCAGAATAAGATAAGCTCTAATCAAATTATATATTTAAATAACAATTTTATAATAATATGAGGACATTGTTTAATTTCATCTAATTAAATATTATAATAAACTCGGTGCTACAATCACG
Organism: Heliconius himera; assembly: GCA_021202915.1. Lineage (NCBI taxonomy): Eukaryota > Metazoa > Arthropoda > Insecta > Lepidoptera > Nymphalidae > Heliconius > Heliconius himera. Next base: position 1,102,588 of record JAJHJA010000069.1, read on the forward strand.
TCTAAAAATGAAATATATTATTAAGTTTATTCGCGGAGCACGGCGTTGATATCAGAGCAAGAAACACTAGAAGCAACTGGCATTGAGTTCCGCCGCTCAATACGCAATGTCCAAAAATAATTCGGAAAGTGGAGAACAGAGTGTCTGAACATAAGGTTCTCTTTGTGAACTCTGCTATATGCGAGATACAGTATGAAAGAATAATTTTTAGAACTTTTTTGATCAATAGCAACGATTTTTCTAAAAATAATGGATCTGCTGCATTTATGAGCAAGTAATGACCCGTGGGGTCTAATTAATTATCCCCATAATATTATTTGGCCTACTTTCCTCTTTCCCCGCAGGATAATAAATTGTTATTGCTCATAATTTTGTTTCCTACTTTGGTAAACAATCGCTCACGATATCCAATCTACTATATCGTATTTTCTATAAGATGAATTGTGGTTATAAAGCACAGACAAGTTGGTTGGAAGTTTCATTCAATTAAATAATTATTATTTAAAAAATAAACAAAGATAATTTTATGGGTCATACATAAATCGTCAAAGCTTAATTTGGGATTTTTACGTTCTATATTTGAATTTTGCGCCGTTGAATTCCGCCACTCAACACACAATGCGGCGGCGTACTCCAATGGATATCATAATAGAAACGGAGTGTTTTATCTCAGGTTCCTAGATTCCAAACGGCTACGTGCGGAATACAGCGTTAATCTAAAACCAATGTAGAATGATTTGTGGTAGCAACATTTTAAAAATGACGCGAGAAAGACACAATCATGTAATGTAATATTTGGACAATGCCGCGCTTTGCCTGGACACCAGAGCGAAGAAATGAAAATATTAATTTAAGTAAATATTTCTTTTCCTCGAGTGGGGATCGAACCCACAACCAGTTACGTTTACAGTCACACTCTGTGCCCCTGCGCCACGACCGGTCTGATATAATTGAAATGTCATCAATATATTATTTATGTATATAAATAATATATTCAGTACTTATTCAATTACCCAAAATCAGCGAACCTTTATCCGAATTCGGCTTTCTTTTCATTTTATTAAGTAGTACTATTGTAACATTTGCTCAGAATTTGTATGAGCCAGCTTAATATCGCCCGTTTTACAAGAAAGGAAAAGGAAAAAAGCAGGTGTATTTTCACAAATTGTTCAGGCTTATATTGTTTACGAGTGCTGCATACTCGTGAAAAACTACATATCGCATTGAAAGGGTTATTTTTCCAAGTGATACTCAGTGCCTTTTTGTAACATACGCGCCCAATATTACATGCCACTCGATTTTCTACTTTTACTTGTGAAGATAAGATCCAAAATGGATTGCTGTGGGTGTTAAGAGGAAATGAGAATATTTAAGTTTGGCGTGTGAAAAGGTGATAGCCGCAGAAATGAGGCGTGATGTAGCACGCGTCTTCTACGCAACTCCTTTATGTCCATGTGCTATACTCGTATATACATAGAGAGAAATGTTTCATGTCACGTATTACAGTATTTTACTTGATGTTTTTAGAAAGTAAAATGACATTAAATGAATGATAGATTTAACATTAAGGTTTTTAAAGTCTTTTGAGATAAAAGAGTTCATAAATTGGAAGTTTATTAGATCAGACTACTTAGCATCATATTAAGAATCTCATATTTTTCAGCTTCACACTTTGTCCTCTGGACAAGGGTTGACAAAGAGAACCTAATGTTCAAAATCATTAAATAATAATCTAACCCATAATATAAATAACGCGAATACGCCTGTTGGTCTATTTTATATAAATAAATAAAATATCTCGCATATTTCTTTTCCACACTAAATGGTGCCAGTGTCGTCGTTATAACTGAGAGCGCGTTGGTATTTTCTCTATTTGCAACGTGACAACACATTTCCTGTTCAGTAACAATTTGATTTTCAAAATACGATATCTTCATAATATACGTTATTACAGAAAGTATGAATTTATAAGGAAGCTCGATTTTTTTAATTCAAACAAAATTTGTATTCTTGTGAGTTTAGGTAAAAACTCTGTTGATAAGACGCACTTACACTCTATTTATTTAGTATTTATAATGTTTGATAGTGGAACATTCACAACTGCATATTTACTGGGCAAAATTCAAATCCTTGCTTTAAAATTACAAACACAAAATTAAACCCTCAGATGACGTAAATATTCTTGGTATATGACAGTACATTATCGAGACAACAATAATATAACTAGTTGTTAGTTGATTGCTGAAATGTGTATGGAAATTTGGTTAAATTACCTTCTAGGAAAGTACTTAAAATACTAAAAATTGATATTATATAATCGGAATCGGAATCGGAATATTGAGTGAGTGACTGAACTCATCATTGCATTTTATTTTATAAGCGTGTGGAAAAGAAAATAATGGATTCCTCCATGTGAGAATCGAACCCGTAGCGTTGATGATCGAACACTGCATTATGACGTCTGTAACTTGAAAAAGTTATTAAAATTGTGACATTTCAATTCCAAATAAAATATGAAAAAAATGAAAAATATTATATCTTCTCTTGCTCTTTATAAAAATAAAAACAGCTTATTTAAATATCAGTATAAAAGTAACAAAGACAGGATCATCCCAAGAAAAGTATGCAAATAACGTTGTTTTGATATCCGCTATTGTGATTTAAAACGTTGGTGGAGGAAATTGGCTCGCAGTTTTAGTGTTCCACTCGTTCTAATTCGCCGTCGATTCTTTTGCTAATTGGTTCGTGTGAAAAGTTTAAAGTTATATATTTATATTCGCTGGAAGCGCTGCAAATTTATATTTTATTTAACTATTGTTTTTTAAAAGATCTCTAAATTATATAGATTTTTGTAGTTTGTGGCTAGATGGTGTGGTTAAGTAAGACACTTTCACATTCGCCACCCATTTTTGTAGACTTTGCGTCAATACTCAAGACAAAATACGGCGTTGAGTTCCACTCAATAGTGGTGGATTTCAACGCGTATATAATCAAACGTTGTCCCATTGTATCTTTATGACTTCATTGTAATCAATATCGTTGTAGACTCAAAGTTCATATGTGTGTGAATGATCTTTGTGTGTGAGTGTAAACGCGGCGGTTGTGGGTTCGAATCCCACTCGCGGGAATGAAATTTAATGTTTCCATTTCCTCATCTAGTAATGAGGTAAAATGCGTCGTCGAGTTCCGCCACTTCACACCTTGCAAATTCGAAGGGAAGTGGGAGATGGAGTGTATAAAAACTAGGTTACCATGTATTCTCTGCCCTACCTACCTGCTACCCTGTTATGTGCGTGATACAGCGTGCATTTTAAAAAATATCAATAGCTACTTTTTGAGGAAATAATACGTTTAAATCTTTTAACTAACGTAGACTGACAGCGTTTACTTAACTTGTATCAAAAATGAGAATATTGAATTTTAGTTTTTAAGGGTTAAAAAGAACAGGTTAACGGAAATAATAGCGAAATTTTAATAAAATAAAATCAATTTTATGATTACTGAGTTTCTTGTGTCGGTTCTTTAGCTGATGTAAAAAGTTTAATAACAACATATTAAAGTTTTATATTAACTTTCTTTTTTTTTGTGGAGTGTGGAAAATTATATTTAATGTAAGTAAATAAATTAAATTTAAATAAAATTATAAAATAAAATAAATATGTTTGATCTAGAAACTATATGAGGTCACCGGAACGAAAAGAAAAATGCTAGCTACGAAAGTGACACTTGCTCCACTCAAATTAGAAATTCATTCGTTTTGCAAGTATAATTTATTGGCTTCGAATTAATTGGAAATTGGACGTGACACGCCGTCTAATACCAGATAAGTGAAGTAAAGACTTACTGCTGCTTCCTTATAGCATTTGTTTTAACTTTTTGCATATACTTACACTAGCGGCCCGTCCGCGGCTTCGCCCGCTTAAAATACATGATTATTGATTTAATAAGGAGAATTGATTGACAACTCTAATGACTTCTAATATAATTTTGTATTACTTTAATCTGTAATATTCTAATATGATTTTTTACGACGTTATCGTAACTTCTATAAGAGTTTTTGATTGTTTCGAACTAAAAAATATGACCAATGTTGATATTTGATATTCATAAAATATACATAAAGCTAATTATTTATTGTATGTATATATTTTTGTAACATTACGTTCTTTTACCTATATTTTGTTTTAAAGCTCTGTTAAATGTGCTGATGTCACTTAATAATTTAATGTACTGCTTCAGAAACAGCCTTAAATGTAAAATTATGGATTTGGGTAAGGATTCATAATATTCTTTGTAAAATAACTGTAATGTTTGCATATTAACTCCTGTACAGTTTTTAAATTAGTTATACACACATATTATTAGCTAAATGTACAATTGGTAAATATGTAGTTATTACAGAGTACACGTAGAAACGATGTTTCTAGGCATTTTTATATAGATTTATTTCAAACGAAAGAACGAACCAAAAAATCGATGTATTTGCTTGATATCTTTTTGAAGATCAAATCGTTTTTTATCTCTGTGTTAAATTAATTACGATTTCAACTTAACTGTTATGATTTATGAAGGTAATTTCCTAACAGTCCAATTTTTGTTTACTTTATTGTATAAAATATAGTATAATAGTGCTTCAAAAATATATATTTTTATCAACAGTCATATAATCAAGACGTTTCGAATGTCATTCTTTAGCCAGTAATCTTACCAGCGTGATTTCTATATAACATTCGCAGGCAAACTAATGCCTTGAGTTCATTCAAATGACGATAACTTTTTTTTTAATCAACCGATTTTGATGAACCAAACTGATGAGAGATGATTAGTAGTTAAGTTGAGTTAAAACAAAGCAATTGGTGAATTTTTCAAGTAAATTGGTTCAGTACTTTCAGAGAAAAATGCGGACAAAAATATGTCGACAGACAGACAGACAGACAAGAAATTCAAAAAAAATCTTTTTGCTTTCTATTATTCTTTTTAAGTGTCCCTCTATCCATTTCAGTCAAAATTACTAAATGTATAGACAAAATATTTTTACTGTCTTATTATATATAGAGATAAAGATAAATGTATATTTTTTATTTCTTTCTTTTTACACTATAAAATTTTAGTATACAAATATAAAAATTATAGTGATACATCTCTATGGCTTATGATTATTAAATTTGGGTATATATCCCGAAAAATCGTTGTTTTAAACTAAAAAATACTTCCAACTCACAAATGAAATAACCAGGAATATATTGAGAGCTAGTTTTCGGTAAAAGAAGGTGTGAGATTCATAATAGCGAATTCTGTGTGCAGTTTGGTAAAACTGGCTTCTCTATAATTATTAACAATTAATTTTCTAGAACGTACTCTGTAGGCAACACTAGTGAAATAAGTTTAGAATTTGGTTATATTAGAAGGTGAGCGTCAATATAATATATTAAAAGACCCCCTTGCCGTTCCGTCGCAAGTTCCAGTTCCAGTTCCACTGCTCTAAGCTCTCACTTCTTCTGATTAATTTCTTGTAATGAACTTAGGATAAGTACCATGCACTTACTCGTGCTTATTACTTAATTTACAAAAGACCTGCTTTTAAAACATCCAATTCGTTTATGGCAATAAGTTAATATCTTCTTTATATAAATTTAAATTAAGATTATCATGCCTATAAAATTTTAATACGAAAAATATTATATAACTATGACGTAAAGTATGAAAGAAAAAGAAGTACCTACTCTAATTTTTATTTTTCGTTTGATTTTTTCCCGACAGAAAAAAGAATTTAATATAAAAACAAGATGTTTTCCAATCTACTTAAAAGGTATACTTGACTCGATAGCAGCACCTGTCGAAAAAATGAATCAGGAAATCCTCTGAAGCTTCCCCGTACCGGGCACTTCAAGGTATTAAGAAGATTGTGGACCAAACCTTGACGCCTCGAGTGTGAGCGAACAATATAATGCGTAGGCCATTCTTCATAATAACCAGCGTAAATTGAACTAGTTAGCTATAATATTTTCTTTTTCTTTAATATCAACTTAAGCCGGTCCCTCTCCCGTTTAAAAGACTCTTCAAAATCATTATTCTAATTGCTTTTTCGTACAGGAGTCGAACGTCTACTGTAGGTTTACTCTTTCGAGGGCCATCGTGTTTTCGAGTGAAATGGTGGAAATTAAATTATATAGTGGATGATGTCTTCGAGATTAAACTGTGATAATGGGTCTTTTGATGAGTTTAGATTATTTTTTCTTGCTATGGAAAATCGTAATCCGATATTTATATAATACTGTCTGTTTATTTATTGCCTGTTTCTTTTTAATATGTTTTTATTAGGTTGAGCTGTAACTTAGTAACTATGTAAAAAAATCGAAGAATCTAATTTGTTATCTGGAAGCTTGTGAGTTCGATTCCTAGTCGTGAGAATGAGTAATTTTTACTTCTTCGCTCTTGTAATGAGACAAGAAAAATATCTTCTTCTACTACTACTACTTTGTTCTTATAAAAAATAGAAATGGAGAACGGAATGGCCTCTCACAGTTTCTTTAAGAGAAAGAAATCCTTCGTAAAAGATTTATTAAGCAATAATTAATATTTAAAAATATTTCAAAAGTTATAATAAATATTCTATACAAATATATCGCTACAAACTAACAAGTAACGAGTGACAAATGAACCATAAATTTACATTGCGAGAATGATATAAGATATAAGCGCGCACTGCGACCGCTAATAGCGAGCGCCAGTGAGTTATACCGGTACTGCCCCATGTCGCGATTTTATAATGCAAGGCTAGTGATGGCCGTAAACTTGTGGTGATTAAAGTTTGTTGTCGATTTATTGGCAATTAAAGAAATGTGTGAGGTAGTGAGGGTTAATAATTGTTTTTTTTCGGTTAAGGAGTTATATTTTTTCATTTTTAAAGGTTAATAAAAATACACACATGTTTTTATAATTTTTTAGTGTTTAGTGTGTGTGAAGTGACTTTTGTTTTGCACAAAGTATTTCTGGTTCGGTAAACAACTATACTATAGTTTTATAATAGTGCAATATGAATAAACAACGCCACGGTTTAGCAACAATCATCTCTACTTTGAAACGTTGGCGTCATTTATATTAAGCTATTCGACATTCGCGACTTAGTATGCGTGGACTTTAAGGCGTAAAATGGAATATTCTGTGTTTCCTGTTGCCTTAAGAATTTCGAAAAATCATAACCTACTATAGGTAGATTATGATCAACGTTCAACTTTTTAAGTTCAGTACTTTTGAAGAGCTTTATATAACAGGAAATAAATATTATTTACCCTGCAGCAATTGCAGCGTGAATTTTTTATAAGAAAATGTAGGTCCCACCACTATTCGGAGGCATAATACAAAGAGAGCCATTAAAAACACTATCACCATGTGGTACACCATGTAAATCGAGCAGATACGTCACTAGTCTTGTAGTTGTAAACTATTACCGACGTATTTGTATAAGGCTTTGTATTCATATGTATGAATATAACATAACTATTTTTTTTTACGTTGTACAATTTATGTAGATTTATGAGGCCAATCGTGGCGCAGGGGCAAAAACTATGTCTGTAAACACGTCTGGTTGTGAGTTCGATCCCCACTCGAAGAAATTAAATATTTATTTTAATTTATATTTTCATTTCTTCGAGACAAAGCGCGGCGTTGAGTTTCCCACTCAGCAAGCAATAGTTCCAGAAGTCGGCGAAAAGGAGGAAATGGAGTGTCTTAACACTAGGTTTCCCCTGCCTACCCTGCTGTGTGCAGGATACATCGTGCTTTTCAAAGGACATGTATGAAAGGTGACATTGGACAAGGCGAAAGAGATATGGAGAGATAGCGTAGCGTTTGGCACTCCTTTCTCTCTGGTTACCTCATAAGTTATAAAGTGTTAAGCTCAAAAATGTTTCTGTATCATTTCAACTTTATAGTATAAATACGGGGTGGAATTATTTGGTTCTACCTTACGGGAAAACGTCACAGTTCTATTTAGGGGAATATTAATATTAAATATTTCCTGGTTTGAATATGCAACGCGCGTTTACCATCAACACTCAGTGTTTTTAAAAACAAATATCATTTCATAATAATGGCAAAATTCTACTTGTAAACGGTTTGATGATGGGTATACAGTCAGGAAAACGAATTAATTACTCCTACGCCATTCACGCAATGTTTCAAATTTTGGCGGCAACTGGAGACCATCAGGCACAAAGTGTGGTTGAGTTTACGCAACTGGTTGAGTTATGCCGCTCATCATGCAATGCCTCCAAACTTCGGCGACAAGTGGGGAACGAAGTGTCTCAACACTAGGTTCTCTTAGCCTACCCTGCTGTGTGCGGTATACAGTGTGCAGCTGATTAATAAGAATGATTAACTGGAAAACAGTGTGTTTGGACACTAGTTTCTCTCTGTCTACATTGCTATGTGGGTACGTAAGTACGTGAAAGGTTACAAATATTTTTATGAAAATACATTTGCCATCCAGTTAGTATTTGATTTCCTTTGAAGTAAAGTTGAGCTTTCTTTAGAAAAATCTCGTTCACTTTTACGTATTCCTACATGCCTTTATGAAAAAATTGTATTTGTAACGCAATTTTCCAATTACTTTGAAAATACATCGATTTTTGTCACATTATTATTTTTAGGGGCTCTACAGATTATAACTCTATAGACTTTTGTCTAGGAGCTATAGTCTGGTAAATAAATTTTGTTAAATTCTTGAGAATGATGTGACGTATCATAACTACGTAGTATATAAAAATAATGTCCTTTTAATTGAAACATATTGGTGTAATTTACGATGATTGCAAAAGTTTAATCAATTCAAGGATTTAAATGAATTATTAAACATGTGTACTCAGTATAAGTAACTCGATGATATATTGTGATCGTTCCGAATGCGCCCAGCAGGAGGTAGAATATGCACAAACAATGGAATAATTGAAATTGAACTTTGACACACTCTACATAGAGTTCGTATTTGTCTACTTACATTATCACCAAAATCGCAAAACAAACGAAACTTAAACGTTATTATTGTAACAATTAAGGAAGATATAACGAACGAGACAAGGGCGAGGTAGTTTGAGTCGTAATTCCATTTTGTAGGGTTGCTTTAAGTTTTGATGGTGAAATGCAAAATTAAATGCTAGCGAGCAACATCTCCGTAATATTTTTCATGTTACGACAAGTGATAATAATTTACTTTGCTTGTAACTTGGCTCTTTTTTTCCATGTTTCCATTGTAGCGCTCTGTGTGGCTTTTTTAATAGAATCCGTGAAGGTTTTTTTTATTTAGCTGCAATGGCCATTTTCAGCCATTTAAACTGAAACTTTTTTAACTTTACGCCGTTAAATGCAGCCACAGACTGTTTTAACAGGGGAATAACCGTAGATGGTATTTCTGTGATAATGCTCTTTTAGTTAATTGAGTTTGACTAATAAATTTCTATTTTGTGTTCAATTTCGTTGTATCTTCTTTTCATAACTTTATCTTTTCTGTTTTATAAAATTACTAGAAAGTTATATTTTGTAGGTATTTTCCATTTTACTTGGTCTATCAATTATAATTTCTGAAAGTTAACACCTAAAGTCGAGGCCAATTGTGGGAAAAGAGTACGAGCGTGAGACTTACAGTATCGTTTACAACGATAGGTTGTCGGTTCGATTCCCATTTAATGTAAGCATGTATTTCACGGGCCATTATCCGAGCTTAGTGGAAAAATGTCTACTCTCTCCAGTGGCTTTCATATTATGACATGGTGCGTACGAGATGAGTATATACATATATTAAGGATGAATCTGTCTTATTTTAAAATGAACACAAGCAAAGTCATAGTATAAGGTCAATATCTAACAAATAATAGCTACCAATCCCTTAATAAAGGATAATAAGTTGGATAAAGCGCTCAGATCAATAAGCGTGGCTCGCGACCTCTCAGCGCCTCTTGATAAATTGATTCCTTTGTCGTTCGACTCCTTTCATTGTTACAATGTCGATGTGTTCTGCTGGCGAATTGTGAATTGGTTCTTAGACTTTAGTATATAATGTGGAATATAATTTAGCGCTAGTTTTTAGATGGTGGTATTTTTTTTCTTCACGCTCTATCCCGCAGATAGTATGGTAAGCAGAGAGAAACTTATTTTTCTTATCGTGAGAGAACCGTTTTACGGGTAAGCCATCCGAGTGGGAACTCGATGCCATGCTTTGACTTGTTACTAGAACGAGGAAATGAAAAAAAAAATCATTGAAATTCCCGAAATGGAAATCGAACCCATCGCTTATAGTCAGTCAGACGCTGAGCTGTTCCCTGAATGGAATTAGTTTTTGTAAAGTACTTATATAATATGTATTATATTGAAAAAAAAAATAAACGTAATTTTTTGTAAAATAAATAATCTTCCTTTCAACATTAAAAAAAATATAAATGGAAACATTAAAAATAAATCTTATAAGTAGACTAGAAAAACATTATCTAAAAAGACTTATGATCAAAAAGCTTTTCACATACAATTTATTTGTGGTTCAATAAAAATATGAGTGAATAGAACGATATGAAAGGGACTACTATAAATTAATTCCCATGCAACAGCCAATTAGGGTGTTAAAGATTCCGATTAGAGCTTTTATTGGACCACAAATATTTCGCACTTTGTACTGTACAAGTCGACAATCCGTAGGCAGCTTCGTCGTTGGGTTTGAGTAACAAAGTAGTATTATATATAATTTATATGTATTTTTAGTTAAGTAATGAGTAGTAACTGGCAGACGAAATTATTGACATTAGTGGAGTTCTATATAAGAAGGAGAAGATGGGTTTAGGGAACAGACTTTTCATTATAAGGCTTAATGCTCCAACCTACAGTTTTAAGTAGGTTTGTAGTCAGAGGGAACCTAGGTATCTAGTGTCAAGACTTTCCGTCCACCACTTTTTGCCGAATGCTGAAACGAATGCTGGCGAAACTTAACGCCACGCTTTTGTTTCGTTACCAAAGTAAGGAAATGAATATATTAAATATTTTGTATTTTGTTTCCGCGAGTGGGAATTGAACCCAAAAATTGTTGCAACTACAGTCGCATGCTTGTGCCTCTGCTCTAGGGCTTGTTTGGTTGTCACCCATATAATCTGTTATTTACATTTGCTACTAATTTAGTACTTACGGTTTAGTTGCACATGAGACATTGGGTTTATTGCAAAAGATTTTCAATCCATTTAAGGTTTTGTGTTATTTTTTCTATTTATAAGTATTTTTATAATAAGTAAAATGTGCATCAAAAATATATCATATTATGTACAGAATTTTATAAACAAATAAAATGACAAAGCTGGTATAACACGTAGGCTGTACTAATACCGGCTTTTAGCGTGAGTATAAAATATATAACGTAGATTTTCATTAAGCCTCTTCAGATAAAACCTTATTGTTAAAACGATCGTAAAATTTAAATCCCCCCGAGTGGAATTGTTGGAATTTGAATATAATTTTTCTATAGGTATTTTATTATAAAGGGTTTAAATTGTAATGGATACACGCAAGTTAAAAAATGTAGCTGGATTTTGAGAAAGTTAACTTATGCTTATATAGTTATTATAATTATGATATCTAGGTACAATATATGAGTAATTACTTAAAATTGAACCACTTTTTATTCATTATATTAAGCAGCTTCACGCTCTTTACTATATATCCCGGGTAGGCAGCTGAAAACTAATACTATTAATACTTTCTACTCAATTTTGGAGATTTTGCGGGTTGAGAGATGGAAATCAACGCCACCTTATCGAAATGAAGAAGTTAAAATATTTTTAATTTCATAATCGCTTCCCTGAGTGGTCATCACATCCATAGCGCTTACACACTATCCTATTGCGTCACAATTGCCTCAACTAATTTCACATGATTACAGTTTGTGCTTAAAATAAACTAAAACTTAAATAAGCTAAAATGACATCAAACAGTAATATATACTAAAGTATTCTTTTTATAAGAAGATTTCATCGTCAGATAAGCCCAGCCAGCTACATCTATATTATACTTAAACTATTCAAATACACCATCTAACCACTGTCCCATTATATCTCAATTTCGACTATCACCACAACCATCGACAACAACTTGAAGACATTAAAGTTCAGTTCCGACGTAATTCAACGTGCATTTAACCGCATGCGGCCAAACAATTCCAATAAGGCTTTACCCCAAACGTCCCCCAAAATATCCCTAGCAATTTTATGCCACCGTAAAAGCTACGCTTACGTTATCTACCCATCTACCATATTGTATGTTTCAACGTGCTTGTTGCGATTACTAAGAGTACAGTGAAATGTATACATACGGGCCTCTATTGGGTTACAACAGGTTGCGGTTTTATAGTGTTTTTTTGTTGATTTTATGATGGACATTGTCAAGTTGTCGTAAAAGTAAGTAAATATAAGTCTATGCTATATTAAATAATGTAAAATGTAAGCGCACTTACATAATTTCTTAAACCCAAATAAATTCCTTAGAATTTGTCAAAAAGAGTTTCAAAAAATGTTTCATAGCGGCGATATATAAATATCGTATAGATAATCAAAATGTAGTAATAATAAATCGTGCTTAGCGTTTTTTATGCTCCACGCTATATTTCGCTAAAGGTAGAAACCTAGTATTAGGACATTTCGTTCTTCACTTTACATAATATCAGAGCGGGAAAATGAAATAAATATCATTCCCCCGAATCAAAATCGAACTGAAAACCGTCACGCTTACAATAATTTCTTTAATTTCAATCATAATAAATTCACTAACACGGCAGTTTCTTGAGAAAAATACGTCCGTGAGTGTATTTTGAGGCTTTTCCAGCAATAAAATTTGCATAACTACGCTCTTTGGCACGGCTGCAGTCTCTTATTAAATTTCCGCCCCTCAGAGTCATTAATGGTTTGTACTTAACCACCTAGCGGCGCACTGTTATAAATCATAAGGTATCAAGTGGTGGCGTTTACTAGTCCCGCTGACTTTTATAGCGTCTTGAGACGTGAGCCCGGGATCAAGGGAGATTACTGTAATCCTTTGTTTATTCTTATTTTTTACGCAACGATTATCCTATATGAAATATGCAAGTTTTGTTGTACTAGTAAGTAGACTAAACGAGTATGTAAAATATTTTTTTTCTTATTAGTGACTAAAATATTAATTAACTTCGTAAGGAATTAATATTATTATTTATGCACCTACTTATTTTTCTTCGGTTTTTTATGTCAGTAGAGGAAACTAACGTATTTTTTAAGCAACACATAAAACATAATGTTTAATAATATTATCCCGTATGCAATATGGTACTTAAACCTACGACATTTCTAAATCCTAACTAGACAGAACTACTATGTATAATTAAATAACATAGTAAACATAAAAGAAATGTTTTCATCATTCACAAATTATTTTATCTCGTAAATGAAAGGAATGATTTATTTTGTCTGGAAATACGAAAATCTCAATATAGAGTAATAGGAACACGAGTTTAGATGTATGCATGTAATTAAGGTTCCACCCACCGCGCGTTTAAAATTGATAGTCCGTGTCAATGTGAAATGGAACGCAGATAACATACGACAGACATCATTTCATATCCAATTACAATACGCTCTCGAATTAACTATTCATTTAACACCAGTCATTCGATCGAATATATTGAAATGGATTCAGCGTGTATTATTATATTTTTGAGTGTTATATCTCACAGTTTTTCGGCTATTGTTCAATGGCTGCCTTCTACCAGTTTTAATTTACCTATAAATTTTGACAATGGAAAGCTACCTTGTTCGAAACAAATTGTGATATTTCCTGAAACAGTGAATAGTTCTATAATAATTGAATCCGAAACTTTAGTAAACGGGTTCATATTGCCAATAGATGGTGAATTCTTTCTTGAAGATGGCATAATAGAGTTTGGTCCGTCTGATGAAGATAATTGTACTGAAGGCTACGAACATTTTGTGGACAAATCCTACTCATCCTGGAATCGACCTGATGTTTGGGATTCACCAAAATTCAATAAAGCCACACCAGATGCCGAGAGAGTACCATGTTATGACGATATTGTTGAATTTCCAACGGACAAAGGATTTTCTGTCATCTTACCAGATAAAACGCAAAAACTACGCGGGATTACAATAGCCGATGAGAGATATGATACCGTGGAATTTAAAGACTATGTTTTAAGGAACAAAAATCAGCTTCAACAGTTTTATTTTAATAAATACGATGATACTGGTATCGTGATAGAATTTGATTTTTGTAAATCGCCTGCTGGTTGTCCCTGTCAGAAAGAGGTCCTAGATATTGACTGTGAAGCTAAATTTTGTCCTATTCCATCTTGTGTAGAACCAATACAACCAATTGGGCACTGTTGCAAAATTTGTGGCGGCATCCTTATTTATAAAATCGATCAAAGCTTTCGTCTTTTTCCTTTTAAAGAACAAGTTGAAGAAACATTGTCTAGTTATGGAGAAAATGAGTTGGTCTATCATATTGGAAGAATTCCAGATGATCAAATTCAGTTAATCATTGTAGAGAACGGTGAATATACTGGTCGGAGTGCAGAGGTTGTAAATAATATCGCTAATCGTATAAAGTGGCACTTGGGATCGCAAATGCAAATAAGTGGTATTCCCTTTTACAAATCAGGTATGGGAGGTAAAATATTTATTTCTATATTCTTTATTGTAATTATAATGATGGGCACTGTATACCTCTATTACTACAAACTACCAGATGTGAGGTTCCCGGTTATAGGCCGGGGTAACTTTACAATGTTTTCAAGATATGATCGCAGAAGCGAGAGTGTAGTGTCTTTGACGAGAAGAAGTTCAGTTGCTCCAATGGGAAGTGGCGCACCTACAGCCTTTCGAAATCCTTTATACGACTCTAAGAGAAGTAAATCTTCAGTGGAATCAACTGGTGACCAGTGATTAGTTAAGATATTTAAAAAAACATATTTTTCTTAAAATATTACGTGTTTAAAAAAGAAATTAATGTTTTTTTGCTTAGTTTATACAACTTAATTTGAATCCATTAAGAAAAGTCATCGGTCTTATAAAAGTTTTTAAGTCAACAGTTCAAGACAAACCGACAGCAAAGTTTCGGCAAATGTTATAAAACTTGGAAATTCTATATTATCTACGAAATATAAATAAAGCAAAACAAATTCGTCTCTACTAAGACCAATATTGAATGTAGCCCTTTGTGCTTTTGCCCTTCCGCTCTAAATGTGAACTCAATCAATAGTATTGAGTTTCTTAAAACAGCTCAAAAGACACGACTGTCATGAGAGTCGTTCATCATTTCTCTTTGATACTTATTCTACGAAAGAGAGAGCGCTAGATGTGAAATGTATCCGAGAACGATATTTTTTATATCTAGAGGTATATTGCTAACATAATTATATTTAAATATTAATTGAGTTATATGTATGTTAATTTTGTATGAATACGATGTCATTAATAAAATATTGTTAATAATATTTAATGTAATTATAACTATCAATCATATTTAAAATTTATAAATATAAATAAAATTATATTGTTTGTTCTTTGCCTTCAATTATTAATATACATTTTTTTATATCAATAACTTACATATTCCCAATAAACATAATACCTTCCTTTTACCTTCCCAAAAATAGTATCGCCCTCTAACCATACGAACGCTTTTCCCATTTCAACGCGAACAAAGCGCGTGCTCACGATCGGGCATTGTCGCCTGCCCATTGTTTTTGTGAAGCCTGATTTATGTCGCGCCGCGTTACTTTTCAATGACTCCACTGTGACATGTCTTAATGATGAAGATACGTATCTGTTATTGGTGGGTGTAGCTCAGTTGTTAGAACTCTTTGCAAGTGGGGGTTCCATTTGAAATAAAAAATGGTAGGTAATACAAATCTCGATGTCTCGAAATGGAATAGAAAGTGGGGAACAAAATGTCTAATTATTAGATTCTCTCTACCTAGTTGCAGGATACATTCTTAAGCTCTTTTATCTTTATCTGTTACTTTTGTTGTAATGTGAGTTATTTTGTATGTGTTTTACTTTGTAGAAGCTCTCGTTTAATTCGAGTCGTTAATTATTGTGTTGTCTAGACATTTGAAATAAACAAAGCTATCTCTGCCAATGACATTTGATCATTGAAAAGATTCGTGTAGTTTATTTGTTAGTTAGGAAGCCTCTGTGTACTATGGCAGATTCGATTCTCAATTTAAATTGCATGTCCCTAGTTGCTAGAAGAAAAACATTTAAAATACTTTTTAGAAAACATATAAGATTTTTTTTTAATAATTTTAAAGTGTTATTCCACACTTATGAAAGAAAAGAAAATAACATATAAGAATTTGAACGAAACGGGATTTGAATCCGTGCATTTTTTTAAATTGTCCTCATCGAGCTACGTCGAAAATCTCATACGATTGTTACAATTTATTTAAATTGTAAGTATCTCTGTAAGGAGATTTTTACAAATTTCCGCTACCCAAAGATTACATAGAATTATCGTTTGGTAGGCTCTTTATTAAATATTTTTTTTACGTTGAAATTCTTATATGATTGTTGCAACTTATTTTCGCTTACGTACGTTTTTCAAACAGATTTTTTCTTTCGAAAGTGTGGAAAAACACTTTAAAATTGTAAAAGACATATCGGTGTTAAGTTTCTGGACCCAACACACAATGGCTATAACATACAAATAAAGTAAGAAGGAGTGAGAAACAAACACTAGATCGTATTTCACCTAATAATTGTAATAAATGATTAGAAGAAACACTGGGTATAATGTGAGATAAAACTGGTACTGGGTAAATGGAATGGATGACCGATGATAGAGATACATATAAAAATATATAAAATTTTATTATTATTCCATCAACACTACAAATCTACGAGTATGCCTATTTTAAGCGTGGGATTTTTAAGTCTCAATTTTCTAATATTAAGTTTAATATGTTTTTGATTTCTGTAGATTCTTATCTAATACTCCCAAGTTTAAATTACACGCATTTCATCTGCGCTGGGTGTAAGAATTGACCTCTAGCGTGAGTGATAGCTATTTTTAACTATGTCTTTACGCTGGGATACAGCGTAAAGACATATAGCACGGTAAAGGAATGTAGTATTAAGATACTCTGTTCCCATTAAGTCCACTTCTTTCTTCATTATGGCTGAATTCTCGAGGTGCGTGTTGAGTTGCGGATCTTAACACCGCATTGAAAGAATGAATATATTAAATATTTTATTGACCCAAGTGGGAACCTAACCTACAACCGTCGCGGTTTACAGTTACACAGCACGCTTATGCCTCTGCGCCATAACCGCCTTATGCTTTTTAATTACTATTGTTCTCTTATATTTTATGATAGTAAGTCCTCTTGGTTTATTTTAAACTACTTACATACATTACGAGAGTTAATTAAATTTAATATTTTCTAATGCTAATTCAGTGTTGTTTTCTTCCTAGAAATATGAGTGACGCGTAAGCTTACTTTAGCTAAAACAAATCACTACACACAACAAAATGATTATTTTCCAAGTATAAAATAAAGTGAAACTTCAAAATGCTAGTTTCAAACTACGTATGTGGACATTGTTGGCAAAGTTCCACTGTACCAGTCCCCAGTCCCCAGTTGCCGGCAAACTTCTTTACTACGTCAAATCTGAATTCTAACAAAAGTCCGGCGAACCAAATCGAATCAGTGCTCCGACATCAATCTATTTAGCTTCTCCAACGATTTGAAACACAAATGTGGAAGTTGTATAGAAGTGACATCTTTTTTTTTGTAGTTTCACGCCGTATCCTGAATTTAGACGGAGGGAACAGTGTACCTTGTTAGGTTGGCTTTTAAACCATTGCATATTAGTGGCGCAAATGAAATTAATAAATGCCCCAGTGAGGAAATCAAATCCGCAACTCTCACGCTTACAGTCATATGATGCTGTATCGCTTAACTACGATGGTCTAAAATGTATTAATGTTAACATGATAATACGTTTAAGTCACTCTTAGGTATAATATTTACAAATAAGCTTAATGTTTTTTTTTTGCACTATAGACATAGAGGAAGTAATGACAAGAAATTGCGTTTTCCATTTTCCAGACTTATCATGCCAGGTACTACCTACAGTAACAAACTAAATATATAATAAAATTATTTTATACCAATATATTCGTGATTTGGTTAGACAGTCAGAGGCTGATTTATCAATACAAAATATGAAAATGGGTACAAATTGGAAAGTATAAGTATTATGATTCTATTTATTTCTTGTCGTCTAAAACAATGTGTTCCCAATCAAGTATAATACTTTAAAGCATATCAAAATACAAAAATAAAGTTTAGCTAAGTTACATTGTAACAAAAAAGATTTAATGTGCTATAACTTGTTATGGTTCCTTTAAAGTCAATCGTAAAGTATAAAAAGTTAAAGTGCTCAGCTAACAAAAGCTCCATACTATTTCTACTGACCTCTATGTATAAACCCAGTCACATTTCAAAACTATTTACCCGAGGGTCGTAATTCGATTACGAAGATCTTATTTTGCGATTCGAGAATAATTCGTAAAACGCATTCGGTTTCCACAATACCTACAATATAGTGGGGTGATTTTTCTTAAATAGAAAACTTGCTGGCTTGGCTGAGCTTTGTGGGAGATAAATTACTTTGTTAAAGCCATTAGCAATGAACTTTTGTAGTTTCTTACGTTGACATTAATGGGTCTTTAAGTTTTATTCTAGGAAGAGAGCAGAGAAAGCTCTTTCGTTTAGGTTTTAACAGTGGATAAAAATTTGATTGATATATAGAGGTTGTATCGTTTCTAAATGGCTGACAGAGAAATTTAAAAAATGTGGTCGGTTTATGTGACAAAAGGTAAAATAAAACAAAATAAAATACATTTAGGTAGGTACTACTCTAAATTTAATGTTATAGACTATTCTTAGCGCTGTAGTGCAGTTTTTAGCTTCACGTTTTATCCCAAGCATAGTAGGGTCAGCAGGGGCAACTTGTGAATCTAGTGTTGAAACACTCCGTTCCGCAATAAGACACTTCCGTTCTCTTGGCGTTCCGTTCAAATTAGTAAAGGTATAATATGAAGCTATTGAACTCTGTCATGGTGCAGGGGAGCAACAGATTGTGGGTTCTATTTTCACTCTAGGAAATGAAATATATTTTTCGCTCCGATAACGAGGCAAAGCGCGGCGTTGAGTTCCGCTACTAAGCACGCAATGCCTTCAGAATTCGTAAGAATGGGTATGTCGTGTGTTTGTGTGTCTTAGCAATAAGTTCCCAAGTTCTTTTCTGCCTACCCTGCAATGTGTGTACTACAGCTTTAACCTAAAAAAAATTAAACACACCACTTTTTAGATTCAAGCTGTACGAAATGTCGTATCACATTTTTTTCTTTTTTACGTTTTTTTTTTTAAATTTAACCAAAGCATTTTCTTTAAAACAACGTTAGAGAACAATCCCTAGAACTAATCAACGTGCTAGCGCTAAGCATTCCTTTTTGGGGTCCCCGACGTATATTAGGAGTCTATTGTGCCCCGTTTAATAAGGCCATTCTACTTTCCACTCGCCTTATATGGCACCGTCGCACAAACAAGGTTAATTCACACGATCTATCGCATAGACGATCTTTTGTTTCGAAAGCGTTATGTTGTCATTTGGAATGGACTTTAAGTTGTTAGTTAAATTATACTTGCTTTTAACAGTACAATTGTTCTACGTTACACGTCAAATAATGTTGGTTGTTGGTGTTGGTTAAATAGTGTGCGGTAAGTGGAGGTGTTGCTGGTTCAATGTTCGATGATTAAAAACATTTCTGAGGATAAGTTATTATTATAATAAGTTAGGTCCCATTTATTCATTGATTCATTGTGCATAGAAACATTTATTATGTAAAATAGATTTCACAACAAGTGCCTATTAAAAAGAAAAAAGCGGACAAGCGCGAGTCGGGCTCGCCCAGCGAGTGTTCCGTGCAGAAATTGATGGTGTTGAGCATTTTCTGAAACTCATGCTTAGCTTAGCCGAAGTCCTTTCATGTGATACCTTACATAAACTAGCGGCTTTAATACCAAATTTTGCACTAATTTTAAGGCTAATATTTTTAGGATTTACATATAGTACATGAATTGTAATTTACTTTATAGTGTCGCAATACGTGTCTTCTGTGATATCTTTTTTTTAACGGCGATATCTTTCTTTTAAGTAAATGTAGGAATATGTTTGTTTTAGGAAATCAAGGAACCGTAGATCTGAGTATATGGTTTGAATTTCAACTCGATATCTCCAAGCGTTCCTGAGATATGTAATGGCTCTTGACAGACAGACAGGCAGACAGACTGATAACAAAGTGATCTTATAACAGTTACTTTTTTCCTCAAAATGTACGGAACCCTAAATTGTCAGTATTCATACAAAACTCGAAATTTTTATTACACTTATACTAACATTATACAAATACATATCCATACAAAGGCTTTTTTGTACTTCCTTAATTTCTTAGGCAAAGAGTACCGTTAAGTGTTTAGAAGCTTTGCTTGTTATTTAGTACTCGCGCGAGATAATAGATGAGATGCAAACATAGCATTGAAAACTGTAACATTATTGAGAATATAAGGATTTTCTACGTAAATAGTTTGTTGTAGCTATTAGCTAATGCCTTTTAGGTATAATGGCAGTGTCAGGTCTTACAAATTGTATTTTATGCTTTATTTAGATAATCTACTTTTTACGTTGTAAGTTCCGCTACTCATCTCAGTAATATAAAATTATTTTAGTGGATATGAATGCTGGAAAAGGTGGAGTATAGTTTTATTGGGACCTTTCTTCTTAATATTAGTTGAAAGAAAAGAGTAGAAAAGAGTAAAACACACATTATATTATGATGAAATAGATAGAATTAGGTGATGCTACATTACGTTCTCATTTTAGTTTCAAATACACATCGTAAGGCTATCCTAACGTTGTATAAATAATTAATATTTATCTATAAATAATAAATATAAATATATAAATAATAATCATCTCACCAAGTTATCACCGAGTAATTTTTCTTCATCTTCATATTCATCATCGTATTCATCACCATCGAAAATATCATCAACACCATTTTCATCCAGATCACATCAAAAAATGACATTGCAAAGACTTGGACAGATATAGTCCAAGGGGCAAAACCCAAAAATATTGGACCCATTATTGTTAAAAATAGTGTGAGATAAAAATGGACTACTGAAATAAATACGTTCATCTGGCTCTCTTGCCTTATTACAAGTCAATTAGAACTTAAACAAGTCAGTTAGAACTTAAACTCATTATATCAATCTTTTAAAAAAAAACAGCTTAAATATTATATCTCTTATTAATTATAATTATAAAGCTTAATCTCTTATATCTATTAAATATTTCACAAACAATTATCCACACTATGTAGAAAACAATCATTCTTAACACTTGTCACAGCACTCGTAAATTTTTATCAACATCGTCTGTAGACTCTTTTAAGAGAGACTTAGACTAAAAGAAAAAAAATAAAATAATAATAATAATGATGTATTTTTTTTTTAATTTTAAATATTTTTTATTCGATATAAATATAAATAAGAAATTGAAATTTGAAAATTAATCAAATGAACCAAATTTAACAGATACATTTTAATCTCTAATTAAAACATACCAGTGCAATATTAAGGTCCAATTGTGACGAACTTAGTGACAAATCACTTCAATGTCAAATAGCTTACCAAGTAGGTTACCAGCTTAGCTTCGATCCCATCGGGTTTTAGTGCATACGTATTCTAGGTCCCTAGGTACAAGCACAAGCATCTGATAGACTAGAGAATTGAACGTGCAACCGTGCGTGAACGGAACTGATGTCCAGACGTGTACCATTTCCTATAACACAGATCGATTTATGTAACTCCCACATAGTAATAGCTAGATTTTGTTGTATATGTTGTAAAAGCTTTTTGTATTTTAAGTATTATTGGAGTGTAAGGTCTTATATATTAATTCTTTAATATGATTATTGGGAAAATAAATTATATCGTTTATATTGATAATTTGGTTCACCTAGACTTTAGACGAAAATCTTGTTTTTCTCGTCCCTACAAGAATTTCAAAGATATGACACTTAGTACTTCCTTCTCTTATTCGAGAACCTTGTATCGCAAATTACAGGGTTCTACGCTGCGTAATTACGGTTACTGTGCGTTGTCTGTGACTCACTATATAGCTAACTGATGTATTAACGGGTTAATTACTAAGATTCAGTATTTTTCTCGAAAACAACATAAATAGAAGAATTTTGTTTTTCATATTTCTATCTTCACTGAATACACATTTATTTGAAATAGTTCATAAATTGACTTCCAACTACATGTTTTGAACATAAAAGTATCATATTTAGATTTAAGTGTCACTCAGCCATCAGAGCGTTAAAACGCTTGATACTTTACAATGGGACCCTCGTTTTTCGCTTTCGCTTAAACTTAAGCCTCGACAGATGTTCGAGTGTGCTCTCCTGAAGGACCCTTTGCGGTCTCGACGCGTTCGACACTAGTGATTACGTGTTGTGCGATTTCGAAATACCAAAGCTTAGCACTAATATGTCTATGTAGGGATGTACCGCTATTTGTGTGTGATTTTCCACGTATAATTTATATGAAAATTAAATAATCGTAATATAGCTGAGAGACGTGATTTACCGACTGACTGTTACTTAAAGTAAAATATTTTTTTAACATATTTAGTGCTATTCCAAAATAAGGAAAGAAATATAAACAACATCTTTCAGTAATACGTTTTTAGGGTTTCTTCCTTTTTAAGGGATAAAGAAACCCTTATAAGATCACTCTGTTGTCAAGAATCTTTATCTCAGGAACGCTTTCAGATATCGAGTTTAAATTCAAACTATATACTGAAATCTACGGCCTCATGATTTCCTGATAAAAAAATCACTTAGAAAAAAGATATGGCCATTTGTATCGTAAAAAACGCATATTTCGACATTATAAAGGCAATCAAAATTAATAGGGTACTTCTGGTTGACCTAGAATTATGAAATTTGGCAGTTAACATCTACAGGTAGTATTAGTTCAGAAAAAAATCTGATAACTATATATTTGTGGTTAAATCTTAAAAAATAATAGCCATAAAAAAGGGGGAAAAAATGTTGCTAAAGCCGCTAGTTCGAGTGAGGTGAGAGATGAAAGGGCTCTGGTTAAGATAAGCCTGAATCTCGAGATCTCCAACTTTTGTACGGAACCCTCGGTGGGCGAACACGACTCGCTCATGTCTGGTTTTTATGTTTTCAATTCGAATACAATTTACTTATATATTTAATTTATTCAATCATATTCTAAACTACATTCAAAAGTTTAAATGCAAAAAAAACACTCTCTCATATGACTAAAAATATCTTCAACTTTTATGTAAAACTTCGTTATACAACTAACAATAAGTACATATACTTTAACGAAAAAATGCGCTTCAAAATTAAAACGCTTAACTAGAAAAAGTATTTCAAACATAAAAAGTTCTAAGAATGAGGAAAAGCCTTTGTGAAACGAATAGGTACCACTACGAGGTGCTCTACTTACCCGTGAGGGAGACAGCGTGAAGACATGTGAACGTATGTGGGTAATACTGTGTATTTATGTAGCTTTTTCACAATGTACGGCTCAAGGCAAATTTCTTTTGGTCGTTATTTTATTATAATTTCTATTAGCATTTTTTTTTCAGAGGCCGTCGTAGCGTAGTGAGATGGCGACTGGCTTTAACTAAACGTGGCGATTGTGGGATTCATTCGAGTTGAGAGGCGGAACTCGCACTTTGCCTCGTTACAAGAGCGAAAACTTTTAAATGTTGAATATTAAATTTCCCCGAATGGGAATCGAACTCACAGCCGTTGCGTTTACACTAGCCACAAGCAAAAAAAAACTCAGTTAAAAAAGGATGGTAAAGCAACTCTATTATAAAAATCTGTTTGAAATGGGCGGTAAAATCTATGCTGAATCAGTATTAATAGATGTAAAGCGTCACTATAGATGACAATATTCATATTATGGCTAAGTCACGTAACGCCATATTGTATCGCTTAGGGCAGATTCCTTAAGGACATAACATTTAATAGTTATTATATTTACTCATATTTTATAGGCATATGTTCAAGAACTGAGTGAAAGTAAAACTAGGGGTAGTAAACTGATGAATGTTTTAATTTTAATGGGGCACTTCGGTCTATTTTACTACTACTACTAGGTACTACTCTTGTAGAAATAGAAAACGGCTCAGTAGAAATGTATTGTACTCTAAATGCCATGCAATGTGTGTGCAATATCCATGATAAAATATGTTTAAGACATTTTTAATTTTCAAGGACAAAAGCATAATTGCACTACACGAGCCAATTACTGGAAAAAAAATATTGCTAGCTAGTAACGACACAGCATCTCATTGTAAACACCACGACTGTGGGTTCAATTCCACTCGCGATAATTAATAATTTTTATTTTCTCGCCCTCGTAACAAGATAGCGCGGTATTGAATTTCATCATTCGACACCCAAGTCTTGATAATCATACGGAAACAGATTTTCTCGGTTTCTAGATACAGCCTGAAGCTCAAAAATATGTTGAAAGTAATCCTAATATTACAATAAAAAAAAATCAGCTTCACACTGTATCCCGCACACAGCAGGGTAGGCAGAGGGAACCTAGTGTTAAGACACTCCGTTCCCCACTTTCTGCCGAATTCTGGAAATATTGCATGTTGAGTGGCAGAACTCAATGCCGCGCTTAACCTCGACACCAGAGCGAAGAAATGGAAATATAAATTTAAATAAATATTTCATCTCCTCGAGTGGGGACCGAATCCACAATCAGTCGGTTTTACAGTCACACCTCGTGCCGCTGCGCCACAACTGGTTTCAATATTACAATTATATTTAAGTATATCATTATTACAAGCATACAAGCACATATACGTACATACAACAATTGCATTAATAAAGATTGTTAACACTAAAAGCGTTATTTATAGCTCCAATACTAAAGGTTGTAGCTGCCCAAATAAATCCGGGCAGGAGAAGCCCACACAGTCATAGTGGTAATAAACGGTCTTTGGTAAGCAATAAAAATAAATTAGCGGGGCCTCTAAGACCACGTAAATAGGGAAAACGTTACACCTGTAATGGATGGAAGGAGAGTGTTGTTCGCATTTTCCTTTTGTGTATTGTTTGTATTCATATTTGAATTACAGGGTTTTTTTATTTTGACCCACTTTTGATTCTTGTTAAGACACTTTAAGTATTGCGGCAGTCATGGCGCAGGGTCACAAATGTGCGACTGTAAACACGACGTTTGTGGGTTCGAGTACTCGGAAAAATTAAATATTTCATATTTTCATTTCACGCTCTGGTAATAAGTCAAAGTGTGATTTTGAGTTCCGCCACTCAACAATCAATGGATCAAAAATTCGGCAAAAGTGATGATCTAAAAAACACTCCATCCTTTTTAATAAATTTAAAGTGTTATTCCACACTTAGGAAAAAAAAGTATTTATTTTTCAAGGGTTCAAATCCTAGCGGGATCCTTTGTTTCCTGTACACATCAGTAATTTATTTAATAAAGAAAACCAACATATTTTTCAAATATATAATACATTCGATGTAATCGTTACCTTATTAGGACTTAACCATAATTTACTTTAATATTTTAAGCCTATTGAAAGTAACGGTGAAAACGTAATAACAAAATGTTAAAATAAAAACCAACAATATGTTAAAGCCCAATTTTTATATTCTGTCCTAATTTTTCTACCTAGGTTTGTGTTGATATTATTTTAGAACTATCTAAGAAGATCCATTTTCAATATACTATGTGTATAATTTAAGTTATCTCCCTATGGAAGTGTAGCTTTGTATGATTATAAGGTAAAAAACATCAGGTTCACACTTCATCCAGCAGCAAAGTAGTCTCTATTCCGCACTTCTCGTAAATTATTCTTGACATTGCGAGTTCAGTGGCAGAACTTAGTGAAAATAAATTGAATATAATCATTTTCTCGAGTGAGAATCGAACTCACAACCATGCAAGAAGACGTCATCGTAATATTTAAGTTATATTAATTTAATTCTGATGTTTAAATTAACACCAAAAACAGATATTACAAGAGTCCAAATTCGCTCTGAATTGTCGACCCGAAAATTCTTTTGAATTTTCGGGTCGACAATTCAGAAATTTCGTTTCATATTTAAATAGGAAATTGTTAATATTATTACAATTTTACACAAAGTGGTAACCGAGGCTTTTATTATATAAAACGACGTTTGGAGTAATTAAATCTTCATTAGAACACTCAATTAAAATTAATGCGGGAGCTGAGCAGTAACTGTTTGAGTAAGCGCTATCTTTACATAGAATTTGGAATGTAATAGAAGTGTTATAAGCACTTTGTCATCTTTGTGCAATATAGCGGAGTGAGCAGAGTGAAGTGAACTGTCTCTCCTTTTAACGATTTCTGCTAGGTCAGTGGCTTCTGACCGTGAAGTGGCGGAACTATTGCTATAATTTGTTTCTAGACGTAAATGTATATAATATATATTAGTAACATTTGAATCTACAACTATCGCTAGTCCATAGTTGATAGTTCCTTTGCTTCCAAAATTCTTTTTTCCAAAAACAGCAGCTTTTATTTGCAGGTTCGCCCCCGTATTCCAATGAAAACAATGAAGAGTTGTATATGACACATGCCACGCTCTAAATGCGTGGAGTAAGTCTGACCGCAGATACAGTGAACTATATGAAATCGATTAACCTGGTGTGTGGTGTGATATAGCCTACAGCCTTATTTAATAAATGGACTATTCAATACAAAATTTATTTTTAAATCGAACCAGTAGTTGTGAGTTTTGTGTTTCCAAACAAACAATATCTTCTGCTTTGTATATGCGTATAAAAATTATACTTGTTTAACAATAATATTATTTTTTAATATTATAATTTCTTAGAGGCCGTCGTGGCTCAGGAGCACAAGCGTGTGACTAAAACGCTACGGTTGTGGGTTCGATTCCGAATCGGGGGAATGAATTATTTCCTAATATTTTCATTTTTTCGCTCTGGCACGAAGGCAAAAAAAAAGGCCCGGCGTTGAGTTCCGCCACTTGCAATGCCTTGAAAACTTCGGCGGAAAGTGGGAAACGGAGCGTCTTATCACTATATTCCCTCTGCCTACCCTGCTGTGTGCGGGAATTAAATTGATTAATTTTAATTATTTTTTAAATAACATTACGAAATATAGAAAAAAAGTAACTAAAGTGTAAGCCATTTCTAATAAACATTACATTTAGGGATAATAAGGGTGTAATGTAACCTGACCTAATAGGGTTGTTACGTCGCAACCAACGGATAAGTCATTAGATAAATTAGATGTCATTATAACAAACGAATGCGGTTTAGATAATGAATAAATAGAGTTTGTGTTTATGAGTCTAAAATTTCACCATTTTGTGTTTATTTTTTGTGTTTAATATAATTTTGTGTTTGTGGTATAATTTGTTGAAGGATTGTTTAAAATATATATATATTTTTTATATTAGATTAATAAGTCGAAATTTATGGCTCTTAAAGTTTATTAAATAAAGCGTAGCGTAAATGTTACGTATGATTACATAATATCATGTGGAAGAGCTGGGACGAAACAATTCATTTTTATCTACAACCCCCCTATACTTTCAACTATTTTTATATTTTTGGGCAATGTGCATACAAGCTTGATAAACTATAAAAATAACATTCGAATAGTGACATGAAACTGCTTCACTGCGCCACGATAACCTCGAATTAAAATCATTATATTAAAATCTTTATTTAGAACTTTTATCTGATTTAAAATAATTATCTATGAGCGGGATTTCAACACCGGAACTAAAACTAACGAAGTTTCCTTATATGTACAACAATATTATAATTTCATATTATTATCAACGTCAGCTTTCTTCTCCTTTTACCGCTCGTATGATATGGGATTGTCTAAATCTGGTAACAGGTTCTATAGGCATAATCACTGCACCGTGTCGTAATAAAAATCAATTTCAATCAATAAATTTCACTCCTTATACGGAGTAAACCATTGACAGTGCTGTAGTACCTACAACTTAAATTTTACATGTCTTAAAGTCGTTTTATATATTATTATGTAACATTTGAACTATAATTAAGTCTTTTTTTTCTTTCTCCATTCTGTTCCTATCTTTCCTCCTGCCATTCTTCTGTTTCCGTCCAATTTGTGTTTAAGTGATGGAACTTAACGTCGCGTTTTGTCTTTTACCGGAGTAAAGAAATGAAAATTATTAATGTCCCCAACTGGGAATCGAAACCACAATCGTCACGTTTACAGTTATATAATATACTTAAGTCACTGCGCCACGACAGTTTCATCATCCTCTTATTATGTAGGGATAAATTACGATTAATCCATTTGAAATATAACAAGTTTAAAAACAAAATTTAATAAGTACAAACGAAGCTTTCAAAATTATTATTTTCCATTCGCACGTAGCAGTAGTATAAAATAAAATTACAGCCAGAGGAAGGTTTCTTTTGGGCATGGCTTTAACAATTCATTTCTAAATTAGACGATGAAATTTTCAATGCTTCTATATTAAGCCGTAGATTATAACATTATGTTTTGTAATTACAACCATTTGGAATAGTGATAGTGTAGTTACTTATTATGTAAAGGTCGTATGTTAATTAGAGATTCGTTTTTAAATTTATGGTTTTTATTTAATATGCACAATTTATTTGCTTTAGGTTTCACATATTAGATATATTATCATCGTCTACTGAGTGACTGACAGACAAGAACATAGCCGAAATTTTGCAGCATACACATTCAAATTTTTACTGTAGGCACACCAGAACGTAGAAAACAAAAATTTTAAATATTTAATTTCCTTGAGTGAAAATCGAACCCACAACCGTCGCGATGCAATCTTTCAAGAACACTTACCCTGCTATATGCGGGATACAGTGTGAAGCTAAAAAAATATAATAAAAATTACTGTTATTTTTGGACTTGGACCTACGTGTAATAAGCAGTCCTTATTACAAACGATCGACCATTGATTTTTTGTGAATTGCGCCACAAAATTCCCAGTAAAAATTAACTTATATAACTTTTTACAGCAACCACTTACATTTTCATTCAAAATATTGCTCCAAAGAATAATTTAAATATAAAGCCAGCGCAGTTTAAGTTAACCGACGGAAGTATCGAACAGCGACTGATACAGTGATTACGTCAAACTTTAATAGCGAGCCCCGCGATCGCTCGCTGGGAAGGAATCCAAAATTTAACAAATGCCTGCAGCCAGGGCTTTCAATATTGTTAATAATTAAAATTTAATCTAAAAGGTTTTTAGTTTTTTTGTGTTTCTTTGACATATATAGATCTGGTTGTCGATATTTCACTTTAAGTAAGAAGACTTCGTGTTAAGTAAAATCTTAAACTGATCTTTTCTTTCGTTATTAATAGCATTTAAGAGATGTTGTGTAGTATCTGGGCCAAAAATCAATGGTACTAAAGTAGGTTCCCAAAATATTCGTCTTCGTTTTGCCGGCGTAGTGGAATAGAAACAACTAAGACATAGTATGTCATTCTAAGTGAAATGATTAATGAGATGTAAATAAACACAAGAAATATTTTTCCAATTTAAAAATGTAGTGAGCTTGAGATTAGCACATCCAACCATAGCTTCAGCTTTACAATATTAGTATAAATGATAATTAATTGAATTACTAATTATTTATTAATATTCGAAGTTAACATGTCGTTGTTAGGGCATATCAATAAGGCACAATGACAGATTTGATTCTGAAGATTGCTTGAAGAAGGTTATTGTTTAAGGAAGACGCATATTTTTAGTTTATTTTTATCGTACAATCACAAGTGTTAAAGATGAGGTCGACGTAGCCTCTTACAAAGTTTGAGTGTAATCGCGTCGGTTGTGGGTTTGTTTCACTCCGTGGATTGAATTATTTTGAATACTTCGCTCTGGTAACAAGACAAAACGCGGCACTGAGCTCCACCTCAGGGTAACGGAGTATCTCGTCACTAGGTTACCTCGCCCTACTCTGCTTTATTTGCGATACAGTGTGAAGCTAATAAATTATGATGTGATACATTTTTATATTCTTTTTATTTATTCTATATCTTAACACCGATTAAAACAAAGTCACTTTCTATAAATTTACAATACAAGACGCAATTCAATTAGAAGGTTTAAATATGTACATACATATAAGTCTAATATATGAGTATTTTATTAGAGTAAGTTATGCACTGTAAATAGTATGTGTTATATGTTCTAAACTAAAATAGGATATTTAAATATGTACCTTATATACATATTTTCTCATTACAATCGCTTAACCGCTCTCGAGATGCATCACAAAATCGCTAACCCTGAGTCAACTTGGCTTATTACATCGGAAGAATTTTAACGAGACGCTAACTTGTTTATAAATTGAATTTCTGAACGGCAACAGCCGGGTGCCGGCATAGATTAACTTTAAAAGTTCGATCATTTCTTTAGGAAATTGATGTTTTAGGGTACCATAATTGGCTTGTATTATATTGCCAATTTGTGTTGTGGCTGCGGGTGGTGAAAAATTTGAGGGTAATTTATGATTTTAAACTTGTATAGATAATACAAAGAGACAGGTAGAAATCATAAGATTTGGTTATAATGGTTTTTTTTTTATTTTTGTGTTACTGCGGAATTGTATGACGAAGAAGTGACAAATTGTCCTAACTTACGTAACTATATCAATGTGAAATTATATTTTCTATTAAAACTTTACCAAATCGCATTTAAAAGACGTGAGGGTCGTAAAATTAGAATTATATACAGTTGTAAAATATATTTGCTCGTATGTAAAGATTACTATTATTGTTAGTTTCTTTACGTTATATATCGTATATAGCAGTACAGGCAGAGAAAACATAGTTTCAAAACACTCCATTCTTTATTTTTCGAATTCGAGATAGTAATGTACTGTTGAGTAGCAGAATTTATCCCATTACATTATAATGTAAAATTATAATGGAACCCAGAACTATCGAATTTGAAGTCCAAGCCTCTCCCACGTAGCGTGGACTTGGCACTGTGGCTCTAAGGAAAAAAAAACTATAATTCAAGTAGTCGTGGCGCAAGGGCACAAACGTGCGACTGTAAACGCAAAAGCTTGTGGGTTCGATTCCCAAAAATAAAATATTTAATATATTTTTTTTCCTTGCTCTGGTAACGAGGCATAGCACGGCTTTGAATTCCGCCACTCAACATGCAATACCTTCTGAATTCGGCGTAGAGTAGAGAACTGAAATATCTTAATAGAAACGGAGCAATTTAACACCAGGTTCCCTCTGTCAACACTATTATGTGTAGGATACAGCATGATGCTACTTAAATACATAAATAATGTGCTTAAATTGCATATGAATGTAGTATTCGCAATGAAATGAAAAAAAAAATCAAATCAAAAAAAAGTATAATATTAATTATTCTTATATCGTAATAGCCACTAGCAAACCTTAATAAATAAATAAATAAAATAGCTACATATGTAGAGTAGTCAACCATTTCCACAGTTTAACGTAGAACTCGCTATAAACAGTTAATGTAGCGAATAAATCCGAAGCAAATGAGATCAACTTAACACTGCGAAGACGCCAGCAGGCCGTAAACTAATATTTTACTACGCATAAACACTAAAGGAAAATTTTATGCTATAAATCTGATTGTACTACGGAATAGGAACACCATGTATTTATATTGAGGCCGTCGTGGCGCATTGGTTCAAGGGTGTGACTTTAAAACGATAGTTGTGGGATCTTTTTTTTTTTATTGTAGATAGGCAAACATTTGTCCGCTATCTCACCTGGTGGTAAGTGACGATGCGAACGATGATGGAGCATGCTTACCTAGATAATGCCTATTTACTCTTGCCTTGAAAAGGGCCAAGTTATATTTGTCGGGGAACAGTTCAGCAGGCAGGGAGTTCCACTCTTTAGCAGTTCGCATTAAGAAAGTGGAGGCGAAGCGTTGCGTGCGAAAAGGTGGTATATCGACAACATATGGGTGAAATCCCTGCCTACGTCTAGTGCCCCGCAGGTGGAAAGGAGAAGAGGGTACTAAGTCATGCAGTGCTGCTGCACACTCTCCGAAATGTATCCTGTAAAATATCGACAGGCAGGCTACTTTACGACGATGTTCAAGGCTTTGCAGCTTTGCCTGAACAATCGCTGAGTCGCCAATGAGCTTCTTGGCGCGATTATCAATCGAGTCTAAGGTCGCTAGCTGATATTTAGCAGAGCCGTCCCAGAGGTGACAGCAGTACTCCATACACGATCGGACTTGAGCTTGATAAAGTTGGAGAAGCTGTCCCGGAGTGAAATACTGCCTAACCTTTGAGAGGACACCTAGTTTTTTAGCTGCAGTTGTAGCTAAAGACTCGATGTAACGGCCAAAGTTCAAATCTGACGTGAGGTTCATGCCAAGAAGCTCAAGATGATCAGCTATCGGCACAGGTACATCTCGGAAAGTCGGAGCAAGATCGAAAGGGCTCCGTTTTGCAGAGAATAAACACGCTTGAGTTTTGGTAGCGTTAAACCTGACAAGATTGGCATCGCCCCATTCGGAGACGCCCTGAAGTGCCAGGTTCAAACGATCGATCATAGACTCTCGACAAGACTGGATTTCGTTCCGGCTGGCCTTAGCATTGGACACATATTTGTCAACAACCGTACTGTCATCAGCGTACCCAACGATACTGGGTGTTAACATATCGTTGATGTGCAGCAGGAATAGGGTTGCGGACAGAACAGAACCTTGAGGAACTCCGGCATTTATAACCTGTTGATCAGATACGCGGCCATCCAAGACCACTTGTATCGATCGCTCACTCAAGAAGTCTGATATCCATTTGCAAAGGTCAGTCGGTAGTCCGTATGCGGGAAGCTTACTTATAAGGCTTGCATGCCAGACCCTGTCAAAAGCTTTAGAGATATCGAGAGACACGGCAAGGGCTTCGCCATATCTCTCGATAGCCTCGCTCCATATGTGAGTGGCATACACAAGGAGATCTCCTGTCGATCGCCCCTGACGAAATCCGTACTGGCTATCGCTTAGGATATCATTATCCTCCAGATATGCCACAAGTCTTTTATTCAGTACACGCTCCATAGTCTTGCAGAGTATAGAGGTGACCGATATCGGCCTGTAGTTAGCAGGGTCTGCCCGACTACCTTTTTTGGGCACAGGTTGTACGTTTGCAAGCTTCCACGACTTGGGTACTACTCCAGTCTCTAGTGAGAGTCGAAATAGGCGTGTCAGAACCGGAGACAACTCAGGCGCACAGTTCCGCAACACAATTGCAGGAATGCCATCTGGGCCGCTTGCCTTATTCACATCTAGATTTTGCAGGGCTACGCGTACCTCTTTTTGGCGAATGCGGACAACTGCCATAGAGCAGTCGGCGTGAGGCAATGATGGTGGTGTTTTACCTGCATCATCTAGACGCGAGTTTTCTGCAAAAAGTGAAACGAACACGTTCGCTTTCTCTTCTGCAGTGTGAGCAAGCGAACCATCTGGCCTTTGCAAGGGCGGCAAAGAGGATCGACAGAAGTTCGCCTCGACCGCTTTCGCGAGTGACCAGAATGCTTTACTACCCGCAGGGTATGAGGCAAGCTTAGCGCCCACTTTTTGAATGCGGTCGAAACGAGCTCTGCGTAATTCTTTTTTGCCTAGTCTGGAGGCCCTGTTGAAGTTTTTCTTCAGTTCACGAGTATTCGGAGCTTTGCGCGTGCGAGCATCAGCCCATGCAGTATACGCCTCCTGTTTCCGCGCTTCTGCACGGTCACAGTCAGCGTCAAACCATGGGCGAGCTTTACTACCAGAAGGAATATCAGAGTATGGTATAAAATATTCCATGCCCTGCCGTATGACTTCGGTTATGGCTTCTGCGCAGCTCGACGATTCTCCTGAAGAAAAACAAGATCTCCAAGGATAAGCTGAAAAGAAATGCCGCATCTCATCCCAGTCTGCTGACTTGTATCGCCACACCCGTCTTATACCGCAAGGGCCCTGATCGGGCGGTGAGTACACTGATACAAACTTCACCAGACAGTGGTCAGAGGAGCCCAAAGGGGCTGTAACTGCCACAGAGCATCGGTCTGGGTCCGTAGTCATCAGAAGGTCTAAGCAATTAGCTGTGTGAGACTCTACATCGGGGACCCTCGTCGCACAATTGACCAGTTGGGAGAGATTTAGCGATAATGAAAATTTGCGCGCCTCTCGTCCAGCGTGGTCAGTCGTCTGGTATGGGAACAGCCACTCTTTGTGGTGAGCATTGAAGTCCCCCAGAACGAATAACTGTGCGGCTGGGTACCTCTGCTGAGCCTCATCAGCGGCTTCGCTGAGATGACCAAAGAGCCTGGTTGTTTCCGGATCTCCACTGTGCGAGCGGTAGACAGCAGCATACACATTTTGTGTAGCTCCAGTATCGACCAGTACCCAAAGTATAGATAAACCTGGTATCTCAAGGTTTTTGAGACGCTTGATGCAGATGTCATCGCGAACGTACACGCAGACCCCTGCTCGTTGTTCGAACCTATGTTCCAAGGAGTAGCCAGGGTAGTTGAGGTACGAAGCGTCAGCTGGACATTTGATCTGCGTCTCAGTTAGGAATAGAAGATGCGGTCTTTCGGTCTCAAGGTGGTAGTGGACGGCGTTGATATTTGAGTGCAAGCCTCGAATATTGGTGAGGTGCACTTTCAATGGGAGGACGTGCAACCGCTGTTTAACCTTGTTTCTATTTTTGTGCTTCATGAGTTTTTAATATAAGAAGAGGCAAGAAGTGAATAGGCAGGAGGGAGGCAGTTGTGCGAGGCATCTTGACTTATTTAGCCAGAGGAGTGAGCTGATTGCGACCACAGACAGAAGAGGCTGGCTTGGAGACCGCGGGGACGCCCGAACCCCCCCGGGGATGTTCACCTGGTCCTCCCATCCGGTCGCCAACCGGCAAGGTGGAACAACCCGGGATTTTTCGTCAGGTGGCGGGGCAGCCTTTCACGGGTGGCTTTCCCGCTACTTGGGCCCCCAACTGCCTACGGTCGGCCAGCGGTGCACCGTGCTTCGGATCCCGCTAGCCTCCAGAGCCAGACACCCGGTGCCGCAACAATCAGCTGGTCCAAACCGCTTACTGTCAAGATGCAACTGCACAGACCCACCCTCCACTTAGGCTACTACTAGCTGCGTACCGGAACACGGTGTTCCCGTTTGGCGGCACGATTTAGCTTGTAGGGTGGTAACCAGCCTCGGCCGAAGCCTACCACCGGAAAGAGTGTTGTCCATTTGGCACTGCCCAGGGGTCACGTGTAGGGTATCTAGAGTCATGAAGCCCATAATGGGCTTCGCCTACGGACGCGGACAACATTAACCCCCAAAGATCGATCCCTACTCGAGGGAATGAATTATTATTTATTTTTTCATTTCTTCAGCAGTTTCATTTCTTCGTTCTGGCATCAAGGCAAAAGCTGGCGTTGAGTTCCGCCACTCAATTTGCAATATCTCTAATAATTCGGTGTAGAGTGGGTAATGGAGTGTCTTAACACTATGTTCCATTTGCCTCCTTCATCAAAATATTAAAAAAATCTCTTATATTTTAGTCTTTTTTCAAAAATGGTCACCCTCATTGATAGTGCATAAATTGAATCGTAACGTCAGTTTTAATATAGACTATGTAATAACACTACGACGATGACTTCTGTATGATTTTTATAGCCATTTTATTCTAAGAAGCAATTCTCTCTCGCTATTGATGTGATATTTTATTATTCTCCTATCATAGATTTTATTTATTTCCATAATGCTGTTTGTCAATAAGAATTACATAACTTTCATTTTATTATGACATTTATTTAAGTTTTTTTACTATACTGTTTGTTGAAAAAAATTACAAGTTGAAATATATGGATTTTTCTTTCTAGAAATACGTTGACTTGCTGTCAATTAAACCTAGAAAAGGTTTTCCTGCATCCACGTTAATGTAGACTACTTTATGTATACATTTTTTCAGCTTCACGCTGTATCCCGCACACAGTAGGGGAGGCAGAGGGAACCTACTGTTAAGACACTCCATTCCCCACTTTCCGCCAATTTCTGGAGGCATTGCGTGTTGAATGGCGGAACTTAACGCCGCCCTTTCTCCTCGACACCAGAGCGATGAAATGAAAATATAAATATAAATAATATTTTATATTTAGCTTAGTTTCTTATTAGTTAGAGAGGTCATGCAAGAGATATCCTATGCCTCTTGCATGCACTGGCATCCATAACTTTAATTTTGATATGGTCAGATTATGGTGCAGCCTCACTGTAAACAACGTGGTAGTAGGTTTGATCCTCACTTAGAAAATAAAATATTTTTAAATTGTCCGCTCCGGCAAGGCAAAGTACAGCGTTCTTTTATCTTGCCACTTAACACGAAATGTCGAGAAAGTTAAAAAGTAATGGTGTTCATCAAGCAATATATTAAATGTTATCCATACATTTATAATAATAAATATTTAGAAATTACTTATAATTTTGCTTACAAAAAGTGATTCGTCAATCAGCCACTTGAACAATATCAGAGATTCAAATCCTGCGATATATATATTTTTTAGCAAAACACTGGGTGTCCCACGTACTGCGGAGTAGGCAGAGGAAACTTATTGTCAAGACACTCTGTTCTCCATTCTACGTTTAAATTCGAGACATTAAGTGTTAAGTTGCAGAGTTAAACATAAGATTTAAACATAAGATAAGCTCAAGCTATATCGCTATAGTACCAAACGAAGGATATGTAGATCCAAGTTTTCATATATCAAAGCCAAGTCCCCCATTAATTCTCGCGATAGATACACATAAGTTATGATAATTGGCTCTCGGCCCGTATTTGCATAGTCATGATTACTGTAACTTACTGGTGTAGTCTGTACTAGTTCAAATTCGTGGTTTTGCTTAAATTGGCTTTAATTTTATTTTGATTAACATAAAAATTCTTCTCCATATAGCAGGGTAGACCATGGAAACTTAGTGTTAAGACACTGGAAGTGCCAGTTGCTAATTTACTTAACGACTTGGTACTAATTGGGAGATGTGAAATTAACGCCTTATTACTAAAGCGAGGATATGAAATGAGATTAGCGCTGTATTCCGCACACAGCAAGGTAGGGAGGGGGACCTTGTCTTAAGACACTCCATTCCACACTTTTGGCTGACTTTTGGAGCCATTGGGTGCCTAGAGGCGGAACTCAACGCCGCGCTTTAACTCGACACCAGATTGAGGAAATAAAAGTTTAAATTTAAATAAATATTTTATATCCTCGAGTGGGGATGGAACCCATAACCAACCATTTTACAGGCACACTTTGTGCTCCTGCTCCTAGCTACGACTAGCCTCAATATACATATATACTGTACAAGAAAATCGAGAACCAAGTGGACTAAACCCATGAACAACCTAGTCAATAAATTACTTCCTAATATGTTATTCCTAATAATAAATTAGTTCTCAAATTGATTAAAAATCACGTATTTAATATATACATAGATACATATACAGTAAAATAATATTTTTAAATCAGCTAGCTCTCTTAGTAAAATGAAATGATGTCCAAATCAAGTTCGACGTCTATCGGATCAACTGTTAAATCCCGAATTAGATACACACTAGTTATGATAATTGGTAGACGCGGCTATTTGCATATATGATTACTAGTTACTACGTACTATTGTACGTTGTAAGAAAATGTTCTCTCTCTCTCTCTCTCTCAGAATCTCTATTGGCTTCGGAGAGCTGGAAGGAACCTGTAAACCTAGTGTTAAGACTCTCCGTTCCCATTAAGACACTTCCATTCTCCATTTTGCGCCAAATTCTGCAAACATTACTTGTTGAGTGGCGTAATCTAACGCCGCGATTTGCTTCGTCACCAGAACGAGGAAATGAAAAAAATAAATATTTCATTTCCTAAGAGGGAATCGAACCCACTACCTCGTAGCGTCTTCTAGCGCCCTCTAAATATACTTATCCAACATATATTTTAAAATATATGAAATTGAAGTTAAAATTTTTCATAAAATTTACTAAAATACGCGATTCACTGTAGCAGCGTGGAGTGATTGATATATCGTCTTCCCAAGTACGCTTAGTAAGAGCGAAGAATTTAACTTGATGGATCGTATTACGTTTTAAAAGTTCCTCTTAGAAGCGGAAAAATATATTTTAAATGAGAAGATTCGGTGTCGGACATATATCGTGATTTTATGTGTCACTTTGACGGCTATCCGTACCTACTATAGTTTTTATATAATTTTTCTTATTAATATACAGTAAAATTTGGGAATGGCATGTAGGCAAAGCAAGCATAACGATCGTTTACGTAGGAATTACGGGATAACCCCTTTTTAGTGCACTCCCGTACTCTCCAAGGTAACTACCTATGTAAATTATTTATATACATACAACAAACAATATTTTTTCTAGTTTCACGGTGTATACCGTATATAGCGAGATAGGTATGGGGAACCTAATGTTAAGATATTCTGTTCTTCACTATTCGTTCAATTTCCGAAATATTGCGTGTTGCACTCAACGCGGGCTTACTTTTATTAGCAATAGTTTCTTTACTATCAATACATTCCTCCGAGTGGGAATCGAACCCACAGCCGTCCCGTTTACTGATAGATACTATGCTGTAGCACTTCGGCATTTATTTATTCTTTCAAATACAATAAAAATAGATATACATATAATAGTGTAGCCTCGCAAAAATATCTCAATCTTTTCCCCTAAGATTAATGATAGGTTGATAAATTATGCGCGGGTAATGGCGTGTTCTGATAAAGACGCAACGTAATGAAAACGTCAATGCTGCACTTCATTATCTACGTTTTAATAGAAAGTCACTTTGGATACTCATTTTATGGCATTTTCCGTCGTTAGCTCTATTGTAAGATGAATTTTTGATTATATTGAAACTTATAATCTCAAGTAGCTGAAGATTTTTTTAGTTTTTTGTACCTATATATATTTTGTATTCTTTCGTATCTATGTACATTCAAGATATTGCGTGTTGAGTGGTGGACCTCAAGACCGCCCTTGGTCTTGTTACCAGAGCTGCGAAATAAAAATATTTAATTGGTTGAAATGTCCCTGAGTGGGAATCGAACCTACAATAACCAAAAGCTTCAACAGTCACACGCTATGGCTCTGCTCCATGACGGTCGATACAAACCATTGATAGATTGATTTCACGTTTGAATGAAATATTGAAGTGTTTTAGTGTCAAAGTCTATCCAGTGTTTTGACGTGACGTGACGTGACTTTAGGTGGTCTGTCAATCGGTAAAAAATGATGTACAGCGTGAAGTGTGTGACCACGTGACGGTCTACGCGACCGAAGTTGTTTTTTTCTTCTTTTTCACAACTTTTCTGGATGTAATGATTGATCGATGGAAAATTGAAAGCAGATGTTAGCAGGTGTTTGATGCCTTGTTGGCATATTTCTTTTTGAGTACGATTGACGCCGTCGTCGTAGCGTAGTTAGGATGTCTGTCAGATTGAGGGTTGTAAGTTCTAATTTGTTTTGGGGGATATTTCTGTTTGTGATACGTTGAAAATATAGCGATATATTATAATATGTATATCGCTACATTTTTTGTAATACAAACCACAACGTTAAATTCCGTCACATAAAATGCAGTGTTTGATATAGTGATTCGAGCAGGTTTTTCCGGAAGCTAAATCTAAAATTTATTACAAATATTTAAACTTTATTACAAATATTTATGACACGTATTGAGAGATCGTCGTGGCACAGTAAGCTATGTATTCGATTTTCTCTCGAAGGAATTTATTATCGACTATCGAATTTCGCTTCTCAATATATATTTAAAAAGTTGGACAGTGCATGGTGAACGGTGTGTCTCAACACTAGATTCCCTCTGTTTATCCTGCTGTATATAGAATAAAAGATGAAATAAAGAAAATGTGTCAACTATATTATTAAATATTCTTAGAAAAAATACTCAATATTTCCCGATTTCCTTTTGCTTTTCATTGTAATGCAAGAAATAATTTTCAATAACATTTATTGGAGTGAAAACATGAAGCGCACTCGTAGTTCATACTTTGTTCGCTATTCAGGATCGAGCGGCTCACGGCTCACGGCTCGCGGCTCACGGCCGACGGTCAGATGTTAATTATGTATCTTTCAACGCTACACAATTCATCGTTAAGAGGAAATTGTGTTCTATACTGTGTTTTTTTTTAAATTTTATTTTGAATTAATTTTCGTTCATGATTTATAGACAGTTTCGCTCATATTTTAAGGATAAGCCGAAGAAGCCTAGTGTCAAGACACTTCATTCCTCACGCACCGCCCAATTTTTGAGACATTGCGTGTTGAGTGGCGAAACTTTACGCCGCGCTATGTCTTGTGAGCCAGAGAGAAGCCAGAGTGAGGCAATGAAAATAATTTGTAGAAAGTTCCTTCCACGCGCCACGAAACTGTGCAATGGCCTAACTGCGGCAGTATAACCATGTGATTACTTACTATCATTACCAAACGCACGTTTGCCTTGTCTTTTCCATAAAAAAAAATATACTCCAAGTGGTAATCGAACTCATATTGAGCAAAAATCAGAGGCCTCGCTGTGTCGCTGCTCAACGACGATCTTATTCGATAGAATATTGTAAAACAAATTTTTAGATTAGACGGTGCAAAATCAATAGTATCGGTGTATGTCTTATATAAATATTTATGTATTAATAATACCATATGCTCCCTCAGTCACGAAACACAAACATTTAATTGCAAATTGAATATGATTCACGGTTTTTGGAAACCCTTAATAATTAAATTAAATGAAGTGCTTTTTCCCTCCGCGATAAAAACGCGAGATACTCGCATACCTAACAAAGGGGTTGGTGGCTGACTAAACACTCATTAGTGATTACAGCTGTGCGCAATGTCTTTTATTTAAAAAAAAAACAAAGAGATGCTAAAATGTTTTTTAAATGATTTTTTTGTAAAGAAAACCACCGAATTGTATTGTTTGTTTTGTTTTTGAGTGCTTTTTTGTTTTTAATGTAGTACGAATTTCATATTATTGTTTAATAGTATTGTTATACTTGCTTGTTAGGGTACCCTACCTCAAAAGTTCCGGAGGAGCTAATAACGGAACCCTAATAGCATTATTTTGTTGTCCGTCTGTACATCTGTCAAGACCATTTACCTCAAGGTTTCGTGGAGGTACCACGCTGTAATTTATATCAATTATGACTATGATCTCTTAAAGCGTATAAAAAAAACAAGCTTCTAAGTCAACGTATTTAAAAGATACTAGCATTTATGCATCCTTTTTGCTTTAGTTTATATGAATCTATATATATACTACAAACTACATTACATACAAAATAGACTAAAATACGTTGAAATGAAATATTTTCGCTTATTAGTACTTTATTAAATGTAATGCGACATAAGGGCGATTCGAGTAAATAATAGCTACTAAACAAATATGTTTGAATGTGCACTCAAAGCAAATAACATAGTATTTAATATTAAATACGCAGAATTAATAATACTGGTGGCTGCTTATTAAAGGTATAATATAATTAGAAGTCAAATATTTTTCAACATCGGCATAGCGATTGAGTGTAAATGCGACGGTTGTGGGTTCGTTTTGGTAACAGGAGAGAACGCGGCGTTGAGTTCCACTACTCAATACTCAATGTCTACAAAATTGGGCGAAAATTGGGAAACGGGGTGTCTTAATCCCTTTCTGCCTACTCTGTTATAGCTTTGTTTTTAAGGTGGTAATGGTAAACACACACTTAACAGAAATTAAACTCGCTACTTTAAAATTTCTTACTAATACTATGTTTTTTGATATATGAATAAATTATGTAAATAAACTATATATAGATATAAGGAACTATGTATAAATGTAAATATCACTATCTTATTATTTTGTCGTACCAATAACAAAAAGGCTTGAGTATAAAGAAAGCATTTTTTTCATTAGTGGTTTTTTCATTCTTAACTTTAATTACTCTCATTGTAAGAGTTTCTAAGTAGAAGATAATGAGTTAATATTGAAATGGAGTACGATTCTATAGAAATTTTACTTAAAAACTGTCGCAGTTCTAGGTGTAAAAAATGTATTGCAAATTTGGGAAATCGGCGTCAGGACGTCGTGGCGCAGAATATGGGTGTGACTATAAACGGTTGTGGGTTCGATTCTCACTTGTGCGACTGAAATATTTAATATTTTCATTTCATTGCTCTGGTGGCGATGCAAAGCGAGTTGAGTTCCGCCTCTCCATTGCGAGATGGAACTAAAAGCCGCCAGAATTCGGCGGAAAGTGTGTTTATGTTTGTGTTTGTTTTTGGGAAATTTGTTTAACTGAACATCGGAATCTAAAAAATATATTTTAAATGTTTAATGTTTTGTAATTTGTTTTTCATTTTTGTATAATTATCTAACTCCACCCAAATTCGAGACATTGCTTGCTTAGTGTCAATGCTAAGCGCCGTGCTTTGTCCTACAAGACCTGGAAAATTAAAGAACAAACACTGTCGCACTGCACCATAATGTCCTCAATGTGATTTTCCTATTGAAAATATTGAAAAAATAAATAAAAGTAAAAACAAAATATTTTGTTTTACTATTTATAAAAATATTTTGTTTTAACAAAATATTTACAAAATAAGTTGCAAGAAAATGCTATTTTATGCAGATCTTAACTAAAATGTCTCTTTGAGTACTTATTTAAGAGTTTGCTTGGTAGAACACGCTAATCTTAGCAACTTCTGGTTCGAATTGAAGAAATTCTTATGTATTAGACACTTCATACATCGAGGCAATATAGGCTATACTATCGCGATAATAATTTTGAAACGTGTCAAGTGTCATCTCCTAGTAGTTTCGCCCCCGTGGCCAATGGATGCAGCATTTGGCCACAGGGGCGAAGCCGCAAGTATAAGTCAGTATTCTATATAATGACAAGAAATACCGTCGTTTATGACCGCTATACAATAGTTTTATGAGCGACGCGTGCCTATACAGTTGTAGATAGCGATTTACATGAACTCCATTCGTCATCGCCGGCTTCTTCAACCGAAATGATTTGTATTTAAGTTGTAAACTTATGGAGGGATTT
The DNA here is from genome assembly GCA_021202915.1 of Heliconius himera. Taxonomy (NCBI): domain Eukaryota; kingdom Metazoa; phylum Arthropoda; class Insecta; order Lepidoptera; family Nymphalidae; genus Heliconius; species Heliconius himera. The sequence goes on from JAJHJA010000069.1 coordinate 1,145,902, forward strand.
TCTTTAATTTTATTTTTAGTGAAGTTTGGTAAAGTAAAGCCATCGTAGCGTGGTAGCACAGGATTACAATCAGTGTAAGCGGTGGTTGTGATTTCGATTCTCAGTGAGATAAATAAATTATTTAACAATTTCGTTTCCTCGCTCTGGTAACAGGGGAAAACGCGACGCTAAGTTCCGCCACTCAACACGGTATGTTTCGAGAGTTCGGCGGAACATTGGAAACAGAGTGTCTTAACACTAGCTTACTTCTGCCTACCCTACTATATCCGGAATATAGCGGAACTTACCGTGAAGCTAAAAAAAAACACAAAGCTTTTAACTTATACAGATATTACAAGGGCACAAAATATCGTAAATTCTCTCGTAAAAAGTCACTGTGAATATTCTTACAGTTCGTAAATTTTGTGTTTTACGTTTTTACATACACAAGCATATAGTATAAATAAGTAAGTATTCTTACACAAGGTGCCTATAAAGTTTATGCCGCCATATGACAGATTTTACGATAGGTGCTGATGATATGATCACGTTGCTCAGATGTCTTTAAATACGAAATATGTTATTTCAAAAGAAACAACTGTTATACAACTTTTATCTCAAATTTACATATTTTTAGTCGCCTTTGTATTTATTTTGTTCAGGTCATCGTGGTTTTTTCAGACAGTGTCTGAATGTAAACGCGATGGTATTAAGTTACATTTTTACTAAGGGAAATGTGAATGTTTTTTTTCTTTACGCCTTTATTAAAAAAAAAAACAATCATCGTATAAAATATTTTTTCTAAATTAAAACCAATTCCTTAGCGCGACAAACGGGTAAAAATAAAAATGGTTGCTTTCAACATATAAGCGTTACCATAAAAAAGGTTTTCAGTGAGCAAGTGAATCATAATTTATGAATTCCGGTGTCCGACCGGAGTTGTGGAGATTTGGGAGATTTACGCGGGGTCATTGTGTCGGTTCCCGGGCTAGTACCGCCACAGATCTACGTCGGAAGGAAAAGAATAAAAAAATATATGTGTAAAATAGAGAATTTGATCTATAAAAATCTAATTACATGTTTTAAAGAATTTTGTTTGATTAACTGTCCTAATCTAAAGAACTACTATCTACTCAAATATTCATAGATACAGTAAGGTATTCTTCAATTGTATTATTTGTGATAAATATTTGTAGAGTATTTTTACATAGCAATTCTCAATTTAACATAAGTCCTAGGAATTTGATTTTATATTTTCAATAAATATGTAAATTACAAAAAAAAACGTAATATCTCAGAAATAGTTAGATATCTCAGTGATCATAAAAGCAAAATTAAATAATATTTTTTTGTACAAAAAAGTAATATCTAAACTTTCAACAATCTATGGTTCACCGTCGTTAATGAAACATAAGGGGTGTGCAGCATCCCTCGTCCCTCGTATCTGCTCATCCTGGGTACGTCGTAAATATAGATACATATAGGTACTTACTAATCGTTCCCCTTTTATTACTTCTTTAGGAATGTGATTTTTATTGCAAGACACGTAAGTTACAAATTTGGTAATTTTGGATATATACAAGATTTTCTTAGTATTAAGTGCTTTATAAAATGTTTAAGAATAAAATTAAGAGAAGATTTTTTGTTTTTATGTGCTTCGCAGAAAACTATAATAGTCAAGTAGAGGAAACTTACTTACTTAAGAGCGTCTTAAATCTAGATTCCTTCTGCCTACCCTTCTATTTGCGTAATATAGAGTGAAGCTAAAAAAATATTATTCTGTCAAGGAAACGTCAGCTAGACCCTATAAAGACTTTTCTGTGATGCTCATTCGAATTATGTTACAATGGCCAAAAAAACGATCGGGAAACGGGGGTTGCATTATTTTCATTTACTAGCTGATAATGAGAGAAAGTAACTACAGCATTAAGTTCCGCCACTTAATATACAATGTCTTAAAAATTAAGCGAGTGATAAAAGGTTCCTTCCGTCTGCTATATGCGGGATACAGCGTGAAACTGTAAAAAATGTAAATGAATGAATATTATGCATACATTTAGTAAAAAAGGAATAAAATTTGAGTCAAAATATATGAGGGATTAAATTAAAGCGTTCAACTTAACGAAACATGACCTACATGCGGTTCCAAAATTTAATAAGATTTACTACATAATAGAAGTAGGTTACTGCGGCATACATTCCTGTCTTATAAATTATAACTACCGTATATTTTTTATATTTTTTCATATTTTTGGTATTTTTTATAAAGAAGTATATTCGGCACCATATAATTTCAAAGCAATGATAATTATTATAGAAAAAGGTGGTCGTGTATCGTATCGTGGCCCCCTTTGAAATTTGTTATTAAGAACCACTCTATCCAGTGAAACATTTATATGGCATATAATTACACAAAAAAATCTGAGAGAAGGAAGCATTACCATTTTTAAGATACAGTTTACAACTGCACTCGTCAAAACTTTAATGTACTGCAATTATGTCAATATTTGCAGTGGGTTCGACATAATGTTTATTGAACGTTGTCCTACAGAATTTTTAGGGTAAATATACATAATATTTAATGTTTTATATACGCGGTATCAAGTCGACACTCGATACCGCGTTTTGGATACCTAACATGTAATGTGGGTGGCATTATTTATATTTTCCTTGATCTTTTAAAACAAAGTGCGGCGTTGAGTTAAACTACTCAATACGCAATGTCTCGAATTCAAACGAAATGCAGAGAAAACGGATTTACTTAACAGTAAATTTTACTTATCTACTTTGCTATGTTATTTTAAAAAAGGAAGCTTAGAATAGAGGTTACGAATAAAAAATATTAATAATTCTTAGAAAAATAGAGTAGTTAAAGTCAAGAAAAAATATAAACGTATATGGTGACGTCGTGACGAATAGCATATATATACATACGACTGCAAGCCCGACGATTGTGGGTTCGATTTCCACTCGCGGGCATGATACAATAAATATTTTGATTTCTTTGGTAATAATTCTAAGCGAGGCGTTGAGTTCTGCTTCTTAACACAAAATATCTCAAAAATTAGGTGGAAAGTGGGAACGGAAGTGCTTATGGGAAATGGAGTGTCTTAACACTAGGTTACTTAGTCCCCGTAAAGTAAAAAAAATATAAAATGTGCTGATGTGAAGTATACGTATCTACGATTCAGTGTGTGTAAAAGGAAATGAAACCATGAAGTTTTCTAGTTAAAATTTTATTGAAAGTTCCACAACTATCTTTGAAGCTTCTTTGAAGACAATGAGACGATGCAAGTGAAATAAGTAACACATTGTTAAAATTGTTGAAGTAAAGCGAGTAAAAAGGTAAAGGATTTTAATTACTGTCATATATGTATAGACTTATACTTTTACTACAAAGAATGCCGTCGTGGTGCGGTTTAAGGTTCGTTTCCCATTTCACGTAATAAACTTTTACTTTCAAAATCATAATCCATATTCAATCCAAAATCATATCCATATTTTTTCATATTTCATAGATTTGCTGAATTAAATATTACGTTCTTTAGGCCATAAAATAGCAGTTTACTAGGGATCGAAACGTGGCTTCATCTGCTAAAATTCATTGTTATATTATAGCCGAGTTACACAAAATCTGTACACAATAGTCCATATGTTATTTTGATGTACGTATACGCTATATTATCGAAAGGTTTAATCTAAATCTGTTCAGTATCTACTATTTGTGTGTAAGTAAGTGGAATAATCATCCATGCTCACATTTTTTTAGCTTCAAGCTGTATTCTACATACAGCATGGTAGACAAAGGAACCTGGGGACTCTGGGTTAAGAAACGCCGTTCCACACAGAATTCCGCAGAATTCTGGACGTATTGCATTATTTAGTGGCGGAATTCAATGCAATGAGGAAATGAAAATATTAGTTATATCTAATGACGGAGGTAATTATCGAGTTGAAATCGAACTCCCAACCTATCGCGCTTACAGTCACATACTTTCACATCTATAATATTAGTAGCATAAACAATAAATATCGGCTATTTACACCATATTATAGTATATATTATTTAGGAATTACGGAAGCAGCCAGAGTGACATGAGGCAGTACAATGGCCCGCTTGAAATGACAGGCCATTTTGTTCCGCGACATGTCCTAGACGTTTCCTTTGCGTGTGTGTTCACTTTTGGATACCTTTTTATATTTCTTGTATTATTTAACTGTTATTTGTGGTTTAATTTTAGTTTAGGTTATAGTTTTTTTTCTATTGTATTGTGATATGTTTATATTTGTCTTGTATTATATCTTATGATCTCTTTCAATTCTATGTAACAGATTTTAATTCGGTTTCAAGTAGTAGAGTAGGTAGTGTGTTCCAAATTAAAATTTTGAGTATACATCATTATTTTGTAATTTATATTAAAAATTGTTATACAACTGTAAATTTAGAACGACGTATAAAACGTTATGAGTTTAAAATTTTCTTTAAATTAAAATATAAAAAAATGTTATTGCTTATCTCTATATAAAACTTAAAATAAAACATTATAGCGCTTACATAATATTAAGTAAAGGTATATAAGGTGTATTAAGCAAAAGAAAGAAAATGCATTTTTTTTTAAAAATACTATAATAATTAATACTTTGAGTTACACTTAAATATTACAATATAATAGTATCACTTTAGATATTGTACTCAAAAGGAAGGAGCTACAGCACGACATGGCGGTATAATAGCGCTTGACATTTCGTTTCCTGATCTGTCCTGCATGCTTCCTTTTGATGGTGAATTCATGAAAATGTTTAATGTATTTAAAATAAATTCAAATTTAAATCAGCTTCACGCTGTATCCCGCACACAGCAGGGTAGGCAGAGGGAATCTAGTGTTAAGACACTCCGTTTCCCACTTTCTGCCGAATTCTGGAGACATTGCGTGTTGAGTGGCAGAACTTAACGCCGCGTTTTGTCTCGAGATCAAAGCGAAGAAATGGAAATATAAATTTAATTAAATATTTCATCTACTTGAGTGGGGTGGGGTGTCTTAGGTGACAATACAATAATATGGTGTCATCAAGTTAGTATGATTATGAAGCTAGTTGTTCTGTTCACAGGTTATTAGTAAATCACTTGATTTAAATTTTTCGTTTCGTTCTGGTAACGAGGTGGAAAATGGCAAACAGAAGTGATTTAGTGGAGAAGAAGTGTCTTAATACTTTGGAAACCTAGTTCCAAGTTGTTCCCAGATATCTACACTATACACCGTAGAGTTAAAAAGTAAAAAAAAGTAACAATATTACAAAGTATAACAAATATGAACGAGGTCTTCCTTCAAAGGTAAAAGCACTTGTCGCTCCACAATAGAGGTGGCTGCATACCACAAAAGAAGTCTCGTTTCCGATCCGGCCCGTACAGTGGACAACACTTAAATATCCTTAAAACATTCCTAAAGAATATATTTAAATTGTTTCCATTTAATCTCTCTGGAAAGGCGCGGTGTTAAGTTCCACAATTCTGCATTAAATGTTGCGATTTAAGGCGGAAAGCGAAAAACGGAGTGCCTTGATATTACATCTTGCTTACTCTGGACAGGTATGCAGGAAAGGCGTCAAATTACTTTTTTAATTCCCCATAAGAATTTAAATCGTGGTAAATCAAAACTTACGCTGCCAGTTGTATCAAAAGGAAGTATGTTCGTATATATAGATACTCGTTTGTATAAGTTTCGTTTGATCTTGAGGCATTTCATATAAATGTGAATGGACGGATTTTTATTTACTGTCTGTCATATTGGTTACTGATTTTTTTGTTAAATAATTACTTTTCACTTCAGCTGCAGCAGCAGCTTCAACTTCACGCTGTATCCCGCACATAGCAGCAAAAAAAAGACATTTCCGTCACATTCAGACATCGACATTTCCGTCACATTCAGACAAGTTCTACGACTTTTTCATTATTGGAGTTACTGCTGTATATCACTAGTCTCTTTGGTACCGCCTAGAACAGCTGGCGACATCCTCTTTATCAACTCGGCTGCTTCGATAGCCACGTCAACATCCCCGTCTAAGTCCGCTTCCCCTTCCACGATTTTCTTCTGATAGCGATTGCGATGCGAACCTTTGCACAATTGATAGCTGAGGACAACAAATTTTGTCTAGGCATCTAACAGCAAGTAAAATATTAAATACCATATCAATATATGGGTCCCGGGACCATAATGCCAGTAATATGAGGAGGCCAAATTATCAATAACATGAACTTTTTAACAAGCCTCATTGCATATAAAAAATGTAATATTATACATATTTAACTTAAAAATCGACAATTTGAATTTTGAATTTTGACAATTCGAGTTCGACAACTCTCTGTAGTTACGACGTTTAAGAAATTATCAAAAACCTTTGGCGAGTGCAGTTTTAAGCTGCTTCGTAAGAAACGGAAATGCGCTTCTTTCTCTCAGATTTTTTGTATAATTTTACTATTGTCATATTCTTGTTCAATACTTATTTAGAAAACGTATAAACATTTGAACGTAGCAGGACTCGACCCGCGCCTTCGGGAAGCCGACCAGGAGGCCCGGGTTTGTTCAAATTTTTATACGTTGTCTAAATAAGTATTTTTCTATTCTAAGTGTGGAATAACACTTTAAAATGTTTAAAAATATTCTTGTTCAGTTAGGAAAAACCACTGTTGATAGTGATTTTTAATAAAAAATGTCAAAGGGGGCCACGATAACTGCGGGGGCCACAATACCGCCTTCTCCTATATCACTTTTACCTAGTGTTAGTGTCCCAAGTTTTCTCTACCTACTCGGCTATGTGCGGGATACAGCGTGAAGCTAAAAGAGGTTAAAGTTTTTAACAGGATTCTAATAACAAGAAATTACTAATCATAGATCGATCACACACGTAAGACTCTTAGATTACATTATACAACGATATTGCATTAGGACGCTGTCCCAATGCGCCACGACGACGACGACGACGACGGCTTTAAAACTGTTGAGTTATGTCATCACTTCAAATCCATATTACAACTAAAAAATTCTTTACAATATATATAAACATAATAACCATATTTTCACTAATTTCAATTATTAAGCTAAATACGTTATTACTTATAAACATATTTCAGTCTGGATAATGTTTTGAGCACACTGACCACCATTAAAACTTTGGTTATAATAGGCGATATGAATATAAACATTGATAGTTCGGCAAATGATTCACGTGCAGAAGAGTACTTAAATCTTTGTGCATCTCATGGATTAATCCCAACTCATACACTTCCTACTAGAAACAATAACTGTCTGGATCACATAATCCTGCGAAGTCATAAAAGATCGGCCACATACGTTTTGGATGCTCCACTGACTGACCATTGTCCAGTTTGTGTTTGTTGTGAATTTGGGTATATAACAACGACGGCACCGCGATCGGTTACATATATTGATGAATCAGCTGCTATTAATATGCTTAAAAAAAGTGATTTTTCTATTATCTTAAACAATACTGATCCAGAGGACGCAGCAGAGAAACTCGTATCAACAATATCCTCTGTTATACAAAATCATACACGAATTATAGCCTCGTCTAGCAGAAAACGAATTATTAAACCTTGGATTACTCCTGGTTTACTTCGCTGTATACGTAATCGCGATAAACTCTTTAAAAAATCTAAAAAGAATCCCAATGACGTAATTCACAAGGTAATTTATACACGATACAAGAACTTTTGCAATAATTTATTAAAGAAAATGAAAAGAAACTATGAACAAAATGAATTCCAGAAGGCTAAAAATAACACAAAAAAAACGTGGAATGTTATAAAAAAAATCTGTAACATCTCTAGGGAAAATACGAAAGTTTCAGCAAGTCTATTAAAATTAGCCGTTGATCCGATTGAGGCTGTCAACAAAGTAAATGAGTACTTTGCTGATGTGGGGAAGAAACTTGCATCTGCTGCTCATTTTAAAGATGTTCCTCAGAAGTACATCCCCTATATGGTCTCCCAGACTGTGCCAAATTCGATGGTGTTGATTGGAACGGATAGCTCAGAAATCAGATCCTTGATTGGAGGTCTCAATAATCAATGTGCAGTGGGGTGGGATGGCATAGCATCATCTATAATTAAAGCTGCGGTAGATACTCTTACTCCCTCCATTACTTATGTCTGTGATCTGTGTCTAACTCGAGGGGTTTTCCCAAAAGTGTTCAAAAAGGCTGTGATTCACCCATTCTTTAAAAAAGGTTCTAAAGATTGCATTAGTAATTACAGACCTATATCAGTACTTAGTACTCTTTCTAAGATCCTCGAAAAACTTATAAATAGAAGATTGACCTCTTATCTAGATAAATTTAGCTTACTTGCCTCTAACCAATATGGTTTTAGATCTGGTCGATCTACAGAGGATGCCCTTATGGATTTGGTGGACGATACAGTACAAAATATGGATAAGAAAAGGAAGACTGTAGGTATTTTCTTAGACATTTCTAAAGCTTTTGATACTGTATCTCTACCTCTTCTGTATAAAAAGTTGGAAAATTTTGGTATACGGGATATTGCTTTGGATCTCTTTAAGAGTTATTTGTCTGAAAGAATTCAAGTAGTTAAAATTAATAGTACCACTCAAGGTAGTGTATTAGGACCCACTCTTTTCTCAATTTATATGAATGAACTCTGCAACCTTAAAATACCGCATTGCAAGATCGTCTCATATGCAGATGACACCGCCCTGATAGTACATGGCAATAATTGGAACGATACACGTGAGTACAGTGAACAAGCTCTTTCAATTATTATGAATTGGTTGTCTTGTAACATCTTGACCTTAAATATAGATAAAACTGTATTCATAACCTTTGGTCATAGACGCTTTTCGCCACCTGAATCCTTTTCTTTAGTTGCACACAAATGTTCCCTTGGGCTCAATATAAACTGTAATTGTAATAAAATTACTCGGTGTTCCTCCATAAAGTATCTAGGAGTTGTTATTGACGAAAGTTTTACCTGGAAGAATCATATACTAACTATGACTTCTCGTATACGAAAACTCGCATACATATTTAAACAATTACGATGTAGCACGAACATTGAAATTCTAAAGATGATCTATTACGCTCTTGTACAATCCATACTTACATACTGCATACCGGCTTGGGGTGGTGCAACTAGATCGGTCTTGCTCCCTCTGGAGAGGGCTCAGAGGTGTATTCTGAAAGTTATGATTTACAAACCTATACATTTCTCTACAACAGAATTATATATGATGTGTAAAGTCTTAACAGTTCGTCAATTGTTTGTTCTGCGTTGCATTTTGCGAAAGCATAGACTCACGTCCTATGATGTCCAAGTAGTGACCAACAAACGTAGATTTGATAAAATCTGCCAAATAGAAGCACGTCGTACAGCCTTGACACACCGACAATTTTATTATTCTAGTCCCTTATTGTACAATGACATCAATAAAAAACTAAATATATATCCCTTAACTTATCAACACTGTAAAACCAAATTAACTAACTGGTTGTTAGAGCTAAATTATAATCAGACAGAAGACCTCCTATCAGCCTAATTAGATTCAGGACCTATAACATGTAATCATGCATACCAAATATAGCGAAACATATTCACACACACACTCACAATCATACATCCACACGCTCATGTACTGAGCACATACACACATCATCAAAGTTAAATGTATTGTTTTTTTTTTTTTTTATATTACTTTTTTAATCTGTGTCATTTATTACAATATTACTTTTTTCTAATTTGTGTCATTTATTCTAATATTATTTTATTACAATTTTTTTAATTATTTTTATTATCTTTTGAGTAATTAATGTATATATTTTTAATTATTGAATTTTGTTTTTATATTTCATGATTGGTTCTTGTTAAATATTATGTTATTATTTTATTTGTTTGTAAAATTAGTTTTATTTTTTTATATTAAAGGACGATTGCGAGGTGGGAGTTAATAGCTGCAACACAGTTTTATACTAATGCAGTTATTACCGATTTAAGTTTTTGTTATGTACGAATTTTTCTTAATTTAATAAATATTATTATTATATTATTATTAATAAATATTATTATTATTATTATATTATTTAGCTGCCATTTAAATGTTATTTGCTGACTCAATTGCCGGGGGTCGGGAGGCAGACTTTATTAAAACACTCCACATTTTGTATTCAGCGAGTCCATATTTAAACAGATGTTGCCGGCGCGATGCTCCGCTCGTGTAAAAAACGTACGTGACGTCAAAAAACTAGTGGCTGTACGTAGTAAGTACTGTGAAAGACAGACGGTTCAGTTGTTACTGGAAAATAAATGAAAATGCGAAAAGATTGCAGAAATTTTGTTTTATATGTACGTATGAAAAAGACAAAGCGCGGCGTTCAGTTCTACCACACAACACACAGTGACACTAGCTTCTTTCTATCTTTTAAATCGTAAACTTGCCTTCAAATTTAGGAACATCCAAGATATGTCAAAATCACTGATCATTATATAAAACGATATTGTGGTTCTACAATTGCTATATGTAAGTTTACGGCAGAGCTAGCGAGCTAAGTACTGTATACTTATAGGTAAGGAGGTACTTGGCAGGAAGTCGTTTAAATAGTAAGGCATTTAATTTTAAACGTGATGCTTGTCCTACTTCTTATCCGAAAATTTCTGTCCTTAAAAGCTTGAAATTATTTTAATTGGTCAGAAGGCAGCTGTGGCGCTGGTGCATAAACGTGCAACTGCTAACGCAACAGGTTGTGGGTTCGATTCCCACTCGAGGAATTGAAATATTTTAACATTTTCATTTCCTCGCTCTGTTAAAGAGACAAACCCTGAATTGAGTACCGCTACTCAAGACGCAATGCTTCCAGAATTCGGCGGAAAGTTGACAACAGAAGTATCTTAATGGCAAAGGAGTGTCTTAATACTTGGTTCCCAGTTTGTCTCTACCTACCCTGCTATGTGTGACATGCAGCATGAAGATAATATAATAAAATAATGTAATTGACAAAATGAATTTAACACATTTTACTTTTTTTAGGTTTAACCATTTTCTCTTGTTATACCCCAATATGAAAACGAAAATAGTTTAAAAATGATCATCCTCCAAATGGGAATCAAAGCTACAACCATTGTTTTTACAATCAGACACTTCTCCACTGCGCCATGACGATTTAATTTTATTTGTAAATTTTAATTCCCTGCGAACATAATCCACTAAAGCTAAATTAATCCAATCTCACGAAGTAATCCTTGGAGCACTTTGGCGAGTGCTAAGACGCTGACCGCATTAGTTTATAATATCGTTTAGATGTTTGTGCTGTGTTGGACAAACTGCTCATCGTTAACTTCCTACAACGATGACTTTAAAGAAAATAATGCATTTTTTTTTCGTGTATTTATAATATATTTTTTAGTTTTACGTTGTATCCAGCATATTGCGGGGTAGGCAGATTGAATCTAGTGTATCTGAAGTATTGGGTGGTAAACGGCGGAACTCATCGTCGCGCTTTGTCTTGTAAAGAAACAAATGAAAATTTTATAATATAGAAATTAATTAACTTTTTAACTTTAGAAACCACTTTCTAAGAACCACGGTTCGAATTATTGTTGTATTATAATCGTATTATTGTTTATCGAGGAAAGTTACAGACTATACTACATCCCGTTAAGCGTTTTAATGTAATTCACTGTACCCTGTGTTTGGTCATAGTTACCTCATGTCATATATATTATACACAAATCTTAGTTATTTCTACTTGAACTAGAGCGAAACAGCAGGTAATATATTTTGTATAGCAACACACTGTATTCCGTTCCGCCCGATAGAGGGCAAGGCAGAGGGAACGTGAGAACCTAGTGTTAAAATACACTTCCGCTCCTCACTAATAGGTTTCCCAGATAAAGATTAATAATAGTTAATAACAACATTGCACCCATAATCCTTACTTACATAGATAGCTATACCGTTTCTAACGTATGCCACCACATTCGTCGGCGTTCGCTGTAAATTTAAATTCACAGAACAATGCAGTGGAGCTAAATTTATTCACTCTAACCGAGTAATCCTTAGAGAACTCGAGTAAGCCAGCTAAGACGCTGACCGTGTAAGCTGAGCAGCGAGTATGTGCGAAGACTAGTGGCTTATTTAGTTAAGTTCTAAAATATTTTACTTCCGTTTCCGGTAAAAATATAAAAATTGAAGAGGTTTTGGATCGGGACTTGTTTCGAAAAGCGAAAAGTTCACTAAGAAGTGATTAGTGACATAGTTTGACTGACTTGTCACTGAAATGACTTTATATTCTTTAAATTTTTGACTTATTATTTTAGAGTAGACAGAAAGAAGATGTGGAGAACCATCGTTTCCCACGTCGCGCTTAGTTTTCAAAATATTGCGTTTTGAGTGGTAAATGTTAACGCTGCGGCTTGCCTTTTTACCAGAGCCTTGTTGCCATTCCCCGAGTGTAATTGAACCCGAAACTGACTATCCCGCTGTGCCATGATGGTCTTTATATACTTAATACTGAATAAGATTTACAGATAGAGAATAAATAAATGGTAAAAATAAGCTTAACCAATTGACTATATTACAATATTTCTTTTTTTTTCGTAGCACTTTCGTAGTCGGTCTAAAATGACGTAGCTGATATTTTTGCAGTATCATCACCTTTAAGTGAATAGATTTATTAAGACTGACAAGTTTTGAAGTAACTTTTAAATAGCCATACTATGATTTATTGTTATATTATTATTTTATTTTTAACCAGAGTGTATTATCGACTTAAGCTTTCACTACACCCTATAGTATCAAGGAGGAGCTTGTGACTTCTTTTAGGGATTGTATATAAAATATAAATATTTACAAATAAAACTCTTTCTTTACTGAGAAACTGACTCACAATGCGCAAAAGAAATTACTTGTCTTAGAAAGTCAAGATATGCTTTGAACCTGAGAACCCGGTGTTAAACCATTCGTTTCTTATTAAGACACCCAACTTTGTTCCCCACTTTCCGCCGAATTCTTGAAGCATTACGTGTTGAATGATGGAACTGAACGCCGCGCTTAGCCTCATTACCCGAGCGAGCAATGAAACTATATAAATATTTCATTTTCCTGAGTTGAATTGGAATCGAACCCGCAACATTCGCGTTTATAGTCGCACAGTTGTGCCCCTGCGCCACGACGGCCTCCAGTACTTGGTATTTAGCCTAATTCCTACCTATTCTAATGTCCTGACGAGTTAGTCCACGTTTATTTTACTTGGACACTGTTCTTGTAGAAGACAGAACTTCAGAAGAAGTTGCATACCGTGCGGGCTGTAGCCACTACGTGGACACTTAAGAGTTTGCGCGGTCTCCGCAGTTGTAAACACAATTATCTTTGGTTACGTGGACTCTTTGTTCTGGTGAAACAAAATTATTAAGTTTTAGTTTAGCCTTGTGATGTTTTCTCATGCAGGAACTGGACATTTTACTGCTGCAGGTGAATTTTTAATTAGATATTATATATTTGCCTTTGTTGTGTTTCAACGGTATGTTCGAAATTTTGAGTTGTAGATTTAAATTTATCTTTTACTCTGTTGTATGTATTGTATTGTATGTATTTAAAAATATATATTTTTAATAAGTCTGTCACGGCGTAGTAGTACAGCGACGCTTGTGGGTTCGACTCCCACTCGGAGCGTTGTGTTCTGTCACTGAACACGCAACATCTTAAAAATAAAAGAAGGCATGCTTAAATATATTGCCAGATATTTAAGCATATACTTACTAGTAATTATTTTTTTTTACTATAGATTAATTATATGTAAAAAAAGGACATAAGCTTTCCAAACATATATCACAACAACACTAAACTACCAACCAGCAAAGTTAATAACGGAAAATGAAAATTTAGACCGTACCGAGGCGAGTTTCCTCAAGAGCGTCAAGTTTTAAACAATTTAAAAGTGGGAATCGAAGTGAACGTCTGTCCGAACTTGTTCCGCGGCTCGGACTTTCAAGAAAACGGACTTTAAAAGTCATCCCGCGTCCGTATCGGTCTGCTGCGTAATGCATGTTACAATATTTGCTCGAGAACTTTTGTGGAATCAATGATTTTTTTGCGTTTTAGCTTTAGTTTTGAGTAGAAATCGGTTATTATAATTGTATATGATGAAAAAATTAGAGCCGTTTTTTAATATTTTTTTCTTAGTGTCTTGTTAAAATATTAAATAGGTTTAGTAGCGTCCTTTTTTTTACCTTCTTGCTGTTTCTCGTACATGGGAAGTTAGTGTTATGAAACTCTGTTCCCATTAAAACACTTCCGTTCCCTAATTCTTATCGCTTTCTGTAGGCACTGAGTGTAGAATGACAGGCTTTACCTCACTATCATAGCTAGGAAACTATAATATTAAATATTTAATTTTCTGAAGTGGTAATTGAATCTATCTCTATTACGAAGAGATTGTTTTACGAATCTTTATCTGCCGATTTTTAAATCTCCCTATAGAGGTTCCTAAATAATAATCGTAGAGGAATTTCGAGGTAGATTAATTAAATATTGGACATTATCTATAGTAATGGTTCTCGACTTTTTTTAAAAAGAATTGCTATTTTATTTAATTAATATCATTTTGTTGTTTAGTATTACCCTAAAATAAGAAGACAGAAAGACAGTGTTGCGATATTAATTTATTAAATACTACTTTTGTCATTTTCATGATTATAACATGGTAGAAAAAGGAACCTGATATTAAGACCCTCCTTTGTGAGACATTGCGCTTTGAGTAGTAAAACTATGCTTGGAGCTTTTTCATGTCAGAGCAGGAAATTGAGAATAATTTATCCTCCTAAGTGAAAATCGAAATGACAACTACCTTATTTACCTTCAGAAATTTTATTATTTTTTGATATATTAGCCCCAATTGTTTTGTCTGAGGCCAGCGTGGTGCAGCAGCACTGCCTGACTCTGAATTTGGCGAAATGGGGAACGGAGTGTTTTAGCATTAGGTTCCCTTTGTCTACTCAACTATTTGCGGGATTCAGCGTTTTTATATATACCTATTATTTTTTTTATTTTCGATTTTTTATGAATTCCAAATGTTAAAGTTTATCAGTCATTTATTTCATCTAAATTGACATATTATTGAACTAATTAATATCCCTGTTACATATCGGTTCCCTTTAACAAAGCTTTGAGGTTTAACGAACTGCAGTTTAGTGGTGAGGCTTATCTATTGTATGGACACACAGTCCAGTTCAAAAACGTGGTTTTCAGCATTTCTAATTATTACCCTCACACTATTATCATCATCACATATTAAGAGAATATTTAGATATATGTATATGTTTGTGTTTAATTAAAGTAGGTATGTAGGTAGGTAATCCAATCGCAGCCCGCATTTTTTTGCGTAGACAATAAAATATAAAATCCTATTTTTCCCCGTTTCCATAGGCAACCACTTTAAGACGTTAATGCAATGTCTCAAATTGGTGCGGTAGGCGGAAAACGTAGTGTCTTGACACTACGTTTTCTACTTATCCTGCTATATTCCAAAAGAAAGCGTAAAGGATTTAAGCTTAGAAAATCAATATTCAGAAACGTTTAATCTGATACACAGCGGTTCGATAGAGGAAACCTGATAGTGTCAGAACACTCTGGTAACCATAATCCGCCCGAGATCCGAGACATTGCGTGTTTAGTGGCAGAATTCAACGCCGAATAATCAATATGTGTTGGAGAAATGTTCTTTTTTTACTATCCTAGTATTGTATAGAAATAACTTCAAAAAATATAATAATATCCTGTTACTGGACTTAAAATTTAGAACACATAAGCTCATAATTGCTTATTTGGAACTAATATGTATATATGAGTAATGAGCATCAAAGGAACGTCTTAATTAATGCTAACAAACTCATTAAATGTGGGGAAAGCGAAGTTTCAAATTTATACGTTTATTATTATGAAGTATTTACCAGTAATATAATATTACGTTCAAACGAATATAGACGCTATTGTAAGCTGCTATAAGTATCCATTTTGGAAGTATACATTTTGTTATTATGAAACTATTTTGCGGAATATTAGTTTACTGTCTAAAATATTAATAGGAAGTTATATAATCTCCATGTTTAATTGCTTACTAGAGATGTTTATTTTTTTATTGATTTATATCTATTATGGCTCGGTGGTACAGGTTCGAGATGCAACAGGTTTTAAATAGTGTCGGTAAAGGAGAGGTCCTAGTGTCAATCTTTAAATTGTCTACTTTCTGTATTAGAGGTTTTAGATGCTAAGATTAAGTGCTAAGTGATAAGTTTTGGTTAACCATATCAAAATCTTTTTTTACCTTTACGCTATATCTTGTATATTTCAAGGTAGACGGAGAAGTAACACAGTGCTAATATACTCTTTCTTCCAATTTCCGCTTAAATTTCAACTCAACGTCATGTTATGTCTTTTTCGAGAGAGAAAATTAAATAGTTAATTCCCTCGACTGGTAGTCGAACCCTCAAACGTAGCTTAAAGACGCTTTCCCATTGAACCAAATACAGCAATACATCTCGAAAATTATATAAAAAACGAAAATCAAACTTACATTTAGGCCTTATTTCAAAAGAACAATTAAACATTATACAACTAACTCCTGCCATTTCTTCCCAAACGTCTAATGGCTTCACCTGTCACCTAAATCTCTACAAGAACAACTTCGCATATAACAATAACTTGCAACGCATCTAAGCATAAATAATAATGTTTTCAGCGTTCTCGCTCGGCTGCTCTAATAGCCCGTGTCGTAAAGGGGGTTGTGACGTCACGGGGGTGACGACAACAGCCACTGTCTACCAGTACGTAAGTTGTATTGAAATGTTCGCCGATTAAGAATTATTTCTTATTTCTGTGAATCCGAGGGGTTGCTATGAAGTGAGTAGGGTGACAAAATGATTTTGTGATTGTTGCACGGAAAATATCGATTTTTTTATTACAATTTTTTTTGTAAGCAAGTCTCGTTATATTAATATTGATCGTAGGTAATCGATATCTTCAAGATAAAATAAAATGTGAAGAGAGGAGGAAGTGACTATAAGTTTTTTGTCGCTGCTTTACCTAATTACGACAGATATTGAAGTTAAATAATTTTATATTAATTAAATATAATTTATGGCTTTAATTTCTCATACATATATATTGTGTATACCACATCGTACGTACCCATTTAAAATTGATTTGGCATTTATTTCACATAGCTGAGTAGTTGAGTGGCGGAACTCAACGCCGCGTTACATCTTGTTACCATGGCGAGGAAATGAAATTAGTTCATTTGCAAGAGTGGAAATCGAACTTACAACTATTGTGTTTACAGTACGACATAGTGCCGCTATACCACAACGGCAGTATGTTACAGTCTGCAAATAAAAAAAACGAATTTAATATTTCTTAATATATATTAGACACGAGCGAAGCGAAACCAAGGAAATTGTTCCTAACGTTTATGAGGATGTTTCATCTTCATTTCAATCTAACCGATGAGTGGCTTAGTGCGCCTCGTCGTAGCTTAGGGTTATTGCGGGAGTGAATTTGATATCTTACCGACTACTACTGGTTCACTAGTACTAGATTACCTTATAGTTGACTAGCGGCTCGCCCACGGCTTCGCCCGTTTAAAATACATGATTATTGATTTAATATGCACAATCACAACTATAATGACTTCTAATAAGATTTTTTACGACATTATCGTCAAAGATTTTTTGATTGTTTTAAATAAAAAAATACGACCATTGTTGATATTTGATATTTATAAAATATATATAAAGCTAATTATTTATTACACGTATATATTTTTGTAACTTTATGTTCTTTTTACCTATATAATATACTCTGTTAAATGTGCTGATGTCAGTGAATAATTTAATTTACTCATTCAGAAACAGCCTTAAATGTTAAATTATTGATTTGAAGGATTCATAATATTCTTTATAAAATAACTGTAATAATTGCATATTAATTTCTGTACAGTTTTTAAATTAGTTACATATATTATATGAACGAACCAACCAAAAAATCTTTGTATTTACTTGATATTTCTTTCAAGATCGTTCTTTTTCTCTGTGTTGAATTAATTACGACTTAAACTTAACTGTTATGATTTATGAAGGTAATCTCCACTAACAATTCAATTTTGTTTACTTTATTGTATAAAATATTATATAATAGTGCTTCAAAAATATATATTTTTATCAACAATCATATATAACCCAGACGTTTCGAACGTCATTCTTTAGCCAGGGTCATACCAGCGCGATTGCTGTATAATATTCACTGGCAAGCTAATGCCTTGAGTTCATTCAAATGACGATAACTTTTTTTTTAATGAGCCGATTTTGATGAACCAAACTTTAGAACCTAAGTTGAGTTAAAACAAAGCAATTGGTGAAATTTTCAAGTAAATTGGTTCAGTAGTTTCAGAGAAAAATGCGGACAACAATATGTCGACAGACAGACAGACAGACAGACAGACAGACAGACAAGAAATTCAAAAAAAATCTTTTTGCTTTCTATTATTCTTTTTAAGTGTCCCTCTATCCATTTCAGTCAAAATTAGTAAATGTACAGACAAAATATTTTTACTGTCTTATTATATATAGAGACTAGCAGCTCGCCCACGGCTTCGCCCGTTTAAAATACATGATTATTGATTTAATATGCACAATTGATTGACAACTATAATGACTTCTAATATGATTTTTTTACGACATTATCGTCAAAGAATTTTTGATTGTTTAAAATAAAAAAATACGACCATTGTTGATATTTGATATTTATAAAATATACATAAAGCTAATTATTTATTACAGGTATATATTTTTGTAATTTTATGTTCTTTTTACCTATATAATATACTCTGTTAAATGTGCTGATGTCAGTGAATAATTTAATTTACTCATTCAGAAACAGCCTTAAATGTTAAATTATTGATTTGAAGGATTCATAATATTCTTTATAAAATAACTGTAATAATTGCATATTAACTCCTGTACAGTTTTTAAATTAGTTACATATATTATATGAACGAACCAACCAAAAAATCTTTGTATTTACTTGATATTTCTTTCAAGATCGTTCTTTATCTCTGTGTTGAATTAATTACGACTTAAACTTAACTGTTATGATTAATGAAGGTAATCTCCACTAACAATTCAATTTTGTTTACTTTATTGTATAAAATATTATATAATAGTGCTTCAAAAATATATATTTTTATCAACAATCATATAACCCAGACGTTTCGAACGTTTCATTCTTTAGCCAGGGTCATACCAGCGCGATTTCTATATAACATTCGCTGGCAAGCTAATGCCTTGAGTTCATTCAAATGACGATAACTTTTTTTTTAATGAACCGATTTTGATGAACCAAACTTTAGAACCTAAATTGAGTTAAAACAAAGCAATTGGTGAAATTTTCAAGTAAATCGGTTCAGTAGTTTCAGAGAAAAATGCGGACAACAATATGTCGACAGACAGACAGACAGACAGACAGACAGACAAGAAATTCAAAAAAAATCTTTTTGCTTTCTATTAGTCTTTTTAAGTGTCCCTCTATCCATTTCAGTCAAAATTACTAAATGTACAGACAAAATATTTTTACTGTCTTATTATATATAGAGATTATTGTAATTTGTAATCCTGTTAAAATATGATATTGGTATTCGTATATTTTATATTTTTATTTTCATTATTATATTTATTATTATTACTAGCGGTCCCGGACGCGGCTTCGCCCGCTTGAACTATACGAATGCTTATTAGATATATTTATGAATTTGTTTTTGAAAATATCTAACTAATTTAAATGAAAAAAATTATAAGTAAACGTTATCATATTAAAATATTAATAAAAAAAAACTAAACAAAACCAGCTACATTATTAATATCATCAAAGTAAAATAAATATTTAAAAGAATCAAAATTAAATGTGTTGTGCTATGTTTTTGCAAGTGCATGTGGCTATTTACATAATATTCAAATACAATAAAAAAAATATTATATTTTTTGTCCCTGTCTGTCTTTCTATTTCCCCGAGCTAATGTCCAGAATAACTGAACTGATTTTTATTGGACTTTCAATGATCGATTTTACTGATTTACCCGGGAAAAATCTTTTTACACGTTTTCTTTGCGCGCGTACATAGATACTATATGAAATAAATAAAGTCCTTTCTACATTCAATATGATAAGTTTTGCAAGCAATATCAAATAAAATCTCAATATACTAAAACTATAATTTATTAAGTCTATAACAACGGTATAGATAACCATCTAACCGAGATGAAATAACCAACAATCATTCCTTAAATAATAAATACTTAAATAATATTATGTCGATGACGCGCAGGGCCGCCACTTACACCACACGAAGAAATTTACAAAAATCTAACTAATCTACTACTCGAATTCAAATTCAAATTCAAATTCAAATAATTTTATTCAAAATAAGAAGTTACATGCTTCATTTTTTGAACGTCAAATTTACCACCAGTTCACTAAAATTAATGCCTCAGACCTGAGAAGAACCGGCGCAAGAAACTCAGCGGGACCTATTTTTTAAAATCAATTTTAAACAAATACATATTTAATTATTTGTGACAATGATACCTTTGAAACAGACTGGAGCGAGCATTTCATTCCCAAGGCGTGTTATCATTTACAAAATCATTAATTTGGTAATAACCTTTAACACACAAACGTCTTTTCACAATTTTTTTAAATCGTGATATAGAAAATTCTCTGACGTTTTCTGGGATCCTATTGTAAAAGCGTACACATTGTCCCATAAAAGAATTACGGATTCGATGCAACCGAGTTACAGGTGCACCAAGATTATGCTTATTTCTAGTGTTAATACTATGAAAATCACCAATTTTGGTAAAATTATTAATGTTTTTCTTAACATACATAACATTTTCAAAAATATATTGCGATGCAACTGTCAATATATTAATTTCTTTAAACTTTTGCCTTAAGGAGTCTTTAGGGCCTAAGTTATAGATTGCACGAATAGCTCGCTTCTGCAGGACAAATATCGGTTGGATACCGGCTGCATTACCCCAAAGTAAAATCCCATAGGACATAATACTATGGAAGTAACTGAAGTAAACAAGTCGAGCCGTTTCTACGTCAGTTAATGATCTAATTTTTTTGACCGCGAAAGCTGCAGAGCTAAGTCTATTCGCCAATCCATCAATATGGGGTCCCCACTGTAATTTGGAGTCTATGGTGATACCGAGAAATACCGTAGAATCGACAGGATCTACGGGTTCACCATTCAAGATTACATCAGCTTTAACAACTTTCGTGTTAGGTGTTCTAAAAATAATACATTTAGTTTTTTTACTATTCAATAGTAAGTTATTAACACTGAACCAATGTACTACTTTCGAGAGAGCATTGTTTACATCGTCATATACGATTTGTCGTCTTTTTATTTTGAACATCAATGAGGTGTCATCAGCAAACAATACTATCTCATGATCCTTTTCAACTAGATATGGTAAATCATTAATATATATTAAAAAGAGAAAAGGACCAAGAATAGACCCTTGTGGGACCCCCATGCCGATTACCGAACCAGGAGATTTCTTGCCATTCACATCAATCCTCTGAACTCTGTCAGCTAAATAAGAGGTCAGAAGATTGAGTGCATGTCCTCTTATGCCGTAGTAGTGTAGCTTCATGACCAATGTTGAATGCTGTACACAATCAAAGGCTTTGGACAAATCACAAAACATGCCAAGAGCATCCTGCGATCCCTCCCAAGCCTCATAAATATTCTTTATAAGACCTATACCAGCATCTGTAGTTGAACGACCTTTAGTAAAACCATACTGTTTATTGTGCATGAGATTATGTGAATCAAAATGCAGTAATATTTGATTTAGGATATTTTTTTCAAAAATCTTACTGAACGAGGGTAGTATAGAAACAGGTCGAAAATTATTAGGATCAGATGTACTACCCGATTTAAATATAGGTATGACTTTACTAAATTTCATTAGGTCAGGAAACACACCATACTCTATACAATTATTAAATATAGTTGCGAGGTGAGGAGCAACAGCGTCTATTATATAACTAATCAATTTGACAGAAATACCCCATAGATCTGACGTTTTCTTATCGAATAAGCGAAGAACCAAAGAAAAGTATAAATTAATTATAAACAGCAAAAAATTACATAAAAAATAACAGTAGTTCGAAAATGTATGAAAATTTACAAAACTATCAAAGTCATCTACCCGTTCGCGTCGGTCATACTATGCCGCTCGTAGGCTAGGTCATTTCGTATCAATGACATCTCCTTAATTATTTATTAGAATGTTATACAGTTAACTATAATTTCAGTCTAGATGAAATGCTAAAAGTGACTATTATATTCATTTTCATAAGGATCAATATCAAATTATAGAAAATACATACAACAAAAACCCGATAAATATAAAGTAAATTAATTAAAATGGTTACTTTTGCTCAACCTTCAGATATAAACATGGTATATGTATCGCGGACTTTTTTAAACATTAAACAACAATATTTTTGTAAAACATTGTTTTTATGTATCTCATAAGGTTGAGTCAGCGCACGCCATGTATGCGTTAAGCTCATTTTGGGTGACGTTTTCTTACAACAAACTTTGTAAACCGTTGCTTAGCAACGGTCGGTTGTTATTAACATGGCGGAATAAATTGCCTGTCAAACTAAAAAGTATTTTAAAATATTAGTATATATCGACAATATTACAAATATAAGAAAAAAAAGTAACCTATGTTCATCCAAAGACCCTCAAGTGTCTCTTTATGAGTATTGTATCACAATTGAATTACCGGTTTGGCCCTGATTGCGGCACAGACAGACAGACAGACAGACAGACAGAGTTACTTTCGAATTTATAATATAGGTATGGAGGTATGGATTATAGTATTGCATTTTAGTTGAGTGTCGAAACTCAACGCCGCGTTTTGTCTCTAACCTAGAGCGAAAAATGAAAATATCAAATATTTAATTCCCCGAGTGGCAATCGAATTCACAACCAAACAAACAACAAACAAACAAACGCGGCAGCGTTTGTCAACAGTCACACGCTAGTGCCCCTCCAAAAATATATTTTAATATTTTTGATAGATTAAAATAATTGGAGAAGTGATAACATATTTAAAACATAATCAATCAAAAATCTAACTATAAATAATCAATTTAAAAATAAGCATTTCATTCATTATATACAATTTCTGGCACAATATTTATTAGTACATAGTATAACTCGTTGTTGACTTTTCGAACCAATTTCAAGGTAGGAACTTAATAAAATGAAAATGCCATTAATGTTTTTTCTAATGTTATAAAAAATTGAACAGACATAGTAGCACAGTAAAAGAGTGTCTCACTGTAAGCGCGACGATTGTGGGTTCGATTTCCACCCTTGGAAATGATATACTTCATTTCCTTAGTCTAACAACGAGACATTTGTTCCACCTCTTAACAAGCAATGTGTCCAAGATTGAGCAGGAAGTGGGGAATGGAGTGTCTTAACATTGGGTTCCCTTAGCTTAGTTTGGCATAACTGGTATACTTTTTTCTTGAAAATACAGAACTCACTAACATCGTCACTTCACCACTGTGTAACAAATCTTTAATCAAAATAAAAATAATAAATTGCATACAACAAACTTTTATGCCTCCTACGTTCAGAATAAATCTTTTCTATAATGCATCATTACCCATTCCAATACTTGAATCAGTTACAAACGATATTCTATACGACGATCTTATTATTACTATAGTAGAGTTCAATACAAAAATCGCTATATAAATCGCTATATACAGTTACCCTTATTTTTAAATCTTTCTCTATGATACTTGTGCAACGTAATTTATGACGTCACGGCCTATTAAATAAATGGCCAACACGCTAATATGTTTACGATTGTTAGGGGCTCAAATTTTTGTTAAATACGATAAAGAATTCTGAAAATGGTCTCACATTTCCGTTATTTCTATTTAATAATAGGTTAAAAGGATTTATGGAGGTAGCACCCCTAATTAATATTAACGTGTCTGCTCGGAGTTTGTCACAAATTATAATATAAGTACTGTATGAAGGTTCTTTTTAAATAAAATGTATGGTAAAGTAGTATATGTGTTTAATATATTGGTCAGGTTAATATATTTTATATTTATAGAGTTTCGCCTAAAAATGCCTAATGAGCGGGTGAAGTTGAAAATTTATGTAAAATATTGTCAATTTGCTGTGTTCAAATTTTGAATTATTTCGTTTATTTGGCTTATCTTAATAAATTTTATTTTTGATAAATTAAAGAATTTTAAAAAAATATGAAAATATACAAAAGATAAAGAACAGTCACAGTAATAAAGCAGCCTAAATACATACATACATTCTTATACTATACCGAATCCAACTTCCAACCAAAGTTAGAAAACCATCAAAAATCATCGTCATCTGTTTACTCATCCATGACAGTCCCCCATATATTAACAAAAGCAAAGATTTCCACCCCGTCATTGCCGGCATCAGTCACTTTAACTTTCCCTGACATGCCAAAGACCCTTAGCCGTTTCCCCGTAAGAATGCACTCTGTAGGGATATTAAACTCAAATCATGTAGGGAGGGTTCCACTCAGCCTTTTACTTTAAATGCACGACTTTTCAAGGATTTTAAGTATAACCTATATTTAACCACCAGCTGCCAAACTTTGAACTGAAAGATGGAATGTAGATAGATACTTATAAGATATAAATCTTAATCTCCAAAAAAATAATATTTTTTGTAATTTCTCCTTTCTAAAATGTAAAAAAGGTATAAGATTTTATAAAACTAGCATTGAAAAGTTTGATTCCTTGTGCCCATCCTGCAATATACGGGATAGAGCGTAACGCAAAAACATATTTGAAATAGGAGTACAGTACAGTTGAACTACACACTATTCAAAAAAATTGAATTTACAGCTACATCTATACAGATTATGAATTCTATCGTTCATTGTTACACAACAAGTGATAAATCAATACTAAACCAATGTTTCTCAATTTGGGCTTTAGATTTCCAATTACAGAAAATCATCAAACATCACATTGAAATATGGTAGTAGGTAGGCAATGGGAACCTGGGAACTTAGTGTTTCCCATTTTTCGTCGAATTCTGGAGGTATTGCGTGTTGAGTGGCGGAACTCAACGTCGTGCTTCGTCTCGTTAGCAGAGCGATCAACAGAAAATTTTGGAAGATGAGAAATTAAACCCACAACCCCCCGCGCCACATAAGCCATGTAACTTTATCATTTCACCAAAAAACAACAGTATTTACAAGATATTTTAATAAAAACATGCAATTTCCATGAATGTAAATGCAACTCCTGCATTTTATTCCATATAATATACTCGTACGCTCACTGAGCTCTATATTGAGATAGGGGTCTTATAGAAAACTCTCAATGCGAACCTGAAGAGATTTCTTCTCACAATGCCGCTTACTTATGAGCTGGGTGAATTAACCTTTTTCCAATAGCTATTGTTTGCAAAAACGCCGTATTCGAATCCAACAAGGAAATGGATTTCGATGAGAAATTTAAGTATTACGAATAAAAGGGCGGATATTGAAGGGATGAATGTTTTAACTGCTGATGATATTGGGTTATTACTTCTCTTGAGTATGTTTGTGTTGAGAGTAACCGACGTGAGCCAGCCGCAATGATTTATATGAAAAAATATTTTGGAAGTTTTAAAAAGAAAATATATCTACTTTACAATATTTTAACATTTATTATTGTTTGTTTCAAGTGTATTCGAAAATTATGAAAGGCAGTGGCTTCCTCTTATATATTTTCTGGCTACATAGGATTGTAATTGAAATATTTTATAAGTATGTTAACGCTTTCACTAGTTATTTTGCAAATAGAGACACTATAAGGATAATCATTTAAAGCGTCGTGCGTGTCGGCGTCAGCGTGTTTGTAAACGTGACGGTTATAGTTTTGCTTCCCACTCGAAGGAATGAATTATTTGCCTTTCGCAGCTTTAGTTAAAAAAATAAGAGTGCTGAGTTACGCTACTTAAAAAGTATAGAAAAGTAGTTACAAAAAAAATAAGCCACTGTGGCGCAGCAGAATCGCATCTGGCTGTAGGAAAAAAGAGATGTGGGTTCAATTTCTACTATAAGTAACGATTTGGGTAACTATATTCATTCCTATTCTACCACGCAATATCTTTATTTAATATTATTACATTTTTATTACAATTACATTTTTAAAGTGTTATTTCACGCTTAGGAAAGAAAAATACTTATTTAGAAAACGTATACAATTTTTTTACGTTTTCTAAATAAGTATCTTGATTTGAGTTCTTTTTGCCTTAGCTATAAATATAAAGCAAAATACGTTAGTACCCTATTTCGTTGTATATATCTTAAACGCTGGTCACAGGCCGGCACTGTGTCTAATGAACGAGGGTGTTCGCTGAGGGCTCCTGTCATCGCGAGGGGAGATTGAAATGTAACCTAATTTAGTTTTTATTACGTAAAATGTTTTTATTACCTGAACTTCAAAGGGATGAAACTGATATTTGCCCTTTCTTTAGAATATTAATGAGAAATTCGTTTATAAGAAAGTGTTAAAATTCTAAGTAAGCTTCTTTCTCAGTTTTTATGTAGGCTATTTTTTTATTAAAATGTGACCATCAAAATGAGAATCTGTCGTACCGTCTAGTGTTAGGTCACTTAGTTTCCAGATTTTCGAGCTTTTCGAGATATTGTAGAATGGTAGAGAACTTAATGTCACGCTTTGTTTTTATTAGAGTGAGGAAATGAAAATAACTTATTCCCTCAAGCGTGCATCGAAGCCACAACCGTCATGTTTATTGTGTGAGTAGTTGTTTGAATATGAAAGTAATAAAACGAGCAGCGTTAGCGTACTATATTCAACTAATAATTGCTAAAGAAGTTGTTCATTTATATATTTTCATACTTACCATCAGATGAGCTTATTTTATGTAAAATTTGTACAATATTAAAAGTAAATGTATCTGTCCATTTTTTATTTTTTAAATTGATAATAACATATACTTTTAATGTCCTAAAATAAGTATACGATAATAAATGGAAATATTAGAGGCGAGTCGTAGCGCAGGGGCACAAAATGTGTCTGTAAACGCGACTGGTTGAGGGTTCGATCCCCACTCAAGGAGATGAAATATTTATTTAAATGTATATTTTCATTTTTCGCTCTGGTGATGAGGCACAAGGACGACGTTGAGATCCGCACTTTACACGCAATGCCTCCAGAAATTGACGGAAAGAGGGGAACGGAGTGTCTTAACATTAGGTTCCCTCTGCCTACTCTGCTTTACGCGGGGCACAGCGTTAAGATGATTTAATATATTTTTAATAGAAATATTACATATAATGTAGCGTGCTGCGTGTAGCTGTGCTGTTGCGGTACGACGACTTTAAGCTCGGCTTACTATATTTTTATACTTTCGTAAAGTTAAAAAATATACATACAAACTTACATGTAATTCTACATAAACATAGATAAACACAGTTAGATATCATTGTATTCTCACTCGGAGGCAATATATCAAATGCACCAAACTTCCCGTCCAGTGGTCGTTGAGTGCATCTAATGAGCGAGGGTGTCCGGGACGCTGCTTGGAGGGGCGATTGAAATGTTACTTAATATTTGAGGGTAACTTTTATTTCCACTGGAATTTCTACGCTATACTATATAATATATTGGTACTAATATCTTATTTTTTTTATGAGCACAATATGTATAAAAAAATATTACATTTGGATTCGCAGCAAAATTTACATTTGTAACAATTTCAGATAGTAAGACAATTTGCACTTATTTTTTTTTCATAAATAGATTTTTATAAGTATTTTTTTTATATTTATATTCTTAAGCAACTTTGCTTAATAAATTAAACCAAAAAATTTACAAAGAATGTAATAAGAACTTTATTGTAGATTAATAAGCTATTCCACTGAGACTCATTGGGACAGTGTCTGACTACAACAGATAGTTGTGGATTACAATTTTAACTCAGAGAAATGAATTAAGAGGCTCTTCAGCCCATCTAAATATGCAAAAAAATAACTAAAGATATTATTTCTTTATACAATTTTTAATATGTGTGTACATCCAGTGGGCGACGCTCTTAAAGTGGGGATAATGACAATGAGTTTCCAAATTGTTTCAGTTTAAAACCTTTTTATTTTTTGGTTAGAGATAAAGTAAAAACGCACCCTTCAGTTGCCCGTTACCCAACGGATATATATGTAAAAACATAGCACAAACTAAGAGACCCTAGTGTTTAGATATAATTTTTTCTGCTTTCGAACCATGTTAGTGACAAAATATTCCAATTACGACAGAAAATATAAATAACAACAGTCTAAATTGACAAATAAAATTTATCATTTTCATTTGACATTTAAATGTACATAAATCAAATGTGAGAGTAGAGTCGTTATTTGCAGTTGATGAAAAAATATGTATGTAAATAATCCGGTAAAATTTTTTTACTGTTTATTTTGCTTTCATGATGCAATAAAAATGGTAATTTTTTTTAAATTTATTTTTAGTAAATTTTCGTTTAATCTCAAAGATATTTATACATAAAATGCTTTAGTTACTGAGTGACCGACAAACTACTGAATTTTGGTATGTACTATGTACGGTGCTTAGAGAGTTTTGGAGAGTGTTAAGAGATGATTTTGCGAATATCTTATGGGAACAGGGAAAAATGGGATTTCATGCAAAACGTTTCGGGCGGCCACTAGTGGAGTAAATTTCATCAATTAACATCATAAGTCCAAGTTTGAGACCATTTGTTTTTTTTGAAGAAATGTGTTGAAAACGTTTTCTTTAAAATTATTAAGATTATTTTTTCTGAAGTCTAATACTGGGAACAGCGTGTCGAGACTATCGAAATGCAGTAAATATGACAGCATTCGATTCAGTGATATTATCATTGCCTCGCTCTGGTAAGAAGACAACGCGCAGTTGAGTTCCGCCCCATAACACGCAATGTCTCAAAAATTTAACAGTGCGAGGGTAACGAAGTGTCTTAACACTAGATTCCCTCAGCCTACATCGCTATGTGCTAATATGAAGGAAGAAAAAAGTATAAAATAATAATAATATTTTCTCTGATATCTTGAATATCATTATAATAATAACACGTCATCACAACAACAATAGTAGCAAATTTAAAATTTTAAACAACATTCCCTATTGTTGAAAAACTCATAAATCTCATCGGAATGTAATATAAAGGTCAGAAAATCCTGTAAATCTCAGCTATAACTTATTTATAACTCAACGCCGCCAGTCGCTTCCGTGGAAGCCGTATATCATCTTGGAATCCTTTAGAACTTGTTAGTAGTACGCTTGCATTTTCTTTTCAAGGAAAACTGAAATGTAATATAATGGGTAAGAAATATATACAACTATACTATAAAATAAGATATATTTTTGTAGTGTCGTTGTTGTAATGTTTTGAGTTTCCTTTTACCATTTTTTTGTTGAATTTCTTTTCTATTTCTATAGGCTCGGGTAGATTTGAATTTGATTTTTTTATCTGACTACGTCCAAAGTAAAAACAGAGGTTATGATTTTGACCGATATACATACGAGTACATCTGTCAAAATTACAATTTTCATAATTTTTTTATATATATGTATATTTATTTCCCTGTAGCTAGGATTAGCTTTACATATCTATTTCTATTATTAAGTCTATACTTTTCGCATGTTAAAGTATGTTATCATGGCGTGGCGTGGCATTCTTAAAGAAGCTGTAACTATCTCATGCTATATCTACCTAAAGAACATTTTATCAGCCAATTTCAATATTAAAGTACATAATTGACATAATAAGCAGCGAAACTGGAGCGCAGTCGTGTTGCCACAGCATGATGCAGCTG
This sequence comes from Heliconius himera, assembly GCA_021202915.1. NCBI lineage: Eukaryota > Metazoa > Arthropoda > Insecta > Lepidoptera > Nymphalidae > Heliconius > Heliconius himera. Next base: position 1,175,878 of record JAJHJA010000069.1, read on the forward strand.
ATCTAATAAGAATTAAACAGTATATAATATACCATTTACGTATAGGAATTATAATTATATATTGAAAAATACTCGCGCGTGAAAAATTTACTTTATTATGTAAAATGATGTCATGATACGACGTGCATAGCCTGCAATATATTGAATTTGGACAAAAATGGGGAAAAAATGTTTAACATTAGGTTCTTTCTGTTTACGCTGTTGTATACCGGCTATAAAGTGATATATATATATATATATATATATATATATATATATATATATATATATATATATATATATATATATATATATATATATATATATATATATATATATCAAAAACCACAGCTTACAGTTTCAGATGTGCGTCTGAAGTATGGGGCATCGTGCCACATCAAATAATATCCACGTTCGCCTTGCTAAGCCACCGCGTCAAAGAAATACCTACCTTTCTAACTACTTTACTACTATATTATGCTTTAAAATTACAAGGTAAATGTCGGAGGAAACTTATATTTGTATACCTGTTGTATTTTTAATGGAAAGACAGAGATAACTATGTGAAAGATTAGTAGTAAATAAAATAAATCAGCTTCACGCTGTATCCTGCATACAGCAGAATAGGCAGAGGGAACCTAGTGTTAAGATACACCGTTCCCCACTTTCCGCCGAGTTCTGGAGGCATCACGTATTGAGTGACGGAACTGAACGCCGCGCTTTGCCTCGACACCAGAGCCAAGAAATGAAAATGTAAGTAAATATTTTATCTCCTCGAGTGTGGATCGATTTTACAGTCACGCCCTGTGCCCCTAAGCCACGACTGGTCAGATTAGTAGCATATTCACATTTATATATTACATTATGTACAGGTTTATATATTTCTACATTATGAAACATATAAAAAATATTATAATGTGAAAATATATACTACTATGTCGTCGTAGCGTTGTGGATTCGACCTCCACTCGCAGGAATGGAATATTTAATATTTTTTAATTCTTCATTCTGGTAAAGAGGCAAGGCGCGGTGAGGAGCCTCAAAAAGGCTGCCTCAAGAACTCGCCGGAAAGCGGAGACCGGAAGTGTCTTAATGGGAACAGAGAGTCACTAGGTTCCAGGGTTCCATCTACTAACCTACTATTCTTTGAACGTTTCGATGTATCCCATGGTACCTGTGGCTAGAGCTATTTCGGGCACGTAGTATATAGAAGCTATTAGCTATTTTTATTTGAGCACGCGAGTCAAGACGCTGATAAAATCTAGTAATAAATATATTTTAATTACTCTATTCATATAGTGAAATTCGTACCCACAACTATTGCGGGCGTTGTTATATATGAATCTGCATACAAAATAGTTTTTTCAAGCTACTAGTGCCACAAAATATATACTTTATATCGTTTTTTAGTTTCACTTTGTATTCCACACAAAGCAGAGTATAGAGTAGAGAGAATCTGGGGACCCAATGTTAGGAGACTCCGTTGCCATTGTAACACTTCCGCTCCCCCCTTTCCGTCGATATTTACCTCGTTACCGGAAACGACGAGAATATGAAATATTAGAAGAAATATTTAATAAGGGTTCGATTCCTACTAGAGGATTATACGATGTAAGTGGAAATCGAACCCACAACCTGTCGCGTGTGCCCTCACATCACGACTGGCCTCAATCTATCCTTAATCTATTCAAATGCTTGTACAATGCACATACTAGCTACGAGGCACAACCTGGCTGACCCAGATTTTTTATTTCAGTTGAGAGAATGAAATTGCTGGTAGTGGGCTCTCAGTGTATTTTATTTTTACACGAAAACACTTTTTATTTTCATATTACTGTATGAGGACTGGATAAAATGATATGCTGACTGCTAGCTGTTATTTTATGCTGATGGAATGGCATTTTTGCTTATATTCCGCTGCGTTTTTTTTTATTTTTTCACTCGTTCTCGTGTTCTTTTTATTACACGAACTATCGTTGAGTTTTTGTTTTAATATGCGGTACGTTTATTATAGTGATGTTTTATAGTATGTTATTTTTGTTATAGACATTTGTTGATATAAATACAACAGTATCTGTTTTAGGTTCTTGGCTTTTATTTAAGGATTATTTAAATAAAAAGAGAACTTTTATTTTATATATATTTTTTTGATATAAATGTTGATATACATATTGCAATGTAAAATATGTGGTAGGTATTAGGCTCGTACATTTTACAGTATTTTTCTGGAATTGTTGAGATAAATTTGCCACCTTTCTCTCAACATGGGTAAATTTGCCATTTTACTCTCAATTTTGAGACATTATGTGTAACGTAACTTAGCTCCGCTTTGTCTTAGAAGATTGGGACAACGTTTAATTTCCACTCGAGGGAATGATATATATTATATTTTTCTTTCTTCGCACTGGTAAACAAGCAGAGAGTTCCATCACTAAACAAGTGATGCCACAAGAATTCAGCAGAAAGTGGGAAACGAAGTGTCTTAACACTAGGTTCCCTCTGCCTACCCTGCTATATGCGGGATACAGCAGAAGCTAAAAAAAACAAAAAAGAAAATACTACTAGCTCTCCATGCTTGATAGAGGAAATTTACTGTGTACACATTGTTTTCTACTATCCGCCCAATTTTCAAGATATTTTTAAGTGACTAACAGACCAAATGATTTAAATATTATCCTTCTTCGGATATCAAACCTACAACCATCACGCTAACAGTACCACTGCACCATGAAAAATTATTAGTACGATTCTATATTACTAGAGTGGACGGCGTCAGTTCGTCTTGTATGCCAATTTGATGCATCGCACCCCCTGCGGACATCCGGCGACGACATCCGCTCTGTTACTGTATTGTCTCTGTATCTACAATACGTATTGTATATTGATGCTTCCTATATTTGTATATATTGTTGATTAAATAGGGTAGATAGAAGGCTTCCTTATAGTAGGCAGGAGAAGAAAATAAAAGATAAAAAGAATTGAGATTAAAATTAGACTACGTATTCTGGAAAATTATGAGAATATTTGTATGTTTAATTGAGGGATTGGGACTTCCCAATCCTTCAATTAAATTTCTTTTTATTATAATTATCATACATCACTCATCATCGTTTTGAGGTAGCCTAAGCAATCTTACACGATAGTGCTTAGAAAAGAAATAGAGCGTAGGCTTTCTTTTTTACTTATATTGAGGCTAGTTAGTCGTGGCGCAGGGGCACGAAATGTGACTGCACGATTGAACATTTCCTCGAGTGGGGATCGAACCGACAAACAGTCGCGTTTACAGTCACAGTTTTTGCCCCTGCGCCACGACTGGTCTCTATATTAGATACTATAAACCCGTTTTATCCAAACCCGTTCAGTAGTTTTTGCATGAAATTGAAACTATAAAGTTAGGTATTGTCATAGACCAAAATAGAGTTTACATTCAAAATTGAGTATAATATTCAATTACGTATATATTAAGCAGCAGCAGCAGCAGCAGTTATACGAGTGACATTTGCTGTGAAACGTTACGCTTCGCCCACGCCGCGCCGCGCCGCGCCGGGCTGTACGCTCCAACTAACAAAGTCAGTTCTGTTTGAAGAGAATATTGTGTTTCGTGAGAAACTTTGCAGTAACTTAGTAATGGTGACGACGTTTTGAGGGACTAAGAAATTAATGTCGAACGTTTTTATTTTTTTAGGTTCATACTGTATTTAGAATATTATAAGGGATTGAGAAGGAACCTTATATTTTGGAAGCATTGTGTGTTGAGTGGTGGAACTCAATGCCACGCTTTGCCTCGGCCCAGAACGAAAAATAAAAAAATCGATCAAATATGTAATAAATATTATTATTATTACAAAGTCTACGAATTTGTTTGGTTAAACTAAACCCATACTCTGCTGGTACGAATTCATAAATTGATTTTGTGTTGGATAATCCATTTATCGAGGAAGGCTGTATTTGTTAATCGTTTTGTTGTAACTAACGTTATCTGCGGCCAAAGTTACCTCACTTAGAATACGTCATCTGTATTAGGGAACTTTTAGATATTTCGATTAGACTATGGAGCGAACCAAAAAACCTGTAGTGTTATAATTTACAGATTTGTTGATGTTAACATTTTGATTAAATGATATTATCAAAAATAAATAATTTATAAGACTTTTTTATTTTCTGGCATTGGTAAGAAAAAAATCGTTTGCCATAACCCTATATTCAAATAAAAAATCTTTTTTTAATATGTCTTTATATTTGTACCTAATTATTCCATGTAGTGGTGCGCAATTACCATTCTCAAGGAAACAGGATAGCTTGTTCGTTATTCATACAAGTGCAAAAAAACTGTCAAGTGCGCAGTCGAACTCGCCCACCGAGTGTTCCGTACCGATTTCATGATTCTAAGTCAACGGGAGCTTGACGTGATGATGAAAGTTGACAAATTTAATTTTGCTGGCCTATTGACTCATATAGTATGAAATCAAGTACAAATATAAGTTTTGATAATTTTTTCTGTGGTGTGCCTATAACTTTTCAAATTTTTAAAACACATGACATTTATAATACAGATATTTAAATTAAATTTAAGTTCTTGTCTATTTGTTTTGACAATAAAGTAAGTGATCCTGTAAGTGTTGTATATTTTTCTCTTAAGATACGGAGCTCTAAAAATTATAAAACTATTATAAATCTATTATAGATTCACAATAAATCTAAAAGATGACAGGTTTGTATAATATTATGTTTCATAGTGAGTGATTGCTAATTCAAAAAGTTTGATGTTTTTTTCTTTTAAAGCATTTTATTTGTACAGTAACTTTATTAACATATTATCTTATAGGGTAGGGTAGTATGTTAAATCCAGTCGTGGGCAGGAGCAAAAACGTATGACTCTAAACGCTACAAGTTATGGGTTCGATTCTTGCTCTATGAAATAAAATATTAAATATTTTCTTTTCTTCACTCTGATGCACTTTGCTTTTACATCAGGGTGAATCTGCATCCCACCACACAACTGGGAAGCGGATTTGCCTTGATGAGAATGGAGTGTCTTAACACTAGGTGCCCAGTTCCCTTTGCTTATCATGCCATTTGCGGGATACAATGTGAAGTAAAAAAAAAAACATATTACATATACGAGTAAAAAAAAACCATATCTTACATGGATTCAATTTTACGTCTCTTATCGTATAATTTGTACGTTCTCTTGTATTTAATTATAGAGACGGCTTTTTGTAACGCTGCAGTAATAAATCAATCGTCCAGCTCGGCTTTTATCCGCAAGATTTTCCGACCACTTACTTGGGCATCTCTACCTTTTTTATACCGTCTGTATCTGGGAGAGATGAGCAACGAAATATTAGAGTTGGCATTGAGATTAAGATTTTTGTTTTTCTTCCTTTTCGTTTTTATAACTTTACGTTGTATCCCGCGTATAGAAGGGTAGGCAAAAGAAATCTAATGTTGAGACACTCCAATCGCAGTGAGTGAGTGTCACTCCGTTTCAATTTTGGAGACAATATGTGTTGAGTGGCGAAATTCAACGCCGTGTTTCGTCGGTTATTTCGTCGTGCATTTTTAGATTTTTTCTTATGTATAAGTATGATTGTATAAATATTTTTAATATCGTATTATTATTTTGATGGAATGCTCCTAATAGCTAAATCAATTGAGGCCGGTCGTGGCGCAGCGGCACGAGGTGTGACTGTAAAACCGACTGGTTGTGGGTTCGATCCCCACTCGAGGAGATGAAATATTTACTTAAATTTATATTTCCATTTCTTCGCTCTGGTGTCGAGGTTAAGCGCGGCGTTGAGTTCTGCCACTCGACACACAATGCCTCCAGAATTCGGCAGAAAGTGGGGAACGGAGTGTCTTAACACTAGGTTTCCTCTGCCTTTATTTATTTTATTTTTAACATTTTGATTAAATGATATTATCAAAAATAAATAATTTATAAGACTTTTTTATTTTCTGGCATTGGTAAGAAAAAAATCGTTTGCCATAACCCTATATTCAAATAAAAAATCTTTTTTTAATATGTCTTTATATTTGTACCTAATTATTCCATGTAGTGGTGCGCAATTACCATTCTCAAGGAAACAGGATAGCTTGTTCGTTATTCATACAAGTGCAAAAAAACTGTCAAGTGCGCAGTCGAACTCGCCCACCGAGTGTTCCGTACCGATTTCATGATTCTAAGTCAACGGGAGCTTGACGTGATGATGAAAGTTGACAAATTTAATTTTGCTGGCCTATTGACTCATATAGTATGAAATCAAGTACAAATATAAGTTTTGATAATTTTTTCTGTGGTGTGCCTATAACTTTTCAAATTTTTAAAACACATGACATTTATAATACAGATATTTAAATTAAATTTAAGTTCTTGTCTATTTGTTTTGACAATAAAGTAAGTGATCCTGTAAGTGTTGTATATTTTTCTCTTAAGATACGGAGCTCTAAAAATTATAAAACTATTATAAATCTATTATAGATTCACAATAAATCTAAAAGATGACAGGTTTGTATAATATTATGTTTCATAGTGAGTGATTGCTAATTCAAAAAGTTTGATGTTTTTTTCTTTTAAAGCATTTTATTTGTACAGTAACTTTATTAACATATTATCTTATAGGGTAGGGTAGTATGTTAAATCCAGTCGTGGGCAGGAGCAAAAACGTATGACTCTAAACGCTACAAGTTATGGGTTCGATTCTTGCTCTATGAAATAAAATATTAAATATTTTCTTTTCTTCACTCTGATGCACTTTGCTTTTACATCAGGGTGAATCTGCATCCCACCACACAACTGGGAAGCGGATTTGCCTTGATGAGAATGGAGTGTCTTAACACTAGGTGCCCAGTTCCCTTTGCTTATCATGCCATTTGCGGGATACAATGTGAAGTAAAAAAAAAAACATATTACATATACGAGTAAAAAAAAACCATATCTTACATGGATTCAATTTTACGTCTCTTATCGTATAATTTGTACGTTCTCTTGTATTTAATTATAGAGACGGCTTTTTGTAACGCTGCAGTAATAAATCAATCGTCCAGCTCGGCTTTTATCCGCAAGATTTTCCGACCACTTACTTGGGCATCTCTACCTTTTTTATACCGTCTGTATCTGGGAGAGATGAGCAACGAAATATTAGAGTTGGCATTGAGATTAAGATTTTTGTTTTTCTTCCTTTTCGTTTTTATAACTTTACGTTGTATCCCGCGTATAGAAGGGTAGGCAAAAGAAATCTAATGTTGAGACACTCCAATCGCAGTGAGTGAGTGTCACTCCGTTTCAATTTTGGAGACAATATGTGTTGAGTGGCGAAATTCAACGCCGTGTTTCGTCGGTTATTTCGTCGTGCATTTTTAGATTTTTTCTTATGTATAAGTATGATTGTATAAATATTTTTAATATCGTATTATTATTTTGATGGAATGCTCCTAATAGCTAAATCAATTGAGGCCGGTCGTGGCGCAGCGGCACGAGGTGTGACTGTAAAACCGACTGGTTGTGGGTTCGATCCCCACTCGAGGAGATGAAATATTTACTTAAATTTATATTTCCATTTCTTCGCTCTGGTGTCGAGGTTAAGCGCGGCGTTGAGTTCTGCCACTCGACACACAATGCCTCCAGAATTCGGCAGAAAGTGGGGAACGGAGTGTCTTAACACTAGGTTTCCTCTGCCTTTATTTATTTTATTTTTAACATTTTGATTAAATGATATTATCAAAAATAAATAATTTATAAGACTTTTTTATTTTCTGGCATTGGTAAGAAAAAAATCGTTTGCCATAACCCTATATTCAAATAAAAAATCTTTTTTTAATATGTCTTTATATTTGTACCTAATTATTCCATGTAGTGGTGCGCAATTACCATTCTCAAGGAAACAGGATAGCTTGTTCGTTATTCATACAAGTGCAAAAAAACTGTCAAGTGCGCAGTCGAACTCGCCCACCGAGTGTTCCGTACCGATTTCATGATTCTAAGTCAACGGGAGCTTGACGTGATGATGAAAGTTGACAAATTTAATTTTGCTGGCCTATTGACTCATATAGTATGAAATCAAGTACAAATATAAGTTTTGATAATTTTTTCTGTGGTGTGCCTATAACTTTTCAAATTTTTAAAACACATGACATTTATAATACAGATATTTAAATTAAATTTAAGTTCTTGTCTATTTGTTTTGACAATAAAGTAAGTGATCCTGTAAGTGTTGTATATTTTTCTCTTAAGATACGGAGCTCTAAAAATTATAAAACTATTATAAATCTATTATAGATTCACAATAAATCTAAAAGATGACAGGTTTGTATAATATTATGTTTCATAGTGAGTGATTGCTAATTCAAAAAGTTTGATGTTTTTTTCTTTTAAAGCATTTTATTTGTACAGTAACTTTATTAACATATTATCTTATAGGGTAGGGTAGTATGTTAAATCCAGTCGTGGGCAGGAGCAAAAACGTATGACTCTAAACGCTACAAGTTATGGGTTCGATTCTTGCTCTATGAAATAAAATATTAAATATTTTCTTTTCTTCACTCTGATGCACTTTGCTTTTACATCAGGGTGAATCTGCATCCCACCACACAACTGGGAAGCGGATTTGCCTTGATGAGAATGGAGTGTCTTAACACTAGGTGCCCAGTTCCCTTTGCTTATCATGCCATTTGCGGGATACAATGTGAAGTAAAAAAAAAAACATATTACATATACGAGTAAAAAAAAACCATATCTTACATGGATTCAATTTTACGTCTCTTATCGTATAATTTGTACGTTCTCTTGTATTTAATTATAGAGACGGCTTTTTGTAACGCTGCAGTAATAAATCAATCGTCCAGCTCGGCTTTTATCCGCAAGATTTTCCGACCACTTACTTGGGCATCTCTACCTTTTTTATACCGTCTGTATCTGGGAGAGATGAGCAACGAAATATTAGAGTTGGCATTGAGATTAAGATTTTTGTTTTTCTTCCTTTTCGTTTTTATAACTTTACGTTGTATCCCGCGTATAGAAGGGTAGGCAAAAGAAATCTAATGTTGAGACACTCCAATCGCAGTGAGTGAGTGTCACTCCGTTTCAATTTTGGAGACAATATGTGTTGAGTGGCGAAATTCAACGCCGTGTTTCGTCGGTTATTTCGTCGTGCATTTTTAGATTTTTTCTTATGTATAAGTATGATTGTATAAATATTTTTAATATCGTATTATTATTTTGATGGAATGCTCCTAATAGCTAAATCAATTGAGGCCGGTCGTGGCGCAGCGGCACGAGGTGTGACTGTAAAACCGACTGGTTGTGGGTTCGATCCCCACTCGAGGAGATGAAATATTTACTTAAATTTATATTTCCATTTCTTCGCTCTGGTGTCGAGGTTAAGCGCGGCGTTGAGTTCTGCCACTCGACACACAATGCCTCCAGAATTCGGCAGAAAGTGGGGAACGGAGTGTCTTAACACTAGGTTTCCTCTGCCTACCCTGCTGTGTGCGGGATACAGCGTGAAGCTGATTTGATTTGATTTTTTTTTAGCTAAATCAATCCTACTCTAAAAATAATTGTTTAGGTAATATTAGTCACTGATAGAGGAAGTACTCTAAGAATTACTTACTTATTAATTAGACTAATTATTTCAGATTGCTCCTCAAACTTACGAAAATAACAAAGTAAAACTAATAAATAAACTATTTTGCGGTATGCTTTTAAGTATATATTTCAAAATTTTATTCCACAAAACTAATATGAACCTCTATCCCATTATAACTCGCGGTCCGGTAAGTATGTCCGCGTTAGTGAAATAAATGGAGTTCCCGGGATGGATGCCGCGCGCGCCTTCTCCCAAGCCCTTAAGTGTAAGTCCAGGTATTCAACGCTTTTGGCGACCTTGTGTCTTATAAACTTTCTAATACCTTACCCCAACAATATATATATACTTATAAGTAGGTACGTCTGAGCAGTAAATGATCAGATATTTTATTTTGTTAGATTTTTTTATCTTATCAGTCAATTAATCAATAAATCCGACCGTTTTTCGAGATATTGCGTGTTCAGTGGCAGAACTGAACTCAGCGTTCTGTCTGAGTGTGTTAACGAATAAATTTAGATATAATTGTGGCCATTTACATCTAGCGCTGTCTGACGCAACCTCGGCTTAATTAACATCTAATATAATGGAACTCTATAGTGGATATTTTATGTTGCGTAATAATAAAATAAGCTTTGAAACTTTGAGGGTGAAAAAGTTATTCAACGTTAAATGTAAATAAGAAGAAGTATTTTCTTAATTAATTTATACAAATTAATAAAGGTTATTAAATAAATTGTTTATTTGATTTGTTGTTATATTTTTTATATAAACAGGTTTTACTACTGATTATAAGTAAAAGTAAACAAAGAAAATCAAAAGTATTGTAGGTAATCTTACATGCGGTATATAAATTGAAAAATGTTGAGGCGTCTTCGTCAATTAATTAAACAAGGGAAGGGCTTGTCCTAAATAATATAAAGGTCGTTAGGTACGAGTGCACCCGAAGCGTCATTATCTTCAGACCCTTGGGTGGGTTTCTTCTTTTAGCGGAAATATTTGTTTATCAATTTGTCACTGATATAATTATAGACTATATATTTTTAAAGCCATCGTGACACATAGTCTCACTGTAAATACGACAGTTGTAGATTCGATCCCCATTAGGGGAATCAATGTATTTAAATTATTGCGACAAAATTTGAGCTCGCATTTCACCGCTCGATATCCGGCTGAAAATGGAACAGACTGATTTAACACCATAAAGCTGCTTTTTATTAGATTTTTTTAACATAAATCTCAAAGAGATACTTTTGACATATGTATGTAGATATTTTCCTTGTCTAAATGAAGAGAGAACATATTTTTCGCTACTCAGCACCTGAAAATGAATAAAATTACTCTGGAGGAAGGACTGTTTTATAAAAGATTCGTTTCGTAAAATTGAAACTTAGTTATTTATCAGCAGTCGTATTAAATAACTTCCGATATTTCCATATTTCGTCATTATTTATTCTTTATAGAAGAATATATATCTATATAAAAGAATTATAGAAGAATTTTTTTTTTTCGGATATGAAAGCACTATATATAATATTATATATAACATGATATGGAAGTGAGGAACGGAGTGTCGTAACACTAGGTTCCCTCTGCCTACCCTGTTGTGTGCGGGATACATTTTATGTTAGTTTGATATTTTTGTATATAACATGATAGAAGCATATTAAAACATAATTATTGTTATTTTCGCTGGCACTAGTACCCTAATGGTAAAGATGGTTGGTATTTCTTTTATTTTTAGGCGAAGCAATTAGAACAGAAGGTCTCAAAGGGTAAGGGGTTTGAAGGGAATAAAAATGTGAAATCACGATTAAGACGGTATAATTAAGACGATGAGTGAAGCTTTATTTATTTCATGGGTATTGTTTTGAAAGAGAAAGTGGTTTTTAGGATTTTTTAATATTGAATTATTATTAAATATTTTTATAAATAAAAATAATAAAAAACTATAAAGTACATTGAGGCCAGACATGATAGAAGGGCATAAACATGCGATTGTAAACGTGACAGGTGGTGGATTCCGTTCCCACACGATGAAATAAAATATTTAGGTAATATTTTTATTTCTTTGCGTCACAACAAGCAAAGCTTCCTTCCTGGATAACGTCGTATGGAAGCCTAAAACTGAAAAAAAATATATTTAGGGAAGAGTTATATTTAATTCATTAATATACAATATATTTAAAAGGGACATATCAAATCAGTTATGTAGTTCTCTACATAATTAAGAGAACTACATCATTGTTTTTCTAAGACAATTTCTTTTGTGCATTGTGAGTCAATTTCTCAGTAAACAAAGAGTTTTATTTGTAAACATTTATATTTTATATACAATCCCTAAAAGAAGTCACAAGCTCCTCATTAACATTATAGGGTGTAGTGAAAGCTGAAGTCGATAATACACTCTAGGTAAAAATAATAGAAAAATATAATAAATCATAGTATGGCTATTTAAAATATACTTCAAAACTTGTCAGTCTTAATAAAACTATTCACACGTCAACAGAATATGTTAGATCTTTAAATCAATTTATAGAAATTTCTAAAAGAAATCCTACCAGAGAAAACAAACTTGGAAAATTTGTAAATATTTACACTAATCCTGTACAAAGCGTAAAACAAAAGACATTCTCAATAGTAATATTATTAAAACTTTCGTCTACAACAATTTAAATTGTAGAATAATATGAAATGCTTCAAAAGCAAAAATGTATGTAAATTTTAAATGTAAAGTTCCCCTAATAATATGCTAATCGGTTTACAAACAGTACTTAAGAACACTTAGAGTCGCTGAAACGTTTTCAAATCATCGGATTTGCTCAAACTTGCGGAAAGTTACCAAACTTCCCTCTCACGGAGGTTATTGTTCGAAAAACAAGCGGTTTTTTTTTCTCAGGACAACTCTGAGTAAGATAAAGCACCTAAGTTCATAAGAAATTAAGACGGTTTGTCTATGTGGTTTATGTGGTTTGATTTTTTAGAAAATTATTTGTTCTGTTTAATAGTAAGATTTCAATGTACATACAACGTGAGTGCATCTTGTGTAAGAGCGGCTCAAAAGAAAACGTTAAGTTTATCAAATATTCATTTTTTTAGCTCCACGCTATATCTCTAGGTCATAGCAAGGCAGGTAAAGGTAACCTGGGAACCTAAGTGTTTGGACACTCTGTTCCTATTAAGACAATTCCCGAAATCTAGATTTAGATATTCTAGCCGAGATATTGCGTGTTGAAAATTAGAATTCAGGTATTATATCTCAACTTCTGCAAAATGTGACTTTGTCTTTATTGTCCTTTAGTTTATATATATTTTAAGAAAAATGTGATATTAACCATAGATTCTATTACAATAATTCATAATTTTAAATATATAGTTTATTCTGTGTTTTACCATACAAAAGTTAGGTTCCGTCATCTAACATGCTATTAAAATTTAAATTATCCCAATATATTTACATTATTATAACTTTTAAGTGGTACTTTTTTTCTATCTATTCACGAAAATAATAATAAAATAAAATATAATCAACTAAAACACTTTTATATTATATTAATTAATATTTAAACGATTTACTCTTGCTTAATAAAAATATATCAAGTTGTCAAATAAAATAAAAAAAAAAAACAAATATAAATATTCCTATTAACAATATTAATAGGTTATTCCATATATTGCTATTCAAGTCGTCAGGTTATCATCTAATATCGCAGTCGGGTGACGCTGGAGTCTCTCCGTGCCCACTCACGTGATAAATTGCTTGTGCTTCGTAATAAACTTGTGGGTGACGATAGGATTAAAGGATCATGTGAGATATGTAGATTAGGTTCCTGGATCTAGTCAAGGGTTAACATGTGGTAATTTTTACTATATATATTTTTTATAGCTAAATGCTATTAAATAAAATGTTATTGTAGAGTAGGTAGAGGGAACCTATTAAGATGTTTACGCACCGCCCAATTGTCGAAACATTGCGTGTTGAGTGGCGGCATCACGCTTTGTTTTGTTATCTGAACGAACAATGCACACACAGCAGTCTCAACCCTATTTTTCGTTTTTTTGGAGCTTAACGCTGTGTCTTGCACATAACAAGGTAGGCAGTGGTAACCTAAGAACCAACTGATAAGACCATTGCAAAATTTCCTAATTCTGGAGGACGTGTTGTGTCGCGGAACTCAACGCCGCGCTTTGCCTCGACACTAGAGCGAAGAAATGAAAATATTCAATATTTAATTTTCTCGAGTGGAAATCGAACTCACAACCTAACGCGTTTACAGACCCACAACTGTGTCCCTGCGCCACTAAAGCCTCTATTATGAAAACAAAATGAAAAACGTGAAAAGAATCCAATCAAAAAACACCAAAAAACGTACTTTGTTGAAAATAAGTGCACTCACAATTGCTAAAACGAAATGCTTAAACTATTGGTCCAAAGAAACTGCTTCAAGTTGAACAATAAAACGAGTCTTGTATTAATCTCGCTGACCTAAATTTAAAATAAATGAAAATACACCAGCTATTTTGTACGCCGCATTTCAGAATGGCAAGTTGGTCTATTTTTTGTGAACTTTGACCGCCTGATTCTTCCACTCCACTAGGCTTATACGAAGTGAACTAAAAGGCAGATTTCGACCGTATTTGGTACGGAATAAGGACATCTATTTTAGTTTTAAACACCTTTATAAAGGCTGCTCTATCTAGACTCTAGGTATTTCGGAGCGCGTTTTTTCTTTGCAAATGGACATTTTGGCTTAACATAATATAAAAAACTATATCCACACGTACACCTGAGCTGGTTCATGGGAAGTTATCATATTTTATCAGTTATAAAATATATGAGGTATATACAAATAAATAGTGTTTATTTTTAAAAGGAGTATCTTGACACTAGATTTCCTCTGGCTATCCTTCGTCATAAAGCGTTATATGCGTGATAAAGCGTGAAGCTATAAAAAAAACAAGTTGCAATAAAGAAGCTGCCTGTATTGTATAATTGATGCAAAATTTAACGCAGTGTTTATTTATTTTATATGTATTTGTTGAATGGAATTCAACGCCGCGGCTTGTCTTCTTACCAGAGCGAGAAAATGAAAAAAAAATCGCTCTCTTGAATGAGAATGGAACATATAATCGACGAGATGCGCCACAGCACCTCGACGGTCCCAATAAAGCTAAAATAAAAAATTAAGCAAGCTAAAAATAGAAAGATTATTATCGAAAACTTTTGCATTTGCAACTTTTTGGCAACAAACAAGAACAGTTAAATATCATTCGAGTTCATAAAATGCGTCCATTATTTAGACTGTGGAGTGATTTTTGATGTCTTCGGATGCAATTTTTATTATCAAACTTTGTACAAGCTCCGCTGTGATTTCGAGACTTTTCTAATATTTTTCTTCTTCTACCGACTATGTATGGAGCTTGTGAAAGAAAAATATTTTCTGCAGATATATAAGAATGAGCTCAGTAAATGTTAGTTTATACTAACAATAATATTGTCATAATACTAATAGAAGTGAACTGGTTGCTTTAGATTTTGTAAAAACATTTATTTTATTTATTAATTTTAAGTTATAACCATATCACGTTATAGCTGAGGCCAGTCGTGGCGTAGGGGCACAAGCGTGTGACTGTATACGAGACAAGTTGTGGTTTCGATTTCCACTCGAGGAAATAAAATAAGTATTTAAAATTTTCATATCTTTGGTAACAAAGTGCAGGACCTTCAGAACTCGGCAAAAAGTGAAGAACGGAAGTGTCTTAATGGCAACGGAGTGTCTTAACACTATGATCCTAGGTTCTTCTGCTATGTAAATGTCACGTCACTTCACAGTCAAACGCTGTTCCACTGCGCCTACAGGAAATTAATAGAAATAGAAATAATTTTATTAATTTAGCTTTAGACATCCACTATGTGGGCCTACATTTAATTTAAATAAAACGAGCTTTCGAGGTAATAATTTCACGAGACGGTGACGTGAGATGCCGGAATTAATATCTTAATTAGTTGGAAGCCGTTAAAGTTACAATGGAGGACGGATTTCAATGGATTTATGGATTTTGTGAGAAACTCTTAATATATTACTGTTAAATACCTATTCAGAATTTTATGCGGATGATAAATTGGTGTAATATAAAAATGTGCTTGTATGTAGATATATATTAAAGTGGAAGAGTTTATTTGTTGGAACTAATTTCAGAAAGTACTGGTTCATATTGAAATAAATGTTTATTCGATTTTAATCAGCAGTCTGTTTGAGCCACTGTCATTAAATATTATCTAATGGTTTTGTGATTTTTCATTTACTTTTCTGTTTATTAAAAATAATAATAATTATTATTATATTCTTTATTGCACTTTAAAAAAACATATAGGTAATACAAAATTAAAAATATTACTAACAAAATTAAAAATATTACAAAAGAAAGAAGTTAAGTTTGTTTTTTATTATTAACATAGCACATTTGGGTCATTAAGGCGCAGCGGCACAACTTTTGACTGTAATCAAGACAGTTGTGGGGTCGATTTCCACTCGAGGCAATGTTTAATTTTCATTTTCTCCCTTAAGTTCTGCCATTCGCCATGCAATATCTTGAAAATTAGGTAGAGTGATGAGAAAAAGGAATCCCTTAATATCAGGTTTCCTCTGCTTTCCCTGCTATGTAACGAATACTGATTGGAGCTAAAATAAAATAACATAATGGTTATCAGAACGAAGTATGTATTTGAATACTAACAAGGGTAAAGTAACCCTGAGTAATAAAAAAAAGAAAAAATAAAAATAATTAAATTTGGTATATATTTGACATTAACCGTCTATTGCCGCTTTAAGTTCTTATAACTTTATGCTGTACGATTCTAAGAGATCCCTTGGTATGTGCTTAGTGCGTTTGTATTTGACTAGTAACTTGATCAAGTGATTTGATAAAAAAATACATTCTATTGTTTTTTTATGTTATATATAATTAATAAATAATTATGTATACTCTATACATTTATAATATGAGTGTTAGCATGTTGTACAAATAAACAAAAAAAACAAGTTAAATTATATTAAAAGTACTCGTAGTAGCACGCACGTCTTATGTAATTTTTTGCGAGTTATATACTATTTCATATTTTATTTAAAGTAAAAATATTGTAATAGTAAAAAAAGGATAAAAATATTTTTAATTAAATAAAATATATTGAATCATACAGTAATGCATTTCTTTAAACCACATTAAGTTATCTGTATTAAAGAATATATATTACTATCAAGACGTTAAAACGAACCAGCGATACGTTTACTGCTCAATGAGAACGTTATAAAGCGTTAAATTTGGAATTTAATTTCGTCATTCGGATGCAGGGAAGGTGTTTTTTGATGTCACCGAGAGACAATTCGGCGGGAATAAAACCAAAATACCGTTTAAATTAAACGTCTAATATCAGTAACATTCCATTTCAAACGAACGGTCTTTAGTTCGGTAATGACGACTGAAATATTTTATCGTCTATTATTATAATAGGCTATGACGCAGTGGTTAGTTGCTTTTTAGTGTTTATTCGATTCTTGTTTGATGTAATTCATTAAAATTATACTGGAAAACAATGAAAGAGGAACGTATATAATGTTATATAGTATATTTAAGCACATATTTAAGTACTTTTATTGGATTCTCCTGTCGTGGTGCTAGCTACACAGCGTCAGACTAAGTGTGGAACATGTGGGTTTGATTTCCACTTGAATGAATGAATGGAAATGAATTATGTCTATTTCCCCGCTCTGATAACAAGATACTTTCGACTTTGAAAGTTAATTACCGCCAGTGAGCATACAATATCTTTAAAATTAGGGTAATAATTTTTTCTAGAAATTCACATAATTGTATGTAAAAAAATATATTATCATTCAAAATTACTGTTCCTATAATTACTTTCTAAACAAAAAGTAACAAACACTCTTGTGAGAATCGAACTTGTTACTTTCTATACAAAAAGTAACAAATCCGATTCCCACAAGAGATTTTAAACATTTTATTGTTAGTCAAACAGCAAATAGCTGTAGGGGCTTTGAAGAGTCCTCTCCGAGCCACAAAAACCTCGTTTAACAGTCGAAAAATGAAAAACAATTGCAATTTGGCGCGTCAACCGTTTGAATTTGGTAGAGGCGACGAGGCGTGTGACGCGGCGAGGCGGTAGCGATGTAGAGACGAGCGGTATGCGGGTACAGCGCGGAGTGCGCCGGTGTAGGTGGATCGTGTATTATTTTATTTTTGTATTGTTTTCATTTATTTTTTATTTGTATATTTTTTTATATAATATTATGCGATACATGCGACGTAAAGTATTATTTGTTTTAATTAAATTAAAATTGAACTTATGAAATTAAATTTTGTCCTCCAATTTTGCTCTACTTAACTCTTTATTTTTTGGTTGTTTGAGGATTTACAGTAATGTATAATTATGTATGAATTATAATTCTAGAATCGGTACTAAGCTTTTTAAAAAATAGATATTTGATCCGTTGAGCTAGATAAAGTGTGAAAATAATGCATTCTCTGAGTGGGAATCGAAGACACAAGCATCACCCTTACAGATAGACACAGTTTTATTGCGCCACAACGGCACTTTTAGAATTTGACTGAAAAATAAATTAAACAGAAGAAAACACAACTTAGCTCTGTCTACTTCCCCATGTACACAAGAATAAATACATAAAGATAAATGAAAAAAAATAATTTTATAACCATTTATTAATAACCACATCCAATATTAGTAACTCCAGTTGATACCCGCCTGACGTCGATACCTCGCCTGTCACTCCTGACGCACCACGCTCGTGCGCTTTTCTCAAACATACTACTTTGCTAAAATCGCTATATATATATAAATATAATCTTATAGGTATCTACAATAGCTTACTCTTAGTGTAAGGGTATTTGCTGAGTGAATTTTCAGTTTGACAATTTCGTTGGATCTTGCTTTTTTTTACCTTTTTTACCTATTTTGGTAGATATAGTTATTTTTTATAAAGAATGGAGAAATTATTTTTTTTGTATAGATTATTAATTATACTGAGTGAAAATTCACTTTAATTTTTTTAAATTTTGGCTGACCTTTGAAAATAAATTTAGTCATATTAAGGGAAGGACAGGCAACTAGCTTCACTTATAAGTGAGCATAATATACGTTGACATAATAAAAGGTCACGAGGCCGTTGTGGTGCAGGAGTACAAGGGTGTGACTGTAACGCGACGGTTGTGAGCTCGATCCCCAGTCGAGGGATGAATTATTATTTATTAATATTTTCATTTCTTCGCTCTGTAACAAAAAAATGAGAACGGAGTGTCTTGCCACTAGATTCGCTCTGCTTATTCTGCTATATGCGAAATATATAGTTAAGCTGATTAATAAAAAATCACATATTAGACTTTTTTATTAAAAAAACTAGTTTTTTAATATACATTGACTAAATACTCGATAGATAATAAAATAATTATAATAAATACAATTTAAATAAAGGATATTTGAATTTACTAAGATTAATAAGTAAAAAAATAAAATAAAAGTTTATACAACCGGTACTATATGAATGATAGAAGTAGAGTAATCTACAAGTTAACACTGTACTATGAATAGTCGTCAATCCGCTTTTTGTAAGGCGTACGATGATGTTCCAGCACTGCAATAGGACCAGTTCATTAACTTTTATTGGAGCAACTACGATGCTATTGTACGTCGACGGTGTGTTTAGATGTATACATTGTTTCGCGGCTTTTGTGATTAAAATAGAATAACCGTTATAACCATCATCACGTTTTTAGTTTGTATTTAGAAAATATCTGGTGCTAAGTCAAGTCAAGTTGAGAGTGAACAGCCTGTATTTAAAATGGTAGGCAGAGGGAACCTAATATCAAGACACTCTGCTTTTCGTTTTCTCGAATTCGATACATTGACTTTTCTAAATTCAACGCTCCTTTATCTTCTTAGATCGGAGAAGTAAATGTTGAACTAAGTATAGTTGTGGACTCGATCTTTGAGTGAAGATCGAGCCAAATACTCTCGCGTTGCAGTCTATCCGCCACGAAGGCGCACCTAGGTTAACATTTATAAAAAAATACTAATAAACTTATTTATATACAAGTAGTTAGTAGAACACCAAAGATGAAAAATGGTTGAAATACCGTAAATAAATAAATTTGCTTCCTTTTAATTTGCTATTTAATTGTCAGCCGTAGTTTTTTTCTGTTCAAAATAATATACATTTATGGATATATATAAAATATAATTCTAATTTTACTGTTAGACAGAGTGCTAAGTTCCGTCCTTCAACACAAAATGTCTCTAAAATTCATCGGAAAATGAAAAACGGAGTTCTTTAATACTATATTTATTATGCTGGAAAAAGCCGAATATATGATACGAGTGGGGACTCCGGAAGTTTCGTATGTCACGTCAAACATCTTCATAATATAAAAATCCATTCTCCATTTTCATATAACATATGAGAATAGAATCGAAAACAACCACTTTTATTGCTTTGCTCTGTCCCAATAGTCTCCATAGCGAATTACTTAATAGATTATAAATTTTTAGTACTAAACAGAATATTAACGTGCCATAAATGACAATGGAAACTATTATTGGCACGCAATATATCGTATTACGCCATGTTACGGCCGGTGCATAACATTTTATGACTGTCGCTGTTCTGATAGCCGAATCACTTCGAGCCATCTTTGTTGTTCGTTTATGCGCTTATTTAATACCTTCGAAGGTTGTGTCCTTTTATTGCTTTCTATTGGTCTAGTTCTTTTCTGCATTCCTTTGATCGCCGAGTAATTTTATATTTTGAGTAATAAGTACAAAAAATATGTTATACCACTAGTTTCTTAATGCTAAAATATAGCTAATATATAGAGAATAATGATTTTGTGTCGAAATTTAAGAGATTCTAAGATTGAATGTGAATATGTAAATTAAAAAATCTAAATCAGCTTCACGCTGTATCCCGTACACAGCAGGGTAGGCAGAGGGAACCTATTAAGACAATCAGTTCTCCACTATCTGCCGAATTCTAGAGGCATTGCGCGTTGAGTGGCAGAACTCAACGCCGCGCTTAACCTCGACACCAAAGCGAAGAAATGGAAATATAAATTTAAGTAAATATTTCATCTCCTCGAGTGGGGATCGAACCCACAATCAGTCGATTTTACAGTCACACCTTGTGCCGCTGCGCCACGACTGGCAAATTGAATATTAATTATAGATTCGGTCAAAAGAGTGCTGTATTCTGTCACTCAACACACAGAATCTTTAGGCGAGTTTCGTCGATTGGTAACTGGGAAACAGAATTACTTATCAAAACGCTATGCACGCCTGCCTATGCAATATAGGAGATACGAAACACTCAAAAAAGGAACACTGAAATTCAGAGGATAAATTAGTTTACGTTCCTGATCGATTTTTTTAATAAAAATACTACAAACTTAAAAACATTAATAGTATGTATTTTCTTTTATTATTTAAATATAGAAAGCACAAATTAAACAATAATATAATTAATCAATCAAAACTATAACTATGATATCTCAATACGGCTAATAATTTACTAGTAAACCAGCAACATAATACGGAAATCTGTTTACAAAGCCATATCGGACGTTAGGAAGGGGTTTCCGATAGTATTAATAATGCACATCTAGGAGGAACACTATTGAATGCCTCGTTCTATCAATAATTGAAGAGGGAAACTAACGGTTATGTGGCATCTAGAGTAGAGAGTCCCTAGAAATACCAACTGTTACTTGCACGGAAGACCTATTATTTATAAGGCATACGCCATTGATGATTTTATTTGTATACATTTATATATAAGAATTGGAAAAATTGTTAAATACGACTTCAACTGCATTAAATTCAAATAGTGAATATCTAGTATATTTACTAAAATAAAATAAAAAATACTACAACTCGGCGTAAAGGGGGAAATGGAGTGTCTTAATACTAGGTCCCCTCTGCCTAACCTGCTGTGTGCGAGAACAGCGTGAAGCTGATAAAAAAATACAAAAGGTAAAAACATATTCTAAAAGATAAGAAATTAAGGTCCAATTAAAGGTTAAGTGAAGATTAAAAAAAAAAAAAATTGTTACGATTGATTCCATTTCTATAGTATTGATCTTTGTTTTGAAATGTAGGATGATGCGATTGAGAACATGTCTGGCTCAATACAAACATACCATCAAGAGACATGGCTTAATGTAATGATAATTTATTAGTGCGGATGTTAGAAATCAATAGATATAATGATTAGTGATACAGAAACTAAGTTGGATTGCTGGCCTTTAATGGAAGTAAATGATTTTGATCTGGACACAAGGTGTCATATTTAAAAATTCTGAATCAGAGCCAGGCATATAGAATTTTAAAAATCTGATACGGGTTACCATTCTCTGTACTTCTAGAAGCAACGTTCTGAATAGTAAATGTCATGTGACCTTGTGTAGCCTAAACCAAAAAAAGGCTATTTTGAAAAGAATTTTAAAGGCTTGTTGTTTTTTGTTTTTCACTTTGTAAAAACACGAATATATCCTTTTTCCTCAAAGCGCACTTGGTATTTACTACTAAATAAAATAGACTAAGCAATTTACATAATGTATATTAAATCCACAAGCAAATTTCGAGTTTTTTAAATATCATTAACTTTGAAACGTTTCAAACGTTTCGTTCTCCTAAAATTGCTTAAAGTTCAAATATACAATACGTAAAATATTTAGTTCATATCAAATCAATGAAGTATATTGATTGAATCATGATAATATATCCTTTCTATTTATTTAAAAATAATTTTCAATTAAAGAAAAAGGAGTAAGGCTAGTTTGCAGAGGCAAAAGCTACAGTAAACTAGACAAATTGTGGGTGTCAATTTCCATTCTAGGGAATAAAATATTTAATGTTTCATTTTCTAGCTCTCGATATATCCAGAATTCGGCGGAACAAGGGGAACGAAAGTGCCTTAATAAGAACATAGTTCCTTCTCCCTACCCTGCTATGTGCGGGATACGGCGGATTTTGTATTTTATTATAATATGATAATATTATATGATTATTTTTACGTATTGTAATATATTTTAAATGAAACGGTATATGACTCGCTTTTATTATCTTTGAGCACAAACTTAATCAACGTTTGGATATATTACAATTTATATTGACTTTGAAGTTTCAGTAAAGTATGTAGATGCAATATTTCAACGAGCAATTATATTTTTATTACCTTAGTACGTATATTGTTTTCATAATGTTGATAAAAAATCTACCTTTCCTCATATTTTCCTTTGTTTTGATAGAATGTAAAGATTTCGATGTTATTCTTAAGATTAATTCTGACGAAATTATTAATTCTCTGACATCTGAAGCATCTCTAAAATATTTTAATACATTGGCTGTAATTTTTGCTAAGAAGGCTGCTAAGTTTTTTGTTGAAGAAGTAAAGAAAAAACGTCATTTAATAGAAAATAAGGAAGGAACTGGGTAAGTTAGCAATTTAGATTTTTTTTGTATCTCGTTGCTGCTTCTACGAACAGCATATTAGGCTGTAACCGGATAGTTAAATACGTTATTTTTCACCATCAAATTGGACAAATGATAATAATTTAAAATAATAATTTTAATAAATTATCCTGACAGGTCTAATGAATGGAACGAAAGAAATAACAATCATACGAGAACAAATACCGACGTCGAAACTCAAGATATAATGAGTGAAGGAGAAGCATTCAAGCTTTTAGAAGAACCTTCACCAGATGGAGATAACTTAGATTTGCATGCTAATATCGACTTTATAGAAGAATCTAGAAATAATGTTAAGAAATCAGTACCAGTGTACGGGACGATGAAAGTAAACGGTGTTTATGTGCGAAGATTTTTAGGTCGTCTACGTTAAGGGAACGTCTTCATAAAACTATTATCAAACTTTGGATATATTTATTTTATATTTTTAAATTGATCTTGCTTATATATTTATGGAAAATTATGATGTTTTCAGAGTGTAGATTTATATAATCGTATTTTTTTCAGAACATTATATAGAAAATTAGTCTCATAGGCTGCATTAATTATAATCAACTATTACATATTCGTTTTATTCTAAACGAAATCCACAGAAATAACTAACAAATGTCAAGAATAAGTTATAAAAAAGTAAGCAAATCTAAAAAACAAATATTTCCACAATTCCAAGAACTAGTACCATCGATCAGGAAATTGAGAGAAAATCCATGAAGATGATCGCATATAATTCACAGGCTGCATGAATTATTGATGTTCGTCGCACAATGCTAGACGATATTAGATGATAAATAAACGGTATGACGCTTGCTTGTGAAGTCTAAGAATAGAATGGATACTTGGTCGGACCATTCATACTTGAACGTTCTATGGCTGTCGGGAAATTTGTGGGGAAATAAACTTTAGGAAACGTCGCTCTGAAGATATCTGAAATGGTCATTTCTTGATCCCTCCAGATAGTATTGAAAGATATTGTTTGGTCGTATTACATATTTCACATTTTCT